>CM056612.1:10162034-10219534 GCA_029721355.1 Tegillarca granosa | reverse complement strand
TCTTAAAAATAAGAATCTAAAAGTTACGAAATTTCATTGCATTCTGCAGAACACAATAATTTCTAACGCATTCTTTAGCTATGCATTTGTTAAAATCACTAAATAATTCAGCTAAAACAAACCATTGGTTATTTATGGTGACTGTCGTTATTAACCTCCTGGGAAAATACAGCCAGTGGTACATCACATACAGTCTATGTATGCTTACTGTTGCTGAATTGTTAATATTTTTTTAGTTAATAAAAGTGTTTAGTAAGCTTTTAGACCTTTTACATTGATTCTATGTAACTTTTTATATATTTTTTCTTTATTTTTTCTTTATTAAATGACTTTTTTTGTTTTGTATAACGTGCTTGCAAAGGACACGTTTTTATCATATTAAATACTCCATTTTTTGTCAAAGGCTACTTCTCTGAACAATCTGCGACATCCTCTCCGGAAACATTATTTATCTCCTTTATATATATATATATATATATATATATATATATATATATATATATATAAATTTGTTAGAATGAATTAATTTGTCTTTTGAATAAAATCGTTCAATTTTTTTTATAAACTCATTAAGTAAAAGCACACTATTACATCTAGTCCCCCTTTTTGTGTCTCATCAACTTATATTTTTTTATTTAAAACTTTGAAACATAAATGGCAGCAAAAAGTTATGAATATATTTTAAATGTACTTTCTTGTACCTTTTCGCATTAAAATATCATTGTGCATTTTAATCATTTGATCGTTGGATTACGTTTGATATTTTGTTATATCTTTCGACAATAGTCCTTTACGCTTAAAGATTTCTTTTTCAGAATGATCTTTATTTACTCTATGTTTTTCATTAGCTCTTGCAGGTATCACACAGACAAACAAGTGTTAGTTGTTTATTTTTTATTCAGTTGGAAATGGCCGATTTATTACTTTACAATAAATCTATGATTGATTTCTTAATGTTTTTTTTCGTAACTAAGATGTGTTTTATCTTTTGGTATGAACTGGATTAAGTTTTTCTGTTAAAAAATGTTTTAGTTTTCTTAGGAACAGAATGTGTTATAAAGTTAATTTTATTTTTCAATTACAATAACATCATTTACTTTGATTTCATGTTTTGAATGTAACATAATATTCAACATTGTCGTTATTTCAATGTGATGCCTGGTATATGTTCAAATGAATGGATAACGTATGATAGTAAAATAATAACCGCTTGGTGTAAAAAATCAAATACAATCGGTTAGAATATATCATGTTAAATTAACTTTAGGACAATCTATTATTTTTTGTTCTCTTGTAGCTAGCTGTACAGAAAATTAACAATGTCCGTATAAAAAAGTCTGCGAAAACAGACAATGTATTTGTCCAAAATGTCAAAGACGAGACGCTAGTGGTCGATGTGAATGCGAGTAAAATGCAATTAAATGGCGATCCTTACAAATAAAAAATATATCATTGCGTTAAGAACAATAAGTATTTAATATAAATTTTAAATTTTGATTTTTTGAAACACACACACACACACAGATATATATATATATATATATATATATATATATATATATATATATATATATATATATATATATATATATATATATATATATTATGAAAGAGCTGTTTTACTGCTTTCTACTTTACTCTGAAACATGATTTGTAATAACCAAATATCACTGTATTCTGTAATCTTTTGAAGTTACTCATTTGTATTTGATTTAGCAAAATGTAACGTAAACGAGCGATGTTATTAAGGATGATACGATTGCAAATCCCACTTCCGTAGGAGACGTAGAAGATGCATGCCTCGCTGTAAGTACAAAATGTACAAATTTTAAGCTAAATTACAAACTATGTAAATACATTTAAAGAGTTATAAAAATTTGTATGTCATATTTTACCCATTTCATTCTATCTTTCAAACGATCTGGACAAAACTTTGGGATATTTTGTTTTCATTCTAGTAATAACATTTTGTATTGTGTCGTTTTGATCATGTGATCAAGTTTAAAAAAAAATAAATACGTTTTTGATTCAAACAAGAGACTATTATACTAAAATATTTCAATACTATTTTTTTACATTCAGAGTATGAAGAGCAGAGACTTCTGATTGTAACTTGTCTGCTTAACATACTAAAGAAATTAGACAATAAGTTTAATTTGAAATCAATTATAATTTACTCACCGTGTTGGAAAAGACATTGATATCGTAAATATAAGAAAAAGGGAACATTCCATCATTAAAATTGCATCCAGGAAACATAAGCTATAAATCAAAAAGTAGTTCCGTATGTTTTTTGTTTTGTTTATTTATTAATTATTTTTTTTTGCATATCAATGCAGCCACCCCTCGGTCAGGGGCTTTGCCGAAATATTTGTCTGGAGATGGGAAAAAATAAACCGTGGAAACTGTAAAAACCGAATCCTAAAAAAAAAAACGGAATTTCTGTGTGAAAAACTTACTACTTCTCGAGTCCCGATTAATTCCTTCTTTATTTCTTTTGAATAAACCCTTTGTAAGCAGGAACCTTTAAATTCTGAAAATCGGACAAATTATGTGTTCTGCTTTTTTCTAATAAATAAAATGATAAAGCGCCATTAGAATGAAGTAACGTGAAAAATCGTATGAAAATCGAGCAATTAATCCACCGATCGGTATTTTACCGGTGAATGAAATCAGCACACTGAATTATTTCTTTTTCCACCTTGCTGGGTCACTTATACAGAACACATGATCGATGTGTATCATGGAGTTTCTAATCGACATAATAACTTAAATTTACAAGTCACTTACCAGTTACCACTAAAAACTTTATTTAAATAATGTTTGTATTTCAATGTTATTATTTTGATAAGATATTCTGATGATACTATCCAGTACATCTGCCGATACAAACTGTATTGCACATGTACACATTATAACTCCATCTATCTATACCACCTTACCCTTGCCTTTTTCTCGTTCTTAACAAAAAGGGCAATTAACTTTTGCGCCAAACCTTGATAAACAGGATCCTACGAAAACCGGATTTTTTAAAAGAAACGAAACTGTTAGTTTTTTACAGGTTTCACTTTATCTGAACAAAGACAATTTAATTGACACTAGTTCTGTATTGTTGGAAAATGACAATAAACAAGATTAAGAACAATTAAAATATTTAATCAACGTTCTGATTCCTATCATCTACATCATCCAATTAATCCAGCTACAAAAAAAAGAAAAAAAAACGAAAATTAATATACTTTTTAATAAAAAAAAATAGTGTCAGAGTTTAAATATAATCGCTTAAATCAATCACAACACACGTATAAATTAGTTTTCTAATGAATTATATTTTTATTAATATCATGCTGAAAATCAACATGCGTAATTGGATGTCCAAGGTACAATGCTTTAGAAGACATATTGTTTTTGTTTTTGTTTTTTCAACGTTAAAGAACAAGTAAATAGCTTTTATTTTCTTTTTTTTAAATTAACACACCATTAGGCATTAGTTATTGCTATTCAGTAAAGGCTATGGATTATCTAAAGGACTTTCAGTTTTATTTTATTAATAATAAAGCTTTAAAAGTGTACAAAAAGTGTTTCAAATTGTTTAACATGTAAAATGCACCATGTTCATGGCAAAGACTGTAAAATCAATAGCCTTTCACTTTAATTAGTTTTATTTATTTATTTATTTTATTTTATTTTATTTTATTTATTTTATTTTATTTTATTTTATTTTATTTTATTTTATTTTATTTTATTATTTTATTTTATTTTATTTTATTTTATTTTATTTTATTTTATTTTATTTATCGTTACCTGTTTTAATGTATATCGAGGTCTGTGATGTCGTTTTTCCGTATGCATTTTCAGCAATACAAGAAATAACCCCAAAATCTGTCAACGATGGTATGGTAACCTGAGTATGGTCTGTATTTAGCCTAGTGCCAGATGGTAAAGAATTTCCTCCATGAGCCTGGATGGAAATAAAGAATGAAACATTCGCATTAGAAATAGAAATTAGAAAGAAATGCAAAAATATGATAAAAAATGTAGTAACGGTTTTCTAAAAAACATCGCCTGCAACAACCGAATTTATAACAAATACAAGAAACTGTGGATCATTATTAATTCAATAGGTATCAACAACAAAGCCTGTATAACAGCTTTGTTAAAATGATTTTACAGCGAGAACATCTGATCTTAAAACAGGGTTTCAATAGAAAAAAGACATTTATTTAAAACTGCAGTACGTTTTCTTATGAAAAACGGGGCTGATCTACTTCAATATGTTCCGAATGAGCAATATTACATTTGGTTCGACAATAAAAGTTCGAAACAGTATATAAATAGCACTAATTTCCAAGCGAGATGTAGTCTGTGGGATCTAATTATTACATAAAAACGGGTCATTTAAACTAAACGGTGAAATACGATAAATTAAACACCGAATTATATTGAATTTGTCATTTGTGAATTTGCAATGAATAAATAAAACCATTGCGAATACATTTAAATATTAATGGCGGACAATTAATGCAATTTGCCAGGTTTCCCCTTTGATTCATTCGTGTCTCTGTACATCAATGCGCATGCTCCAAGCTTATAATCGTTAAACAAGTGACCATCCCGTTAGAGGACTCTGTTTATTTGCAGCTAATAGAAATAAAATTTTAGAAAATGAATCTCGCGAATTTTGATTTGAAATTATCTTTTTTTTTTTTTTTTTTTTTTTTTTTTTAAATAATAATAATAATAATGATAATGATCTTTAGAGATTCAAAAAAACTTAATACAGCTTTTAAAAAAATAGATAGGGGAACGGATTTTTTAAGGAATAATTGTAATTTTTTCGGTCTATCAGGTCATAGACAGAATTTTTGGTGAAAGTGGCATAAACCGCGAAGAGGCTTATGCATACGCGTGCACCAAAAATTATTTCTATGACCTCATAGACCGAAAAAAATTACAATTATTTTTTACAATTAAATTCAAATCATCATTAAATTCGAAACAAATACAATATTTATAACATTAACATTATCTTTTTATACATCTTCACACATGAAAGAGAGTGCGAACTGCGCATTAATCTCAATGCAATGCAGCTAGATGCCCATAACTACCGCCGGTACCTTTGCACGCTAGTTTCACCGACATTTTTAAATCGTTCGGTGTGCATGTGTGTAGTAAGTACATGTATCACTTGCATGTATTTAAATTAAAATTTAATCTGCAAACATACAAACACATCGGAGCGGTACAACTCACACTAAATGCCCGCGACAGTGCTTTGAAATATCAATGAAGATGGATTCAAACTAAGGGAGGGACAAGATATGTTTAGACAAAGAGGAGGCATCCGAGTTCGACAGGAAAAAAATTACAATTATTTCTTATAATCATAATTAAATTCGAAAAAAAATACAATATTTATAGCATTAACATTATCTTTTTATACACATCACACATGAAGGAGAGTACGAACTGCGCATTAATCTCAATGCAATGCAGCTAGAGGCCCATAACTACCGCCGGTACCTTTGCACGCTAGTTTCACCGACATTTCTAAATCGTTCGTCGTGTAGTACGTACATATATCACTTGCATATATTTAAATTAATTTCAAATGGAGCTTGCAAACATGCAAACGCATCGGAGAGGTACAGATCACACTAATTGCTCGCGACTGTGCTTTAAAATATAAAAGACGATGGCTTCAAGCTGAGGGAGGGGCAAGATATGTTTGGACAAAAATGAGGCATCCGCGTTCGAAGCTGAAATTTTAACCCGTAGAAAAATCGTTGATGTTCCTGTACTTGAGTGAAGACAGTTCCCTGTCATCAGCTTAACATATCAACAAATGATATGATGCACCTGCAGATTCACAAAACTCAAATTCGCTGCTGTCATCACGGCCATCATTTATGACTGCAGATATTTAGACTAATTCTGAATATTTAACAACTTTCACGTTTTTAATAAAGAAAACAAATGACACCGTTTACGTCAAGTAAGACTGAATATTTGACCTATTTGTCAGGAAATCGACGTCAGCGGTTTCTAAGGGGTAATGACGTGTGACGTATGCGGTCAATAAAATTTTGTCTATGAGTTCATAGACTTAAACATTTTTATAACGCTGGACTGTTTTAAAATTTAATTATAAAGAGATATAAATACTCGAAAATAATGATGTTTCACTGTCACAGATACCATTGTAATATCTATGATGAAGGTTATTCGTTTATTATCAGCTACGATGCAATTATTTTTATAACAATGTTAGCACTAACCTGTGTGACAAAACATATACTATAATACATTAAAATTTCTTACAGAGACAAAAGACCAAGATATTGTTGGTGTTGGTATTCCGTTTGCTGTACATTTGAAGTCTTTCGAATGTCCGTAGTACACATTAACCGAAGACGGTGGAGTTAACGTAAATGATGGTCCTCCTTAAATTTGAACATAGAAAATAAAATAAAAATTAAATGTATAAAAAATGGGAAAAAACCGAAATCATATACTTCTTTCAGATCAATTTAAACTTTTAAGAATATAAAGCTAAAATTAAAATTTAATAAAACAAACATACCATTCCTTGTCGATATCACAATCCCAAAAACAAAGTAAAAACTTTGCAAACAGTGCAAAATATGTTATACACGTAAACTTTCATCAAGGTAGTGAGGCCGGGTGCTCCGGAAGGGTAAGCACCTCCTGTCTATGTACATTTTTAGGTCTAATTGAAACCACTTTTCGATGTACATTATACTTTCAAATGAAATAATACTGCAAGAAGTTGTATTAATACTGTAAATACTTTAAATAAGATTTGAAAAATAAAATCATTTTATTTTATAAAATTTTATGACAGCTAGTCTAAAATGAAATAAGTATAAACGCCCTCCAATTGTAATACTTACTTCCTATTACTGATAATGTGAAGTTAGCAGTATCCGACCCGACCTTATTTTTTGCAGTACACTTGTAAACACCTGCATTACCAAGATTGGCACTACGAATTGTAACTGAACTATTGTTTGCTATGACATTTCCACTGTTAATATGTGCCTGCAGTTAAACATTAATTTTCAAATATTAACCACAGTTTTTCTTTAAAATTAATAGCAAAACAATTATTTTAAACAATCTGCTTTTTTAAATATCACAACAATACTGCAAGAAATTGTGTTAATACTGTAAAACAAAATTTAAACAATTATTATGTTTTTCTAAAAATCAGCAGGACTGTATTGAAAAAAGTTTTTTTAAAAATAGATCAATGTAACGTGGCAAATATTTATCAATCATTTTTTATCATTAACTGATTGATGACACCAATTTATATAAAGTTAATAAAAAAAAGTCTGCACTTGTTGTGTAGTAGATAGGATGGATTTCAAACAGTCCATAAATTTGTTGTGGAGTGTTTTGTCTGTTGTCATTTTTTGCAAGAATCGTTTTATCAGTTAGTTTTTTATATGCTGCAACATAGCCTTTAACCAGTGGATAAATGTCCTCTAGCATAATTTAAATGACGTGTTATATCACATAATATTAAAAACTCTGCGTTCTCATTTTAAGTTAGTAAAATAATAATTTAATCGCAGTCCATTTGAAAATTACAATGGCAGATAAATAAATTTCAACAATTGTAATATAAATACAAACTTACCATTCCAATCAAAAAATATTTTATAAATTAATGTATTCTCTATTGTTTTTTTTTTTCATATATATATATATATATATATATATTTATATATTAACTTAAAAATAAGTTAAAATGTTTTCTAAAACATAACTGAAGTTATTATTTGTAAAACATATTTTACCGTTGTGTACGGTTCTTCTTGATACATTTTTTATATGTAACAAGAAGAACCGTACACAACGGTGAAATATGTTTTACAAATAATAAATTCAGTTATGTTTTGAAAACATTTTAACTTATTTTTAAGTCAATATATAAATTTAACTCACACAAAGGATAAATTTTATCTACATATTTTGAATTATATATATATATATATATATATATATATATATATATATATATATATATATATATATATATATATATATATATGCTAATATTTAACATATACCTCATTGAATTTCCAATCTATTGTTGGTTTTGGATAACCCTCAGCAGTACATGTGATCGTTATATCAGTGCCGTAATTAGTAGTGAAGTAATCTTGTGGTGCTTTTATCTGAGGAACTCTAACTAATTAGAAGTAAACTGCATTTTACCTATATATGATGTCAGGAAGTTATCATGATGAAGAAAATTACTGTTGGAATCACTGTGATTATGACAATTAATTTTGTTTCGTAATAATAAATATAACGCACGGTCTTTCAAACTGCTCGCAATTTTCCTAAATTTGTCAAATTGCACATCAAAATTAAACAGGTATATTTTTTAGGTCTAATTTAATCCTCTATATCGATGTACTTTATAATTTCAAACGAAATTAAAGACAAAGCTAATGTGCGTTTTCAAAATTTGCTGAGTAAAATGACATGACGTAAATATGTTTTTATTTATTTCTACAAACATGTCTGTGTATTTTTGAGATATCATATGTGAAAATTTCAAAAAAAGTCCTTCCTCATCAGTGACACTAGGGGTCGCAAATGTTGATAGATAACAAAAAAACTTAAGCCGAACAGATGAGAATTTTTAATTTAAAGTTCCAAAATTTTATGAAACCAAATCAAACCCAGCAATGTTTCAAGTGGAAACAATCCTTAGTTTTTAAACATGTTCAATAATTTAGACAACTGACAAAAAAGCGGCTTAAAACACTATATAAATGAATACAAAAAAGTGGAAGAACATTCTGGAAAAAACATACGCGGTATTACAGTCAACTGTGCATCAACAGTCACTTGGCCTTTCTTGTTGTAGCTTGTACACTTCAAATGTCCTGTTAGAAAAACCTTGGCGTCAAAAACAAACAGGGTTGTGTTGTCTAAGCTGAAAAATACATGTCGAGTTTTAATCAAATCTGACGTGTTCATCTGGGAACGACCAGTTTTCTGAAAGTTAAAAATTATTATTATAAGAAGATAAACATAAATGATTTTTTTATGTTATTAACAAGCAAATTATTCGATTAGATTTTATAAATTTTACTGGAAGTTTGATAAAAATAGAAAAAAAGAATTTATACAATACATAAAAGTAATGATCAGTTATGAATTATGAATAATCAATTGTATAGAAGCAAAGTATAAAAAAATGTAAAACTTGTGATTCCAAAATACGTACGTCGATCCAGGTCCATTCAAATTTGGGGGCTGGATATCCAGTTCCGTTACATTTGAAGGATACTGAACTACCTTCATCGACTGTTTTTGACACAGGGCTTTCAAATAAAACGGGTTTAGCTATGGGAAACAAAAAAATGTTAAACAACAAAATATCAACTAATCAAATAAAGGATTCCTTTGGAAACATTTGCCTTAAAATCTGAAATGTTCTTACAATAGGATTATTTTCATAAACAAACGCAAGAATATAAAATCCGCTGTGGGTCATAATCTTGAATATTGAGCGTCAAGGTTCTATGGATGCGAGATTTACGTTACTGTTTCAATAATTAGAGATAAAAAAATGACATATGCTTTTGCTAACGACCATAACGAAAAATGAAAATGGACGTTATCTATCTCGAAAAAAATTGTTGTATTTATGCTTGTGTGTTTCTTCATATTGTTTTCAGGTTAAATCTTAGTAATGGGATCCATGGTTGTCCTCCATTATTAAAATAAGCCGTACCACTAATCATTAACACAAGTACTTGTTCAAAGCCAGGTGTTTTATAGTCGGTAGATCTAATATTTGACTTTTAATTAATGTTTTGTCTTCATAATTTGTTTTTAATTTTTTTTCTTTTTTTACAAGAATTTTAAAAATTATTGTTTTGTTGACAATGCATCATTTATTAACAAATGTAAATTATTTTTAGTTAAAAAACTCTTGTAAATATTCATTGATTTTAGTGCATATTGATAACATAAAGAATGACTCTTTACAAGAAAATTCACAAGTGTTTTTTTTTTATTCATCAAATTGCCGATCGCTATGCAAGTCTTGATCATTTCTCTCTTTTCTTAATTGTACAAAACAACTACGAAAGCTCAGTATCTATAGTACTCGCTTCGTATGTGTATGTGCGTTAGGGGGGTCAGGGTTTGCTCGGCCGGATCTGACCAAGACTTAAAAACAGGAAGCGATTGTTCTTTCGCAAAACTCTAGGAATTTAGAATTAATAAAACTAATGTCCGTGTCACAGTAGATGCAGCACGCTTAAGAATTCTTCCAGCAAATTGCCCCGGGTGCACTGCAAAGGTAAAAATTTCTACCTCTTGAACCGAAGCTAATGACATCTTGATATAATTAGAATCTTCATGACTGGGACATAAAACCATATTCAGTCAATCAATGAATCACTATAGTGCCTTATTCCATCAAATATAACTTACTTTCAATGATTGACACATCCAAAATATCATACGACGAACCATATGGATTATTTGCCACACATTGGTATATCCTATGATTGTATGGCTGAGCGTTGACAATGACTAGATCCCATCCGCTTTGATGAACATTTGATGGAAAACTGCCCTGTTGATCAATTTGATCCAGAACAAAGTACAAATATTTGATAAATTGTCATTATCATTTTGAGCATACGGATTATTTTCAGAGAATTATTATTCCATTTTGAATCTGATGTGTATCAACAATTACAATTTTTTGATTGTGTGTTCTAATTTACCGTTATTTTGAAGTATTTTTAAAACTTTATTTTTTCATTTTTTATTATTATTATTCATTATCATTATTATTATTATTTTGCTTATCTTTTTTAAAATTTAAATCATTTAAAGATGTTTATCGTGTTTTGCTTTTATTGTAGTTGAAATTATAGTACTTGTTTTGCATTCCATATACTTTTTAAAACTTTTTAAATTTGTTAAATTGGCTACCTGTTTCAGATTTAATTGTGAGCTTGCAATATAGAGTTTTTTTTATAACAGCTCTGATTATAAAACTGAAATACAACAAATAGTACGGTCCATACAACAGCCTCTTTGAAAACGATTTTTATTAGAGCGTTTCTAAAAAAAGATCCCATGTTAAAAATTACAGACAAAAAAAGGAAAATCCAAAAAAGGATAATTATTTGAACAGATTTTTAAGTATATCAACTTACCGGAATTTGTTTCCATGTAACATGAAGAGGCGGAGAACCTGTCACATTACAATGTAAAGTTATTTGGCCCCCAAAATCAACAAAGTGATGGGGAGTAAGAGTAATTTCTGGTTCTGTTGGCGGATGTGTAGTTAGAATTTGATGTTTAGTGGATGTAGGTGTGGTTGTAACGGTAGTAGTAGTAGTAGTAGTAGTAGTAGTAGTAGTTGCTGATATAAATAACAACAGTAAAAAAAATAATTTTTTTTTTCAAATATTTCGCTAAACGATATAACATCAAGTTAATGCATCTATATCGATAAAACCATTTAAGAAAAAAGCAATTCAAATGACATACAGATTGCGGTGCCATTTTTTATTTAGTAATTTAGTTATTTTATTATCATTATTATTTTAATTCTATGCATTGACCAATGCAGAATTGTTTAAGTGAGGCTCAAAATTCATTGAAAAAATTGTCCAAATTTTTTCTTCGCAAGCATCTCGCTGCAGGGTGTTTATTGTTCGTTATGTAATCAGACTGAAATCGCTATGATCAAAATTTGCGGTAAAAATCGTCGTCAAATTACACTAATTGATGCTGACATGACCGGTGGCAATTACATGTGATACAAAAGCATATGAAAATTTAAAATACAAATAAGGTACATTTTGAGTCGTTTCATTTTAAATAGATAAACTATATTTGACTTACTTTGATGGACTGTAACAGTTGCTGAGGAGACAACCATGCCGTATTTATTAGATGCGTGGCATGTGTATACTCCCGGTAGTGCACTGTATAGCGTACTATGGCCATGACTAGTACTTTGATGTATATAATGGCTTGCAGACTTCATGTCTTGATTATTCTAAATAAATATTATAATTTTATGTCCGTCATCACAATATTGTTGATAAAGATTAAGTCACTGTATCCAGACTTATACTGGACATATTTGACTTACCATAGTTCCTTGTTCCTTTCATTCTAAAAAAATGACTTTGCACGTGACGGGTGTAGATAGCTACACAAATGGTGCTTACCCTTCCGGAGCACCCGGCCTCACTTCCTTGATGGAAGTTCACGTGTATAATTAAAAAAGCCAGTTTTCAAAGTTTATACTTTGTTTTATGGACATTGACTGATATGTTTGTGTTTTATGTAGTTACAGTGGCTTAAATTGTAGGCTTTACCAGAAGGCTAACCCCAGCTGTGTCTGACAAAGACTTGAGAAGCACTCGGTATTATAAACGAAAGTTATGCGCCCTATATAGGGGACCTTAAAAACCGATGCCCGTGACACCGTAGGCATGATACGCCAAACAATATTCCCTGCACCATGCACAGCAAAGGTCAAACTTTCTGCTACTTTACTTTTATTTGGTGAAGTCTCAATACAACAGAAATATTCTTGACCGAGACGTTAAACCTAATTAAAAACCAATCAGTTTTACCAGTAGGCATTGTAATACAGAGTAAAACTTAAAAAAGAAACAAAATACTAGCATTTATAAATTCAAAAATTCTTATAATGTAGAATCAATCAGCTTACTGTCAGTGTGTATGTCCATTTGATCGACGGAGTAGGCGACCCATCAGCATTACAATGCAACACAAACCGCTGATGCGGATTACTAATGTTTATTGCATGTGGTTTCTGTGTTATAGTTGGTGGTGCTTTAAATACATAGTAAATATAAAAAGAAAGAATGAGTTTCAAAAAGCCGAGCGATCCGCCTATAGGAAAAATGCCAAGAAACAAGGTTACACCCTTGGGAGACCTCTATATCCAAACATCGACTCGAGGCCAAATGCAAATTAATTTTAGCCTAACGTGCCTATTTAAAAAATAACGTAATAAAGACGTCTCAAAATTGTAACTTGTAAAAAAAAACTTAATATGAAAAGTTGTCATTGGTCGTTTTCTCACTATTATTACCCGTGATTGTAAAGAGCAAAATTCACAATACATGATTTTTGCTTGTGAAATAATGCAGCGCCTACATTGCAATGGTAATAGTTCCGTGTTTTACATGCTTTATAATGTTGCTTTGTTGACTTTAAGCTTGCATAGGAAACGCACGTGTATTGACCAGTGGCCTGACTATGTTAGATATATACGACATGTATTGAAACTAGTTTTAATGACTTCTTCAGATGAGCAGTGCGAACTTTAAATCGGTTATTTGTTAAAGAAATAAATACACTGAGTTTAAATGAGAAAAAAATAATGTAAAAGTAAAAAAATATATCAAAATAAATAAAGAACGGGCGCAAGATTCGAACCCAGGATTTTTAGGTTATCATTCCCTACGTCCTACCGCACAGCCAGTGTAGATGATATGGAAATCGTATGCTAGCTTATGTAAAGTATGTATGTTGTGTAAGGCGATTAAGGGGTAATGTGTTTTATCTTTATCCCAAAATCTCAATGCCAACACATCCCTCTCCATCAACCAAAATTTGGAAAAAAGAAGATAAAATAAAGAAGTTTTCTTAGTCAAAATATCTTTCATGGAGAGGAATGCGCTCTATGTGTATTAATTGAAAAACACGGTTATTTTCATCAAAATATTTGTATTTTTATGAAAGTATGCGGAATGCAGCATTCTGAAATTTATGTTTAAACACATAATGGAATGTTTGATCAAACATTTAATATTCTAAACCGTTCCGTTTTGGTAGTCTCTTTTTTATGTTTACAGTGTAAATATTATTGTAACAAATTTTAAATTATGAATTCTATAGGCGGATGACTCGGCTTATTGAGAATCATCCTTTGCAATTAATGTTACTGGTGACGAATATCTTAAAGATAATTTTTCAAAAACATATACACATAAAAAACATTAAAAAAAATAACGATAATAATAATATAGAAAATAATAAGAGGACAAAATTTTTTTTAGATACAGAGATATGATCTCATACTGCATAAAACTAAGTAAGAATACAGAGTACCAGCTAGACAGGTGGGTGTGGTTAGCTACACAGGAGGTGGTTACCCTTCCAGAGTACCCGGCCTCATTTCCTTGTTGGAACTAGTTCACGTGTATAACTAATTTTGTCAGGTTTCAAAGTTTTTACTTTGTTTATGGGTTTGTGATTTGGACAAGGACTCGTATGTTTGTTTTATTTTCATACTTGTTATATTTAGTTTAAAAAATATTTTATTAGAAAAAAAGAGAATTATGGAATTACATGGAGAAAGTTTTTACAAATCAGGATCCTGGAACAAGAAAAAACAGTTTCCTGATATATTATGTTTACTCTTGTTGTACTCTACTTTTTGTATTATAATATTGTTTTAATGATGTCCAATTTTTTTATATCTTTATGAATTATAATCTTCTGAAATATTAATAGATTTATGCTGTTTTATATTCTTTAAAGTAGTCACAAATCTTAAGTTTCTAAACAAATAAAGCATGCATTCAAGTACCAACTTATTGTGTTTATCCTTATAGGACTCGATTTTCAGAATGATAATAATATCTCTTTTCTAATAATACCTTATATTTTTATATTTGTTTCAATTATGTTAAGATTATCTTAAATATTAATAGTTTTTTGGTATTTTATATTTTTGACTTGATTTATATAATTCTGGAACGTTGGATTCATTAATTTTTAACTGTTTGGCTTATGTTTTTATCAATCAAACTTTTCGGCCCCTAGAGTCGCTAATGAGGAATAATTTTTCGAAATATGCAAATATGACACATCAAAATTTAACGGGCGTTTTTTGTTATTTATCATATATAGTGACAAGTCTCAGGTCTCTTAACAGAACAAGCATGCATTCTAGCACACCTAATATGCTATGGAAATTTTGCAATGATAAAATAGAGACATGTCTTCAGACTAACTATTCTTTTCATACAAACCTCCGGTAACGTTGATCATTATTTCCTTGCTTGAAGTCCCAACATCATTAAAAGCATAACATGCGTATTTTCCCGCATTTGAATGCTGGGCATTAGCTATAGTTAACCTCGATCCTGTCCCTGTGTTTTGAAAATGAGTGTTTTTCGGCAAAACTGGACTCTATAATCGAAACGAAAAAAAATTAATTGTTAATTTTTTCAATTTAACATCATAATGTTTCAGATTCTGTTCCTTTCAGATGAAAAGCAATATATATATATGTAATAAAATGATTGTAAAATTTTCAAATATCCTTTCGACATCTATAGTAAAATTTCAAAGATCATTTCGTAATCGTCATATATCAAAGATCTTTTTGTTGGTTGGCTTCTATATTTAACAAACCAACGTCTCTAAAGCTAATTCTAAATGTAGATGTTCGAAAATGAAAATAAGCTTGATTAACGTTACTCAAAGGAATCCGTTGTAAAAGGGCAAGTTTCTGATATAGTTTTGAGTCCTGTCGGATATTAGAAATTAATTAAAAATTCACTTACATTATTATAAAACCATTTTATATTTGGTGTTGGATACCCTGATACGTCACATGGTATGTACTGAACGCTTCCTAGACTTACAATCATATGTTGAGGTAAAGTTACAAGTGGTGCTATTGGTTGATGTATCGTAGTTTTTGGTTGGTCAGTGGTTTTAGTGGAAGTAGCAACAGTATGTGTTGTTGCTATAATGAATTCAAAATTACCGTAATAATAGTTATACAATTAGACATTATAATGAAATAAATGGATTTATGACATAGTGAAGGTTCTCTCGCTCATTCGTGAAAGTCAAGAAAACCATCAATTTATATGCAAGCAAACTGAAAAAAAAAATTAAAATTTGAATGTATCCGAGCAAGATTCGAACTTAATCCGTGAAAGGCGGTGTAATCCGTAAGCACGCGCTTACGACCACTCAGCCATCGAGACCCCACACTAAAGGCACATTTTCTGTACTTTCTGACTTATTATGGCCGCAATAAAAGTTTCAGAAACGGAAATATTTGTTTTCTGTATATATGTTTAAAAGCTAAGATGAATTATATTTAAAATTAAATAAAAACAAGTTAATATAATTAATCTAGAAAATAATAACAATTTAAAACATCGTATCAGTTCATCTGAAAAGTTTAGTAATTTGTTAACTATTTAACCTGTTTCTCTTAATACTTCAGTTTTATTTTTCCAAGGTTATTTGGTTTCCTCCACAATCCAAGATCTGACCGCCTCGATATAAATGAAAGAATCTAGACTGCGGCATAAAACACAATTACTCCACTCCACTCTCTTAATACTTACTCGAAAAATCATGACATAAATGTTTGTTACATTTTGCAGTGGTGCAGCATTGAGAACACAAGTTATTTACATGATTGCCCTTATGCCATTCATCAAGCGTTTTACAGACCTAATATTAACAGAAAAAGGGAGATAATATTAAACAAATCAACAAATCTATCTAAATAATTTACATTTCGCTAAACACACACACACACACACACACACACACACACACATGGCAATCGATTTCACAAAAAAGTACTAATATTTTATTAAATCATCTATTATTTAACATTTTATAGCTTACTGCATGCTTATAATACACTGACAAAAATTTGTTAGACAGGTTGGCCAGGTTTCTTACTTAGTACTATTATTATTAATATTATTATTAATTATTATTATTATTATTATATTAATATTATTATATTCTTATTATTATTATTATAATTATTATTATTATTATATTATTATTATTATTATTATTATTATTATTATTATTATTATTATTATTATTATAATTTTTTTATTATTATTATTATTATTGTTGTTGTTGTTGTTGCCATCGAAATGTTTTTCCGTTATAAACTTGATATCCCTCATATGAATCGTACAGACAAAATAAAAAATGAAATAAAATGGCGTTTTTTTTTTTGCCATAGGTTTTAACATAAGACTCGGAATGCAAAATGTTTTAGATTGTTAATTGGCATTTTTGTCTGCTTTTGCCTGTTGTCAAGTACATTAGTTGGAAATTCCTTTTGAAGTTCAGTTAAGATTAAAGCTGTAACTAAGGCACTCACAGAGTCTTTTGTCATCCATGTGCGAAAGATTGAATGAAGAATCTATGACATACGACTACATCTGGGTTCATTTGTACATAATTATATTTTACGCAATATAAAAAAAAAAATTTAATATTTTGTTTAATTCTTGATTTACGTTTTAGGTTTGGCCACATTAAATTTACTATGATGTCATAAAGAAAAGATTTATTTATGCAATAGGTTTTTTTTTTTAATTTTCTGAATAAAATATTCAAAAAATTATAATATGATATTTACTATATAACAGTTATGTAAAATGTGCGGTTTGTGTACGATATAGAATGATAGGTTGTCATACTTACCGATTTTGCAATACAACTTAGCGAATACCTGTTCTCGGAGTCTGCACCATACGGTCCAAAATGTGTAAAGCAAGACTGACAACAAAAACAACAGCGTAAGCCTATTAAGTAACACCCTTTATTGATTTCAGAAAAAGAATTATTAACTTGCAGTGGTTAAGCCATTCGCATTTTCTTATCTTTTTTTTTTTTCTTAAATAAGCAAAGGGTTTTGATAACTATTGGAAAAGTGGCTCAGATCACACAACCAATTTCATTAATTTTAGATGTCAAATATTAAATATTGCCACATGGGGACATCTTTTCACTGCAATCTTTGCAACAAATGCATTGACTACTTTCGTATAACCCTTTAGTTAAAAGTCTTAGACGTTTTTCTAATTTTCAACAACACTAGATGACTTTTTTTCAAAGAACTCAGTGCATGTTAACACTCTTTCTTCAATCAGTGTTAAGAAAAGGATTAAAAATTCCCCTCTGATTCACTCAGTTTGTAGAGTGTTAAATCCGTATGTGGGAGGTTGGGGTTCAAAACCAGACCGGGTCTGACCAGAGACTTGAAAGAAGTTTATGACTGTTCTTTCGCCAAGCACTCGGCACTGCGAAATGAAAGTCACGTTCCTTCCGGTGGGAACTTAAAATAAACGAGGCCCTGTGTCACGGTAGGCGTGGCACCATAAAGAACCCTGCTATATAATGCTATTAAAGCAACGCACAGACAAAATTTCTGGGACGTTAAACACCATAACTCCACTCAACTCAACTCCATCTTATTTATCTTTTCCTTTCTTTTTTCGTGCTGAATGTATTAACTGCTGCCAAATAATTGTTTTTTTAAGTTGTTTTTAAAATTTATTCAATTGTTTAATTGAATACCTGATCCTGGTCACAATCTGTTGTGTTTAAACAATTTTCTGGATTCAGGACATCTGGACACTGCATACACTGTAGTGCTGAAAAGAATTATTCGATTTATTTTATACCAAGGTAAGATTTAAAACATAATTAGGAACGCATAATCGTCAATTCCTAGCCACATTTTCCTCATAGTTTATATATCATTGAAAGGAGTTGTATGGCACTATTTTATTCATTATTATCAAGGCAATAAGGTCAGAGAAAGTGATCGTGTAGGAAACTGGAGTGCTTGGGGTAAACCTCGATCTTTTGCAAGGATAACTAGGAATCCTCTAGTGGGATTACAACCAAGGTCTTTTCGGACCATTCAGCTACGAACCCCCCAAAATGGGATAAAGAAAACTAACAAAGTTTATTATTTATTTCCTTTTATGATGGTTTTAGCGTCTGCGAAGTCATTGTGTTTCACGCCTTAGCAAGATTCTCACATTGATAAAGGGTCGACCGTTCTGGGTAGGTCTGGTCGGTCTGAAAAACGAAATTTTCTAACCTGGATGGGATTCGTACTTAGTTAAAAAAAAGATTCTTGTTATTTGATTGCAATCTTGTAACAGTGAAGGCATAATAGCATTGCTAAATATGGCCGTCATAGTCACACACTAGTAGCAGTTACTTTGATAAGACTCAAACAAAATAAGATTGATATATTTGTTGCAAAAAATTTGTGGAAATATCGATTGCAATTTCTGTTGAAACATCATTTAAATGTAGACCCAATTAAACTGTAACCGTTGCGGACCATTTGATGTCTTGCGGGTGTAGACCAATGAAATCGTTACCACTGTAAACCAATCAAATCGTTACAAATGAAATCAAAATAATTTATTATTATAACTAATCAAACACGTATTTTGAATCGTTTAAGGTTTGTTCCCTTATGCAAGGCATTCCTTAGCTGGATTTGGATCCATATAATTTTATAACTTTAGATTCATTAATTTTCAACTGTTTGGCTTATGTGTTTTTATCTATCAAAATTTCGGCCCCTACTCTAAATGATGAGGAATCATTTTTAGAAATGTGCACATATGGCACATCAAAATTTAACAGGTATTTGTGTTATATATTAGACCCCCAAAAACCATTGATATCTTTATCCCTTCGCCGTACAGTTAGTATCATATTTATGTTAAAAAGCTATTATATTTAATCGGTTCATCTATGACACGGTTTGGTTGGCTCTTTTTAGGAATAATTCTAACTAATGAAAAATTCAATATAGTTACAAACCTCCTGTTCTTTTATAAGCAGTTGCTATGACAACTATAAAAATAAGTCTACCTGAAAAATAAAAAAAGTGGCGATTAAAAAAATACTTTTGAGTACATTTATTTATTTATTTATTTATTCATTCATTTATTTATTTATTTAATATTTATTTATTTATTTATTTGATTGATTGTTTGTTTGTTTGTTTATTTGTTTATTTATTCATTAATGCATTCATTCATTTTTGTGTTTTTCCTTTTTTTAATTTTTCTTATTATTTTTCGATGTAAGCCAGGATGTTTAATATTATCATAAAAATAAATAATTTAGTTTAGAAAGACTGATTAACTGATTCAGTCTTGCTGTGTATAAATGATCAAATTAAAGGTCATTGCTTCTAGCTCTAACCAAATATGTCTTTAAACAGTAACCATAGTCTTATGTTGCTCTAGTTGGATCACAGCGCCTCTCACCGCCTAGGTTCGAATCCCACGCGGGACAGATCCTAGTGTGAGAAAGTTTGTCAGTTCGCTTGTCGAAGGTCGATTGTTTTCTCCGGGCACTCCGGCTTCCTCCACCATCCCAGAACTGACCGCCTCGAAATAAGTGAAAGATTCTTGATTGGGACGTAAAGCATTACTCAACTCTTTGTTCTAAATACCAGGAAAATGTTAAGGTTATAGTCAAATTGTGCAATTCGAATGAATGGCGAGCTTCGCAAGTTTAATATCACTGTTTCTTACACTAGTATCTGACCGAATGATTGTCTGAATAGCCCCTGACCCTAACTTACTTTACGTCTGATGGCTGTGTGTAAGGCCATAAGAATTTCAGTATCAAAAACCCTGGAATCTCTGATACCAACTGGTGTCGGAATGTCACGGCCTCATTTTTCTTCAGACTAAAATTATTAGTAGAGCTGTAGATAAATTAATAACCCAAATTGATAGGTCAATGAATTGTCTTTCCAAATATTGAAATATTTTAAAACGTCACACCTCTGGTTTGAGATTCAAATCTATTTCTTTGGTGTTGATGTTTGCCAAAATCGTTTTCTGTTTAAAACAAGGATCTTTGACCTCGAAAAACTCTTAATTTAAAGATTTTAGAAGATAAATCACTCGATCGAGCTCAGTAAGACAACAGTTGCTTTCGGAAAATCCCGTGTTTTTGATAGAGAAATTGTTCTGACTTTCAACCTTCAGACGTAAATCGTGTTAGGGTCAGGGGAAATTCGGACTTGCCAAATGCACAATACTCTGGTGTATGCTTTGGTTGAATAATGTGAACTTAAGACTAGTCAACCGCCAGGGCCCTTTAATAAAGGAAAAAGGAAGAACATTATACAGATGTATAAAATAAAAACAAAATTTATACGATTACCGATAATAATAGTAGAAGACATATTTCTCTTTATCCAAAATGTCGTTATAACGCGTTGAACATGATAACCTTTAGACTATAATTTAACAACATAGCAAAGATAAGAAACTTAAACAGACATGATTTTTAATTTTGTTGATCGAGTGCTCGTATATATATGGCGATTGGCAGGTTAGGACACTTGTTTTTACGCACTGGCCTTGTAACATGCGTGACCAATACAATTGCCTTGGTAAAGAAAAAAACAGAATACACTAAGATCTTGTCAGAACTTTTAACACCTAAAAAGACACCAATACTTCTTTTGAGCCTGATTTGTTATCGTTTAACTATCTATTATTCTCGATAGATCTCGATAGACTAAATATATCGCTTACGGATCGGAGTCTTTCACCAACTATGTTTGAATTCTGATCGGGCATATCTGTGTAAGAAATTTTGTCATTTATCTTGCTGAAGTTCGGGGGTTTCCCCCTGGCACTTGAGTTTCCTCCATCGTTTAATTATTGAAAATTGAAATGAATCTCGACTTTGGCGTAAAACTCCATTACTCGATTTTCCACTATAAAATATATTTAAAAGTTTCAGACTATGTACTGATATGACAGTTGTCGCTCTCTGACAAACTCAAACGTTACACTGACATTCTGTAGATTTTTTACAACATGTACATGAATGAATGAATAAATAAATAATAAATAAATAAATAAATAAATAAATAAATAAATACATAAATCAATCAATAAATAATTTATTGAATACTGTTTTCTCCCCACTCAAACGAAAATGTTGAATTATGTTTGTTAAATGACAAACACTAAAGTCCTTAATCATCTCCCGATTGTTCAATCAGAAACGTTTCACCTCGCACATGTCTTTTTTGTAAGTGCTTGCATTAATCAAATCAAAGTTCTTGAATGGAAATCAAGTTGAATGAAATCCAAGTTTAAATTAAAAATTACATAAAATTTAATTTTAAAATTGGTTTAAAATGAAGTTAAATTTGATAAAATAGTTTGTCTTACTTGTTTCAAGTCAATCGATTCTATGTATAGCTTTGTTCGTTTTGTTCGTTAGTTTATAAAATCCTAAAAGAAAATCATCAATTCACATCACCTAATAGGTCTGGGCACCTGTTGTATTTCCACTTGTTATCATTTGTTAATCTCTCTCTCTCTCTCTCTCTCTCTCTCTCTCTCTCTCTCTCTCTCTCTCTCTCTCTCTCTCTCTCTCTCTCTCTCTCTCTCTCTCAGATATGAAAGTAATGTTAAACTAAAAAGTAAGATGTGCATCATGTACATCAAGTCCGTCAGGGGAACTTTTTTAAAAAAATTAAAAAAAATGCCGATATACGGAGTTTTCATCGTACTCTAACAAAATTAGTTGTATTGATAAAATCAGTTTACAACCGGTCATAGTAACCACAGGGAAAAGATTGTTCTATCAGTTTAAGCTTAATTAAAGTCGTACAAAGTGATTTATCTAAAACGAGAAAAACAGATTATGTCAAACTGTCAAACATGTCATAAGATCATATTATACTTGGCTGTAAAATAGGGAGATAACGTTTTACTTTAACAATGTATGTTAACTCTTGTCTCCGCCCAAAGTCGGGAATTTACAATCAATGTTTCCAATATGTTTTGGTTTTCCATATGTATATGTATTATTTTTTTGTAATAATACCTGAACACTCGTTTAAAGTTTCGCTTCAATTCTCTCTCTCTCTCTCTCTCTCTCTCTCTCTCTCTCTCTCTCTCTCTCTCGAGGTTGGTCTCGTTTTGGTATTCCACAACTATTGCTGTCGTCATAGATTTTATTCCGTCCCATAGCAAAATTCCTTGCTTCTTGATGTACACTATATAGACGTTAGTCTCTTGTTCTTTTGTGTATATTTTGCTTTATATCTTTAAAATTTTAGTTATTGAATAATTATTATTGTTAAGTGGATCCATAACACGGTCAACTGTCATTGAATCTATCTTGCGTTGTTTAAATACCATACCACGCGGTACCTGGTAGTGAATCTTTCCTGACAATAATGTCTAGTAAAATCAAGTTTCAAGTTTCAAGTTTCTTTATTTCTCATACTGAAGATTATCAATACAGAGAATATATATATATATATATATATAAAACATAAACATAAATACAATACAATGCATGCGCAAAATTACAATACTATATTTGCTTAAATTACTAACCCGGAGGACTGACCCTCTATTAATGATTCTAGTTAAAATGTTGAATAAAATTTACACCAAGTAGACTGCCAATATAGTGGTCAATAATCATTGACAACTGTCTTGAAACCACAACATTGTTTATTTATTTATTTATTTATTTATTTATTTATTTATTTATTTATTTATTTATTTATTTGTTTGTTTGTTTGTTTGATTTTTTTAAACTTTATCATTTAATCATTTTTTTACTTATATGAATTTTGTTTTTGTTTTATTTTTTTTCATAACTTATCAGCTTTACTAAAGACATTATGGCGTCTTGGATACGTCTGCCCACCCATGGACAATTTGTCTGCAGCTGGAGACTAACCTCTTTGTTATATTACAAAAATTAAGATACATGAACTTAGATCAAGATGATACTATGTTAGTATTTGGTATTCAGTATTATCAAGATTAGCCAGAAGGAAACTGAGCGATTTCTGATTTCTGATAAATAAACAAAATTGAAATAAATAGACTTTACTTTACCAACTGATTTATTTTTATTGGAAGCATTGAAGATTAGGTTTTTATGTGTATTGGTCATTTCGATTATATTTTTATGAACCAACAAGATACCACGGAATAATTTTGGTAAGTTATGGCGTTTATTTATTTATTTATTTATTTATTTATTTATTTATTTATTTATTTAATTGTTTATTCAATTTTCCTTATGATGATTATTCGAGATACAGCGTATATTCTAACGTATTAAATAACTAAAATTTCATGTTTTCAAAGGCGAGCAACAGAAATAATTATGAAACAGTGTTGTATATATACTCGTAAACTTATGCTTGTATTTCAAAGCGATTTTCGTCCAAGTCAAAAAATTTTCCAAAAGTTAACAAGCTTGAATTGTTTGAAGTTTAAGACATGAAGATAATATTTCTATTTTTCATAACCTTCTCGCCTGGATCGACAGTAACGAACCAATGTTCAAATTTTTTTAGACGGATCCTCGCGCGAAAAAAATGATCGAATTTGTTGTTTTCGTATTAGACGGATCCTCGCGCGAAAAAAATGATCGAATTTGTTGTTTTCGATTTTAGACGGATCCTAGTATAGAAAAATGATAAAATTTGTTGTTTTATTATTATTATTATTATTATTATTATTATTATTATTATTTAAGACGGGTCCTAGTTACGAACTCGATTTTCGTTGTTTTCGATTTTAGACGCATCCCAGTGAAAAAATATCGAAGTTTTTTGTTTTCAATTTTAGACGGATCCTAGTGCGAAAAAAAAAATTATCAAATTTGTTGTTTTCGATTTAAGACGGATCCCAGTTCGAAAAAAGTAATCGAATTTGTTGTTTTCGATTTTCATATTTATTCCTAAAATAATTTTGACCGTCACAAACAATAAACATTCGTTCGAATCTTGGGTCTGACCAAGACTTTAAATTATGTATTGATCTTGACTATTCTCTCGCCAAGCACTCTGCATCAAGAAATAAAAGTCATGGGGTCCTTCGTAGAAAACCTTTTAAATTGATGTCCTGTGGCACGGGGCACCGTCTCCCTGTACATTGCCCTGAGCATCACCTCACCCATAACTGGTTTCGTCCCGATATAAGTGAAATATTCCTGACTTTGGTGTAAACCCCTATTCATTTAATCAATCAAACATATTCAACAAGTTATTATACCTGTTACAGTGGCATAAAGCGAAAGAAAGTACAAGACTTTCTTTGATACAAAAAGTCAACAAATCGTAGAAGGTAACCGCTATGTTTTAACTCGTGTTATGTGCCGAATTTTGAATATTTCTTTTTGTAAAAACTCAAAATTCAGCACAAGACACTGGGGCAAATTCATTTTTAGGTGGAAGGCCTAAATAAAGATTCTTTCACTTAAAAATATTGGTCATTTGGTTTGGTTAATGGAGCCAAATTGTTGTCCAAAAAAAAAAAAAAAAAAAAAAATCTGCATATTATAAATCATATAATTATAATAACATGCCCAAGCTGGATTCGAAAATAGGTCCGTTAAAGACGTTGGGGTTTCGTTAGTCGACTCATTTCACACCCTTAACGAGGCAAGCGGAGGCAAGTTGGAAGATAATCAGGTACAATGGTCAATAAACTATTACACTTGTTTACCAATACTGTTAATTTTAAAGTCGAATAAGTACCTTCTGCACTAAAACATAAACCATTGCAATTTTTCTAATACAGGAGGAGATATTATTGTAAAAATGAAACAGAAATATATGTTCTTGATTATTCATTTATTTATTTATTTATTTATTTATTTATTTATTTATTTATTTATTTATTTATCCATTTACCAATTTTTTGGTCAAAAAGTATTATAATTTTGGGCTTCCGAGTAATACAGTAGTTATTACTGGGTGATTTATTTAGTTTATTTATTCATTCATTCATACAATTATTTAAAAATTGGATTGGATTGGATTTTTATTTTGTCAAAGGATTATATACTTTTAGGTTTTCCAGCAGTACAATAATTGTTACAAGGTGTCTTTGTTATTTAATTTCTCTATAGGTGTTTGATATAACGGTGGTTAATAACATTTTACTTTCATTACAGAAGGAGGAGATAACTCTATAAAGGAGGAGACAACTCTATAACAATGATGTGTAAAATAGGAATATGTGTACTTGGTAAGTGTTTTAAAGCGACACAGGAGTTGATAAGTTTGTCCTGTCAAATTGTACAATGATTGTCACTGATTGTCTTGCAAAAATCAATGTATTCCAAATTTGTGCAATGAATAAAGGTTTTCAGCACCCATGTTGTCATCTTGATTTCTGATATATTTCGTATTTTAAAGTCTCACAAATAAAGTTTGGAGGATTATTGTTTTACCTCCCTTACTTTTTCTTCTTCTTCCTCTTCTTCTTCTTCTTCTTCTTCTATTATTATTGTTGTTGTTGTTGTTGTTGTTGTTGTTGTTGTTGTTGTTGTTTTTGTTCACCACCTTTGGTGAGGAATCATATTGTTTTCGTTCTTATTCTTTTTCTTTATTCTGCTATCAAGACCTGTTCCGGAGCAGACCTCGGATTTTGATGAAATTTGACACCAACAATCTGTTATCTTTGTAAATGATCAAAATGTTTCTATGTTGAAGGTCAGTTGTTGTAAATTGCGAAATTTAACTCCAGACGACTTCCTGTCCAATGCATATAAAAAGGCGTAACTATTACTTAATCTTAATTTAGATACTAACCTAGTTCCCACATTAAGAAGTTTATATCTTTTAAAACATTCTCAATTACATTGCATTAAATGATTTCAAATACATCAACTGTTTATTAGCACCATCAAACAAGTTTTAACATTAAAACTTTTGAAAGGGGTTTGGGTGGATGGAGATAAAGAAATCTGTAAAAAAAAAATATTTCACAGATTTTTTATACAATAAGTCACACAGAAATTGTTGGTCCTTTGTTAATATTTCAAGGAGTTATTATTATTATTATTATTATTATTATTATTATTATTATTATTATTATTATTATTAACTGTTGTGCTAGGTGACATCTAATTACTTGAGTAGTTTAACATGACCAATCAGATCAACAACTCCAATAAAACCATATATGTTTAAGTTGTTTATAATCCGTAGGTGTTCATTTAAAATCTTTCAGAGTTTAAACCTTTATTTTGCGTTATCCTTTATAATTTCGTTTAAACTACAATGATAAGGGGCACTTAGTTACTTGAAGTATTACAAGTTTTAAATGAATCATAAGATCAACTCCTGAACAAAACTTGTGACGAGATATGATTAAAGAGTTGATTAATGGTGTTTTACGCCCCGGTCAAGATTGTTTCACTTATTTCGAGGTGGTCAGTTCTGGAATGGAGGAGCAACCCGGAGAGCTCGGAGAAAACCATCCGACCTCCGGCAAGCGAACTGACAAACTTTCTCACATTAGGATTTGTCCAGAGTGGGATTCGAATCAAGGCGGTGAGAGGTGCTGTGATCAGTTAGCGCGTGCTTTAGACCACTCCGCCACCATGGCCAGAGATATGATAAAAAAAATTATTACAAGTAGGTCTTCCTAAAAATTTAATCATGACTTTTGAATTTTTATTTTGTGTTATCCTTTTTAATACTCTTAAACTGTGGTGCTAAGGGGGTATATTCGTTTGAAATTCCTCACATCCAAGATCAACATCTCCAAAAAAACCGGATATGACAAAGGTTTAGATTTGGTTTTTTTTTGTGAAAATTCTTCTTAGCGTATTTTCAGGGCGTTTTCTTTGTCTGCGTTTTCTTTTACAGTTACCATGGTAATGCTATCGACAGTCATCGAGAAGATCGAAGGCTCAGATTGCTACACAGTTTCCACTATGAGTTTATGCGAGGCAGAGGACGAGTGCACAATGGTTAAAGCCGGATGTGTTTATGATTGTCAACAATTGGATCAAACTCGATGTCTTGAGGTTGCCAATTGCGCATGGATTCCAATACTGAACATGTGCTCATTTACGATTGTAAGACGCGATTTGTTTGGTCCTCCGCCGCCATCTTGAAAATGAGATTCCAGATGTCGCTATTAAATGAAAACCATTTTAATGTTTATTTTATTTTATTTATAGAATAAAAAATAAAATTTCTTGCAAGAGTATGCGAAATCATTTTTTTTTTAATTTCTTACAAATAATTTTCAAAAAATAGATACAAAACATAACAAATATTTTTCGTATGAATTATTTTATTTAAGTCTAATTTTAGTAAAAACATGTGATTGATTGATCGATTAAAAATTGAATATTTCCTTAATGTCCAGAGTTTAAGGTCTCGGCGACCTGTTACATTTTTGATCTGCTAAAGAATCATTTACCTCCCTTTGGGCTGATCAGTTTGTGATCCAGGCTCAACTCCATTTTCTGCATTCAGATTACTTTGCTAAAAACAACGGTCCAAAAACATACATATCGTTCTGTATGCTTGACAGTGGAGAGTTCAGGTGTGATGTTGAATTAACTAGCTGTGTGGAACTATTCCTTTTAAGTGACTATACGCTCCCTAGCACTGCAGTTTAAGAGGAATAAAAAAGGACAACACAAAATAACGTTCGAAAGCCTTTAACAGATTTTAGCGCGTTTTCTTTGTCGGTGTTTACAGTTACCATGGTAATGCTATCGACAGTCATCGAGAAGATCGGAGGCTCAGATTGCTACTCTATTTCCACCATGAGTTAATGCGATGTGCGAGGCAGAGGACGAGTGCACAATGATTAAAAGGGGGGGGGGGGTATGTCTGCTATTATTTGAACGAAAAACGATGCCTTGCTGCCAACAATTACACATGGCTTTCACTGATTAACATGCTCATTGATTCTACCGCCGTCATCTTGAAAAAGAGATCGATGCACCGATTATATCAAAGCATTTGAATGTGTTTTTAAGAATAAAAAAAAATTCTTGCAAGAGCATGCGAAATCACTTTTTTTTAATTTCTAACAAATAATTTTGGTAATTTTAAAAAAACACTTCAAATATTTTCCGTATGTATAATGTGATTTAAGTCTCCTTAGTAAAAACATATGCGATTGATTGATTAAGTGATTGATAGATTGATTGATTGAGTGAGTTAGTGATAGATTAATTGATAGATTGATTTATTACATATCCCTTTTATATCCAGAGTTTAATGGACTATTATTATTATTATTATTATTATTATTATTATTATTATTACATATATAATTTATTATTATTTATTATTATATCCAGAGTTTAATGGATTATTATTATTGTTGTTGTTTTTATTATTATTATTATTATTATTATTATTATTATTATTATTATTATTACATGTATTATTATCGGCGAACAAAACAACTTGAAGCTAAATATAAGGTTACTATCTGTAGAAAGTAAAAAAAATATTACAAAAATATCCATTTTAACAGTAGAATATAATTGAAAAATTTTTACATTCTTAGAATGTAATTTTACAAAAAAAAATAATTTCGTCATTTGTTTTTCTTGGACATTTTAAACTTTTTTTTAAATCGTCTTAAAAATGTTCTTTTGAAAATCCAAATTTATATTTTTCAC
Source organism: Tegillarca granosa (assembly GCA_029721355.1). Classification (NCBI taxonomy): domain Eukaryota; kingdom Metazoa; phylum Mollusca; class Bivalvia; order Arcoida; family Arcidae; genus Tegillarca; species Tegillarca granosa. The sequence goes on along the minus strand of CM056612.1, from coordinate 10,190,203 downwards.
AATATTGTTTGACAGTTTTGGCCAAGGTTTGATTCCCACAATAAAAAACTTTAACATTTCCTCTGGCTCGTAATGAGATGTCATGGAATAACTGAAAATAGAAGGAAAGACACTGTAATAAGCTTACACTAAATCAAATGTCAAATATCAAAAACCTTAGCGAGGGAAATGGCAGATAACGTAACGGTTCCATAAAGAACATATAACACTTATCATCAGCAGCTGTTTACACATATATATTTTTTAAGGATGAGGATCTCTCAAAGATAAATGGGTCAAATGGGTCAATTTATGGTTTATGCAGTAGTTGTATTAATCTTGTCAATCAATATAGAATTTTTAATTGAGGACAGTTTACATAAAAATGCAATAAGACTTGCAAATTTGACAAAACGAAGACTATAATAGGCAATATGCAATCAATCTGCAGTATGTTTTATATAAGTTACACCAAGTATCGATTTCGTAGGCGACGCCACCGGACATGCCATCTTTTTTCCAAAGCGCTGATTTGATTAAATGTTGATCAAGATAGAATTAAACCCGCTGACGTCATAGATACAGAAACTGCAAAATTTCATGGAAATTTAATTTCAATACTATTTGGAACTAGCATTATGTCCTTTTTTGGCTGATTAGTTGTAACGTTGTTTAACGTCGCGTAAGCTATTCAGCTCTTCTAGACAAGAGCATGGTTAATCCTCTATAATTATTACAAAGATAAGTACATATATGTCTTTGATGAGCAAGTGATTATAATGGCATAATGTGCCTTGTATTACTGTATATTCCGAATGACGTTTTGTTAAGATGCTAGCTCACCAAAGCAGTATGCCGCAGACAAGCACGTCATTTCCCGAGTCAAATTATCTTGGTACTGGTTGAACTCTTTAAGCAATACTCTTTCCTTTCTAAGCCAAGGCCTGGCCATCCTCAAAAATATCTTATGAACAAACTCTACTAAATGAATACTATGTGATAAACCTACCTTATTAAAATTTGGTCTGCCTGGTTCTGTTTTTGTTCGTAAACCCGTAATGAGATCTACCTCCTCTTTTTGGCGCATCAGATCCAGTGCGATCTGTAGACCTATTCCTCTCATATCCGTCTTTTGCTTGGCAGCAGTCATATATAATTGCATATCAAATAAATATCCGTTTTTTGTCGGAGCTGTTTTCTCTACAAGCTGCTGATAAATTTCAATTTCTGTCAATAAACTAACAAACCACTCGAAGCATTTTTGATTTCTATTGATCCAAATAAAATCTACCTATTCATAAAAAATAGGAAAAAACACAACGAATTTAAAATAAAATACATATACATGTTGAAATATGAAGCTGAAAATAATTTTTTATGATAATTTAGAATACAAAAAAGTTTATATACATACTGGTATATATATATATATATATATATATATATATATATATATATATATATATATATATATATATATATATATAATATTTATCAATTCCATCTTTATGATTGGCTAAAATGGTTACATGTGACCATTTGATAACACTCGATATACCACGGAAAATCTGGTGTATATCAAAATTAATTTTAAGAATTCAGAATTCCCCTTTCACCACCACAACAGTAAACGATATGGCAGAATTGTAACTTCATTATTATGATTCCCCACCCAAAGGTGGGGAATCATATTGTTTTTGTTCTGTTTCTTCTTCTTCTTCTTATTATTATTATTATTATTTTTATAATTTTTTTTTCCTTAAAATCGTCCGGTGCAGAACTAAAATTGTCCGTCGCAGAACTCGAAAACGGTATGATGGGTTTCGATGAAATTTGGTACCAACAATCTGCTATCTTGGTAGATATGGATAGATGATCAAATTTTTTTCTATCTCGACGGCTCAGCGGTCGGTGCGTGTTAATTGCATAATTTAATACGAAACATCTTTCTGTCCAATACGTACAAAGAGAGATAACTCTTACAGAATCTTCTTCTTTCTTATTCAGTTTCTCAGATATATGAGCGCCCGATAAAAATGGGTAATCTGTATTAATGTATAAAGTTAAGCACTAAACAAAAATGATTGAATGTTAATGAACTACCTGTTAATTAAGTGACTAACCTCTTTCTCACATACAGAATTTGTTCTTAATAAATTCTCAGTTACTAGGTATTAAATTGTTAAAAATATATCAAATTTTTATCAGCACTGCCAAACAAGTTAAACGCATCATTCAATCTCGTTCAAAATTTTAGGATAGGTTCCTGCACCATTAAAGTTTTTACATCCATGGGTATTTATTGGGGGAGGGACAGGAAGATGGGGTCTTAAAAACAAAAATCACTAATTTTTCCTTAAACACTTTGCGGTGTGCTATAAAACCATATATAGGGCTTTGTCATAAGTTTTAAACTGTTGAAAATATGGCTTTGTGATAACTTTTACTGTTGATATCCCCACCCCTAAAGTATATATTTTCTGGTTCTTAATGATAAAATGAAAAGAATGACACTAATCAAAGACACCTAAGGTCCTTTCCCACTGAAGGGTAGGGCTGGGTGGTGCTAAGTTAATTTTAAACTATTGAAATCCCCACCCCTAATTTATGTATTTTCTGGTTCCTTAAGAAAAGTTGAATAGAGTGATATTAATAAAGAGCATCTAAGGTCATTTCCCACTGTGGGTGGTGCTATGTACATGTATAGCTTTTAAATAGTTAAAATCCCTTCCACTCATCTGTATATTTTCTTGTTCATTATGGACTTTTGAAAAGAGTGATAAAAACCTCCAGGAAATCCTTTTCAAGAGAGGGTAGAGGTGGGAAGCCAGAATTCTTAACACCCACCCTCAGTCAAGAAACACTATCTTATGGCATACTTGATTTCATTTCTTAAGGCAATTTTACAGGATTAAATTCCTATTCAAAGAATTGTAAACAAATTTAATAGCATTATTACATGTTTTGATATGTATAATTGCTTTAATCTCTTTGTCAATTATCCATTAAATTAAATATGTAGGTTATGGCTACTTCACAGACATGACACACGTCAATCAAATCTGTTGGTTAAACACCTCACAGTTTGTGAAATAGATTTGCTATCAATCAAAGTTGAATACTTGTCCAATCAAAATACACCAGCTAATTTTAATTGCCAAATTAATGGATAGGGTCTATGTTAGAAGACAGAACGCATGATTCTGATCTATTGAACTTGTAAAATTTACATACATTTAAAAAAAATTATAAATTTAAACATGCAGATTCGGACTCCCGTGATCAATTGGTTTCTTTTAACAAAAAATGTTGTTGCAACAATGGGGTATGAGGGAATGAAAATATATATAAAAATGAATACTACTCGAATTATAATTGTACAATTCGATGTTAACTTTAAATTTACTTGTCTTCCGCCCTTTCTCTTAGTTAGCTTTCGATTACTAATAATGGATACTATCGATCCATCTCGAGATCAGTCCATCAGCAGGTGTATATTTTAGACAATATATAGATTATGGATGGTGGGGAATCATACGTAACTGGTATCCCAGTTACAATCTCTAGTTATTATTGTTAATGCAAAGATAACATTGTCAACCCAAGTGTCACAGTGGTAGAATTATATAATAAAACAATTGTGGACATTTAAGTTGTTGTATATGGTGCGATATTGACCAGAAGAAAAAAATATATTTATAACATTTACTTCATAAGACATACTAAACGTAGTAGTGCAATCGCTCTTTCTTTCACTGGACAATCTGGATAACAACATTTTACAATCATCAGTTCTATTGTAACATGTAGATTCAACGGTTCTATTGGACAATGGCAAATACTGTCAATGGTTCCATTTTTTCATCTGTTGTACACTTGAAATCATTGGTTCTATCAAATAACAACACATATCTGTCACCGGTTTTTACTGGATATTTTTTAATCAGCATTTGCATACACACCTTTCTGAAATTAACCAGACTTTGTACAGTTGACAGTTTTATTTGATAGTAGCATATATACAACCTGTTGTACTGGTTAGGAACACGTTTCTAATGGATAATTACACGAACAGTCAACGGTTCTACCAGATATTTTTTAAGCCAAAATTTACAAAGTTACATACCTTTCTCAAATTCATTAACGACTCTGGGATTTTATCACTGTCGTGCCATATGTAGGAACAGTTAGGACAACAATTCCTTGAGGTCTTGTACCGTAGCAAAATACTTTGCAGTATTGAAGCCATAGGGGTAACGCCTATACCGGAACATATTAGGACCGCGTGTTCACTTTCCAATATTTCTCGAGCACCTGTTCCATACGGTCCGTCAATATGACACTGGAATGTAAAAAATGTAAATGTGAAGCTTTGGTAGATTTGGACAATAAAAGCGTATTTGTCACCTGGGTTCAAATCCATTTCGGGCTGGTACTAGTATAGTCCGAATTTCCTCTGATTCTAACACACTTTATGTCTGACGGCTGTGTGTAGGACCGGAACAATTTCTATATCAAAGACCCGTGATTTCCGATACAAACGGATGTCGGAAGGGGCGCGCCTCATTTTGTTTAAGACTGAAAATATAGGTAAAACTGTGAAAAAGTTACTAGGCTCAATCGATAAGTCATTAAATCTTCAAAATATTGAAATGTGAGAGTTTCAGAAATAAAGTGTCGTCCTTTCCACACCAGCTGGTATCGGAAAACTCCGGTTTTTATATAAAAATTGTTCTTACCCTACACACAGCAGTCAGGCATAAAGTGTGTTAGGGTCAGAGGAAATTCGGACTAGTATAAAATAAGTATGACTTGTGTATCTCAGATCCTACTTTAAAAGGGTTTGCCTGTTGGCTTGACAATTTATGATGCTTTTTCTAGGTGTTCCAGTTTCCTCAACAAAAAAGAATTCGATATGTCAATTTTTTTCGTATCGGAGAAAAGCAACATTATTCCATTCTACTTAATCCCCCGCCCCCTCCCAACCATCGATATCACGACCAATTGCTTTTTAAAAGCACATTTATAACCCCCACTCCTCTCTCTCTCTCTCTCTCTCTCTCTCTCTCTCTCTCTCTCTCTCTCACACACACACACACACACACACAAACACAGCAGGTGCGCGCGCGCACCTCAACAAAATATATCTTAATAATAAGGCTTTATTTTAACAAAAAATCTGAAAATTGAGATTTTAATTTGTATCCTAAAATGGTATTAGCTAGGCCGATATTTTTCAGTAACAAATTCCCGAATTTCCAAATTATACTTTTTACCTCTACTTTTACTCTTTTATTTCTTTCCTTTATTCTTCGAAGAGAATTGGCTCTCCTCTGAAAAATACGAAACCAAATAAAAGGATGTTTTAATAAATTTCCATAACATTTATTGCGTTTAAATACGTGTGCTTTATATCAAGTTTAAGAGTTGATGTTTAACAAATAAGATGGATAATTTTTTTTCAATATTTTTTTTATTTTTATATTTTTTATAGATGCATACATGAGAATAAAAGGAGAAAATGGGAAAAAATCTATAAAATATGTTCCTAGGCAACAGACAACAAAACCATGAACAAGAAACAACCTAAAATAATGAATAAACGAAACAAAGTAAATAATGAGAAAATAAACACAAATTGAGATCATTTTTAATAAATTCTACAACTACGGATGGTCCTTTGTTGGCCTGTCGTCAAACCGAGAAACTGTTTTACCTGTCTGATCTCAGCTCGCTGTTTGATTAAAATACCTTGACTGGTCAAAGCAAAATGATATTGTTATAGTACTATTGGAAGGCTCTGAGCCATCTTATTTAACAACTATTGGTCAAAAACATATTCAAAATAAAAAATTAAGTCTTGTATTATCGCGCTAGAAGGGATAGAGTATCGACTGATTCCCCCGTTGCCAAGGTAATGAACTGGGGGAGTGGTGTGCATGTCTGCGGCAAACTGACTTTGTAAGCTAGCGCCTTATTAAAAGTCGCACTGATAAACGCTAGTATAAGACATGCCACAATACACACTCGAACATCATACGCATACAAACGAACTCGTTCTTACATTTATCCAAAGAAATTAATAACCTTGCTCTTGTTGTAAATAGCTAATGCGACAATAAAGAACAAAAACAATCTTATATTACTAAACGTTAAACCAAAAATCCTTGCATTTTTTTTATTCATTAAAATTAAAAAGGAGAAAATATATTTTATCTCCACATTTTTGAAATATAATTAGTAAATAAAATTACCCTTTTTCTTTCTTGTTCTCGTTCTATGTCGGTTATGTCACCTGTAAATAGATAGATATCAAAAAGTAAGATTTACTACTTTGTCTTTTAAAAAAAAAAGAAAGTTTCTAAAATTTCAATGAGAACACAGGAAAGTCATAGCCTTTTGGTTTAGAAATATTTTTAATTAAATGTAGAATTTCTACAACAACTAAGTTTATTTAACAGTCTGTTCTGACCCATTTAAAAGAAAGAAAGAAAAGATAAGGGAAAAAAAGAAAATAAAAGAAAAGAAAAAGAAAAAGATCCTACTTCGCGCATGCACATTTATCCATCTGATTATCACTTCATTTTTCATATTGAGCAAATAGAATTCTGTGTATTTCTTCAATTAACGAAACTCGTGTCGCCGTGTGAACTGTGTATGCCTTTCTTAAAGGTCTGGCTAATGCTCCTTGAGTTTTTTTTTTTTTTTCGATACAAATTTTACTTCTATTTATTGTTTAACAGTTAGTAATACACATGTATTCGTTTTAAAAAAATCGAGAATCACAGATGTTTTTCACCAATAATAAGTATTTTACGGTTTTGAAATAAATATTGATAAAACTTATCGAAAAAATAAAGAAAACACACATGTAACCATGTGATGCACTCTAAAATAAATCACAATAATAAAGGTTACATCTAATGTCAACAATTTTGGTTTTAATTATCAAAGGGCATTCGAATTTATTTTTACAAAAAGAAGTTCCACAAAAGATTTTCCCGCTATTTTCATTTTAAATCAATATACCATGAAATTTAACCCCACGAATATTAATTATTCTAGTGTTTTGTCATTGATGAATGACGTATTTTGTTGTATCGGTGTCATTTTCAAAATTCTAAATTTTTACCAAGGAAATGATTAAATAATTTAATATCAATTTCAAATTTTCAATCACTCTTTTGGAGTGGAATTAAAAATTCTGAACATGACATCATAACCAACTATTCATGTTTCCCGTACTTGTAAAGTCTCACACAGAATAAAACTTGACACCCTTGACAAGATTCCTCCCATGTTGTTATTTGCTTAACAACTTACTTGGCGAAAGAACAGTCACTACCCACTTTCAAGTCTTTGGTCAGACCCGGGGTTCGAACCCACAGCCTCCCATTTTTGAAGCGAAACACTTTACCAACTGAGCTACCGCCGTGTTCTCGGCATTACGAAATGAAAATCAGGGTTCTTTCGGAAGGGAACTTAAAATAAACGAGGTCCGGTGTCACGGTAGGCGTGTCACCATAAACAACCATGCTGTATAACGCCTTCAGCACATCAGACAGGCAAAATTTCTGCACTATCATCTATAGCTAGCGACGTCTCGTTATAAGTGAAATATTCTTGAAAGGGTCTCAGTTTCACAATCATTCACTCAGGTTTTCCAGTTATTCTCTTATAACTATTTTTAAAAAAATTAAGCTTTATGAGGCAATGTTTTGTTTTGTTCAACAAAACCTTACTTAACAGTTTGAATATAATATAAGGTATTCAATTCTAACTGTGTATTATATTGTCTTATAAATTGACATCAAAATATTCCCTAATTTGAGTTGAGTGTGTACTCAATTGAATGAATTATTGTGAAACACAATTACTCAACTCAATCATCTCTAAACAACTGGCCCCAGTTTCACAATCATTCACTCAGCTGAGTGTACACTCAACTCAAATATTCCAATTTTTCTCTCATCAATATTTTTAAGATATCAAGTTTTATGAGATAATGTTTCATTTTGTTCAACAAACCTACACTAGACAATTTGAATATTACATAAGATAATCAATTTTAACTGTGTCTGAAATTGGCATTGAAATATTATCGAAATTGAGTTGAGTGTACACTCAGTTGAGTGAATGATTGTGAAACTGGCGCCTGACTAACTATCCAACCAACCTTTTATGGAGCTCACTTTCCTATATCTGAATGTTTTAATGTGATCTCTGAAACCGTCCATATGTCCATCATAATTGTCAAAATACTCGTACACTTTGTTAGTCCAGGACCCAGCAGACATGATATGTAATGATAACCTGTCCTCTGAAATACATTATGTTTTAAAATGCGGAATGGAGAATGTTTTGAGAAGAAATAAAATGGAGCTCAAGTCATTACAGGTCACATGACTAGAAAGCCAATAAAACGGTCTTTAATGTACGTAAGATAAATAATAAATAATAAAACGCTAATGAAACAAATAAACTTAAAAAAGAAAAATTTGAAACCTTTATAGTAACTTGTAACAGCAAACACAACTAAGAACAATATACAACAAAAATAAATAAAAGCAGCCTAACAAAACAAAGAAAAATCCATATTGTCAGACTGATAATAAAAATCCCCGATTTTTCACGAACACACGAGCCAATTTTATATAAGAAATTAAAATTTAAAAATCATTATTATTATCATTATTATTATTATAATTATCATCATCATCATCATCATCATCATCATCATCATCATCATCATCATCACCAACAACAACAACGACGACAACAACAACAATAATAATAATAATAATAATAATAACAACAACAACATCATCATCATCATCATCATCATCATCATCGTCATCATCATCACCAACAACAACAACAACGATAACAACATCAACAACAACAACAACAACAACAACAATAATAATAATAATAATAATAATAATAATAATAATAATAATAATAATAATAATAACATCATCATCAACAAAACAACAACAACAACAATAATAATAATAATAATAATAATAATAATAATAATAATAATAATAATAATAACAACAACGTCTTTATCATCATCATCATCATCATCATCATCATCATCATCATCATCATCATCATCAAATCAACATCATCATCATCATCAACAACAGCAACAAAAACAACAACATCATAATCATCATCATCATGAACAAAAACAACAATAATAAAAATAATTATAATAATAATAATAATAGTAATAATAATAATAATAATAATAATAATGAATACCATTTTACCTTTTAGTTCTGGTGCACTACTAATGGTGAAGGGATGCCATTCATATTTTGCTATTATTGGAATATTTAAAAACAAATAATCTCCGGCCATGAATTTGAAGTTTTTAGGGCGACGTATCACTAAATGGGTCACCTGATAAAAAAGAATAAAATTTTTGCGATTATTTTTACGAAACAAAAGCATCTTGTTTGCTTCCTGTCATTTTGGTCTTCATTGAAATAACAACATTTATTTAGGGGCGTGAAAAACCATAAATCAACTCCGCCCCTTTGATTAATGACGTCATTTTTTCGTTTTGAATTTAGATATCGTCAACCTCATCTTTTCTTTGACGTTATGGTCAATTTTTCTGTATTTTAGGGAACAAACATTATTCCAATTATAGAATTTTGTAGAATAAAAAAATTTAACATCCTTCAAAAATGAAATAATAATAATAGTTTAAATATATTCTAGTTTTAATGTCCATCTTCAAGACGCCATTTGTGTTACATACATGTATATATATATATCCAGAGTAAACTGTCCTTTTCGTAGTAAAATCACTCTTAGATGTGGTTTGCATTACCTTACATGAGGCAAAAGTAATTAATAAACCGGATATCACGTTAACCATTAAAACAACTACCTGTGACGGCAATAAGTTTACTTCCTCAATGATGACGTCACCATATTTGGCTCTTCTGAGAATTCTAGTGCGGATCAATTTCTCACAAAGAAAGATGAAACCTGGACCAACAAACCATTTCCAGAAATCCGGACCGTGTAATATACAGCCAATCCAAAACGGTATATATAACATGTGACTGAAATAAAACACCTGTCAAAATACAATTACCTTATAAGGTATATAATTATGTTTTGAAAAAAAAATAACAAAGTAAAATTTTAAAAATTTCTAATGTTATATGACTCTGGTCACATTGGTTTTTGATGTCATCCTTTACGAAGGTCCTTCCAATGAGACCTTAAAAACCGATGCCCCCTGTCACGGCAGACGTGGCACGTTAAAGAACCCTCCCTGAGCATTGCCCTTAGCGGACTGCTAATGGTTAAAATTTCTGTCACATCACTGAGAGCTGGTGACGTCTCGATATAAAGTAACTATTCTTCACTTGGACGTTAAAACCCTAATTAAATCAAGAGAGGGTTCTTTAATCAATCATTCAATCATGTTTGTTTACCTATGGTATTTTAGTTCTGAATCGTGTAATGCATTTTATATATTCATACACGGAGTCACGTGGTTTTTATGATTTATATATGAACGCAACGGCTCTCAAGCTTAGAGAAATGGAAATTTCACAAGACAAATGAAAGTATATAAATATGGAAGTAGTACAACTACTCAGAGAAGACTAATATGGAATATGAACCTACGAACTTTGATCTATTTTGGTGAAATTAAAACTCTGGTAGTCCTATAACACTAAATGTAAGTCACTGAGCCTATTGATACCAACCGAGTTAACCAAATTCTTTTGAGATTGTTTTAATAATTTTATATTTAAAAAAAAAACTTACTTCAAAGTATCCCCGTCGTCTTACGCATGACAGAGAACATATCACCATGACAACAAGAATAACTAGCAATATCCATCCAGTGATATAAGCTGATCCAAGTATCCAACCAATGCCCGCCTTAGTTGTTAGCAACATCTCCAATAATGCAATGTCTCCCGATTGTGAAACGACAACTGTTTAAAGAAAAAAAAAATATGATAAACATTTAATATTTCTTTGTTGTATAAAATATGTAAAAAAAAAATTAGGTTCACCAATTTATAAAAGCGAAGGCAGAGTCGTTACAAGTTTAATTCATATCAGTTAACTCTTATTGACTCATAATAAATAGAAATGCTAAAAGGTTTGGGCAACTCGATAATATGTTAATTATATATATGCTTGGAGCATGCTCGGAAGTCCTTTGTGTAAGTATACAATGGCGTCGAGAGAAAGAAAACATGTTCGTTCTAGAAAGACTAAGATTCTGCAAAGAAAACAGAAAGGGCCAACTGGGACAAACGAAATCCAACGATTCGAATCGACCAGTCTCAGATGGAGAAATGGCTGCGAATCACTCGCTATATATAAAAATATATATAGAGGTGAAGATTTCTAGACCGACACAATATATTCAATTTTACAAATCTAACCTGCATATGTGGTTGATGGTGATCGAAAGCATGGGGATGAGGGTTATAAGGGCTAGTGCCTTAATTTCAGTAAATGCAAAATATGTATTTCAACAAATCTTACCTGCATTCGCTATGTGTGCTGATGCGTGCACAACAGCAAAAACAGCAATGAAAACACCAACCATTTTATGAAAAAAGATGTGTTGGTCGAAGGGTAAATACTTGTATAGTCTAGTCTCACGAAACTTCGTTATCAACGTGCGAAGAACGAGAATTACTATAAATGTACAATTAAAATTTAAATTCATTCCACATATTCTGGCAATGATAAGGAACACATGTGACTGTCTATGGGTCCATCCGGCATAAAATCCAAGACCGATATTGGTCAGTATGTAGACTATTAAAAAGAAAATTTTCCTGAGGTTATTCCGAATATATATACTCGTGAAATATCGGAATTCGAAAGTCTTTTTCTTGGGTGCTGTCGGCGGTTTTATCCATTGTAAACCACTAAAATATATAATTGATTGGTAGGTAAATTAATTGGTTGAATGAATGAATGAATGAATGAATGAATGAATGAATGAATGAATGAAGGAATGAATGAATGAAGGAATGAACAAACGAAAGGGGTTTCGAAAAAGGCTAAAACTCGAAATTTACGAAGTGCACATTTAGCACAAATGCGAAGAAGTTCCGATCGCGTGGATTGCTAGGAATTCAATTTTGTTGTTTGAAATACCTATAGCTTTTTTCTTTCAATCAATCTGAGATATTTTTTCATAATTTTTTTATTCTTCCAGAATGTATTTTTCAAGTTCTAAAATAAAATAAGCCCCTTTCTTATATATGTTGACTATATAACAATGGAGAATTAAAATTAAACAAATTAATATTCTCATATGTATGAAGCTCAAAATTTGTGTGCTTACTGTATACTAACTTTATATAACTCCGTTGTTCTCTTTACAAAACTATTTCTCTACTGTTAACTTTCGCGATATGGACTATAGTTTGAAGTTAACTTTCTTAGTACGGACTATAACTGGTTAACTGTTTCAACAATTTTGGTGTTGAGCGTTACTATACGTGGTATGTTCTAATATTAGTGACTTTGGGTAATACCATTTTCAGAAACAAGTTCGTGACGATTACCTTTCGCGATTATTGGGTCCTTGCGGTGTATGCGAAAGTTAATAGCACGCGAATAAAAGTTAGTTTACAGTATGGCAATAAGAAATTGTTTTAAACTGGTTTAAACTACGTTTCTACACTTGGGTGTGACAGAATTACATGAAACGTATTCCTTGCCAGATACGAGAGTAGTGAAACGGAAATTGTTACACGTGATCTGGAAGTCCATGGTTCTAATCCTAACTGGGTCATACATAAGAATTTTAAATTGGAAATACCCTTCTTTGCCTGACGCTCTGCATTTGGAAAATAAATATCGACAGGTTAACCCGGTGCCAGGATTATGTAACTGGAGGAAGTGGTATGCTTGTCTCCGAGCATATTGTCTAGGAGAGCTAGCACTTTAACAAATGTTTTCGCTTGTACAAAGCAAATAATAATACACTAGCACATCTCACGCAAGCACGAACTCCTTCCAATCATTAGGCTTTTATGACCTCGCTCTCATCAAACAGCTAACAGCAGTAAAATTTCTGATACGATGCCAAACACCATGGTTACCAACAAATCAAAATTGTAGTAACTGTTAAATTTGTTATTATATATATATATATATATATATATATATATATATATATATATATATATATATATATATATATATATATATATAATTTTCTTTACCTGAAAGTTAAATTATCAATAAGTCCTGGGTGTTTGAGTAATTCATTTTTTAATTCATTAAATGTGATCGTTCCGTCGTTATCTTCATCCATAGAATCAAAAAATAAATCAGTTAACGCATCTAATTTGTCGTCATCAAAAGACAGAGAGTTCTCTTTGATACACTGATTCTAAAAACATCCTGAGTTCGCTCCACAACAAAGCCCCGTTTCCTGTAAGTAGATCAAAACATAGAAACATAACTAGTGTTCAACCAGGGTATCTATTCGTGGCCTCGCTGGCCAAGTGGTCTATGATGTGTGCTTAAGGATCACAGTTCCTCTCACTTGGAATTTGAATCGCAATCGGGACAGTTCCTAATGTGAAAAGTTCGTTAGTTTGCTTGCTGAAGATCGTCGGCTTAATCTGAGCACTGAGGTTTCCTCCGCCATTCCAGAACCGACCCCCCCCCCCAATATAAGTGAAAGAATTTTAACTAGATCGTAAAACACAATTTCTCAACTCATCTCGTGTAACCATTCAGTTTTGTGACGTCTAATAAAATATAATCCTATTCTTACATAAATTTTACCAGTCACACCGTCTATTACTGGATGCTGAAGCCAGGACTTCTCAGGGAAAGCACAGTGCGAGATGACTAAAAGTCTGTCATGTCACATGACAAAGGTCAGCCAATCCAATACTACATCTTACAACATAAAATGATGTAAATCATTTTGTGCCCGAGTGAGGCATAAAACGCTGATACAATATTCAGTTATCTGCTCGTTTCCAGATTGGAGTTATGGTATTTAACACATGTGATGCAGGTAAACAATTTTTTACATCTTGCAATGAACCATGTTTTCATCAGAGGCGATATCATGTGTTCGAAATAAAACTGTTTGCTGTGGTTTTTTTTTTCAAACAAATATATTATGTAGTGGGTTCCTTTAGAGTGCATGTTTCTATAGAGTTAACGTTGCTTAGATGGTTTGCAAAAGTACTGTGGAAAAAAACTCAATATAAGGGAATTTTAGTTTAGGCGCTCTGAACTTATGAAAGAATTTTTTTTTTTTTTTTTTTTTAAAAAAAGTTTGCGTGTAACACATGTATATGTTAAATGTGTATTCAAAATTGCAAGTACCATGCACATCCATTAGATTAAATAAAAACTCCAGCTTCTGCATCTGTGAACCTCGTGTTAACAATTCAACACCATTGATCAACTCGTGAAATTCTAATAAGCCGTCCTGGTTTTTATCCAACAAAGTGAAAATCCGATCAGAAAATACTGTCTGAAATGTAGACATATATACGTGTAACTGAGGATACATCTCTCTCTCTCTCTCTCTCTCTCTCTCTCTCTCTCTCTCTCTCTCTCTCTCTCTCTCTCTCTCTCTCTCTCTCTCTCTCTCTCTCTCTACACACACACACACACACACACACACACACCGCGTTCTAGATGTATTTGTTATACGCTATATAAGTTCCAATCTGAATTAATGAGAGCTTTAATCTGTTCCCAGAAATAACAATTCATGAATAAAGGTTTTTATCATTATTATTATTATTATTATTATTATTATTATTATTATTATTATTGCATGATTGAGTCATCTAGATGAACACCTTCAATCAAACCGCGGATGATAAAGGTTTGGTTAACATTTTGTTTGTATACAATGCTAATCGTATTGTTTTAAGCAGTTGCGGTGAAATATGCAAAGTTGATTTACAAAATTAAAGCACAACAGAACGGTTGTGATAGACAAAAGGGTTTGAGTGAGAATTAAAGAGGAGCCCATTTGTTCTTATTTTAAGAACAAATAAGTAAAATTTATACTAGCTTACTTAATAGGTATGCAACATATATATATATATATATATATATATATATATATATATATATATATATATATATATATATATATATATATATATCAATACCTTTTCTCCACCACAAAACTTAACAAATTCAGTTCTGGATATATATTCTTTGTTTTCACCTGTTTTCTTGAACTTAGCTTTAATCCAATTCAGCCATTTTTCATCTTCACTAAATTAAAAAAGAATACATATTTATATACATATATATATAAAATGCCTTTAACATAAACTGGTCTGTCACCATAGACTGAGCCTATGGATTGATCTCGTTAATAAACCACGATAAAGACATTCAAATGCCCTTGTCAAAGATTCTCAAAACATAACAGCTGGTGTTTGGTTATGCTTTTATGTCCTGACCAAAACGCCAAGCAGGCACATTTGACATCCCAATATATGCCACATATATACCGAATACGTTTTATTGACCATTCGAGTGCAACAAAAGTAATTTGCCAGTTGAATCTTTTTGTATAATTTGTAATAGCACCTAGCACAATAAAATTTACAATAAACAGCTTTTGTCCAACGGTGATTTGTACATTTCTCATTTTCAAACAGATTCACTGTAGCTTAAAACATGCATGAACAGTCGCTTGAACAGCTACAAATGACGTAAAGGCATGCGCATTGCAAATCAAGTGGTCAATGGTAACAACCATAAAAACACTCGAGCAACTGGTGTAAAGCTAGCCCGCCATTCTAGCCGGCATTTTTTTAAAAAAAAAACCGCCAGTCCGCAATTCTATTTTTTTCCATCGAAAAAAATAATTCATTCCCATTATAATTAAAATAAACAATATTACATCAATACTAAGTCCAGAAGTCTAGAAGTCCAGAAGAGGAAATACCTTTTAAGACCACATGTATTAAGACCACAAGACAATATTTCAACGGAAAAAACGGGAAAATCACGCCTATCTAGGCTTTTCTGCCACAGATTCATCTATCCAACAACATTTGGTGAAAATTTCAAGATACCTTGTGGTGTAGAACAGGTTTAATTGTATTGATGTAATATTGTTTATCTGAATGATAATGGGAATGAAATATTCCATCAAAAAAATAGAATTGCTGGGTTTTTTTTTTTTTTTTTTTTTTTAATGTGGGCTAGCTTCCCACAAGTACTCGAGCAGATTATATAGAGCAAACACGTTGTAAATATTATATTGCAGCAACCTAGAACAGGTGCAGCGAAGCTTGTTTGGCTAAAAAGAACAAGAACACTGCACTGTACTGTGTTGTAAATGGGCATTTATTAAAAATATCAGAAAACTACAATTTACAAAACTTCACAATAAACGTTAACACAAGAATGACATAATAATACGTAAATGATGTAATACATAAGACTAACTTACAGATAAATATATTTGCTAACACTTTTAAAAAACTAAGTAATGAATGTAAATAATAAAATGTTAATACAAAATCATTAGGTAACATTACGAATTACAAAACATAAGGAAACATATCGATACAAAAAAAAAAAAAACTTTGCCAAAACTGGCCACTAAAAGCATTCGCCAAATGGGTGAAACCCACGGCCAGACAAATATTGTTCATTGTCGTGGTTAAAGTAAGGTCTGACAATATGAACTCAATAGATTTTTAAGTACTCAAATAATATCATAATATTGACATACACTATTTATATTAATTATTCAATATATTCTAAAAATGCTTTATGAAAATATTGTTTGTACCAAAGCTTCTCTTCAACCAGTTTACAAGCTTTCTCTTTGCCTTTTTTTCTGTGTTATTTTAAACTCTGTTTGCGACAAGAAAAACCGTAATATTGTTTGAGTCTGACCGACGAATTCGACTCAGCTAACCTCTCTGTCCTAATAACTGCCATAATATGGACCAAAGCGTCAAAATAACTATGAAACATTTTCAGAAATTTTTTTTTTTTTTTTTTTTTTACATTTTTCCTCTATTATCAGTGTAGGAAATTTGCAAATACAATTTTTTTTTTAATTTTATTTATTTATTTATTTATTTATTTATTTAGCTTCTCTCGAGCAACACCTCATAAATGACATATTAAAGCTTTATTAACAAACAGGTGAAAATTTTGTAAAGGTGTGAAACTTTCACCCCAAAATTAATAGATAAATTACTTGGAATTTTTTCCATTATTTTTCTTTAAAAGAATTTTAGATTGAGAATTTAAATAGGTTGTATGAGGTGGCTAACGGTTGTTGGTATTGTGGTTGATCTCATTCCAAATATTATTACTTACACATAAAGTTCAGGTAGAGCACCTTCTTTAATTGAAGATTCTGACCTTTGACCTTGGAAACATGTATACAAACTGTCTACTCATAACACCAGAAGAGCAGATTTGAAATGAAAAATCTTTTTTAAAAAAATCTCTAAACGTGACATAGCGGGTTACGATTAAAGCTAAAAATAGATTATGACCTGAACGTTTAATTTGATCTCCACTTAATGTTGGTAAACATTTAAATATATTCTATGTAAAAGTCTATTCATAATTAGCCAAGATATGAAAAAGCAAACATATGTTAAATCGGACATCCGATTTGACCTTCAGTTTTGATATTCTGAAAGGCATTTTAAGCACAATAATGAAATGAAAAACCCTATGTTACTAACATGGTGTGTTTTCATCCTGTGTTTGAAACATCGTAAATACAAAATGTAATACACTGTGTTTGGGATGGAAGCGAGCATTTAGAGAAAAGGAAATATATTTTTGTACACACGACTAGCACAACGGCAATTGTATTGACTATAAAGTGAAACTAATATTTTAAAAATTCTTTGTTGTATGTTTTTGAATATGTTTAAATATTTGCTAATTTTTTTAACGGTTAATGAAAACATTTCCAAAACCGAGGGATGTTATCTGACACAATAATAAACATATTTCGGAAATTTTGCTATAAATGTTGCTACTATTTAAATTTGTCAGATTGGGTACATGCGTGCGTGTGTACATGTTGACTTGGTTACATACGTACGTGTGCAATTGTGTAATTGGTTGCATGCGTGCGTGCTTACTTGTCAACTTGGGTACATGCGTGCGTATGATCTTGTTTTATGGGTACATGCGTGCATGTGTACATGTTAACTTTGGTACATGCGTGCGTGTGTAATTTTTTTATTGGGTAGATGTATGCGTGTTTACTTGTCAACTTGGTTACATGCGTGCGTGTGTACATGTTAACTTTGGTACATGCGTGCGTGTTTACATGTTGACTTGGGTACATGCGTGCGTGTGTACTTGTTGATATGGGTACATGTGTGTATGTACATGTTGACTTGAGAACACACATACACATGTGTGTATACTTGTTAAATTGGGCACATGTGTGCGTTCGTGCGTACATGTTAACTTTCGTACATACCTGTTTGTTCTTGCTAACATGGGTACATACGTACATTTGTTAATTTTCGTTCTTGATTGCGTGTGTACATGTTAAATTGGGAACCTTTGTATGCGTGTTTGCTTGTTAAATTAGGTACATGTGTACATGTTTGACTTGGATACATGTGTGCTTTTGTACGTAATGATTTAAGTACATGCACGAATGTGTACTTGTTAACTTGTGTACATGTGTATGTGTATCCTTGTAAACTCTGGTACATGCGTGCGTATTTGCTTGTTATCTTGCTTACATGCGTGCGTATGTACATGTTAACTTGGTTACATGCGTGCGTGTATACATAATTGATTTACCTCAATGTTGGTTTTGATATTTCCGGTATATTGATACCATTTTGTCCATTATTTTTACTGTTTCCTTCAATTTCTCTGGAAAAAAATACAGTAAAAACTTATTTTTTATCTAATTATCACATTTCATCTGTATAGCTTGTTTCAATTTTATTCTCATAACACGCCCAATAAGTAGTTGGCCATTGGAGATTGGTAACCCTGTGCAAAATGGTCTGTTTGGCTGAAACAATCTTAAAATGATTTAAAAAAAGCCAATCTATTTTTTTCTAGCGTAATACATGCAACAAAAAAGCTACATCACCCGTTATTGAAAAAAAAAATATTTGTAAACAATGGCGTCGGCAGAAAAGAAAGTAGCGTGAACGTGCGAGAACGACAACAGATTCTGCAAAGTAAAAACAAGAGCCATCTGGGACAAACTGACTGAAAGGATTCGAATTGACCAGGCTGAGATGGAAAAATGGTTGTTAATGAAACAGCAGTTTGGCTTTGATACGCACGATACGACAACATTGCTCTCCAACACATGCTTGTTGACCTTGTCTCGTTTTCGAGAAAGAATCACCTGATCAATGTTCTAGTTAGTTCTCCGTGAATCGCTTGTTGACCTTGTCTCGTTTTCGAGAAAGAATCACCTGATCAATGTTCTAGTTAGTTCTCCGTGAATCGCTTGTTGACCTTGTCTCGTTTTCGAGAAAGAATCACCTGATCAATGTTCTAGTTTGTTCTCCGTGAATTTCAACGTAAGTAAAGTTTTATCATGGAACCAAGTATTACATTTTTTCATGAGAGATATGGTCAAGAAAAATGCGCCGTTTTAAATTGTGAATAGAAGAACTAAATAGTTTAACTTATGTGGGGAAAAAGACAAAAAAAAAACTGTTACTTTACATTCATTGTTACCACTACAGTGGCTCAGTTGGTAGAATGACACGCTTCATATGAGAGACGTCGGTGTTCGAACCCCGGCCGGGTCTGACCAAGGTAACTGACCTTTCGCCAATCAACCGGCATTAAGAAATAAAAGTCACGGGGTCTTTCAAAGGAAACATGTCACGACAGGCTTGGCACGCTAAAGAACCCCCAATGCACATTGCCTTAAGCGCACTCCAAGGTAAAATTTTCTGTCACTTCACCTAAATCTGGTGACTGTCTCGATACAAGTGAAATATGCTTGACTGGGACGGTAAACCCCTTTGAATTAATCAATCAATAAAAAAATTGCGTTTGTATTCTTACCTAATATTACTTTCTTCATCATTTGTTTGGTCTTCATTCTTATCTCCGTGAAGCTCATTATTCCTACTGAAACTAACAGATTTTCTAGAAGAAATGTTTTTATTCTGGTTTCCATGGTTACCATCTATGGCGTCGTCAATATTAATTTTTGTGGTGTATTGTAATTTAACTTCTTGAGTATGAACACTATCCTCCATTTTATCGCCTCGGATCTTCTGTCGTATATAAAATAATATATCTTTTAATTTATTATTTATTATTATTATTATTATTATTATTATTATTATTATTATTATTATTAAATTTTTCTTAATTTTTAGTTATTTTATTTATTGTGTTTTTATTATTTTTAAATTTTATTTTATTTTTTAAAATTTTATTTTATTTCTTTTTTTTTTTTTTATTTTTTTTTTATTATTATTATTTTTCGTGACAATAGACATGTATATCAGTGATTCTATAGTTTTAAATTACATTTATCTCCTTCTGATATAACTTTCTAAAACTTTAAATAATTTATCTTAATCAAAGCGTTTTAGAAAAAAAATAACAAATGTCTCCAGCTCAAGGTACATCTTTGTTATTTAAGTTGTGTTTAGTCAAATGTGTTTCTTTTTAGATGAAGCCCTTTCTAGATTTAATGCATCTTATATTGTCATATACCATTTTTGAATGTATTTATGATTAAATCTTAAAATGGTATATGACACATCAAACAAAAACCACCTCTCTCTCTCTCTCTCTCTCTCTCTCTCTCTCTCTCTCTCTCTCTCTCTCTCTCTCTCTGCGCCTTGAAACTACTTGTGTTTGTGTTTATAACCATAGATCTCAATTCTCAAGAAGCATGGTATGCTTCGTAATTCTTCTTATATATTGTTGTTCTATAGATGTTTACGTTATTGCTATGAAAACTTAGTTTTAACCCAATACATTTACAAGACTAGTCCACTGTTACGAGGAATATCCGAATAAAACAAAAGGGAACGTTTGAAGCTAATGTGGAGTCGTTTTAAACTTAGGGTAAGACTTTTTTACCTCCCCATTAAATTCTATGTAATTTTTTTGTTCACAGAAATGTTCAAAATAGCTTGATTTTAATCCATTAAAGTTGAAATTAATTTTTTATTTTTTTTTTTAGTGGAGGATATTTTTATGAAATGCAAGCTCTGCAAGTCCAAAGTGCAAGTGTAAATTCCTCCGATCACAATGTATGCATCACAAAATCAGTGGTTAAAGGCCACTCTATACATAGTTTTCAGAGACGATAAGAACATATCTACATATAAAACATTTCTAAATAGTAAAACATTTACTTATAGAACAGTTTTATACTGTAAAAAAAATTTAAAACATATCTATAATCTATATAATTTTTCTAAATTGTGAATACAAACACTGCAATACAAACACTGCAATACAAACACTGCAATACAAACACAACGTAAATGCACGTGCTCGTTTTTCATGTTATACTCCAATAAACTACGCAACCATAGCAACGCTAAAAGTGAATGGCGCTACGCGCATTATGAAGTTTGCACGCCGTTTTTTCATGTTTTGACTCAATAAAATTTTATAAAAAAAAAAAAAAAAAAAAAAAAAAACAAGTTATTCCTTAAATATAAAACATTTTAAATAGTAAAATATATGTACATAGTCTTAGATACGGCCTGACCGTTGCTTGGACATCTGGTCCCAGTTTCACAATCATTCACTAAATTGAGTGTACACTCAACTGAAACCAGGGAATATATTAATGTAAATTTTTAAGGCATTACAGAATTAAATTTGAATAACTAATGTTATACTTAAATTGTTAAGTTTTAATTTGTTGAACAAAAAAAAAAACGTTTCATAAAAGACGAATTTTTATGTTATACTGATAAGAGAAAAATTGGATTATTTCAGTTAAGTGTACACTCAACTGAGTGAATGATAGTGAAGCTGGGGGTACGACCTCCCGATCTCGAGGCACCTGGACAAAAACTCACCCCGAGTGTGCAATAGTACAGGGCAAACCATACTACACGCCCGCACATCTCCCGCATATTGTTTTAGTTCTTAGACTAATTATTAGAGAATATAATTATTATAGAGTAATTATTTTGATCTTGTCGTAAATAGCTGAAAAAAATTGCTGATGCGATGGTAAACAGCATTACAAATAACCAGCTCTGACGTTTGGAGTTGAGATGAGTTGAGTTATGGTGTTTGACGTCCCAGTCAAGAATATTTCACTTATATCGAGAAGACGTCAGCTATAAGCGAAAAGTGCAGAAATTTTGCCTGTACGTTGCGCTGATCGATGGCATTATAAAGCAGGGTTCTTTATTGTGCTATGCCTACCATGACACGGGACGGGACCTCGTTTATTTTATGTTCCCATCTGAAAGAACCGTGACTTTCTTTTCGTAATGCCGAATAGCGAAAGAACAGTCACTACCCACTTTCAAGTCTTGAATCAGACCCAGTCGGGGTTCGAACCCTTGCCCTTCCACTTTCGGAGCAAACACTCCCTGGCGTTAGAAATTCATTGTCACAAATTCTATAATGCATAAATAAACTTACCTACCTTTTCAGATATAGCTGTTACTGATTTTTCTTTGTGTTCTCAAACCAAAAGATACTGGATCATTTCTATTCAATGTTTAAAACTAAAAGTCCAATTTCGAAATCAGTGCTATATAATGTGAATTTAAACTGATTGAACAAAACCGGTCATGTGACTAGATTCACCGATTTTAAAACACGTTCTTGTTCATTTATCTCCTATATAAATTTTATCTTTTAAAAAATGCCAAAAAATTTACACACGACTTTTTTTGTTCAAAATTACTTGGGTATATAATTACATATATTCAACACGATTTTCAAAATCTTTTTATGGCAATGTTCTAAATTATGACCTGCGTTTAAAGTTTAGTTTTCACAAGATTTATTTATATTAGTCTTTTATTAGACACGTGTAATTTGATATCGTCTATTCTCGATGAATGAAAAAAATACCGTAGATGTTAAATGTTTGTTTATAAGTTTCTAAAAAGTAACATAACCGCCCATGGACTCCGCGTGAAAATTTAAAGCTTTTAAATGGAATTCAATAGATTTTTTTATTTACAATACGCAATCAAAACAAAATTCCATATATCATTTTAGCTTGTATTTTACGAAGGCTTGTTAGTGCCATTTTTTAAAGTATAAAATCATTTTTAAATCGTACAAACGATTTTTAAAAATCGTTTGTACGTTTTATAAATCGTTTGAACGATTAAAAAAAATTATTTAAAAAAATGTTTGAACGCTTTTAGAAAATCGTTTGTACGGTTTACTTTTTTATTTTATTTTTTTATTTATTTTTTTTTTTTTTTACTTTTGAAAAATGGCACTAACAAGCTATCGTATGTATTCAACTTTGGTGTTTAAAATAATATTTTAATATATTGTTTAGGTAAGTCTTCAGTTTTTGTTGTCAGTCGGAAATCCCCTTAATTTAAACCCCATATATTTTAAAGTCAGTCTCTATATCCATGAATGAAAATCGTTCTATAGAAATTTCTATTTGAAATTATTCATTATCTAATGCAGTTACAAACCGTATTCATTTATGAGCTAAGGTCACTTTATATAAGAAAAAAATAATTAGCCAAAAGAAATACAAAAAGGAAAGAAAAAAGAAAAAAAGAAAGAAAGAAAGAAAAAAAGAAAAACGAAAGATAAAAAAGAAAAAGAAAAAGAAAAACAAAGAAAAATATGTTGGTTGGTTGTAAAGATGTTGAACGTCGCATCAGCAAATTTTAAGCTTTTCGCTTTTATATATTAGAAAAAAAATCATTTGCACAAAAAAAAATACAAAAGTAACAAAGAAAGAAAAAATTGTTTCTTTGGTTGTAATGTTTTTTAAGGTTTCATTGGTAAAGTTTTAGCTATTCTAAAGGTTTATCTGAGAGCAAGTTCGTGTATGCGCAAGATGTGTGTGTATGCATTTTGGTCTGCCTCGTAAAAGCGCGAAATCGGAAGTGACTTTTGTTCAGGTGCTAGCTCATCGAATCAGTATGCCTCAGACATACATCAGTGGCCTGGCATCGGGTAAACCAGTCGATATTCTGTCAACTTAATGCCAATTAAAGCGCTATGCTGTGAAGTAGTATTTAAGTTTTAAGTCCTATTTTTGTCCGGGAACGGGTTCGATCCTTTGACCTTCCCCGATATTACAGGAAAAACAAAGATAGCAAAACAAAAGGAAAGAGAAAAAGAAAGATAGCAAAACAGAAAGAAAGAAAGAAAGAAAAAACGAACGAACGAAAGAAAGAAAGAAAAACGAACGAACGAACGAAGAAAGAAAAACGAACGAACGAACGAACGAAGAAATGCAGAAAAGTATTTTAAATCAAAATAACACAGAAAATATGTATGGAGAACACTGGTGAAAAAACACTCATATTTGGACAAAAAGATTCAAAATTAAAAATAATGACCAAAAATACACATTGTTATGTTCGAATTCCAAACTACACACATTATACTTCAACATTCAATATCCTTGGATCTCGAAATTTAGAGGACAGAGTTTCGACCAGTTCATCCGGCTTCCAAGTAATTTGACTTAGGTAATGCTTTGCTTAACTGCTTTTTTCAGCTAGTACGTTAACGCCGCACTGTGTACGCGTTAGTACAAGGTATACTATAAAACAGACTTGCATATCTCAAGCACACACGAACTTGTTCCTAAATTTATCATTAAGAGATTAATAACTTGTTCTCGGCGCAAAAATCTCAAAATATTGGCGTGAAGTTAAACAATATAAATTGCAATCTGTATTTGGTTTTATCACTAATGTACATGTATTTGAAAAAAAGTGATTTGACATGTAGTTTTATCACTAATGTACATGTATTTGAAAAAAAGTGATTTGACATGTAGTTTTATCACTAATGTACATGTATTTGAAAAAAGTGATTGTACATGTAGTTTTATTACTAATGTACATGTATTTGAAAAAAGGGATTTTACATGTAGTTTTATCACTAATGTACATGTATTTGAAAAAAAGTGATTGTACATGTAGTTTTATCACTAATGTACATGTATTTGAAAAAAAGTGATTTTACATGTAGTTTTATCCCTAATATACATGTATTTGAAAAAAAGTGATTGTACATGTAGTTTCATCACTTATGTACATGTATTTGAAAAAAAGTGATTGTACATGTAGTTTTATCACTAATGTACATGTATTTGAAAAAAGGTGATTGTACATGTAGTTTTATCACGAATGTACATGTATTTGGAAAAAAGTGATTTTACATGTTGTTTTATCACTAATGTACATGTATTTGAAAAAAAGTGATTGTACATGTAGTTTTATTACTAATGTACATGTATTTGAAAAAAGTGATTTTACATGTAGTTTTATCACTAATGTACATGTATTTGAAAAAAGTGATTTTACATGTAATTTTATCACTAATGTACATGTATTTGAAAAAAAGTGATTTTACATGTAGTTTTATTACTAATGTACATGTATTTGAAAAAAAGTGATTTTACATGTAGTTTTATCACTGATTATTATTTGTATTTGAAAAAGTGATTGTACATGTAGTTTTATCACTCATGTACATGTATTTGTAAAAAAGTGATTTTACATGTAGTTTTATCACTAATGTACATGTATTTGAAAAAAAGTGATTTTACATGTAGTTTTATCACTAATGTACATGTATTTGAAAAAAAGTGATTTTACATGTAGTTTTATTACTAATGTACATGTATTTGAAAAAAAAGTGATTTTACATGTAGTTTTATCACTAATGTTTATTTGTATTTAAAAAAGTGAGTGTACAGGAAGTTTTATCACTAATGTACATGTATTTGAAAAAAGTGATTGTACATGTAGTTTTATCACTAATGTACATGTATTTGAAAAAAAAGTGATTTTACATGTAGTTTTATTACTAATGTACATGTATTTGAAAAAAAGTGATTTTACATGTAGTTTTATCACTAATGTACATGTATTTGAAAAAAAGGGATTTTACATGTGGTTTTATCACTAATGTACATGTATTTGAAAAAAGTGATTTAACATGTAGTTTGATTACTAATGTACATGTATTTGAAAAAAAAGTGCTTGTACATGTAGTTTTATCACTAATGAACATGTATTTGAAAAAAGTGATTGTACATGTAGTTTTATCACTAATGTACATGTATTTGAAAAAAAGTGATTTTACATGTAGTTTTATCCTTAATATACATGTATTTGAAAAAAAGTGATTGTACATGTAGTTTCATCACTTATGTACATGTATTTGAAAAAAAGTGATTGTACATGTAGTTTTATCACTAATGTACATGTATCTGAAAAAAGGTGATTGTACATGAAGTTTTATCACTAATGTACATGTATTTGAAAAAAAGTGATTGTACATGTAGTTTAATTACTAATGTACATGTATTTGAAAAAAGTGATTTTACATGTAGTTTTATCACTTATGTACATGTATTTGAAAAAAAGTGATTTTACATGTAGTTTTATTACTAATGTACATGTATTTGAAAAAAAGTGATTTTACATGTAGTTTTATCACTGATTATTATTTGTATTTGAAAAAGTGATTGTACATGTAGTTTTATCACTAATGTACATGTATTTGAAAAAAGTGATTTTACATGTAGTTTTATCACTAATGTACATGTATTTGAAAAAAGTGATTTTACATGTAGTTTTATTACTAATGTACATGTATTTGAAAAAAAGTGATTTTACATGTAGTTTTATCACTAATGTTTATTTGTATTTAAAAAAGTGATTGTACATGTAGTTTTATTACTAATGTACATGTATTTGAAAAAAAAAGTGATTTTACATGTAGTTTTATCACTAATGTACATGTATTTGAAAAAAGTGATTTTACATGTAGTTTGATTACTAATGTACATGTATTTGAAAAAAAAGTGATTGTACATGTAGTTTTATCACTAAAGTACATGTATTTGAAAAAAAGTGATTTTACATGTAGTTTTATCACTGATTATTATTTGTATTTGAAAAAGTGATTGTACATGTAGTTTTATCACTCATGTACATGTATTTGTAAAAAAGTGATTTTACATGTAGTTTTATCACTAATGTACATGTATTTGAAAAAAAGTGATTTTACATGTAGTTTTATCACTAATGTACATGTATTTGAAAAAAAGTGATTTTACATGTAGTTTTATTACTAATGTACATGTATTTGAAAAAAAAGTGATTTTACATGTAGTTTTATCACTAATGTTTATTTGTATTTAAAAAAGTGAGTGTACAGGAAGTTTTATCACTAATGTACATGTATTTGAAAAAAGTGATTGTACATGTAGTTTTATCACTAATGTACATGTATTTGAAAAAAAAGTGATTTTACATGTAGTTTTATTACTAATGTACATGTATTTGAAAAAAAGTGATTGTACATGTAGTTTTATCACTAATGTACATGTATTTGAAAAAAAGGGATTTTACATGTGGTTTTATCACTAATGTACATGTATTTGAAAAAAGTGATTTAACATGTAGTTTGATTACTAATGTACATGTATTTGAAAAAAAAGTGCTTGTACATGTAGTTTTATCACTAATGAACATGTATTTGAAAAAGTGATTGTACATGTAGTTTTATCACTAATGTACATGTATTTGAAAAAAAGTGATTTTACATGTAGTTTTATCCTTAATATACATGTATTTGAAAAAAGTGATTGTACATGTAGTTTCATCACTTATGTACATGTATTTGAAAAAAAGTGATTGTACATGTAGTTTTATCACTAATGTACATGTATCTGAAAAAAGGTGATTGTACATGAAGTTTTATCACTAATGTACATGTATTTGAAAAAAAGTGATTGTACATGTAGTTTAATTACTAATGTACATGTATTTGAAAAAAGTGATTTTACATGTAGTTTTATCACTAATGAACATGTATTTGAAAAAAGTGATTGTACATGTAGTTTTATCACTAATGTACATGTATTTGAAAAAAAGTGATTTTACATGTAGTTTTATCCTTAATATACATGTATTTGAAAAAAGTGATTGTACATGTAGTTTCATCACTTATGTACATGTATTTGAAAAAAAGTGATT
>CM056612.1:10004534-10157034 GCA_029721355.1 Tegillarca granosa | reverse complement strand
TATTTTATTTTATTTTATTTTATTTTATTTTATTTTATTTTATTTTAATTTTATTTATTTTATTTTATTTATTTTATTTTATTTTATTTATTTTATTTTATTTTATTTTATTTTATTTTATTTTATTTTATTTATTCTTATTCTATTTTAACACCATTTGAGAAATTAACTTTTTACAATTTATGTTTGCTTCGCGACACTGCACGGTTTTGAAAACTTCACACAAAGGGAGATAACTCAACACGAGTAAGGGAAAGTGTCTATCTCAAATATCTTAAACCGGAAGACCGACCTTTTTTTTTAATTTTTAACTATTATAAACATACTTAAAGCTGCATTAAGCTTTTCTAGGAAAAAATAAATCGGCGCTGATCTAAATAATGATGTTCTTAATGAACAATGTTACATTACGTTCAACGATAAAAACTGGAATAAATATAGAAATAGCGGTAATGCCCCAGCGTGGTGTGGCCTGTGGGAACTTTTAGAACATGGTTACGTCATTTTAAAAAAACCGGGTCATTTAAACACAACTTACAAAACGGTAAAATAGGATAAATTAAACACAGAATTTCATTAAATTTGTCATTTGTGACTTTGTAAAGGATAAATAACACCATTGCGAATTCATTTGGATATTAATAATGGACAATTAATGCAATATGTTAGGTCTCCCCTTTGATTCATTCGCGCCTCTGTACATCAGTGCGTATGCTTCAAACATTTAATAATCATCGTTAAACATTGACCAACCCGTTAGAGGATTCCGTTTATTTACAGCTCATAGAAATAAAATTTTAGAAATTGATGATTAGAATGATTGATTGTGATAATTATAAGAAGTTATCTATTTTTCAAGAAAATATATAAATATATATAGAAAATCAAAACAAAAAAAAAAAACAAAAAAAATCAGAAAATCGAAAAACTTATTGTAGCTTTAATTTATAAAGATGTTTCAACAATGCAAGGAATTTTAATTGTTTTTTGTTTGACGTTATAGCATGTTGAAATAAAGGTATTTCGAAGTATATCACTGACACATTGTACACGCACTGTTCGGTTTTAGTACATCACATGTTAATTTGTTGAATAATCATTGGATAACTACACGAATACTATTTTATGTAGAAATCGTCTGTCCTTGACAACTCATAGCAACGGGACTATAACTAGGTATAGTCCCTTGACACCCAAGTATAGTCCCTCGCGTAACCCCCCCCCCCCCCCCGCAAACCAAATCAAATTACTCTCCTTTGTTCAGGTGGCGCTCTGTTTTGTTGTCTTCGGATACAAAATGGCTTCCGACGACCGGTTTAGAAATATTAATTCAGAAGATCTGAATGACCTGTAAAGTATTTGTGATGTTAATTAAAGTTACCGGTAATAGTTAATTTGAAAAATAATTCTTGCTCAGTGGAAAAGAAAGACATGTGATGTACTAAATATATTATGGACCTCTCCTTCTGCCGTCGGGAACCGTTCTCCTATAGTGTTGTCTGGAAAGCTATAGTGACCTCGCCTATCGGCTCGGTCACTATACCTCTCCAGACAACACTATAGGAGAACGGTTCCCTCGGGAGAGGTCCATAATAGATTAATAGGTGTCTCCGGTATGGCGGACACTCAGATTGTGACGTCACATGCAAATGTATGAGGCGCCGTTTCTATATTTATTCAGTATTTTAACATATGCATAAATCGATTTTTGGATATCCATAAATCGATTTTTGCATATTCAAAAATAGTCGGTATTTTTGCATACGCAAAAATCGAATTATGGATATCCAAAAATCGATTTATGGATATCCAATAATCGATTTATGCATATGTAAAAATATTTGGCATTTTTGCATATGCAAAAATCGATTTATGGATATCCAAAAATAAATTTGTGAAATTTGAAAATACTGAGTTCTCCCCAATTATCAATCCCGAAGTAAATACTTTCCGGTATATTGTGAGAGTAATATTTTTCTCTTGTAACAAATAAAAATCGTTAATTTTCTTTATGATTAATACATGCACTTTCAATATTAGTGAAAAAATAAAAGCCTACGTATTTTTAAAAACTAAATTGTTTATAACATTACGATTCATTACATTCAGTGACCACGCGACGCTTCGCGCTACAAAATCCAACATGGCTGCTAGAAATAAAAAACGGAAAGAACGAATATCAGAGGAGTATATCAAACGCATTGAGGTGTTTGGAAATTGAAGATCGACATGTTGACGACAAAGCTGTCGATATCATATCAGATATTGAGTTAGTTGCCATGTTACAAACCGACGTAATAATAAGTAGACTCGCACTAAATAGTTGGGGAGAAATCATTTCACAATCGCGATTTATGGATATGTTAAAATCGATTTTTACATATGCAAAAATACCGACTATTTTTGCATATGCAAAATTCGATTTATGGATATCCAAAAATCGATTTATGCACATGTAAAAATGTATTTTTGCATATGCAAAAATAGCCAGCATTTTAACATATCTAAAAATGTATTTATGCATATGCAATTTATGGATATTCATAAATCGAATTTTACATATGCAAAATTATTTTTGGATATCTTGAAATAATTTTACATATGTTAAATTCGATTTATGGATATCCATAAATGAATTATGCATATGCTAAAATAGTGAATAAAAAAAGAAACGGCGCCTCATACAAATGGTCAATAAGATGTAGTAGGTATGCATCACCTAAATCCGTGTTACAAAGCTGTCTATTAACTGATTTTTAAACGAGGTTGACACTAGTAGATCGGTAAAGTCAGTGAACAGTAGTATTACACTGGCATCACCGAACCTATTTTAATTAAATCTTAAACACTGTACTCTTATGAAAAATTTACAAATTTCTTATGTTATAGCTTGTTAATAAAATTGAAACCTACTGTGTTTGTATATAACTTTCATGACTTCACAGCAATATTTAAAACCATTTAAATGTCTCTTTTAAAACGGAAATTTCAAATGTCACTGTGTGTCATATTTGTCAAAAGAATTTTAATATAAAACAACAATCTTTCAATACAAACACAGATACACGATTCTTATTTCCATAAATGATAAGTAAGTTAAACCACAATACACCTCAAAACAAGGCCATTACTCGTAAATATGGTTATTGGTGGCTTATATTATTATTATTATTATTATTATTATTATCATTATTATTGTTGTTGTTGTTATTATTATTTTTTTTTTGTTATTGTTGTTGTTATTATTATTGTTGTTGTTTATATAATAATCATTATTATTATTATTATTATTATTATTATTATTATTATTATTATTATTATTATCATCATCATTATTATTGTTGTTGTTGTTGTTATTATTGTTGTTGTTTTTATATTATTATTATTATTATTATTATTATTATTATTATTATTATTATTATTATTATACAAATACAATACAAATAGTTTATTTAAGTCTCATCATATATACAACAATAAAACACACATATAATAATTAAAACATAAATACTAGTATATATGCCATTCTTAAAAGAATTATAAGGAGACTATAAAAAAAAAAATCAATATAAACAATTATATACATTATATATATATGCTGAAATAAAATAGGGATTGATGTTAAAAAAAAAATAAAAAAGTATACCATTAATAAAATCATTTATGAAGATAAAAACGACGTCTAGTTAAAACACTACTGCAGAATTTGGCTGATATTTTCACTAAAAGTGGATGAGATAAAATCGCAAAAAGCTTATCAGAATCACTTAAAAGATTAAAATTATCAATATATTTCTTAGCACCATCAAACATAACAGATCTAAAATCATTATAAAAATCACAATGTAATAAAACATGGGATTCAGACTCTACAGTCTCTGTGCAGTTAAAACAGTGACGTTTATGAACTGGTAGACCTTCGTAACGACCGGTCTCGAGTCTAATTGGTGCAACCCCTATTCTGAATTTTGAAAGAGCACTTCGGTGAGAACGTGGGAGGGTAGATTTTACGTATTGTTCAGTTTCAAATGTACTTTTAAATAATCTGTAAGTCCGTAGTTTATTTCCTCCCTGTCCATGTATAGCCTGAGTCCTTATTCAAAGCGTTATGCCACTGTTGGATAAAAGAGTTCATGTTACCCGTATTAACGATCGAAATGAGATCTTTTTGTGGTATGTAACGGTTGATATCACTATATTCCTCTAAGTTCAGTTCCGTTAATCTAGTGCGCACTCTACAGTTCCAATTATTCACCCGGTATTTAAAAGAATCTGACCATATAAATATACGTTTATTAACACGGGTTTCGTCCATATCACATAAACGACGATATTGTCTAATAATGCCATCCCATTGTTTAACATGTAGTGGAGTCCACCCCATATCACCTATCACAGCAGAGTTAGGTGCATATCGACCAAGTCCTAAAAAGAAACGACATGCACGATTTTGAATTGCGTCTATACACTTAAACTGTTTATGACCCCAAATAGCTGTACCATAGCTGATAATAGCAAAAACTGTGTTATCAAATAGTTTTGAAAATGTATTAAAAGATAATCCTCCAGCTGCTTTCGATTTAGCGATGAGCAATCCGAGGGCTCTACTTGCAGATTTAGCTACATGTAGAGCTGTAACATTAAAATCTAAATGTTCATTTAATAATATTCCAAGGTATATGTAACTGTCACAAACCACAATGCGATTACCGCCACAACTAAAGTTTTCATTAGTCCTTGCACACGATTTGACGCGAAAATGCACAATATTTGATTTTTCAAAGTTAATATTCATTCTGTTCTGTTCAGTCCATGTGTAGAGAGAATCTAATAATTGTTGTAAGTCATTTGCAGATTCCGCCATCAATACTAGATCATCTGCATATACTAAAGCAGAAATAACATCCTGTCCAACTGTAACACCAATAGATAATGTATTTAGATGAGATATAAGGTCATTAATATACAAATTAAATAAAAGCGGTGATAAAATGCACCCTTGTTTTACCCCACAGCTTACATTGAAAAAATTAGTGTAAAAACCATTTAAACGTACACAATATTGAGTATTTTGATATATAGAAACTAATGCATTATACATATTACCCTTAATACCAAGGACATCAAGTTTATTATATAATAGTTGTCTGTCTATAGTATCATATGCCTTTTTGAAGTCAATAAAAGCTACAAAAGTACTTAATTTCTGTAGCTTTCGAGTTTCAATTATCGATGTTAAAGATGTTATATGGTCCACAGTGCTCCTACCTTTGCGAAAACCATTTTGATTATCATGTAAAATACTATTGTTATTTTCCCATGTACATAAACGATTATTTAATACACCACAATAAAGCTTATAAGTAGAGGGTGCTAGAGCAATACCACGGTAACTTAACGGATCCCTAGGGTCTGTAGTAGAGGATTTGGGGATTGGATTAATTATACACTTTCTCCACATATCAGGAATAAAACCTCTAGAAAAACACATATTAAATAGTAGTAATAGAAAATTACACACAGATTGATTCTTTAAAACTTCAACTGGAATATCATCATAACCTGATGATTTCCCATTTTTTGCTGCGTTTAATACAGCCACTATTTCATCTACAGATATTTCACAATTTAAAACATTGATACTTTCATCAAAATTTTCATCACTATCGGCACTGAACTCAAGATTAGCACTAGACATATCCTCTGAATTATACAACTTTTTGAATTCACTTTCCCATTTATTCAACACTTCCTCGACGCGAGTACATATCGAACCATCAGCTTGTTGAATTTCCATAGGAATTAATTTATTTCGCACACTTCCTACACCTAATTTTCCTAATTCTTTCCAAAACAGTCGTTGATCCTTATACTGTAAATTTTCCAGGTTTTCCTGTTTGGTGTAGCCAATATGAACGCTTTGAACATTGTACTTGTTTATCGAAAATCCTTCTTTTTGAAACAAATTCCCTCCGAAACTCATGTTTCCTAGGTCCACTTGACTTATTCCAAATCCTCTCCGCTTGACACATATCATTCCACATATTTGTTAATTCGTCATTCCACCATGGCTTCCTAATCCGGCGTTTTTTATTATTTATTCCATTTCCCAGCTTCACTATTCTCTTGTTAAGTGTAATGTTCATTTCCCGTTTAATTATATCCACGAAGCATGAGTATACGTCATCAATCGCAAGTTGTGATGCATCTTGGGATCTAGCATTAGTCAGCATATCACACAAATTACTCATTTCTATATTGTCCGATAAAAAATTCCCATTCACTTCGCGCAGATCATATTTTTCAAATACTGCTTTGTTTGACTCATTGTCATTGTTGTTTTGTAATGTTACTCCATTCAAGTTGAACGACCAGGAAATCAACGAGTGATCTGGAATCCTTGAACCAGGTCCAATAAATGAAATACAATTAGCACGTTGAATCAGTTCACTTGATCGAAACACCTCAAAGTCAGAATATTTATCCAAAGTTTCATGCGGAACAACACAATAGTCAACGACCGACATGCCGTTTTCGGAAACGTATGTGAAGTCATTTTTTACACAATTTCTTCCATTTAAAATACAGCAGTTTACCGAAGATAGAAATTCACAGAATATTTCACCATACTTATTGGGTATAAAATCAACGACATCACGATCTGGTAAAACATCAACTCCCGGTATGTGGTCTTCGATATCCGCTGTCCGTGCATTGAAGTCACCACAAATGAAAAAGTCAGCTTTATTTTGAAAACAATATATTTGACTCGATAGAGTGTCAAAGAAATAATCGACGTCCACATTTCTCGTTGACATCTCTGGAGGGAGGTAACACACACATGCATAAAATGATACATTTACACGTTTATGTTGAAATTCTAGCCATAAAATACCTTCTTGCGTTTTGTCTACAACTGAAACATTGAAATGTTCTAATAAAGACGATCTGACCAAGAAACCTACACCACCTGATCCGGTTTTAGCTCGTATATGTAGATCAGTACGGTTATGACCGAACCATTTATAGTTTTCAACGTTTAATTCTGAATTGCCGATCAAATGTGTTTCTGCTAACCCAATGATATCGAGGTCCAACTCTTTAATACAACTAAGGCGCACCGTACTATTGTCTGATAAGCTATCTGGATTAAAACCACGTACATTCCAAAATCCGCATTTATATTAATTACGTCTACCGTTATGTCCATTAGACCGTGGCACATCATCACCCGTGCTTCTATCACGAAAACGATCCGAGCTACATGGAGAAATATCTTGTGTTCGCTCATACTTGGCGCCACTGCTTTTATTTCTGTCACGTGATCTGTGTCTTTGACTATTATGTGTGTTAGCTGTTACGTCCGTGTTTCTGTCACGAAATCTATCAGATCGACGCGGGGAAATAGTTTGTGTGCGCTCATGCTTAGCGTCCTTGTTATTGTTTCGTTCACGTGAACTATGACCAGACTGTTTTGAGACATCTATTATTCTGTTACCCCGCACCTGTAGATTACCTTTACCCACTGAGTCAACAATAACTTTCAAATTGGCATTTAATAAGCGTTGTTGTACTGGAATATCATTTTCAATAAAAACGTCCTTAAAGTTCCTACTGTCCTTCAGAGCCCGTTTAACCTTTAGAATTTGAAGTTTTTCCTCCAATGATTTGCAAACGGCTATTACAACACCCGGTTTTCTGACGTTTTTACTCACTTTACGCGTAGCCGCCTCGATCTCAATGTTTCGGATTTTCAGACCAACTTTTATTAAACCATTTATCTTAGAGACTAAATGTTCGCCACGTCGTTCTGGTAAATTTCTGATCACAATGTTTCTTTCTTTATTATCACTTTTAGAAGAATATTTGGACATAGATTTCTCCAAAGTGTCAACCTTGCTACTTATAGTACATAAATCGTTCTCAACTTCAGACCTGAACTGACTCATGTGTTCATTGATACGTTCATCCACCATTCTATTAATTTCGGTCCCCAATTTCTCTTCTAGAAATTTTTGAAAAGTACACATCCTATTATTAACCGATTCATTTAATTGCCTCATATCGTCTGCTAGACGTACTACTAATGCGCTCAAGTTAATATTGTCATTAGAATGGGGGGTCAATGGTGTGGGTTGACCACGATTACTTTGGTATTTTGGTTTTTTGTTCTCTGTAACTACTTCACGGTCAGATAAAGCACGTTTTCTGACTTTATTTGGTGTAACTAGGGTCGTCATAGGTACTTACTTCTTGAGACAAGGCGTCCTCGTGAACAATAGCAGCCACTGTCAACATTTTTGGCGCCATTACATTGTTTACATAGTCCTGTGAATCATGACATAAAATATCACTTTCAGTGTCCATTTCACTCATTATGTTGGTTATGTCCGATTCCTGCCGCCTCATAATATCTTCTAAACAACACTAAGATAATATCAGTTACTAGATACACAAGTTAATATCACAATTTCACTATCACTGACTTAAAGCTGCATTAAGGTTATCAATTTTCTGATTTTTTTTTTTGATTTTCTAAAAATATATTTTTTTAATAATAGATATCTTCAAACCACGGTCCGTGACATTCATTTTCTAAAATTTCATTTCTTTTAGCTGTAAATAAACGGAATCCTCTGACCGGTTGGTCAGAGTTTTACGATGGTAATTATGAGCTTGGAGCATGCGCACGGATCATGTCGGATGTACGGAAAAACCCTAGAACCGAAAGTGAAACATGACAGATTACATTAATTGTCCTTCATTTATATCCGGATGTATTTGAAATGGTGTTTTGTATCCCTTACTAAGTCACAAATGACAAATTCAACGAAGTTCTGTGTTTAATTTATCGTATTTCACCGTTTTGAAAGTTGTGTTTAAATTACCCGGGTTTTTGATGACGTAACCATGTTCTAATATTAGATCCTAAATGCTGCATCTCGCTGGGTAAATATTGTGATTTCTGCATTTATTCGAGCTTTTATCGTTGAACCAAATGTAACATTGTTCATTAGGAACATCATTAGTTAGATTAGTGCCGTTTTAATTTTTTCTTTGGAAAACTTAATGCAGCTTTAAGCGAAAACAAAAAGCGTCCACCATAAACCTGACGCATGCGTATAACCTAATTATTATTATTATTATTATTATTATTATTATTATTATTATTATTTATATTGATATTATTATTTTTTTTAATTGCTGTTGTTGTTGTTTTTGTTGTTATTGTTGTTGTTGTTATTATTGTTGTTGTTTTTATATTATTATTATTATTATTATTATTATGCATTAAAACAAAATACTTGTATAAATACATGTACACGTAAAATATACAATGTTAAAAAACACTCAATATCCAGCTAAATTATAATAGAATTTAAATTTATGAGACACTAAAAACTGTTGTATACTAGTACATGTATATCTATTCTGATATAGAAAAATAAAAATTATTTTTACCTCTTGAATACTGCGCTAAATAATATATTAATTGTTAAGAATCATGTTTTTATTTATTTATTTATTTATTTATTTATTTATTTATTTATTTTATTTTATTTTATTTTTTTTCTTTTAAATTAATTTTTTTTTTAATTTATTTATTTATCATTACATGTTTATACTAGTATACAGATCCAAAGTAGTGTTACAAATTATACTCAAGCGTATGAGGCCTCTAACAGCAGCACTTTGCACTTCATTGATGATTCTTAACAAGCTAAGCTAGGACACTCTCTGATTCAGAATGTTTTGATATCATACAAACTAGTAAAAATCAAAGAAAGTATCAAAAATATAATTATATCTTGAATGTTAACTCTGGGGAAAATAATTACACTTACAATTCAGAATATTGCTTTTGTAAATTTCTATATAAAACGAATTCCATTGGAGATAATGGGGCCTCGGTGGTCAAGTGGTCTAAAGCACGCAGTTACGGATCACCACCTGGGTTCGAATCCCACTTGGGACGGGACAGAACCTAGTGTGAGAAAGAATGTCAGTTCGCTTGCCGAATGTCGGTAGTTTTCTCCGGACACTACGGTTTCCTTCACCATCCCATAACTGACCGTCTTGAAATAAGTGAAAGAATCTTGACTGGGGCATAAAACACCATTACTCCACTCCACTCTCGTTGGAAATAACCTTGTTTTTTTTTTAATTGATTAATCCACATAGATATTTCGACTGCGAAGATCAAATAAGGTCGTAATGTACATAAGTGTATAATACATTTGCTGTATTTTATATAAATTCAAAAGGTATATACTATGCTGATATGCTTAATGTATAGTAGATTATGTGAAAATGTATGCCGCCAACTTTAAAATTTATGATATATAAAGTACCTCATGTACCACTTCCAGTAGTTTATAGAGAATAAAGAATAGAATCAATTTCGAATTCGTCTTCGTCAGTTCAAGAGGCATAAAGTGTTTTGAACATCATATGCTTAAAAGTATCAAAAGATTGTCACAGCAGCTGTTTGACAAAATAGTTTTTAGGGCAAAGTCATCTTCGTAAATTTTGAATAACGTACGTTATAAAAATAAAAAGGTAACTGTGACTAATAATTATATTTGGTATCCAAGAATTTACTCATTCAGTAAAATGTGAAACTGAGTCTTCGGACAAGTCACTTTTCCCGTGCCGATGATTTTGGATTATCTTCCTTGATTTAAGATTCAGTTATGTAGATTCAACTATTGAAAACTTAGTTTTGCTCGGATAAAAAAGTAAAAATCGCCAAAGGGCATAAAAACTCACAAATGTTTTACACAGGTCATGAGTTATCTTTCTTTTAAAAACTCAGATATGTGTTATAAGTCGAATTATAGACCGACTTTACTCGGGTTAACGAGAAATCGCCAGAAGGCGTAACAAATCGCCGGTATGTTTGGACACAAGTGTATTGATTAAGATATCAATCATCTAGCCGTCATCGAACGTCAGGAATGACCTCATTTAGAAAATTTGTCCCGAGTAAATATAGAAAAATAGCTAAATATTCGTCACAACATATATGATTATATATTTTCATAGAAAACACGCAGTGTTGAAATCGCTGTCAGAAGTCGCAACAGAAATCAATAAGGACAGTCTGAAAACGAAACAGGAAAAAGGATATTTGAATTTCTGAGAAACACGGGAATCATACAATTTCAGAAAGGATCAGTTTTTTCTTTTGAAAAGTCAATTCTAGTAAAGGAGAGTAGGAAAATTTTATTAATTTTTTTTTCGGGATACATAGTATTTGTTGCTGTGTGTAGGTTTATTTGAAAAATAGCATGGACTCAAGCATGAAAGAAACATTCGATCAAGTCGAATATGAAAATGAAGAAGTTGAAAACCCGAGATACGAATGCATGGATAATATTGTAGACAGAAAATATTACAATGATGAAGAAAGCAATGGCATGAAAACAGACAGCGATGACGGCAAACCAACAGAATTTTACCTGGAACCAATACATCCGGGTGATTATCGAGTAAATTGTGTTAGGACACCAATACGACACGTTCGTAGTTGTGAATCCAGCGACAATTCGGAAAATGCGTTCAAACAGAGAGATATCGTATACAGCCATAACGGAAACTCAATGAGATGCGTTTTGTGTTTTGTTATTATCTGTTTTCTGGTTGTCATAGCAGCATTTATTTCTACTATTTTAGTGCTGAAGTCCTTGAGAGATCAGGAAGTTGCCAAGTTAGAAAGCCGTAAGTAAAACCAACCTTGATTTTATAAACGTCATAAATTGTTTTGTGGTTCTCCACTTCCTTTGATTTTATGATTAACGCCTCTCTCTCTCTCTCTCTCTCTCTCTCTCTCTCTCTCTCTCTCTCTCTCTCTCTCCCTCTCTCTCTCTCATACAGTACAGGCACACACTCACAAGCGCCCAAGTATGAGCTTACAAGTGGATACGCTAAAATTGTGCGTCTGCATGCTCCCATTCGATAATGCGGTAAATATCCTAGATGTTATTTAGTATATTTTTTTTTACCAAAATCGTAAATTCTTAAGACTCTTTTGATTATCTTACATCTTGTCTTTCATTTTTCATTTTACAGAATCTTATTCAAGACTTGTTCATACATATCCATTCCTTTACTACGTAAGCCTTGTAAGCATTACGGGAAAATGTACAGTAACAGGGTTACTGCAATTTTAGCAAAAGTGATATCCCCTTGCGTATGGTGTGTTTGTCCAAATTAAACTTAATGAGACAACCTGTGTATAAAATTATTTCCGTGCTGGTGTGTCATCCAGAGAAAAAATTATTATTATTATTATGATTATGATTATGATTATTATTATTATTATTATTATTATTATTATGTTGTTGTTGTTGTTGTTGTTGTTAAACGTCGCACCAGCATTTCCAGGTATTCAAATGAGGGAATGGTTATTAATCAAGAATCAAGATCATGACGCAATATATATATAAATTAGTCAGTCAGTTAATCACTTAATCAATCAATCAATCAGTCAATCAATCAAAAACAAAGTCACAAACAAAACATTATTCGGTTTTAACACATTGTAATTATGTTGTGGCGTATATGTATAAAAGTGTATTTCACAATTAAAGTTTATCAGTATGCTTTTTCTTGCTTGATTCCAATTATTCTTCCTCTCTTCTTCTTCTTCTTCTTCTATTATTATTATTATTAATTTTACGTTAATTAATTTAGAATATTTAGCCGCAAATAGCTTCACTTTTATGTTATTTGTAAATGATTTATCTAATCTTTTTCTATTATTTATTTATTTATTTATTCATAAATTCATTCATTCGTTTATTTATTTATATATCCATTCATTCATTCATTTTATTTTTATTTATTTATTTATTAATTATTTATTTATTTATTTATTTATTTAGCATTGGGCTTTCATCTTTGTTCTCTAAGACTGAAAGTAAACATGACTCAATATTTAAAAATGATATTAACATTTTTTTTACTTTTTTTCATTGAAAATGAATAAAATACCTATTTCTTAGTCAACAGCGTGTCATGATTAATGTGTCATTTTATCACATAACCAATCATGTGTGAAAACATTTTTGTCATCACTTTTTTCCAAGGTAATTAACTTGTAAACACGATATTTTGAAATGACATAATTTGTAATTGGTGACGAAATCACTATAAACTTAATCATCGGATATGTCCAATTCTCAATATATATATATATATATATATATATATATATATATATATATATATATATATATATATATATATATATATATATATATATATATATATTATGACATTTATTCCACCATTAGAAGCGATATGTCCTAAGGGGTTGTGTAAAAATGACCGTTGACGCTGACACATGCACACGCAAAATATTAATAACATGAATGGTATTATTTACTTTTTTTATCCTAGCAAACATCAACATTACGTGCCTGTTAAAAACAGACAGAAAATTTTTTTTGTTGAATAAACACGTACTTGACAACATCCACCACAGACAAAAAGCACAAAACAATACTGGATATGAATGTAACAATAAAAAATCTTGTAAAATTGACTAATTATATCCTAACTTTTTAAGTAAATGTCTGGTGTTTAGCAAAATTGGAGGTCCACCAAAGTAATCCCCCCCACACACACACACATACACACTTTGCAATCAACGTTTCATAGTTTCATAGCAGTAACATTAAAAAAATTACAATAATAAATAAATAAACTTATTTTTCCAAATGATAAGCTCAAGCCTTACTTAATGTAAAATTAATAATAATAATAATAATAATAATAATAATAATAATAATAATAATAATAATAATAATAATAACTATAATAATAATAATAATAATGATGATGATGATGATGATGATGATGATGATGATGATAATTATGATGATAATAATAATAATAATAATAATAACAACAACAATAATAATATAATTATTTTAATAATAATAATAATTTAGTAATCTAATAAATACTAGGTCGTTATAGTGGGCCTCAACAATTTCAATGCTAGAATAAAAAGAAACTAATTGTAGTAAACCATTGTATCGTATCGGTTTTTAATAAATATATAT
This sequence comes from Tegillarca granosa, assembly GCA_029721355.1. Taxonomy (NCBI): domain Eukaryota; kingdom Metazoa; phylum Mollusca; class Bivalvia; order Arcoida; family Arcidae; genus Tegillarca; species Tegillarca granosa. The sequence continues at coordinate 10,142,962 of CM056612.1, read as the reverse complement.
TGTTGTATATATCCCCGTGAAGAATTTCTGAAGGCAAACAGGATATAAACCTTATTTTCAAGAATTTGGAATGGTGTTTTACGCCCGAGTCAGGATTTTTTCATATATCTCTAGGCAGTCTGTTCTTGGGTGTTGGGGAAAACCGGATTGTTCTTGATTGCTTTCCTATGGCCAATAATCATTTTCAGTTTAAAAGTTTCAACATGTTAATAAAATGCATTTTAATTCATCATTTTTATTTTTATTTCAGGATTAGAAGATTTAGAAAATATACTTAAGAATACCACATCTGATTGGAGCAGATTACAACAAAACGTTAACGACTTACAGGCATCGACGACGAGATCCCAGAATGCACTTATCGATAGAATCGACGAAATTAATACGAACCAAGCAACCACCGCTACAACTCCAGTACCCTCTGGTAAGAACACGTGATAATCATGTAAGAGTGATGGGTTGGTTTGATTGTTACATGGTGTTTAACGTCGCATCAGCATTTTTTCTAGAAAACGCGAGGAAATCGTATCACAAGTTAAAAGAGCGTGAATTTGTGCAATTTCTTTCTGATCTGCTGTACTTTTTGCGCTTTTTAGCGACCTTTATAATGCTAGCGCACTTGACCGCAGTGTCCATTATTTTCGCACAGTAAAGACCTACGACAAGAACAAAATCCTTTCTCACTTGCGGTCGACCGGGGTCAAACTCCAAGCGGGTAGACGTAATATGTTTTGAAGGATAACGATTTAATCTTTCAGCAAAATTCTCATTTTGTGTCATCAAAATTAAGTCTCGTATCACAGGAAATGCGGCATGAAAACTGGTAACCTTGACTACTCACGTAAACCCAAAATAAGTATAATGCTCAGTGTGTGATAAAAATAGATATTAAGAAATCGCTTTATCTTTCAACCAACCAATGAAATCGTGAGACATCTGCAACGAATATGTAAATTTAAATGGTGTATATCAGTTTAGGTAGAGCACGTAATACAAACTTTAAACATAAATAAAAAATACAATAATTGAAATACGAGGCACATAACAGAGGCGCGCATTGTTACTCTTGTACTTGGGTCTTCGTTGACCGAGTGGAGCGGAATTACAGTACCTCTCACGGCCTAGGTTCGAATTGCACTCGGGCAGTTCATAACGTTAGATAGTTTGTCAGTTTGTTTACAGACGGTTGGTGGTTTTCTCAGGGTACTCTGGTTTCATCCACCATTCCAGAACTGACCGCCTCGAATATTTTTCAGCATATTAAATTGAAAGATTGATAACTAAGTTTGATTTTGTGTGGAGAATTGAATGGACGGTCTGTTGAAGGAATTTAATCATGACTATTATCAATACTATCAATATTTATTTATTTTTTATTTTTTTCTGTGTATCCAAAAAAGAGAAATTATTTAACACTGACTTGTGTCGTTGATTTTTTTCAATCCACTTGTTTTTTTTTTTTTTTTTTTTTTTTTTTTCTAATTCCAGTGCCAAATACACAGCGGGTACATACAGCATTCAGAGCGACTTTAAGCGGACCTTTGACACCTGAAGGCGCTGGAAAAATTGTTTTTGGTAATGCCACTTTAAACGAGGGTGGAGCTTATAATTCAACTAGCGGAATATTTACGTGCAAAGAGGATGGATTTTATGTGTTTTCCTTTTCAATTGTCAGTTATAATGGTTATTTCTCCGCCCAGCTGGAGGTTAACGATGTTTGGCGCCAATTTGCTATTGCAGATTCCTCTACAGGTCAACACGGAAGTAGTACTGCAGTAACTGTGACAAAACTAAAACAAGGAGACGAAGTCTGGGTTGGCGTCGAAATAAAAGGAGCCGGATCAACGCTCCATGAGTACGAGTCTTTCTTTTCTGGTTGGAACTTATAAGGTTTATGCTTCTATCATTGTGCGATTTTTCGTAAAATTTAGTCCCTCAATGTAATATATATTGCCTTGGTAACCATGTTTGGGTTTTTGTTAAGGCGATTGTGAATATTGTTGAAGACGATTGTTAATCCTTACAGTTGCATTCAACAGTAAAGGCAAACCGTTGTGACACCACGTTATCGAATCGAGCCAGTCCAATACATTAGTCATCACTGTTCTTGTTAACTTTATCACATTTGTAAATACAATAGTCCTACAATGAACATTATCAGCAGCAATACACCATCATCATCATTATCATCATCGTCATCATCATCGTCATCATCATCACCATCATCATCATCATCATCAAAACTAGCTAGAAGAAGCATCAGCAGCAGCAATATATCATCATCATCATCATCATAATAATAATCATTATCATCATCATCATCATCATCATCATCAACAACAACAACAACAACAACATCAGCTTGAAGAAGCATCAGCAGCAGCAATATATCATCCTCATCATCATTATCATCATCATCAACAACAACAACAACATTAGCTAGAAGAAGCATCGTTGTCGTCTTTGTGGTCTCTATCGTCGTCGTGATCGTCATCATCCACAACAACGACATCAGCAGGAGTAGCATCATTGTCATCGTTGTACATAGTCTTGTCATCAGCATGTCTACTGACACAAAATACAGGTTAACCAAGTGAATACCGATAGTAGTAATACACTGCCATGATTTTTTAGGTCTTGCTAAACATATACTTAGTCATCTTAATAAACAGACCATAGACATGTGTAAAGATAGAACTGTTTATAAGTTGTTTACATACCAGCTGCTTTTAAAAATGTCGATGATTAAAAAATATCTTCTGTAATATAAGTGTCGCGATCTATTTTTAATTTTTTTTTATGAAATAAGGCATTCAAAACTGAAGTTGCTATGTGCCAATACTGATGGTTTCTTTTTATATAAAAAAGCGCACGTTATAAGTTATTGCATTGTTATAATGAGTTTCACTAAAACTTACGTGCTATTTTGATGACACTCATAAAAACAAGGTAAATACAGAAAACACCACGGTTGTTCTTTTTAATCAGTAATCACAATGATGTATGACTAAAGACATGCTGTTCCTGTTTTTAGTCTGAATACCATGAACATTCATCGATGTAGCTGGATAATTTATTACCGGATCGCATGTTTCAAGATATTTGACTGTCTGTATATATTATTCTACAAGCTAATAAGAAAATATCAAAGAACACCACTTGTACATCAATGTATATGAATTAAAAGTGTAATTTTTGTATGTAATTTTTTACATAATTTTTGCACGATAAATAAAATTTGTAGCAATTTAATCTGATTGTAATATTCATGTCAAGCCTTTGTAAAACGCATCGTCTTCCGAGATAAATCCTGTAGAGGAGATTACCCGTCACTTTATATACAGCGATAACAGGTTTGCAGCTTATTCCATTCGGTCCGTCGGCTACTAGCTAACAAGGGATGAACTGTTTGACCACTAGCTAACTGCATAGCCACTTATTAGCTTCTTGTCCCTTCGTTAGCTAGTGGCCAAGACTCGGCTATGGAGGGGCCGAATGAGCTGCTGAGTTGCCGACAGCCTTAGCAGCAGAGTGGCTGAGACTTATTTAGCTGCTCGACCACTAACTAGCCATGTCTCGGTCATTCAACAGACGAGTCTTGGTTTCTTTTCGTTAGCTAATAGTTAAACTTTGGACAGGTCTGTACTGTATACATACATGTACAGATATTTGACATTTGTAATACGTGATTTAGAGGGATGGTCGAGACGAACCATTACTCAAAATATCCCATGTAATAAATGATTAGTTTCGAATTCTTAACTACATATGAGTCAGCATGTATTTTTTTTCACCTGCGGATTTGTTGGCCTCATTTATTAATTGACCGTCTATTACAATGAAGAAAGCATGATTTGAATTATGGTTTTGTGTACCCAGTCGAGATTTTTTCACCTTTATTGAGGCAGTCAGTTTTTAGAAGCTGGTGGAAACGGACACAATTTCTTACAATAGAGTTGGATTGGAACCTAAATAACTATTCGGCGAGAGACGCTATGAATCAGAAGCAAGCAGTGGCTTAGCGTACATATATGCATCTGCTTTACCATACACTAAAATTTAGCGTTCAAACATTTAGAATTCTGCAAAAGTTGAAACAAATCCGTCTGTTTTTTTTTTTATTTAATTATTTATTTATTTATTTATTTATTTTTTATTTGTTTGTTTTGTTTTGCTTTGCTTTGTTTGTTAATCTGAAATTCTTTGATGATCTGTCTAAATAAAAATGAGGTAAAATGAAAGACAGAAATAACTAAAAAAGCGTTTGTTCTCGACAAATCCGGAGCACTACCGTTGTCGTACGTTTTTAAAATAAAAGCGATCAAATGAACTCTTCAGATAGCGGGAAAATGCGTTTCCTGACACTTTTTCAAATTTTCCAAGGGGTAGCATGCCAACGAACCCCTAGAGATTCGGGACTTTGTTTCCTCAGTTCGAACCCTTTTTATTGACTTGAACAAAATTTAGACAACCGAAAGCATACACGTGGATTTTTCGTTTGCTACACCACTGTTTTCTTTAATAAATAAGAATTATTTTAAAACAAATTGAATTATTTTTGTTATTACAAACTGAATTAAATTGAAGACTTAAATCACATTATGATAAGACTTGAGAACACACACACACACACACACACACACACACACACACACACACCATTTAAATATATATATATATATACATGACTGTAATCACGGTTTTTTTAATACTGAAAAAATATACAAATTTGGCTTATACCTTTATTATGCTGCTAGGTTGTTTCTCTATCTTCTGATTAAATAAAAAATAATTTTTTTAGCATTTATTCAAAGTTATGAAAAAATGTTTTAAAAAATACACGTATGCTTCCTCAATTAATTGGACAACGAAGCACAATCCAATACATATATAATAGCTTACAGTTTCCGTCTCTCGACAACTTGTGAAGTTAAAATAAATCTATTATCACTAACAATAATATTATTTTATATATATATATATATATATATATATATATATATATATATATATATATATATATATATATATATATATATATGTGTGTGTGTGTGTGTGTGTGTGTGTGTGTGTGTGTGTGTGTGTGCGTGTGTGTGTGTGTGTGTGTTTACATTAACATGTAACCATTCGCCATTTGTGACCATAACTGCTTTAGTTATCCTAACACTAACATGCATATACATGTATCTTACAAAATACCTGTTTAATTTTGATATGCCATATGTGCACATCTCGGAAAGTCATTCCTCATCAGTTACACTTGGGTAACTTTGCATTAGCAATTATTTCGGTGACATATAAAATGATAACGCATGAAAATAACAAAAATTTGATAACGCATGAAAATAACAAAAATTTGATAACGCATGAAAATAACAAAAATTTTAGCACCACGTAATTATTCGTTTTTCAGTAAATGATATTCCAGCATTACAACGAATTCAACAAGCAATCCATCTTGATCATTTCAAATGTCGCTAATTTGAAATATATATATATTTATATATATATATATATATATATATATATATATATATATATATATATATATATATATATATATACTAGTATATTTGAATGTACCCGGACACTGTTTAAAACAAGATCTTAACATCGATTTTCATAATCTTATAATAAAAAAAAATGTTAGGGATTAAAACACTGGGATTGAGAAAATATTAAGGTTTTTGCTAATTATGGACACACTATTTTTATACGTTTGTCCCACCTGGTCCAATAGGTGACCGTGTTTCTCGGTAAATATATACATTACATCCCGGAAGTATTTTAAACCATGCCTTTTTTATCTGTGCATTTCCTTCTTTTTTACCACATACACATAATATATACTTATTTTATTAAAATATGATTTTTTTTCAAATAACATCATTTAAAGTTATTGAAATAGTTGTCTTCAAAAAATACAAAAATGCAAGCTTTTGGAAACTGATTATAACTATTGATATGCTTGAATAATTAGGATTAATTCAATTATACCAGATAATGCCCCAATAAATCTACGAGGAAAAAAATTAGAATCTGTTAGAAGTAATGGTATTTTCATGTTTAACTCGTTTTTACGGCGTGACATCGGTACATAATCGACAGATCGGGCGACAGCAATTTTTTTCTTGCTTCGAAAATTATCTACTCTAGATTGGGAGGGGATTTTTTCGCCGTGTAAATGTTCAGCGAGACCTCCAGGTCTATCTTTTCGACAATGACTTTCTGTGTTTTGGGTTTAGTTTTAATTCATTTAAATATTTGATTAATTTATTTCGTTTTATTTATTCATTAACTGTCAAATTAACAATAATGGATCCAGTGACATTTTTTGGAGTTTTAATTTTGAAGATTTTGGCACACCATGTTAACGGGAGGGGTGTTTTATGGGAACCTCCCCAGCGATCAAGCATGTGGAGGTTTTCTCCTTGGAAAGAAAATAAACTTGTGCCCAGAAACATAGACGACACAGGATTAAACTGCGGTGGATTCTGGGTATTTATTTATTTATTTATTTATTTATTTTTATTTATTTATATTCATTCATTCATTTCTTCATTCATTCATTTATTTATTTATTTATTTATTTTCTGTATATCACTAATTTTAACACTGTTCTATTATTATTATTATTATTATTATTATTATTATTATTATTATTATTAAATATCTTCTGCAAGGCAACCGAATGCGTTTTTGAAACAGTTGAATTTGATTTACATTAATTCCAGATCATGGCATGTTTATCTTGGTTTCATGATGATTTTTTTTTAATGTTTTACAAGAATAAATCCATAATTTAACTTGAATGATTTTTTAAAACGTATGTACCGTGTCTCGTAAGTCAATCATTCAGGGTATCATAAAATGTTTGAAATTTATATTATGTGTATTTGATGTAATATTTTTTTATGTCCAGTGCCATAATGCATTTTTTTTTAACTTTATCGTGAAATACAGTCATAAAATGCATTTTCTGAATGTATTTCATGATAACATTATAAAAATGCATTATGACAACAGTACACATATTTGGCATTTAAATACGTCACTAATTACATTTATCTTAAACTCAGATCTCTTTTTAAATGTTTTGTAAGTTGCAAACCAAAAAGAAATTTTAAAAAAAACAAAATTTAATCGATAAGTTATTGCATTTGGCAGGTCAATAAACGATATAGCAAAGTGTTCTATAAAACATGATCCGCGATCAGTCTTCATGGTAGTTATTTAGGCTGTATGTTTTTTACCCGCGCTTTAAAATTAAAATGAGTAAAGGATACAATCCCTTATACTTCACAAGTTAAAAAAATCAACTTTCAAGTTATAATCAATTAAACAAATATTTCTTCTACTAATCAAACCGGGAACATAATACGATGGTGATGAAAAGTTCAATAAAGGACCGTAAAACGGTGATTAAAAAAACCCTCAAGTTAACAGTATTAGAAAGAAAGAGCCATGTGGTGTTAATGGCGTTTTATTTCTTTCACTAATGTCGTTGCGATTAGTTCTGGGACGGTAGAGGAATTCTGAGTACCCGGAGAAACCATCGACCTTAGGCAAGCGAAATGACAACTCCTTTTTACCACTACCTTTTACGAAAGGGATTTGGGTACAGAGGGGGGGGGGGTGAGTAAACCGTAAGCCGACATTTTAGACCAATAGACCTCCTAGACCCTCTAAGAATGTAGGTCATTTTTTTAACATCAATCAATTAGCCAGTCATTCAGCCCGCCGTTCTGTCAGTCAATCAGTCTGTCAACAAACCAACCATCATATCTTCCTGCGAACCAACCAACCTGCCTGTCGACCTGCTTACTACCAACCAACGTACCTACCTTCTACCCACCAACCAACCAACCTGCCTGCCTGCCTACCCACTAACCAACCAAATAACCTGCCTGCCTGCCTGCTTAACTACCAACCAACCAACCAAGCTACCTTCTACCCACCAACCAACCAACCTGCCTGCCTGTCTGCTTACCTACCATCCAACCAACCAACCAACCAACCAACCAACCTACCTACCTTCTACCCACCAACCAACCAGCCTGCCTGCTTACCTACCCACCAACCAACCAATCTTCCTGTCTGCCTGCTTACCTACCAACCAACCAACCAAGCTACCTTCTACCCACCAACCAACCAACCCGCCTGCCTGTCTGCTTACCTACAAACCAACCAACCAACCTACCTACCTTCTACCCACCAACCAACCAACCTGCCTGCTTAACTACCAACCGACCAACCAACCAACCAACAATCAATCAGCCAGTCAGTCAGTCGTTCTGTCAGTCAATCTGTCTGTCAATCAATCAATCAATCAATCAATCAATCAATCAACCGACCAACCAAACCAACTAACCAGCCACCCAACCAATCAATCAATGAATCAATCAGCCAGTCAGTCAGTGTCACTCAATCAATTCATTTACTCCCTGAATCAAATAAATCAAATAGATTTAGATGTCATATAGATTAGTCAATTAATCACCTAAGAACACACAGAAATTTTCAAGCTGATTATTTCATGACTCACTGACGGTATTCCATCCTTATCTTTATAACAACCTTCTTACAAGAAAAATTGTCTATAAGTATAATGTTTTGTCTGACAAATCTGACAATTTGTTACTATTCACCTTAGGACAAGCCTGACGTGATCATTAATTAGTAATTACCTTGTCTAAATGCTAAAACAGGTGAAAATTGTCATAAACCCTGTTACCTGAATTCAGATCAGGAAAATAATTAATTATCGTTTTTTTTCGGTGTTCAAAAAAAGGAAGTAGTGACACAAATAACGTGCCTTAATTTGACAAAATTCTATATTTTTTAATTTTATTTTATTTATTTATTTATTTTTTTATTTATTTATTTATTTATTTATTTATCTATTTATTTTAATTTCGACTTTGGCTTTTTTTAACAGAACGTCGGTACATGCATGTTATTCATACCCATATAATTTGTAGTTTTTTTAATGAATGGTTGGAAAACTCGGATACTATTTTATTTTAACTTGTGTGACTGAGAACCACTTGTAAAAAATAGCACAGTTGGGGCTTTAAAACCAGAAATTTCGAACATCACTGGGTAGTGTATTGTCATAGCAACAAGTGCACCGCACAATACATGTGATTAAAATACATCCATCTGTTAATTTAGTGCGGTCTTGTACATGCACATGTATATATCTGATAATCAGTATTTGGTCAAACGTATTTGGCTTTTACTGATCGGGAATTGGACTAAACGACGGACCTTCGGAAAATTGTTCATTTGGTCTAATTAAAGCACCGACAGTATATATATCTCTGTTTATGAATGATCAATTTGTCAAATATACCGGTTTAACCGATTATTATTTATCAATGGCGAGGTGATCTTAAAAATACCCCTACGGTAGAGTGCTCGATTCGTATGTGGGATGTTGGGATTCGAACCCAAGCCGGATCTGACCAAGGCCTGAAAGTTGATAGTGTAATTTCGCCAAGCACTCGACATTTAGAAATGAAAGTCACGAGATCCTTCGTAGGAGACATTAAAAGCCGTGACACCCTCCATGTGCATTGCTCTAACCGCACCGCAAAGACAATAAATTCTGCCACTTCATCGTTAGCTGACGAAGACTTGATATAAGTCAAATATTCTTGACTAGAATGTAAAACCCCATTAAATTAATTCAAATTAAATGTAAACAGCGACTCTACTTATCACCGTGAATGACGGCCAAGTTTTCAAACTTTTTGACAAACTGACAATGTGTATGAATGGTTGAGATGTCTGAATCATTGGCTTTCTCACCACTGCCTCTTTCACGGGTTGATCCTTAAAGGGTGACTATAACGCTATAATGGAGAATTATAACTGTCTGTTTCATTGTCATATTACTGACGTCTCCCCCACCCCTATCACCGCAATTCCAAAACGCAGCGCATGGATTGATATCAAATATCAAACATCAAATTAACTGACATGTTTATGAACGAAATTCAAACAAATTAAACACAACTTGCATTTATTATTTGCATTTCAGAGGCTGCATGGTATGAATATGGGGCGTTGTGGATTATGTGGAGATCCGTATGACGGGAAACGCGAAAATGAGGCTGGCGGAAAATACGCAAAAGGGCAAATATCTAGAGTTTACAGCGCCGATCAAAAATACATAAACATATCAGTGGATGTTATTAGTAATATAGGCGGTTATTTCGAATTCAGACTATGTCCAAATGATGAACCAACAAGACCGATAACTCAAATGTGTCTTGATAGGCATGTTTTGACAATTGAAGGTCATGGTAAAAGCTACCGACCGGATGAGCCTCGTTCTCACTCACTGCGAGTCAAATTACCGGAAGGACTGACATGTACACAGTGTGTATTACAATGGAAATGGAAAGGATGTGAGTATATAAAAGAATTTTTGTTTTGAACGATTAATAATATTAATAAAACATATAATATAATAATAATAATAATAATAATAATAATAATAATAATAATAATAATAATAATAATAATAATATTCTTTTAGTCGGTGGCTGAGCGGTTTTACGCCTATGGATCCCAGCGCCTCTCTACGCCGACTCGGAGGATAGTTTGTCCTTTCTCTTGTCAAAGGTTGTTGATTTTCACCGGGTACTCCGGTTTCCTTCACCATCCTCGAGTATTGATCTTGATACAAGACACAGTACAATGCAATGACAGAACAACAAACCGAGACATAACAAAAAAACGACAAACACTGATTATATATCTAGAGAAGGATACTAGAGTTAAAATATGATGGTATTATTGTACTACTCTTGTTAACGTTGTTTTACAGTCAAAAATCAGTGGTCCATCGACTAGCAAAAACTAAAAATATGACAAAATAACAATACAAACTTTCACGTTCTTTTATAATAACAAACGAACACTAAATAACGACGTTATGTCGCAAGTACGTTCAGTGTCTCAAATAATATTTAAGTTAATAAAATTAATTAATTAATTAAAGCTGCATTAAGTTCTCCTAGAAACAAACTTAAAATGGTGCTGATCTAATTAATGATGTTACTAATAAACAATTTTACATTTGGTTCAACGATAAAAGCTAAAATAAATAGAGAAATGACAATAATTTTCCAGCGAGATGTAGCCTGTATTATCTAAGTTTAGAACATAGTTACGTCATAAAAATCCAACCAGTTAAAGGATTCCGTTCATTTACAGCTAACTGGAATGAATTTTTTGAAAATGAATCTCTCTGATTGTGATTAGAAGTTGTCTATCTTTTAGAAAATACAAAAATGTATATTATTAGGAAAAAAAATTAAAAAAGTTAGAAAATTGAAAAAAGAAACTTGATGCAGCTTTAAAATAACATTGTCGCAATTTAAGACTAATCTGTACCAAATTCATTATAAATGAGGAAGGCTTGTTTTTTTTTAATTATATCGAGGTAATCAGTTCAGAAGGGGGGACCGTAGGACAAGAAGAACCAACCAATGACAAGTGAACTTTCTCACACACGGAACTGACCGAACAGGATTTGATAAGAGGCATTGTGATCCGTAAACGCACGCTTAGACCACTCGTTGATATTAACCATGTTAAAGCCTTATCTGAGCATGGTTTAAATTACATGTAGTCATGAGATGTGTTAGATAAAACAGACTTAGTAATGAATGGCAGATGACATAGCATGACCTTAAGTAAAGAAAAAATAATTTCACATCATGGTAACAGAAGCCACTAGAAATGTCGGGGGTAACTCTTGCAATAGACTCGTGTACAACCTTATGTCCAATCTCGTACTATAAGTTGTAGCACGCTTTAAATCTGGAATCAGCAATGGCATGGTTGGATATATATACATTTGCGCACGCGCGCGCGCGCGCGTGTGTGTGTGTGTGTGTCGTGGTGTTTGTGCGTGTGTGTGTGTGGACAAACGCTAACTTACCTGTTGGTTATCTTAAAAGTGTTGTTTTGTACTACATCTCCATATCCCTTCTTCTAAAGTACCCGTTTATAACTCCTAACAAATGTTGTATCCAAGACTAGAATGTAGTGTGCAACTAACCAGTAGAAGTTTTTCGGATAAGTTGTGACTTATAAACGATCTATTATATATTTATCCATTAATTCATTTGTTTATTCGTTCTTTCATTCGTTCGTTTGTCCGTTTGTTCCATAATGTATGCATACATGCGTTCATGTATTTATTTATTCATTCATTCATTCATTTATTGATATATATATATATATATATATATATATATATATATATATATATATATATATATATATATATTTATTTATTTATTTATTTATTTATTTATTTATTTATTTATTTATATTAATCTTTCAGCCAATAACTGGGGTATTTGTCAGGATGGTTATGGTGGTATAGGCTGCGGAGATCAGGAGGAATATTATAATTGTGCTGATATTGCTATATTGCCATCAAACAGAAGTCAACCTAACACCGGAAACGGAAATGAAATCAGGATTCCTACTTCAACATCGGCATCAGGATTAGATTCATATGTACCTGAATCAACATTGTCGCCTCTCGACGTCAAGAAACAAATGGAGAATGTTAAAAGTGATTTAACTAAAAAGCCTCTAGTTTTGTTTACGACCCCACCTCCAACGCTGTCGACACGAAGCCTGTTAGATGTTATTATAAATAGTGTTAATCCAAGTCAACAGGTTACAATGACAACAAATACAGAAATAAGACCAACACATATGTCGACAGCACTGTGGTCAATAACAAAAAACACCTCTTTAAATGATCAAAACAAAACTCCAAGTAATAATGAGGAAGTGTTTCATGTCACAGACAGCATTGTAAAAAATCTAAATCAAGCGCCATCTATTGACGGTTCGTTAAGGACAATTAATCTAACGCCATCTACAGACAAAACAACTCCAGGTTTTCAAGACACAACTGCGCCAATAATGCAATTGTCTGAGTACAAAACTCAACCTACCATCGTTCGAGAAAAACCGTTTAAATACATTCCGGGTCAAAATATTGGATATTCTGTGGATGCAAAAAGTAACTTTGGTAGCGTTTCTGGTATATCCGGTTATACGGAAATACAAATGTTAAAATACAGGTCAAATGATAAATCAACCATGGCAACATTATTAGAATTTCCCATCGCAAAGTCAACAACCACCATATCACCTGGAACGGCAGACTTTAAAAAAGATTCATTTGATATCTTGATTAATAACAACGGCAGTGCAAGCATGGGTTTTCTCTCCTCTCCAGAGATAGTAAATGTAAACAGCGGAAACAGACATTTTACTACCTTCAATAATCCTGGATATATAAATGTAAAAAATGGCTCTAACATTACTCAGAGTACAGAATCCAATAATTCCTCTCAAAAACATGTTGGAATTGAGCCGCTAGTCATTAAAAGCGGAAAAACTCTGATTCCCCACCAAGATCCAAAAGTTCAATTAAATGACACGATTGGGGATTTTAGAGTAGGACATATAGAGATTAATAAGCAAGCCATTAGAGCTTCCAATAATTCAAATGCTGGTTTGACTACTGAAAATAAAAAAATAATCAACAATCAGTCTTTGAGTACAAATGTTGAAATTGAGCCACCTGATATCGAAATGTCGAACGCAAATTTTACTAGCAGTTCTGGTGGTCTCAGCAAAAACACTCAATTTAGTAACAAAACGGGCAATAATTTTGAAATTGAACCACCTGATATTGAGATTGAAGGCGGTAATGGAACAAGTGGTTTGAAGCCCGTCCCGCAGTCTTTTGGAAACGTGGGTCAGAGTGGGACAGAAATGGAAATGTTAGATATTGAAGCTGGATCCCCGAACCAAAATAACACTTTTACCAAATTTATACAGCAGTCAATGAATTTTACAGTCGGCCATGTTGAAATCGAGTCGCCAGATATCGAATCAACAAATATCACAAACCAATCATCATTTACGAAACCTAGTATTGGAAAAATCACGTCCAATCAAAATGTTCATATGGAATATGAATCCCCAGATATTGAATCTACAAACATGACCAATCAATCACCAATTTCAATTACTAGTATTAAAAAGTTCACGTCCAATCAAAACGTTCATGTGGAATATGAACCAATAGAAATAGAGGGTCCAAATTCAAATTTTGTAGATAAATCATCTAGAGTGAAGAACATGACCGAAATACTCCAGACCAATTTTTCAAGTAACGGTGATATAGTAAACACGCATATTACTTCACAAAGTGATACTGGTAGAAATTTCGGAAATATCTCGAGCACCAATCGTAAAATTGATAGCGTACAAAATATTAATAATGTTGAGTTTGAATTGATGGAATCTGAATTCGAAAATGGAAATGGAAACTCAACAAAACATACAGACTACACATATTCTACGTCTTCTCCTCCAGCAGATGGTTTAAACCAGTATCCAAATAATTTTGAAAATGAAATTGAATATAAATTAGAAAATTTGCCCTATCCTGGCAGCTCTTTACTCAAACATTTGTTTACGCGGCAGCTCAGGAAAAATCAAACTGAATCAGGGAATAAAACAGAACAGAATCGAGATAATGTTTTAAATGAAACGAATGGAAATGTAACCTTAACTCAGATTACGTCATCTAATGCAGAGCATTTGAACGAGGAGGCGACAACTGCAACAAGCACACATTTAATCGACCAGTCAATAGTAGATGGAAATAGTACAGTTACTACGAAGCCAGATGCAACAATTGTGCAGACGACAGATTTGCCTAGCATAGATAACACAAATAATATAAATCAAATTCGTGAAAGCAGTAACAGAAACTATAGCTTGTTTGCATCAGGAAAGAAACCAACAAGTGAAAATATAATGAAGAAATTGCGTTCTCGTGTAAAAATATTAAAAACCGTAAAAGGAAAGATAGTTTTAATAAAACTTCCGCAAGGTAAAAAGAAAGGAAGCGGAAGTAGTTCTTCATCGAGTTCCAGTTCTAGCTCAAGCTCACAAAACATTAGTTTGGAAAAGGACGTAGTAAATGCGAAAAAGAAGAAGGAACCGACTGCTATTGACGAAGAATTTTTTAACAACTTAGACAAAAGTATAGCAGCTCCCCACAATGTTAAAAACATTGTTGTCATGGATAAAAAGCACATTTCAGGTCAAAGAGTAGAAGAAAAACAAAATCTTAAGCATATAATTAATAAACAGACAATTAATGCAATAGATAAAACTATTATACAGAACCTGACAGAAAATGTTAACTTCAAAAATGGACGAATAAAAAGTAACTTTTCGATTGATAATGAATCGGAGAATCGACCTCAGAAAACCAGACAACAATATTTAGCTGATGAGAACAGTAACACTATCAAAGACATATTCGGGAGTGGAAATGCAAATAGCAGTTCACTGGTTGAAGTTAATGGAACTGTTAAGACTACTGCAACAGAACAAAATCAAAGTAACGTCGTTGAGGGAGAAAACAACTCTACCATGATTACAGAGTATGCGTCAATGCCAGAAGTAGGAGACAACAATAGCAATACAGGTGTACCCGTTCAAAAGAAAGGTGGAGTAATTTCGAAAGCAGACGGAGATAATTCATTGGGTGGCGGCAGTAGAAGTGAGGTTGGTTATTCAAAAGACGGAACGATGTATTCAAAAGGAGGGGGATTAATTGTTGGTAAATTGTCTGATCCTCCAACATTTTCAGTTAAAACTGGCAGAAATGACCTGTTAAATTTGAATACCATACCAACACAGACAAATTTAAAAAAAGAAAAAACGAACTCGTCTTTCGGTTCGATGAAAGTATTTATACCAGATTATATTGCTACTGAAAAACCTAAAAATATGAACGATGTAAATCATTCACAAAATACAACAGAGATCGTTCCTGTTGTTTCTGGTACAAACATTTCTGTTGTAAATGAATATAGGGTAAATTATACTGTTGCAAGAGAACAGTACAGAAAAGGTGTCTTCACAAGAAATCTGTTTTCACCAATGAAACCAAACCCTTCAGGTATACCACTTGTGACATATGTAACGGAGTTGAATGGAACTAATGGGAATCAAGAATATAATATTTCAGAGTCTGTTATAAAGTCAGAAACTATACCATTATCTGATAAAAATGCCCTGAAAACTTTTAAGATGCCTAAAGATGTAAATTTGAAAAAGGACAAAGGTTATGTAGTAAACAACTCTGAAGATGTTCTGAACACAAGCTCAACAAATGTAGGGACAAAAAAGATTCTTACAGGATCGATAAATTACTCAAAGTCCATTAGCAACATCAAAGAATCTATCAAATTTAACCAATCAGACACTACCACAGATCAGTCGGAACTGAATATACAAAGATCGGAAAAACCTGATTTAGTAAGTAATCATGAAACTGTGTCAACAACATCTGGTACGCCAAATAAAAATGAACTGTCAACTACTCCTCCTACAAATGTTAAGGATCCGCTAAAAGCCACTGGTGAGTCGAAACTTCCGAAAATAATGAATACGTCTCGAAACAAAATAACTCGAAACCATACTAATAAAGAAAGCTCTTTAAAAACTCTTTTTGTTACTTCTGCAATAAAAACATTAAAAGCCTGGCGTGATGCAACACAAAAACCTCCAGTAAAACTAATCCGACATCCATCTCAATCAGGAAATGACTCACTTACTTTTTCAATGACCAAAGCCCTCGGTGATAAAACGAAAATAAAAGGAGGAATAGAAAGAAATGTCTTTTCACCCAAGGCAAATTGTAAATCATTACATGTATTAGGCAACGTTTCCCCAAATAATAGCAATAGTCTAAGATCTCAAGAAAAAGATGTAAAAAGTAAAGTGGTGAATTTAGACAGACTTCCTCCAACAAAAGAAAAAAGTCATCAATATTCAATTAGTACAAGCAGAATTAAATTTCAGAATATAAAACCTGACAGAAGAAACAATGTGGTTTCATACGTAGATCATAAATCAAGTGCAAATGTCTCAACCAAGGAATCTGCAACATTTCGAATCAATGAAAGTAAGTTTGATGTCAAGAAAATTAAAAACAGTAATCAATTAAATGGCGACACTAAACATATGAGTAATATAAACAATAAAAATGAAACATTTGTAAATCAAAAAACAAATTATCAAGCTAATACTGTTTCGAACAACAATAACTCCACAAACATTAACAAACCACTAACATCAAAAGACACAAAAATACAAATTAACATCAAGGAAAATGCAAGTGTAAAACCTACCACAGATATAAATGATGACAAAAGAGGTCGAGTTGCAGGAACGAAAGTAACTCCAATGACTAGAACTACCAAACGACGAAAAAATCTTAAAAGTTCGATAGATAGTTTACAAGATCAAGAAAGATCAAGTGTGGTACTTTCGAATTCATTAAAAACATTTAAAGAAAAATCACATGAAAACATTGGAAGGTCACTTGGTTCATCTTCAGGCACTACTAAAACAGATCAGCTGTCCGATTCCTATTCTACAAAGGAAGGATCGCTGAAAATTGATAAATCGTCAAGTTCGTTATCGCAATCAAATATAAGAAACCAAACAACAAAACCTGGTCAACTGAACAATTATGTTGAGAAAATTGAAAATACCAAGGATCGTTTAGGTTCTAGTTTTGATATTACCATAAATGAATCTAATCCTTCGATTAAAATTGCCGTAAGAAAAACGGTACAAGAGAAAATTAATAGCAAATCATTTAAGAATATTCGTGGGCAGGAAAGTAAATCAAGAAAAATTCAAAACAACACGACAGTAACAGTTAATTCTGCAAATAATCAACATAAAATCAATAAGGCTAACAACGCCTTTACTTTTCACAAAGGGAAAAATAAAACAGTCGGTACTGACCCTCTAGGCCAAGCAAATGGAGGATACAAAACCCCTATTTCTGTCTCGCCAAAATTTAAAGGAATAATTTCGGGCGGGGGAAGGGCACTTGATGAACATACAGTCAAAGATGTGCCAGCTATAAATCCTTCAGGAAAATCAGATATAGCTAATGATAAGACTGTTGCTATTAAAACATTGAACAGAAAAGTAGAAGGAAAGGGAAACAAAGATCTAAAAACATTTTTACAACTAGGTCAAGCGAGCATCACATCTTCGAGACAGAAGGGTATAGCTGTTAGTAATCCCAATAGCTCAGATTTAAAGTCGTTTAATAAAAGTTCGGGAAATAGTACTTCATCTATGGCCGATAATTATCAGTCAAGAAAATCAAATATCAAATCATTGAACCGAACTACAGGAAAAGGTGGTATAACTCTACAATCATCAAATGATCAATTAATGGACAATAATTCGACAAAAGCAGGTCTTATTCTTGACTTTTCTTCACAATCAAGGAGAGCGAGCCAATCAGCGAACGAGTCGATAAAAAATTACAACTTATCTCATTACGCCACAGAAAATGAAACCTCAGTTGTAGTGGAATCGGAAAGAAAAGCAAACAAGAAATCGGTTGATAAAATCTCTTCAAACGATAGATTAGATTCAAGCAAATTTAGTCGAAAATCTGTGGATAAAAGAGTTGAAAGCGATAGATTAAATTTCAAATATGCCAATGCAAAGTCATCTTCAAGCAAGTTAAACAGCAAATCTGTGGATGAAACTATAGGAAAAGATCACAATAAACTCAAAAATGTCAAACCAAAAGATCAGTCAGCTTCTAGCAAGTTACACAGCAAATCTGTAGATAAAAATATGGGAAAGAAACATTCAAATTTCAAAAATGAGAATGCAAAAGAAAAATCTACATCGTCCAGTAGAACAAAGATCAAATCAATGCATAAATATTCGGGCAAATCAAGTGTTGGCGATTCTTTTCTATCCAGTAAAGGCAGTGACAAAACAGTGAACAAAATTACAGGGAGGGAAAATATAAACATAAATGATACTCTACAAACGAAGACAGAGAAAAGCAAATCAGTTAATAAAAGCAATCTCACACAAATAGAAAATGAACGATCAGAAGGAGGAGGTACATTCTTAAAAGATAAAAACATAGACAAAACATATGTTATTTCAAATGCCAAGACTACTTCTCCACATAACGTCACAACACCTTCGAGAACAGTGATCACTTCCGGGAAAGAAATAACAAGTACTCCAAATTCAAATGCGGGAAAAGACATCACAAATTTTTCTACAGGAAAATATGTTGCAGAATCAGCTGACTTTCTCGGTAGAGGGTTGTCTTCTGGAAACAATGTTAACATTGAACTTTCAGATTCAACTACAAAATATCTGAATAAAAAGAACGGAAATGTTCCACTCAAATGAGACTTTGAATGATAATACTATGTAATATGTAACTGTGTTTGGGTTTGTAAATACGCTTTTTAGGATCTACAATTGATTTAAAATCAAAATCATTTATGCTTGCAAATGTGAAATTTCTATCCCTATGTATTTTAGTCTTTTTGCGTAAAATACAATTTGTTATATATTTGATTAAAAAAGCAAGAAAGTTTACAAAACAGAATTGTGTGTTGGTGGCCATAGATTCAGGATCCATTTCAATACAATCCTAAAAGGGTGGACAATCATTCGTTTTTGATGTCAGCACTACTGTTAATGAAAGCAGTTTAAAAAATAATAAGGCTTAAAAAAATTAATAATACTAAAATAGCTGACAGCTTACATACTTAGAATTTCTATTTTGGGACTTGATAATGTGTATTATTATAGCTTTTGTGAATTAGACATTCATAAATTTAAAATTAACACTGTATTAAGGGAAAAGTGTTCCAGTTTTCTACAAGGGATTTTAATTGGAATTAGAATTCTATAACGTGCTTTTATAAGTCGTAAAAATTGGATTTGCAATATACGCAGTTTACGCAAAACTGGATACCTGTATACATTAAGTGACATGTTTATTTAAAATTTATTTAGACGTGAGTTTAGAAGATGTTTTCATCAATTTCTAAAGAAAAAGCTGTCAGATGTTTTTGAGATGACGCAGCTGCAAATGTGCTAAAATAAAAAGTCCTTATGGAATGTTTTCCCCTTTATAACGGGTTGAATAAGTTACATTGTACCTTAATGCTGAGATAATATCACAACAATTTAGATCTTATTATAAAATTTTAGATTAAAATTTTTAAAGATTTATCTATACTTCAAATTATGATTTACCGTTACGTGAGTAATGAACGTGAAGCGCAAATATCAATAAAGTCTTCAAACGTCTCGTGAAGAATTACTGGATTTACATTATATTTATAATAAATTGTAGTATGTTTTGAAATCCATGTGATAAGTGTAGTTTGATTAGTGAATGCTTGAGGGGTTTTATTTTGAAACAATGTTAATATAATGTTTTCCATCATGATTATTGTACAACAAATAAGTTCAATAAAACAATTGATCCTAGCATTTTATGTAGCTCATTATTTCTTTAGAAAACAAAATCTATCGCTGTGTAAAGCTTGAAATTAAATACACAAGCTTGAAACTCCATTGAAATATCAAAAATTGAACAGGAGATGGATAAATTGTAAGTCTCATGACACATGTAAAGCTTTAAATGTACATATTTTCTGAGACCGAATCCACTGACATGTCACTTTAACGTGTCATTCATACTTAATATGTTACAAAGAAGGAATGTAGTTTGACCCCCCTCTTCTCCCTGAAGTCAAGATTTAATCCCTCCTTTCCCCGAAATCAAAACCATTAGTTTTGGGTGGTGGAGAAGACCAAAGAGTCCAGATAAAACCAATTCTGTAAGCAAACTAACAAACCATTTTACATTTCGGTCTGCCCAGTTTGGAAATGAGAAGACCAATGCAATAAACTGAGCCAGTGATTAAGACCATTCGTTTACCCAGGCTAAACGTGGACTTTGAAAAGACCCTAACAACCAATCACATGTAACAATACAAATTAATGTGAGAAATTGTCACACAGGACTTTTTTGATTGGCTAGATACACGAATGTTTTTTATGTCGCAATATAATTTTTCTGCTAGTCGCGATGAGATTTTTAATCGTACAAAGCATTTATCTAAACAAATTTAATATTTTGCGTTACTACTTTACGACCTGTTTTGTACATGTACTATTGTTAACTAAAAATAACTTAAGTGTTCTAGCACTAAATGTCAAAATATAAACATCAGCATTTAGTCCTTTATATTTGTTCTGAGTGGATTTCACAAACGTCACAGGCTTAAAAAGCGCAATTTAAAACAATTATAAATTTAATTAGACAAGATTTTTCTTCTTCTTTTTCTTCCTTCTGTAATTGAAATATGGAAATTGATCACTTTTTAGCTCCCCTTTGCTTGAATTGACACTTGAATAACTATTTTGTTTTAAATTACACTATGGGTACCGACTACCGACTTTGGATTGGCACAAGGATTACTCACTACCGACTTTAGATTGACACAAGGATTACCGACTACTCACTTTGGATTGGCACAAAAATTAATGACTGCTGACTTTGGAATTGAACCACGATTACCACTTTGGATTGGCATTATGAGAACCGACTACCGACTTTAAATTGGCACTATTAGTACCGACTACCGACTTTGGATTGGCACAAGGATTACCGACTTCTCACTTTGGATTGGCACTAGAATTAATGACTGCTGACTTTGGAATTGAACCACGATTACCACTTTGGATTGGCACTATGATTACCGGCTACCGACTTTGAATTGGCACTATTAGTACCGACTACCGACTTTGGATTGGCACAAGGATTACAGACTTCTCACTTTGGATTGGCACTAGAATTAATGACTGCTGACTTTGGAATTGAACCACGATTACCACTTTGGATTGGCATTATTAGAACCGACTACCGACTTTGAATTGGCACTATTAGTACCGACTACCGACTTTGGATTGGCACAAGGATTACCGACTTCTCACTTTGGATTGGCACTAGAATTAATGACTGCTGACTTTGGAATTGAATCACGATTACCACTTTGGATTGGCACTATGATTACCGGCTACCGACTTTGAATTGGCACTATTAGTACCGACTACCGACTTTGGATTGGCACAAGGATTACAGACTTCTCACTTTGGATTGGCACTAGAATTAATGACTGCTGACTTTGGAATTGAACCACGATTACCACTTTCGATTGGCACTTTGAGTACCGACTACCGACTTTGAATTGGCACTATGAGTACCGACTACCGACTTTGGAATGGCACAAGGATTACAGACTCCTCACTTTGGATTGGCACTAGAATTAATGACTGCTGACTTTGGAATTGAACCACGATTACCACTTTGGATTGGCACTATGAGTACCGACTACCGACTATCGACTTTGGATTGGCACAGGATTACCGACTCTTCACTTTGGATTGGCACTAGAATTAATGACTGCTGACTTTGGAATTGAACCACGATTACCACTTTTGATTGGCAATATGAGTACCGACTACCGACTTTGAATTGGCACTATGAGTACCGACTACCGACTATCGACTTTGGATTGGCACAAGGATTACCGACTTCTCACTTTGGATTGGCACAAAAATTAATGTCTGCTGACTTTGAAATTGAACCACGATTACCACTTTGGATTGGCATTATGAGAACCGACTACCGACTTTGAATTGGCACTATTAGTACCGACTACCGACCTTGGATTGGCACAAGGATTACAGACTTCTCACTTTGGATTGGCACTAGAATTAATGACTGCTGACTTTGGAATTGAACCACGATTACCACTTTGGATTGGCATTATGAGAACTGACTACCGATTTTGGATTGGCACAAGGATTACCGACTTTTCACTTTGGATTGGCACTAGAATTAATGACTGCTGACTTTGGAATTGAACCACGATTACCACTTTTGATTGGCAATATGAGTACCGACTACAAACTTTGAATTGGAACTATGAGTACCGACTACCGACTACCGACTTTAGATTGGCACAAGGATTACCGACTTCTCACTTTGGATTGGCACTAGAATTAATGACTGCTGACTTTGAAATTGAACCACGATTACCACTTTCGATTGGCATTATGAGAACCGACGACCGACTTTGAATTGGCACTATTAGTACCGACTACCGACTTTGGATTGGCACAAGGATTACAGACTTCTCACTTTGGATTGGCACTAGAATTAATGACTGCTGACTTTGGAATTGAACCACGATTACCAACTACTAACTTTGAATTGACACTAAGAGTACCGACTACCGACTTTGGATTGGCACAAAGTTTACCGACTTCTCACTTTTCATTGGCACAAGAATTAGTGACTGCTGACTTTGGATTGGAACGAGGATTACCAACCACTGACTAGTAATTGACACTAAGAGTACCGACTACCGACTTTGGATTGACACAAGAATTACCGACTACTCACTTCGCATTGGCACAAGAATTAGTGACTGCTGACTTTGGATTGGAACGAGGATTACCAACTACTGACTTAGGATTGGCACTATGAGCACCGACTACCGACTTTGAATTGATACAAGAATTAACGACTACTCACGTTGTATAGGCACTAGAATTAGTGACTGTTGACTTTGGATTGAAACTGGGATTACCGACTACTGACTTTGAATTGGCACTATGAGTATCGATTACCGTTTTTGGATTGGCACAAGGATTACCGACTACTCATTTTGAATTAGCACAAGAATTAGTGACTGCTGACTTTGGATTGAAACTAGAATTACCAACTTCTGACTTTGGATTGTCACTAAAAGTACCGATGACCATCTCTGGATTGGCACAAGAATTACCAACTATTCACGTTGGATTGGCACTAGAATAAGCGATTGTTGACTTGTTGGATTGCGCTTGAATGATAAAAATGGATTAAACAGGATGGTTATTAAGCTTTTAAAAACACGCAACCATTTATTTCGAAAATATTGTTTGCCTGAATTTTTAATTTCGATAGATAGAATAACATATTGAAATAATACTCACAACACATCTATTAATACTATTACTAACCATTCAACGTAAAAAAAAACTTACCGAAGGCGAAAGCGGGTGTTTGCGGATTCGAACCCCGGTCGTGTCATAAATATAAGACTTTTAAATTAAAGATACCGTCTGGCGCTCGAGTATCAACTACATGTAATTCAACCGGTTGTCTGTGTCGTACTGATTCGGTGAACTAGCACCTTGCAAAGTGCGCGCTAGTACACGGTAGGTCATAAAACAGGTTTGTTCAATTAACGCATACACCAACTTGTTCTTCGATAAATAATCTTCGAATAATTGCTGGTGCGACGTTAAACAACGTTACAACAACAACAACTTACCAAAGGATATTCGGCTTTGTCCACATAATGGAAGTTTTCATTTGACATGAGGGAAATATTTAAGATCAGCCGTACCAGAGTTCAGCTCACATTCTAATTCGAGCCTGTCACAATTTTTAGCCAATCAGCCCTAGTTTTTGTACACAGCTCCTCTCACCGCCTGGGTTCGAATCCACTCGGGAAAGATCCTAGTGTGAGAAAGTTTGTCAGTTTGCTTGCCGAAGGTTGGTGGTTTTCTCCGGGTACTCATGTTTCCTCCACCATTCCAGAACTGACCGCCTCGAAATAAATGCAAAAATTTGACTGGGGCGTAAACTATTCAAAACAAAATCTGATATCTAAAAGGGGTAATTTAAAAGAACGTTGAGTTGAGTTGAGTAAACTGAGTTGAGTAATGGTGTTTAACGTCCCAGTCAAGAATATTTCACTTATATCGAGATATCGCCAGCTATAGGCGAATGTGCAGAAATTTTGTCTGTGAATTGCGGGGTTTGAACCCACGACATCCCACTTACGAAGCGTTAAAAAAGAACATTTTTACCATCTGGGCGTTAAGATTGGACAAACAAACAGTTATAAACAATAGAATATGTCCTAGATACAAGTATACAGTGTCTTTATATCGTTTTTAAATACAGGTAAAACTAACCATGTATTTCAGAATACACGTTTTTAAAAGTTGAGATAATCTATGGTGTTTTTCGCTCGTCAAAAGTATTAGTCACTTATGTAGAGGTAGAGGAAACCGGAGTGTCTGTAGAAACCATTGTCTTTCGACGAACAAACCGACAAGCTTCCTTTCATTAGGATCTAACCGAATGAAATCCAACCCTAGGCACCATTACTCATCTCGACATTGATTATGACAAATAAATGCAAGGATTTTGCCATTAAAAGCATATGAAATATTAATAAAATTTTATGATGTTTTGGGATGCGTATACCTAATATCTCCTGCCTTATTTATTTATTTATTTATTTATTTATTTATTTATTTATTTATTTATTTATTTATTTATTTATTATTTATTTATTTATATTTTTCATTTATTTATTTATTTATTTAAATGTTATAAAATTTTACTTTACTTTTTTATTTTCTTTTATTTATTACTTTTTTTTAAAATTTATTTATAATTATCATTATCATTATTCACGATCATTATTTTAAGTGATATATATAGATCCTTATATATATATATATATATATATATATATATATATATATATATATATATATATATATATATATATATATATATATAAGCGCAAGTTAATATACCTCAAAGGATTAATCTAAAAACGAGTTCTGATATGCGTGTCGGAGTCTATATGTTTTATGACACCAGGTGAACTCATCTTTATATTAAGCATTAAGACCCATCTAGAAAACGGTACTACATTTTCAAGACCTTTTATAACCAGGATTGATCTACGAACTCCTACAAACAAACGCTCTACCTTTTAACAACCGAAGGGTAAGAAGATTTTTTTTTTCAATCCGGATTTCTGGCGACCGTTTTTGTCGCCAATCTGTATGTTACGCTTATTCAATAACTTCCGAGTACCCGCCAAGGAAGGTTTTGTATAAACGGCTAGTCTATTTGAGCTTAGTTTATTGATCGAGGTACGTTTTTTCTAAGCCTTTATCACCCTTAGCAACCTGCTTACGCTTAACTTATCATTATTTTACATGGGGGCAGGTAAATTGAATAAGCATGTTGGTATACATGGTATATGAAAGCTTAGCATTTCAGTGTGTTCACATTCAAAATGCATGTGACTTGACAAATATGGAACTAGTGTTAATACATACATACCTTGTCACATTGACAAATATGGAACTAGTGTTGATACTAGTGTTAATACATACATACCTTGTCACATTGACAAATATGGAACTAGGGTTAATACATACATACCCAGGGTTCACGCTGCCTTTCGCTTTTTTCGCAAAATGAGAAAGAAAAAAATTTGGCGATAAAAAATAAACATTGGCAAAAGTCATGGCGAAAAAAAATGTTTACATTAACAGGTTCACTACGCTTCACGGACATGAGCAGAGAGTCGTTAAAGCAACAGGTTTCCGTCTCTGTCTACGTTTTTTACCAAAGCATAGATCTGTTGTTGTTCTTCATGTCATCAGACATGCATTTTATAAGCCAATTTATTTCTGTTAAATTTTCGCCAGAAATTACAATTAGACCAGAAAATACCTTTGGCCCATACAATTTGTATTTGGCGAAAAAAAAAAATTCTGGCGAAAATTTTGGAGAAAAAAAAAATTGAAGTCAGCGTGACCCCTGCATACCTTGTCACATTGACAAATATGGAACTAGTGTTAATACATACATACCTTGTCACAGGTCAGTCATTTGCCAATTTTACCAATTGCTTATCAGACAAAATTTCTGCACTTTCGCCTATAGCTGGCGACATCTTGATATAAGTGAAATATTCTTGACTGGGATGTTAAACATTATAACTCAACTCTTGAATAAAAAGATGACAGAATTGCAATCACTAGAAACCTAAAAAAGTTGTTATACTAGTATTTTGACGATTTCTGTTGTGTTCATGATTTACGACATTAAAATAAACAATTTGTGTAATCATTTTTATCTTGTATTTGTAACTATTGGTTTCAGAATTTAGTGATCTAAATGGAAAATTTTAGTCATTTTTTCATTCACTGGTTAGGCCCAACATGGTGGTTCATTGGTTGAATGAAGTAATGGTGTTTTATGCCAGAGATTCATTTTACGTATATTGAGGTATTCTGTTCTTTGAAAGTGGTTTTGTTTGCCTAAAATTACTACCAAATAAAGGGAGTTTCCCCTTGAGAAATAAGACTAAAATTTCCCAATTTGACAACTAAAATTCCCCAAAAGGCAACAGTGACACACAATCAAATAGTTTAAGTTAAATCCAGTTGTCCAAAACTGTTCTGACAGACAAAAAATGTTAGATATTGTCACAATGTAAAATCTTTGCAATGAATTTCAAAACTCTGAGCGTAATATGTGACATAAAAAGGGTCCAAATTTTCCAAATCTGAAAGGTGGAAGGTAGTTTTAAAAACTATAGCAAAATCACTGCTTATTATTATATTCAAAAGAATATGCATGATTTTGAATAAGTATTTCTTTTGGTAAAAATTCAATATTCTGCACATGACATCAGACCATTTCTGTTATTTTTAATTGAAATAATTGGCTTTTTGTGGCCAGGATAAAACAAACATAGTACTCCTACTGTATATACCACTTTGGTGGCTCATTGCTAGAGCGACCACCTCAAGAATGGAAGTTTGTTGGTTTAAACCCCTGATTGGTTTCACTTAAGACTGGAAAATTTGGGATACTTGGGATCCTAGCCTGGAATATTTAGAAGGGAATATTTAATTTACTTACTTTAAGAACATTGTGACTGGGGAAGCGGTATGCTTATACATTATGCATTGTATCTGCATGAAGTACATGCTATAGCATACAAAACAACAATATAATGTAACAGCAGTGGCAGAGGACAACATCAAATAAAGGCGATTGTAATAATAATAGTAATAATAATAACAACAACAATAATAATAACATGTATAATAACAACAATAATAATAATAATAATAAATCATGTCACTAAGGTAGTTCTTGTTTTCCAAGCCTCTGTCAGTTTTTTACACAGTTTTGA
The DNA here is from genome assembly GCA_029721355.1 of Tegillarca granosa. Lineage (NCBI taxonomy): Eukaryota > Metazoa > Mollusca > Bivalvia > Arcoida > Arcidae > Tegillarca > Tegillarca granosa. The sequence goes on along the minus strand of CM056612.1, from coordinate 10,114,952 downwards.
AGTTGGTGTTTCTGAATTTGCTTTAAGTTATTTAAGAAGTTATTGTATTTGTTTGGAAAGTTCGCTTGTTGAAAGTTGACGATTCTCTACGGGCACTCAAGTTTTCTCCAACATTTATAAATAATTTTTACTTGGTTTACTTAGTGTTAAAATAATGTGACTGGGGAAGTGGTATGCTTATACATGTGCATGTTAACTTTGTGAGTTAGTTCCTTTAAAAACAGTCATCCTGAATTTGCAGACATTCCGGTCTCGAACACCTCACTCATACATCGACTTTAAGTATTTTAAATTTATTAATGAGTTTGCTCTTGTTGTGGATAAAATATAATAATTGCTGATATAATGTTAAACAACATTACAACCTGGCGCATAGTTTTTATAGTCATCAAAGTTGAAAAAAAAGTAATAACTTCACTTTTTTATGTTTAATATAAATTTTGATAAATTTAGTTAAATTAATTAAAAATTGATACAAGATAACATGCTATAGAAAAATGGGGAATTCTTTCATTTTTTCAATACAAAAAATAATAACCACTGCTGTAGCTCAGTTGGTAAAGTGCGCGCTCTGTAAGAGGGAGGTTGTGGGTTCGAACCTCGGCCAGGTTTGACTTGAAAGTAGGTAGTGACTGTTCCTTAGCCAAGCATCCAGCACTATGAAATGAAAGTCTTTTGGATTGGAACTTCAAATAAACGAGGTCCTGTGTCATTGTAGGCATGGCATGATGAAGAACCCTACTGTATAATGTCATCAGCATAACGTACAGGCAATATTTCTGCACTTTTTCTATAGTTGGCAACATCTCGATATAAGTGAAATATTCTTGACTGGGATGTTAAACACCATTACTCAACTCTGCATAACAAAAAAAGAAATATTTAATTTTAGTTTAAATGTATTAAAACTGATTTATATTGTACTTTGTTTGATTTATTTTAGCTCAGTTTTCTGAATTTTTTAAGATGGCAAAGATAAAAGTTGAGGATATGAATGATGCCCCTAAAATTAAGGAAGAAGACACTTTAACAGCTGTTAACCTGATAGGCGTTGAAAAACTAGCACAAACCAAGAACATAACAAAAGATGCAGATGCCAAGAAAGGCATACAGAATGGTACAAAGAAAAGATCAAATCGACTGAAACAGAGAGAAGAAGCGAAAGAGAGAGAAGAAATCATGCAAAATAGAAAAATGAGAAGGGTTTCTGATCAAAGGTCAAAGAAAACAGTTACAGCTTATAACAAAACTTTTAAAGCAAAAAACAGTAGGGATGGTAACATAAAAACTGAAAAAGAAAGAAATACAAGAGTCAAAAGTGAGAAAAAAAAAAGTTTTAACACAAATAAAAATATGGTTAAGACAGGAAGCCAGAAAATCAGTAAGGATGGGGTAGTTCAAGCAATAAAGAAACATAATAAGAGCAAAATCAAAGACAACCAGACTAATCCCTGTGAGATTAATAAAGAAAACCAAAAAAATACTAGGATTAATCATGGTGATAGGCCACAATGTGATATATGTTTTAAAACTTTTTTTGAGAAACGTAACTTAAAAACTCACCAAAAAATTATGCATGGGGACCGGTCATTTCTGTATCAATGTGAAGATTGCGGAAAACAGTTTCTTCACAAATCTTCATTTGACTACCACAAAATGACTCATAGTGGTGCAAAGCCATACGGATGTAAAATCTGTGGCAAAACTTTCCGAGATAAGTCCCATGTCAAAGGTCACATGCGAATTCACACCGGAGAGCGGCCGTTTGAATGTGACATCTGTCACAAAAAATTCACAATGCGGAAGTATTTGGTAGTTCATAAAGCAAATATTTGTGAATATAAGAAGGAATATCAGAAGATTTGTAACATTTGCGGCAAGGTTTGTAGAAATGCGGCCAATCTCTTACAACACCAGAAAACACATACAGATAGCAAGCAGTGGTTGTGTAGCTTTTGTGGGCAAGCATTTAAACTTAATGAAAATTTGAAGAAACATTTACGAAAACATAGCGGAGAGATGCCTTACCACTGCGATGAATGTCCTAAAAAATTCTGTTATGCATACAGCTTGGTTTCACACAAGCGAAAACACACAGGAGCTAAACCATATGAATGTAAAATTTGCCAGAAGAGATTTGTCCAAGCAAGTGGCTTGTTGTATCATAAAAGAACTCATAATGGGGAAAAACCGTTTAAGTGTGAAATATGTGGGAAGACATTTACACAGAGTGGTGGACGGAATAATCATGTCAAGAGGATACACCAAAATAAAAAGTTCGATGTTACCAAATTGAAAAACAGCAATGAAAAAACGAGTGAAAATGAATTGAGAAAAAAACAACAGGGATTAGATGTGGATGAAACAAAAGTGAAGTTAGAGTTTCAAAATGTTTTGATACAATCAAAAAAGGATGCAGAGAATTTGGTAAGAGTGTTACAAAATGTGACTGTCATTGGAAAAGATTCTAGGTCAGTATTGGAAAGTATTGAAAAGGACTCTGATTCAGTATTAGAAAGTATTGAAAAAGACTCTGATTCAGTATTGGAAAGTATTGAAAAGGACTCTGATTCAGTATTGGAAAGTATTACAGTACATGTATTGCCAACAACAGTTGAAAAGGAGATAGATGTACAGTTAGAAAATGATACTGTGATCTGCCAAGAAGCTGAAGAAGATGATGTAGAATTACAAGATAAAATATTGACAATTGAACCAACAAAAGTTGAAATAGAGTTAGAAATGGATGATTTTTGAAAGGAAGTGACATAGAGCTATTATCATATATACATGTACTGTAGAGGGAGAAATTTCTCTGTGCGAGTGTTGTTTTTTGTTTATTTTTTTTTTCCATGAATATGATGAGAAGTGAATGTTGATTTTGAATCAAAAATAGATTGACAAAGAGATTAAGTAAGGGAAAACCATTTTTATACTAAAAATCAAGAGTTTTTCACATTGACTTGTTTTCATGAGGTTTGGACAGTAAAAGATGAAATTTTGTTGGAACTACATTATGTTTAGATTAACATGATTGAGTAGTTGAAGGTTATTATTTTAAAACAAGGATTTTTCTGTGCAAATATAATTTCATGAAAATGGACTGTTTAATGAATGTGACGAAGCAGTTTAATTTTCATATCATGTGGTGAATGGTCGTCTAAATCAAATTTTTGTAAATAAATTTTATGATATTTTAATAATTCATGATTGATTATAATTTGCATCTTAAGTACTGCTGTGAATTTATATGACAATCACATGGATGCAAAAATGATGTATTTGTTATTAGTTTTACTTAGTGAAATGATACAAGTATTAGACAAGGTTATAGCTATGGGCATTGCCATTGTTGCCAGATACAGATATTTTAAAAAGTCCGACAACAAAATTTGGTTGCTAGATATATTTTTATCAAATATAGATTTTAGTGCCAATCCAAATAGAAGGCACAAGAGGATTGCAGCGTCATAACATACAAAACTTTACTTCTGTTGATCATGCTGGTGACAGAATACTTGTACTTGGAACCAGTTTGTGGTGAGTCTGACATTGCCCAGGGTTAGCTCTGCCATTCGCCAATTTAGCCAATTGCTAATTTTTATGATTTCTGGCTCCAAATAAAAGCTTTTGGCTAATATTTTTGCTCTGAAGTTTTTTTTTAAATTTCTGTATGAGGCAGATGAAAAACACTGACTTTTTAATTTTATTTTTTAAGTATGAAAAAGTAATTGCTGATAATCAATAACAATTTATACAGCATATTATAACTACATTTTAATCACTTTTCTTACTTTTTCTGGCTCATTAACATATAAATTGGCTCCTAAATTTTAACATCAGCTAAAGACTTGGCTCAAATCTTTTAAGAGCCAGAGCTAACCCTGATTGCCATAAGGCAAACTTAGGTGTTACTTTTCTGGTGTCGTTGTAGACGGCAGCAGTGGCGTGTCAAAATGTGAAAGTTTATGTTAAAGTAATGTATTTTCTACTTGTACAAAAACTAACCGGGCAAGACATTTAAATCCATGGAATTCTTGTTAGGTTATGGATAACATTTTTATTGTATTATAAAGTATAAGTATTTTTTTTTAATTGTTGAAATTATATTTATCAAAAATTGACTTTCAGACACAATTTTGTACTTTGTTTTTTAAATTGATATGAAATATTGTAATTAATGTATTGTTTCAAATCTTTATAATTATTGTTAGTTCAAAATCATTTTTCTTTAAATTTTTGAATGCGGTCATTTTTAACACATCAGTAGCTATCATCGGTTTCTTTTGATTAACTTGCAGGTTCAGAAGCATTGTCTACACTAGTAGACTCCCTTCCAGATGACTGGTTAGCTGCACACATGGCAGATTTCACTCCATGTCTCCATTTGCTACGATTATGAGAGCATGGTAGAATAAATTTATGATTGATTGATTTAATTAGGTTTTACAATCTGGTCAAGAATATTTTACTTACATTGAAACATCACCAGCTATAGGTGAAGTGGCGGAACTTTTTACCTTTGTAGTGCGCTTACGACTACCACACCTGCCATGACACAGGGTATCAGTTTTAAAGGTGTCGCCTAAAGACTTTCATTTCTAAATGCTGAATGTTTGGCAAAAGAACTGTCACTACCAACTTTCAAGACTTGGTCTGACCTGGCTAGGATTCAAACACCATCCTCCCATATACAAAGCCAATTTAATTTGTTTTTAATAAATATGAACTGTGCAAGACTTGAAAAGTTTGGGTGGCTGATCTCCCCTTGGAGAAAATCTTAAAATGTCTTCTATAAATACATGTATAGAAAAAAAATTGTTACAAAAATCAGAATTTTTAATCATAGGACATTTATTTCCAAATTTAAATCAAATACTAGCCCCAGAGCTCATCAAAATAGGATAATTACTGGGTATTTTTGGGGTGAAATTCCTGAAATAAGTCTTATGGAATCAATGTATAGCCATGTTTATATACATGCCTATACAAGTTATAGATCAAGATAATGAAGTTAATGATGCATTTAAAATACTTAAAATGCATCTGGCCTATTTCATAATCATCCTCTCATAATTTTTCTAAAGTGGAAAGCTGGTGATTCAATATGGTATGCTGAGATACATGTAATGTTGTATGCTACATAATATGTTGGGCTATGACATAATGTGGTATTCCAGTGCTATAATGCAGCATATGTGTGATTTACATTGTATGCTGGTATACTGTTGTTTGTTGGTGGCATGCTGGTGACAACAAGGTATATGGTGACATTTAGGGGACGTGCTGGTAATTTGACATGGCATACTGGTATAGTGTTGATAGTATTGTCTGGTGAAATATGTTGTGTTATGACATTATACGGTATGCTGGTGATATAATGTAGCATGCAAGTGATTCAGCATTATATGCTGATGACAGAATGTGGTGTGCTGATGACATTATATGGTATGCTGTCAATACATGCTGTTAATTCAGCATTGTATGCTGATATAACGTATGTGGTGTGCTGGTGGCATTATATGGTATGCTGGTAATATAATATTGTATGCTGATATAATGTATGTTGATGGCAGAATGTGGTATGCTGATGACATACATGTATATGCAATCGCCCATGTACTCATTTGCTAGAGTGTTAGCTACGTATTTGGCAGGTCGGGGTTCGAACCTCGACCAGGTCTTTCCAAGACTTGAAAAATGGTAGTGACTGGTTTTTCCGCCAACCACGGGGTCTTTTGGAGAAGACCTTAAAAACCGATGTCCTGTGTCACGGTATCTGTGGTACCGGCTTAAGAATCCTCTCTGCACATTGTCTTGACCGCATTGCAAAGGTCAAAATTTCTGTAACTGGTGACATCTCGGTGTAAATGATATTCTTGACTGGGACGTATATCCCCATTTAATCAATTAATCAATCAAATCATGCATCAGATGAATTTATCATAAAGAAAATAATGAGATTATATGGGGAATTGTTGCGAATCCCAGTAAAATTACATATGCGACGTCACACCCGAAATGGGTTTTTTTTTTTTTTTTCAGATCAAATGTGTACTGAGCTTTTAACCCGAGTTATGTGATTATAAATATACTATTGTATCAGAAGTCCATGAATTACTTACAGAAGTCCATGAATTACTTCATGGACTTCTGATTGTATGTAATATGTCAGAGGTGTTGATCATTGAAGAACAAAAAAATCTATAATTATGTCTTTTCAAGCTAATCGCTGACCTGATTAAAATAAAAGATTAAATCATTAGTTTTAATCATTCCAACAGGCCGATTTAAATTAATGTATTGTTTCTTGTACAAAAATATTATCAATTTTGAATGCTGAATGTAATTGTGAACTGAACAATTGCAAGAAATAAACATATTTTAAGTCTCGTCTGAATTAGACTTAGCCATTCATGACGTTGACCTGGATATATATTACCTTGATCCTTGTTCATCATTCTTTTTTAACGTCACAATTCTGGTATTAATGGGGAGACTACCATGACTTACTCCAGCAGTGAGAATCAATCGGAACATCGCTTAGCCTTTTCCGTAACTCACAATTTACAAAAAATCCTCAGATGTAAAATCCCCCAGTGACATTACGACCAGTAGCGAAATAGAGAAGTTAAATATGTTGCATTTTATTCAGCAAAGCTGTTAAAATTACAAAATTGAAAATCAAAATAAAAAAATGTCGAACTTTAGCAGTATTTCACTTAAAGACTATCGGGTACGACCGACAAAGGTCGAGCGATGATCTGACTGTGAGGATACGTGTACTTCGATCGTACTCATTTCTTAGATTAAGTTAGGAGAATTTACTATCAAAATGAAAGTTGTAGATTTAAAAGTCTTGGCTATGAATGGCGATGTTGTTCTGTTAAAAATACGAAAAAATAGCAACTGGTTTTTTTTTTTGTTTTTTTTTTTTTTTTTTTTTTTTTTTTTTTGCACACTTCTGTAAGCTCGACGACTGAGCCACTGATAGTATTTGAGAGTAGATGATGAAAGACCATGACCATTAACACATTGAGTGTTTGATATAACAGAATTGTTCAAATTTTAATTCTCAGGTCAAAGCGTAATCGAAGATTTACTTTTGATTCTTATTTCGTGGTGTAAAAATCTGTATTATTGATTGTTTATAGAATTTCATAATTTGATAAATATTTTAATGAATTGTATTTTATAATGTTTTGAAATTTATTTTATGATGTTTTCTATTTAATAAGTGAAAATATTTCTTTATAAAAATAATAAGCAATAATGATTTGGAATACATTGTACAATATACATGTAATTATTTGTGAAAAAAGCCAAGCCGTATTTCATTATTATGAGTAGGGTATTTTATACGACATAAAATAAAAGTTAATAAATAAACTTCAAAACATTATAAAATAATATATATGTTTAACCATTGAACTGTTTTAAAATTATGTTCATTGTCAGTATGAAGGCAACAACTTTGCAAGCAAACGGAATAACGCGCTAACATTTTTGTTAAATATTTAAAAAAATAAATAAATAAATAAATTATTCATTGATTTTAAGAATCAAAAATTCCCATCTGTAAGATGCAACATCTGAATGCAAGATCGAGAACGACACATTAATAATCCGCAATATTTTGATGTTGGGTAACCAGGGAGTTTAGGTTTGAAAAATTATAGTGTTATCAGGTATTTTGATGGTATTTCCTCGATTTTTCATTAACATAATGTATTTTTGAGAATATTGGATATGAAATAATATATATGTGAATTAATTAATATCAACAATAAATGTGTTGTTATGTGTGGACTTTTTTCCGGTCTAAAATCATGTGCACCTTTGTGACCCATTTCAATTATGAAGAGTATTCAAAGAAGTTTGGAGTAAAAGATTGCTGGCAATATGGCGGAAGTGTAATTTGTGAATCTAAAACGGGGGAAATTGTAGAAGAGGGATATTTTTCAATGGCCAAGCATGTGGGTTTCGAATCTGCGCCGGGATATGTGATCGTAGACAGGTATTTACCGAGAGATTTTTTCTGGAATGTCAACATTGTTAAGTTGAGATTCACTCTAACATTATGTGCCGAGCTTTTTACTAGGCATCGTTCAAATGTAGACAGCAAAGCAATGAGAAGTATACTTATTCTCTACGCCTGGTTGCGGTGCAAATATCTCTCAGAGTTTAGAAAATGATCGTTTTAAGTTTTGCAAGGGGTTTTGTAGTACTTAAACCACGTATTATAGTTTTGAGGAGTTTCTATTGTATCCCTAGTAAACTGATTAAAAGCATGTAGCTGATTTTTCAGTTTTTCCAATCAACAAACACAGCATGTGAAACGGACAATTTTCACTGAATGTGGCATACATCCTGTCAATCTAATTCCAATTGAAATTTACATCACTTGAAATTTACATCCCACGAGACACAAAATTAATTGACAAGATGTACCATTACACATTGCTTCAAAATAACAAGAGATATAGCAGCTTTGCCAAGGTAGGAAGAAATCTTTAGAAGATCCAATTAATCAAGAATTTTTTTGTGGTTTGATGGTTTTGACAGACCAGTTCTTTTCTGTTCTTTCAGAAACACCCTTTGATTTTTTAAACTCCGTCACTCACAATATCAAATTTCCGGTGAATATCAGCCAGGTGTCTAAATATGCTATTAAAATTTTATTTGATAAATTTCTTTATTTTTATTTTGTGCATTTTAAACATTGAACCGTTCTTGTAAAATTTCTTGTAAATGCCTTTTTTTAAGCTTGCCTTGAATATAAACAAAAGTGACGCGATAGTCATGTATGTTTACCTACGGTAATGTAGTTTCAGATTGTGTATGTATTCAAACACGTAGTGACAATCGTAAGGTTTTTGTCGTTCATTGTCAATCATGAACGCAAAGACTCTAAAGCTTGCTGCAATGGGAATTTCACAAGGCAAATGAAAAAAAATAATATATATATATATATATATATATATATATATATATATATATATATATATATATATATATATATAAAGGATCGGCTCTTTTATGTAACGAAATCCGAGTATTCATGAACTGTTTTAGGTGTGTGGTTTTCTCCAAGCACCCCGGTTTCCTCAATCATTACAGACAAGTCCGTGTTACCCCTTTGAATCTTCACGGGCGTAAAACACCATTAATCAAATTCAATCATAACTTCGAGAGAGGTAAACTTTATCGGAAGCTTTTAGGCTAAATTGTTCTCTTTCATTTAAAGCATTGTAGTAATAAAATCTCCCCCCCCCCCCCCTAATGCGAACTTCGACCCCCCCCCCCCCCCCCCCCCCCGAAAATTTTAAAAGGTACTGTTAAGTTAATTCTATACTTAAGTGCTAGCTTACGTAGTACTTATTTCAAGTTAAAATCAATAATCAATTATTAATCCGTCATAATCCCTTTTAACAAGTAATTAACTTTGAGATTCTATATATATATATATATGGCACATTTCATAATTTAAATATTTTAAGGCTGCACCGACGTTTTAAATCGTGAATGTAAACGCTATATGCGTAACCGGATAAAACGAAAGAGTGATTTTTTTACCATCCCGGTGTTAAGACGGGACAAATAAACATTGAGCATTATTTAGAATTGTCATAGGAATGATTCTTTATAATTTTAAGTTATGCTCTCTCTCTCTCTCTCTCTCTCTCTCTCTCTCTCTCTCTCTCTAATCGTCTATGTTTATTTAATTAATACATTTTGATGTATTTAAGTCGAAATGTTTCTTTGTTCAGTATAAATGCACTTTGTGTCTATTTTGACATGGTACACAAATCATAAATAATACATGTTTAACAACTATAAAAATTCATAGACCCTCAATATATATATATATATATATATATATATATATATATATATATATATATATATATATATATATATATATGTAAATCCATGAGGGTATATTAACAATGTGAATACTATAGTATTGGATTTTGTAGAGAAAATGTTTAGTATATATATTGTGATTTAACAATCTCAATATATATTCATGTACCTGTTTATCTAGATATGTTTTTATTTCTTTTTTACTTGAATATTTATGTTATGATAATTAATTTTCACTAGATCTACCAAAGCGTATTAGAGACATTGTGTAATTGTGTAAAAACCTTCCCATAGTAAATTACTAATCGGGCAGGGAAAATTATAAATCTGCCACGGCGATTCATTTATTTATTTATTTATTTATTTATTTATTTATTTATTTATTTATTTATTATCTATTTATCTATCTATCTATTATTTGCCTGAGCGATTCATTCATTAATTAATTAATTTATTTATTTATTTATTTATTTATTTATTTATTTATTTATTCATTATCTATCTATCTATCTTTTATTTGCCTGAGCGATTCTTTTTCTTTGTCAAGGAGGAACTTTAGTGACGGGCGCTTACGCATCATAGTGCCTCTCTGTCTAGGTACAGTTTTAGAAAGTTTGTCGGTTCGCTTGCCAAAGGTTGGTGGTTCTAAGGGTACTCTGGTATCCTTCACCATTTCTGAAATCGTTATAGACGGGGCGTAAACTTCCATTGTTCTCTTAAACTCCATTTTACCGGGTCCATCGGATGAGACCTAAAAACCGATGCCCCGTGTAACAACAGGTGTTGTATGCTATAGAACAACCCCCCTCCCTTGTACATTTTTCTCAGCGCACTGCAAAGATCAAAATTTCGACCACTTTAAAAATAGTTGGTGCCGTCTCAAAAAAGTGAAATATTCTTGAATGGGACGTAAACACTCATTTAATTAATCAACCATTAATCCATTCTACCATGACAAATTAATACCAGGGAGAATTACTAACCCGTCACACACAACTGTAATCGTGTAATTATAATAATTATAATTTCCTTCTATTTATTTGCAATGCAGATTTTATTTTGGATGGTGGGGGAAAGGGAGGGGTGTAAAACAACAATATTATTACTTCTTTTTTAAATTAGACCTCGTGGGACCTTAAATAAATCAAAACTGAAGTTGTAAGTTAGATATACTAATCGTGAACATGGAAGTGGATTAGAAAGACGAACGTGTGTTAATCAGACCGAAATTAGAAGTATGATTATATAGAAAGTGCAGTTATGTCAGATATATAGTGATGAATATAAAGCTTCAATGGATTAAGATCATTGCGTTAATCCATGGGATTAATACAATATGGATATTCTATATTGTCGACCCGATTAATGTCATATAATCATGTAAAGAAGATTTATAATTGTTTGACTGTTGGGATTTAGTAGTTCTCGCTATTATACATACGTTATTTCTTTTTTGTTAATGTGTGTGAATAGTTTGTTTTATGTAGGATACAAAAATTATGTTTGAAATGGAATAGAAAGATGTGTGTTTGTTGTATGTGTCATTGAAAAGGTAAGGAATCTCTCTCTCTCTCTCTCTCTCTCTCTCTCTCTCTCTCTCTCTCTCTCTCTCTCTCTCTCACACAGACACACACTGTTGAATGCCGTTGTGATATGAAAGCCGGTCTTTAAACCATTTGGTCAACAATAGACCCTTCTTACACAATACGATAGCTTAACTAAATCTTCTCTATCTTCTTTCGTTGGTAGAGTTCTCCATTCGTATGTGGCACGCCGGGGGTTTGGACCTCGGTTGGGTTTTAACAAGACTTAAAAATTGGTAGCGACTGTTCTTTCGTCAAGCACTCGGCAGTTATAAGTGAAAGTCATGCGGTCCTTCCAAGGAGACCCTTTTAAACTGATGACTCGTGTCACGGCAGGCGTGGCACGCAAACGAATCCTACCTGCACATTGCCTTAAGAGCACTGTAAAGGTCATAATTTCTGCCATTTAACCTATATCTGGTGACGTCTCGATATAAGTGAAACATTATTGACTGGGACCCCATTTGAATCAATTCATCAATCTCTATCCTCTTTTAAGCATATTTGTAGATTTGTTTGGCAGAAGACCATCTTGTAACTTTGTGTTGTGGACTCGGACCTGAAAGCTAGAGAATATTGGTTCCAAATAAATGTCAACCATACAACGCTTGGCTACTTCTGTATGTAGGTTCTTAAAAACCACGTTACACGATGATTAATGTCTGTTTTACGCCTTGTCAAGTTTTTGTCACTTATATCGAAGGGGTCAATTGAAATTTGGGAGAGTAACCCGTAATATCCGAAGAAACCCTTAACACTAGGCAAGCCAACTGACCTGATTTTTAAGCATAAGATCTGCACCAAGAATGATTCGAACTTATATGTAGGCCGGTAAAGAGTTGACGTTGAGTAATGGTGTTTAACGTCCCAGTCAAGAATATTTTAAAATATATCGAGACGTCACCAGCTATAGGTGAAAGTGCGGAAATTTTGCCTGTGCTGATGGCATTATACAGCAGGGTTCTTTATCTTGCCATGCATGTCGTGACACGGAACCTCGTTCGCTTTCAAGTTCCCATCCAATAGAATCTTGACTTTCATTTCGTAATGCCAAGCGTTTGGCGAAAGAATAGTTACTACCCACTTTAAAGTCTTGGGTCAGACCCGGTCGGGATTCGAACCCACGGCCTCCCACTTACGGAGCAAGCACTCTACAAACTGAGTTACCGCAGTGGTAAAGCCGGTAAAGAGAAAGCTCCCATAACAAAAGGGAAATACATATAGTTTTGTTTATAAGCCTACGTGTACCAACAGTGATTAATAACCGACTTTAATATGTCATATTGGTAATTTTTTTAAAAGTTTTATTTCATTAAATTTTACATAATATCATACTTAGTATACGTATAGGTAGATAATTTTCCCAGGTAAGTATATTGATATCAGTTTCTGTTCAGTATTTCACGTATAGCCTGTAAAGCTTGAATATAAGCGATTTGATTTCGTAGTAATGAAGTTTAACATTGTATCAGCAATTTTTCAGCTATTCGCGGCGCGAGCGAGGTTATTAATCTCTAAGGATTAATCTAAGAAAAGTTTGCGTAATGTTTGTGATTTGCAAGTGTGTATTATAGATTGTCTTGTTCTATCACGCACTCAGGACAACTTTTTGCAAAGGTGCTGAGCTTGTATGTTGCAGACAACCTTTCCACTCTCCCTGTGTCACTATTCTAGTACCTTAAGAACCAGTTCTTTAATGCCTAGCACAAGGCGAGGAAGTAGTATATTTAATTTCAAAGCTTTATTGAAGACCAAGGCCGTGGTTAGAACCTACGACTTGCCGCTCGCGATGCTGACGCTCTACCACTGAGCCACCAAGGCGGTTGATTTGATTTTGACCAAGAAAAAACTTTCCCTTTTGTTGCATGTCTCAACATTTAAGTCAAACAAACCGTTATAGAGTTGATTGCAGTAATGGTGTTTAACGTCCCTGTCAAGAATATTTTACTTATATCGAGACGTCGCCAGATATAGGCGAAAATGCAAAATTATTTGACTGTTCGTTGCGCTGATGGCATTATACAGCAGGGTTCTTTATCGTGCCACGCCTACCGTGACACGGGGCCTCGTTTATTTTAAGTTCCCATCCGAAAGAACCGTGGACCTGCCCGAGCGGGATTCAAATCTTAGCGATAAAAGGCGCTGAGATAACACACTGAGATAACACTCTGAGATAACACACTGAGACAACACACTGAGATAACACACTGGGATAACACACTGAGATAACACGCTGAGTTTACACACTGAGACAACACACTAACACACTGAGATAACACGCGCTATAGACCTCTCGGCGGTACCAAAGCCCCGGATTAAGACATGAAGCCTTAGCATTAAGTCCTAGTCCCACAAGTTAGGAGTTGTTGGTTAGCAAACTAATCACAAAACAGATTCGTGACAAAGATTTACAGAAACTGAAACCATAGTTACATTTTCTTCTTTTTTTTACAGATATGAAACATATCTACTACATATTGTGAAAGCTATTTTATGCCTACAAAAACTGACTATATAAAACATGGCAAGGAGACCATCAAATATATCAAGCCTGACGAAAAGTGACACGTCATCAAAGTTTGCTCGACGCACAACCAGGGCGTCTTTAGGAATTACTCGAAATGACAGAAAAGACCCAAGTGACGTCACAGCTCTTCTGGATATTGTATCCCTAACCGATAGGTCTGATGCAATATCCAGTAGAAAAAGAAAAATGGAAAACACCTATAAAATGGACCCAGATAAGATATTTCGAGCTTGTGAAGTGGAAAAAATTGCAGAAAAAGAATTGAACGAACAATTAAAAGATGTTGAATATTCACCCAATGATTGTCGCGATTTAAGTCAGACGCTAGCTAAAAGTATCATTGAAAAAGTGAAAAGTTTAGGATTAAAACGGTACAAAATTGTTACAAACGTCTCGCTCGGAAGTTTAAAGGAAAAGCCAGGTATGCAATTTGGTAGCAGATGTTTATGGAATAAAAACACGGACAATTTTGTTAGCGTTAGATTTTCAAACAATTCTATTTTTGCTGTTGCTATGGTGTACGGATTATATTTTGATTGACAATGTTGTCGTTAGCATTAAGAACTTCCGCTCTTCCGAATAGATCCGAACTCTGAACCGAGTTTTTTTTTATCCCCGATTCCTTTATTTGGGAAAATTTAATCAAGGCAAAACCATTCTATTATAGAGTAATACGTTACAAAAACCATGGTGCTGCAATTTTTCTTGTCGAACAATGCAGATATTCAATAAAATTCAGCAACGTTCTTTTGGATAGTTTATTCGTATTTGTTAGCGGAGACCGACGGAAAAGCCCGAGCAATATCCCGATTGATTACCGGACATTTACATGTACAAAAGCTTGAGCAAGGGAACTGGAAAAACTAGACTTTGTACCTACAGTTAATTGTTACCATAAAACAGAAAAGAAAATGTTAATAAAATTGCTGTCATTTAAAATAAGCGTGATTTTTTCAGTCCTTCTATAATTATTCATCTAAAGCATTGTATACAGAGATGAAATAAAAGAAAAGCTTGAAAGTTGCGTACTCACACACCCCCCTCCCCCCCCCACACACACTTTTTAAGTCACTGTTATACATTTAGATTTTGTTTAAAAAGTATATATGAAAACCGCACAACACAAATTATAACCACATATAATTTCGAAGTTTAAAATTTTGACAACAGAACAACACGATTTCTTAGTTATGGCCTCAATGTATATCAAGAAAGTAAACTTCGATTTTGGAGAATACACCAATGAAATTCCCGACAGCACCACGTGATACCTCATTGTGTTTGTACGGGGCAATTATTTCTATTGGCAATGGAATCGCATAAAGTGATGTTTTCCCTGTGATAACGAAGTTTTTTTTTTTTTTCGGGAATATTTAACGTAAACGTCATCATTTCATTCCACACAAACGTTATGAGGTATTGATCATGTGGTACGCTGGCGAGTTCCATATGTCATATTGTTAGTAATGACACACACACATATGTATGTATTCTGTCGCCAAAGCGATGCTTATTTTCACTTAAATTGGTTGTAAAAATATCAAATTTGCTTTAGTTAAAACATTCTGAAAGTTTAGTTTTAAGAAATGAAATGTTCTAATCAACCATTTATTTTGATAACAGTTTAATAAACAAACCGGTTCTAATAACAGACACCGAGTAAGAATACTAAACTACTGTCTGATTCACGTCTGCCGTAGCACTAGTTTTTTAAGGTTTTAGAAGAGATATCAAAAAATTTTGTAGCATGCCACATACCGTTATGACGTATGCATTTTGTCGTAATTAACTGACATCAAACTAAATGCCATCTTAGCTGGAGTATATAATGCAGAGCTTTTTAAAATCCCTACGGGGATTTAATATGGGAAAACACACTAACACTCATTCCGGAAATACATCGCTGTAATAATCATGCGGGTTAGGGTAGAAAATTCTGGAATAGTTCATTCAGCTGTAGGTAAGATCGCTGTTGTTAGACCTACATTATATATTCCTTTTGCTGTCAAGTTGCAGACGATATTACCTGGCCAGCGAAAATGGGAAAGCCGGTCATGCGCAATTCTATTTTCTTAACCCGCATGATTTTATTATTATTATTAGTTGTTGTTGTAGTAGTAGTAGTAGTAGTAGTATTAGTAGTAGTAGAAGTAACAGTATTACGCGTTTTTATATATAAATATAAATATTACTTGCTAACACAGACATACTGGACCAACTCTAGCTAGCTTAACCCTTAACTCGTGAAATTAAAAGGAACACGGAACTATGGAATGTCAAATAAACCAGGATAATTCGGAATACAATGACATCATACTCATCAATAATATTGTTAAAATATTAATATATATTTAAACAGTAAAAACATGTAAGCTCTAACCCTACACAAAACCAATCAACTAAAAACCATAACATACAGGTTTAGAAAAAAGACAAAAGTATTCGGACTACTTACTGGTATTTTAAAAAAGTTATCTCCAATCTTTGTGTCTGGGTCAGATGAAAATCGAAACAATAAATAAATAAATAAATAAATAAATAATATATCGATTTTGAAAATGTTTATTCAATATTATTATTATTATTACAGTTGTAAAATTATGCTGAAAGTGTCACAACTTTAGTGTCTTCACCAACTGAGTTTTTCGCATAACACATGTACTTTCCATTGTTATGAGTCTGGTAGTTCTCAATTACCAATATATGTCCGTTGCCTTCAATATGTAAGTTATTTGCATTTGGACCCGTTTGCTGAAACACAAGAAAAACAAAAGCCGTCAGTAAACATAAAGCGGTCTATTAACAAACACTGACGTTGGTGAAAATGTGCAACATTTCAATACGGACTTTTTAGCCAATATTTTGTGTCCGGTACAGAAGAAATTCGGAATTAAAAAAAAAATAAAATATCAATTTTGAAAATGTTTACTCGTTACTAATACTGTTGTATAACCGCAGTGACACAGATAGTTCTTTTGATATTTTAAGCAGGGAGACATGTATTTTATCCGTGAATTGTTTACGGATAAAATACAAGTCTATGTGATTGAAATGTCAAAAGGAATGCTTGTGTCACTGTGGTTGTGCAAACATCATAATAGTGATCATGACAACAACACCGGAAATTGTAAAATGTTACAGCAAAATAAATCATAAATATGTGGTTGATAGTTTTATGACGTCAAAAAAAATATTTATGTTTCTGTGGTTGTGATAAAGAATGTTGCACATTTTCACATTTTATAATACGGTCTTGTTTCTTTACTTCAACCCGATATCATACCTGTCTTTAAAGTCACACACATTTTGGATGTGAATCATGCTCATCCGCTAAACTTTCACAAACGCACGCATAACCAAACCACCCAGAAAATAAAAACAAACAACATAGATCTACCATCAAAACGTTCCAAATGTCGGTGGTCATAACTTTGTTAACATTTCAGCGGCCGATACTAAGCTCGTAGATCCGATTCAGTAATCACAAGGCGATTTTAATGTGCTAGCTCACAGTGTCAGTTTGCAACAGATAACCATACCATTCCCAACAATGTCGAATTATCTCGGGGTGAAACCGAATTAAAGTCGATACTGGGTATCAACCTCTCTCTCTCTCTCTCTCTCTCTCTCTCTCTCTCTCTCTCTCTCTCTCTCTCTCTGTATATATATATAAAGGGGGTGTTAAAAGTACCTCGTTATTTATAAACGACGCTCGTTGTATCCAAAACAGGAAGTAACGAGCCATATATATATATATATATATATATATATATATATATATATATATATATATATATATATATATATATATATATATATATGTATTTATTTATATATCATAATCACATAGATCATAATAAAATCTGGTAAGAATGTTTTACACTCATTTTTCTGTTATTGTGTCTGATCAAAACCAAAGAACAGTTATAAAACACTGCTATTTTTAGGGTATCGACTTCCATTTTTAATTCTTTAGATAATATCTTTCCCGATTTTAACAATATTTATTAAGCAACTCAAATCAGATTAAATTTTTATTAAAGAAATCAAAGAAAATATTTCGATATCAATAACATTGTAGATTGCTCTCTCTCTCTCTCTCTCTCTCTCTCTCTCTCTCTCTCTGGTGTTGATGTCATTGTCACCATTATCTTTTCTGAAAGCAATGCCTAAAGCAGTTAAAATGTTCTATGAAATATACTTTTATTGTACTTCGAAATTGCTACGAGATTACTACGAGATTACTACGAGATCTTAAAAGAATGTTAACAGCAATAGAATACAACTACGTAAAATAAATGTAAATTAATCTTACCAAAAAGTTCCACCCAACGTTTGGTTTTGGATTACCAGTTGCGGAACAGAACAGCCGAACATCAGTTCCAATATGTGCAGAATTTACTCCCCCGATATGTGTTATATTTGGCTTAGTCACTGGAATGTAAATGTAAAGTATTGTAATTTTATTGTATCTACATTATTCTTCAATTGTATATATGTTAATAGAAAAGGGACAAAAATGTCGTTTTAAATCTTTGATATTAAAATGTTCTTAATAATTTGACGTCAAATGCTTCTACAATGAAGCAAGTTGTTTATAAATGTCGAGCCTAGGATTCAAAAGGTCGTTACAAGTCCTTAAAAGTGTTATGAGCGTAATTACAATTTTGTTGATATATGTCACTGTATCCGAACTTATACTGGATATATTTGACACCCCATAGTTCCGTGATCTTTTCATTCTCAAGTTTGATTTTGCTTGCGGTAGATGTAGCACGCTAGAAAGGAAATGTTTACCCTTCCGGCGCACCTGGCCCTACTTCCTTAATGGAAATTCATGTGTGTAGTTGAATTTGGAAATGTTAACTTTGCTTATTAGATTATGACTTGGACTTGGATTTATATGTGTGTGTTCGATTACCACCGACAAATATGTTTAATGATAAATGATTTAGTGATGTTACGTGACATTCCTTACAAAGTCGCAAATTCCATTGCCGTGTATTTTCTGTTATAATTCTAATGCCATCTACGATTATGACATTCAGCGACATTGTGAATAGTGAAAAAGAAATGATTAAAAATGTTAAACGAATTTTACAATTACTAGCATTCGTAAACTTGTAAAATTTTCCTTAAATTTTAGCATTTTTGTTTCATTGTTAAAGCTGCATAAGTTTTCCAAATAAAAAATTAAAACGGTGCTAATCTAATTAATGATGTTCTAATGAACAATGTTACAATTGGTTCAACAATAAAAGCTCGAATAAATGCAGAAACAACAATAATTTCCCAGCGAGATGTAGCAAATGGGGTCTCATATTAGAATATGGTTACGTCATGAAAAAACCGGTCATTAAAACACAACTTTCAAAACGGTGAAATACCATAAATTAAACACAGAAATTCGTTGAATTTGTCATTTGTGACTTAGTAAGGGCCACATAACACCATTTCAAATACCTCAGGATATTAATGACGGACAATTAATGCAATTTGTCATGTTTCTCCTTCGATTCATGGGTTTTCCGTACATCCGTGCGCATGTTCCAAGCTCATAATAATCATCGTTAAACATTGACCAACCGGTTAGAGGATTCCGTTTATTTACAGCTAAAAGGAATGAAATTTAAGAAATTGAATCTCGCGGCTCGTTATTAGAAGTTATCTATTTTTAAAAAAATTATATTTTTAGAAAATCAAAAAATAATTCAGAAAATTGAAAAACTTAATGCAGCATTAAGTTATTCTAGAATTTAGGGTGTCATATGATGATGATGATGATGATGATGATGACGATGATGATGATGATGATTAAAGTGAAAGTGAAAAAAACATAATTATAAGGCAGTGAGGCGTGAACTGCTTTTGTTTACATGCGTACAAGGATTGGCAGTGGTCGGTGGTGGTGTTTGGGCTACCGTAGTCGGTTGTGGGGTTGGATTGGCTGTCGCTGTTGTAAGTAATTGATTCGTTGAACATTTATTATTACAAAAGCTTTCTTTACAACATTGTGAACAGTACAATCCAGATGAGGATCTGCTTTCTCGATTTCGTTCATCTTCTTCTCTTTTTCCGAGTATACTTGGTGCTGGCACCCCAAAAGGACATTCCTGGAAGTATTTAAAATAAAAATACATATAAACCGAAAATAAATCATCCTAGTGCAAAAAAGCAAGGAAAGAATTCGAACACACCAACGTATTAAAAGAGTTCGAACATACTTATGTATTGAAGCCTAAATTTAAACTATAAACGACCGAAATGAAAACAAAATGTCCAATAATTTTTACATTTGATGAATCGAACCATCTTACTTATTTAACGAAAAGATGTCCATGTAAAATTGTATTATCTTAGAAAGATACATTTAATTTATTAATTCAAACACCCATTTGACTAATAATAGATATGTTCACTCTACCCTACAACTAACAGGGTTTAAATGTTATTTTAACATAAAAGGTGATTTTGGCGTTATAACGGGCTCGGCCTGGATTAAATCGTAATGATATGATGCCATCGTATTCGGTCAACAAATCTATAATGTTTCTATTTGTTTAGTTTATTGTTTATATTTCTAATAAATTGAATGTTTAAACCAATTTGCAAATTCAACTCAGGTTGCCATCCTTCCTTTTTTTGTTTTTTTTGCCGTAGTCTACTCACTGATTGAGGTGATGCACATCGTGCCTCCCATACCCTGTCACCAATAACAGCTCCAGGTTTCTGTCCAACATAACAAACCTAAAACAAATGTTTAACTAATATACTTATTTAATTTTGATGTGCCATATGCACATTTCGGAAATTAATTCCTCATGAAATGAATTCAAATGAAACTAAATCCAGCTAAGGAACAAAACTTAGTTTTAAATTACTTCCAAAAATTAGCACCATGGTACATTTCTGATAGCACAACGTATTGCATACTGAGTTATGGTTACCTTCGGGAAAATAAAATAGATCAAAATACAACCTAATTACAATGACATCCTAATTGGTAGTCAAATTTTTTTCAGGCAGACAATATCCAGTAAGATTGCAAATCCTTTACCGCTTTGGAGTGAACAATAATTCTTAAAAACATAAACCTTGCCAGAGAATTACTACTGTAAACCGTAAAAATTGAGCGGCAGTTTTATTTTAGCGCAATTGGCGGAAGAATTCAACCGCTAAAATAAAACTTAAGCTAAAATTTTACAAAACTTAACGGGCAAATTCGAACGGTCCCCCGAAACGGCGGTCTTTGATGATGTTTAACTGCTATTATAATTGTTGAATATTATACCCGTCATATAATTATAATAATGATTAAAGAAAAAAAATTTAAAAAAAAGGATTTAATCAATGAGAAGCTATATCGATCTTAACATGCATAAAAATCAATAACTAAGTTTTATCAATCAGTCCAGAAAGTCCATTCCCTTTTTAGCTGAGAACGATATGCGCACGCATCAAAAATGGAATAAAGTCAAAATTAAATCACGATAAATCCTGAAAATCAGTAAATTCACAATAAAACAGTTTGAAAAAGCACTAAAAATCCACAAATTAAAAACAATCGGCGTTTTGGACTTGTAAACAACGGGGACTCTGGAGTTTTTCTCTCGATAGACTGCAATTTTTATAAATACGTTTACCTGTACAGAATGACAAAGAGTAAATGTATGGCTTCATTTACTTAATTAATACTACTAATCACCTGTTTATAGGATTGGCATGTATATAAAATAGTATTTAAAGTATCTATATATATAAGGTTGGCTTAATAAAGATTCCTATTTAGTTGGGTAAAGGTGTAAATTTTGGGGTCCTAAACAGGGTAAACACTGGTGCTAAAATAAAACTGCGCCAATACTGGCACCTTAAAATCGCTAAAATTTCTATGCGCTAATATAAAGCGGTTTACAGTATTACCTTTTAACATTTTTATATACTTTATTATACCGTTTAAACTGCATTGTAAGGGATGAGTAGTTATGTAAGAGATATTGCATTGTTCAGACCGTTGCATTGTCTTAGGGAAATACAGTGAATTGTTAAATCAGATTAAACCGATTATGCCACATGAAAACGTTTACAACCGACCCAGAATCACCACCAACCTACAGAGTAAAGAGCCCTTCTCTTCTTTCTGCTCACTTCAGATATAACGTATTAATGAATAATTACAATAATCTTTTATTTAAAATAACCTCTTGAGAATTGTGCTTACCACAAAAATCAAAATTTTAATAAAAAATTATGAGATTCGATTGTTTATAAAAATGGTTTAAAATACAGGCATCATTTATCTTTAAATTAATTTAATGAAGGTGTTAGAAAAACTTATAATTTAATATATGCGTAAATCAAATACCGTACCTCCAAAACCATAAATATAAAAATAAAATAAAAGCATTTCAGATGAGATCCTTATTTAGTAACTTTATATCATGGGTCTACTTCTTTTCCTGTTTTCTACTCCTCGTAGTAATTTTTTGAAATTTTTTATATCCTTTTAAAAAGTTTATATTAGACAAAATTAGTAGTTAACATTTAAAAGACAACATAGCTAAATCTGAACCCAATAAGGATCCATAAATGGTCAGGGTCTCGGTGGCCGAGTGGTCTAAAGCGCGCGCTTGCGGATCACAGTGCCCCTCACCGCCTGGGTTTGAATCCCACTCGGGTCAGATCCTAGTGTGAGAAAGTTTGTCAGTTCGCTTGCCGAAGGTCGGTGGTTTTCTCCGGGCCCTCCGGTTTCCTCCACCATCCCAGAACTGACGGCCTCGAAATAAGTGAAAGATTCTTGACTGGGGCGTTAAACACCATTACTTCACTCCATAAATGGTCGACCAGTCTTCCTTATGTTTTCACTTACGAGCATTAAAGTTTTTGTTTGAAAATCATTTAAACTTTCTAAAAAGGCATTTATTGAGTGATTGAGCGATTATTCAGTTTGTATTTAGAGGACAACATAATTAATTTAATTGGTTAATAAAATGTACGCGCATCAGTTAAAAAATATATCAAGATTACTTTTTTCTTGGATGAATACATATCTAAATACTCCAAAATTATATGTTATATCAAGACATATTTGTTAAAAAACACAACAGATAAGAACAAAGCTACATATTTCTACAATTATGAAAATTATTCTTTTTTATGATATATAAAGGTTCATCGGATTTAAAAAAAAAAAAAAAAAAAAGCAAAAATACATATACACGTAGAACATTATTGCCTTTATTTTTTAAAAAAATTAGAAAAAAATATCATTTTTTAGTCTATATCAAGACATATAAGTTTGAAAAAGAACATTATAAGATAAAATTCTACAAAATTATCAGCCTGATTCGACTCAAGTAATTTCTAATGTTTTTTGTCTAAGGTTATATTAATTTTGACGCCTTTTTTATTGATTTATTATAAGAACGTCTTTAATTTTTAATTAATTAGCCAATCCCGTTTTAAACATCTTGCAACCAATGGGTTTTAATATAACGTTTAATAAGTAAAATCTTATCAGAGTCACCATGATCAGTTGCCATGGTGTAATATTCCTCCACGGATCATGAAGGACGGAAGATTAACTAATTTCATCAGCATTATGTTGACATCTTTACGATAAATGAGAAACTTTTGAAAGCCAAGCTACCGATTTTCAGCTTTTTGCTGATTTTCAGCTTAATACAAACCTGATCCTGATCACATAATGTTATTCTACTGCAAGAATGGTCGTTCAGCGTCTGATCACAGTTAAAGCATAAATGTCCTCCATGAAGATCCAATTCTATGAAAAAAATACATTTAAGAAACAAATATTACATGTAAATACAATGTAGTTTTAAATTCCGGAGGGATTTGAAAAGCGATTAGTTGGTTGTTAACTATTTATCCACCGAAAAGTCAAACGCGGGACTCCAACTTGGTTACAAAAATTAGCAGGTATTCGAGTTACGATGTGTAGACCGGTCGGGACCTACCTAAAACTTCAAATAACCTAAGGTATTCGAATAAAAGATGTTCGAATAACCGAAGTTCGACTGTATGTTATGTTTCATTTTTTAGAATTAATGTGCTTACGAAAAAAATATTGACGCTTTTGTCTGACCCAAGACTTGAAATTTTAAAGTAACTGTTCTGTCGCCAAGCACTCGACATAACGAAGTTCTTTCGGATGGGATCATAAAAAGGGTCCCGTGTCACGGTAGGCGTGGTACGAAAAAGAACCCTAGTATATAATGCCATTAGCGGAACGCACAGGCAATTATTCTACACTTTTGCCTTTATCTGGCGACATCTCGATATAAGTGAAATATTCTGGGACGTTAAAAACCGTTACTTAACTCAACTTTTAATCTGTAATCTGCATCAATCAAGAGTATCCCTAACTCAAATTTGTTTCAGTGGTTAATTAGCCTGAAACGAGAGGATTTTAAGCAATCGACTTAAAATGGCATCACATTTAACTATCCAAAAATAGATGTCGAAAATAAACCGTATACCTACATTAAATGGCTACATATATACGTTCTTTATACGATCAGGAGTGGTAAATGTTTAATAAAAGAATACATGTGTTCATTTTGAATAACATATGTGCATAATGAATCCCGGATGCAAAGCATTCCTTAGCTGGATTTGGATTTACATGTATATAATTTTGGAACTTTAGATTCATTAATTTTCAACGATTTGGCTTTTGTTTTTTATCTACCAAACATTTCGGTCTTAATGTCACTGATGAAGAATGAATTTCCAAAATGTGCACATACGGCAAATCAAAATTTAACGGGTATTTGTGTTATATATTTCCAAAATTATATGAATCCAAATCCAGCTAAGGATTGCTTTGCACGAAGGAGCAAACTTTAGTTTTAAAAAATTTTTCGAAAAAAACCTATTACCTATGTTAAATGACTACATATCCACGTTCGTTATGCGCTCAGTGGAAGTAATGTTTAACGAAATTACCTGTGTTAATTTTGATGTGACATATTTGCACATTTCGGAAATTCGTTCCTCCTCAGTGACAATAGGTGCCGAAAATAATTAATAGATATAAACGATAATCGAAAAATTTTAAAATTAATGAATCCAAAGTTCCCAAATTAATCAAAATCCAGCTAAGGAAAGCATTGCATGAGGGAACAAACCCTAGTTTTAAATAAATTTCAAAAATTAAAACGTCTGAATATTTTGCTACATGGCACATTTTCTGACAGCACAAAGTACTGCCTATTGAGGATATCATCAGAGGGTTTACTCCACCAGCAGCGGAACCCTGTCATGGGGTAGCAAATGTTTAACAAAAATACCTGTGCTGAATTTGGTGTGACATATGTGCACATTTCGGAAATGAATCCCTTACTAGTGACAATAGGGGCCAAGAATATTGATAGATAAAAGAGTCGGTTTAGAAATAATCAATTAAAACCTTACTTTGGTTACCACATAACCCGTTGAGAACATTACAAGCCTTGGTATTGTTACAGCATTCACTGCAATATATAAATCTGTCGTCAACACTCCTTTTCCCGGGGCCTTGTAATTGAATGTCACATTTCTATGTAAAGTAAAAGAAAATTCAATTTTTGAAAAATCTTGCTTTTTAAGCGGTTAGCGTATACGTTCAAAGCTTTATGTCATGTAACCAAACAGTAAGCGGAGTCAAAGCGTCGCCTAGCGGTGCACTTTGACATTTACCGAATAGTCTGAGATTTTGATTTAAATACAAATCTTTCGTCAAACTCTTTTTACAAGAGCATTTTGTACTAAGACTTCACATATCTACGAAAAGTAAAAAAATCATTTATATTAAATACCTTTTTTCAAATTCTACATCACTTGTGTTATCTTTCCAACATTATTGGTACAGACTAAGGGAATAGTAATAGACCGAAATATCTTTCTTCACTATGATGGTAAGGTTTTTTTTCTACATTGTTCTGACGGAAAGTATCAAAAATCAATAAGGCAGAAAGCTCGGCCCGTTGATGGTTTAAGATATGGATGATATAATATTAACATTGTATTTTTGTGGTTTGTTGGTTTGAGTTAATCAGGCTTCCAAATATATTTCTCCCATTCCTCTCTATTTATAACATTGAAATTTTTTTACCATCTTTTGTTGTTGTTTTTTTTTTTTAATCTCTCCAGAAAGCTGCAATTAGTTGGATTAAACAGGAAGTATAAAATATAAAATAGAATTCGCTGTAAGATATATATTTCTTTATTTTATAATAATGGACTTCCTGTTGTATTTACCCTTCTCCTGATATTAAAATTAAAACGATCATTATCTTATAATAATGGACTTCCTGTTGTATTTACCCTTCTCCTGATATTAAAGTTAAAACGATCATGCTTTTTGCATTGATCTGAGCGTGAGAAGGGAAAATGTTCTTACATTTATATTTAACGCATGATATCAATTTGCGATGAACTCTCTCTCTCTCTCTCTCTCTCTCTCTCTCTCTCTCTCTCTCTCTCTCTCTCTCTTACCGTTTTTGATTTACATCCAATGTCGAACAAGATTTCACCGTTTATGATATACTGTTCTAAGCTACAGTGCTAAAATAGAAAGATAAAAAAATCTTAAAATATACCAAACTTGTAAACCATGTATGAACTAGGTGAAAATATTTTCCTATACATGTATATACAATAAATCTTTCAATGTCGGAAAAATAGCAAAAAATTATTTAGACAATTTAATGTTTTGAACGTTGGTAATATTGTCACTTTTCATCAATCAAAATATTTAAAAAAAATAATAAAGTCTAATTAAGAATAGAGTAGCCAGGCGCAAAAATATATTGAGACAAAAATATAGATTTAAACCTTTAGAATATTTAGAATATTACCAATTTCTATCACAATATTGAAACAAAAATATACATTTGAAACCTTGGGAAAGGGTTCGATTCTCATAAAAATGTTTAGACAAAATTTAGATTTTGAACCTGTGGTAATATTGGCAATTATATATATATATATATATATATATATATATATATATATATATATATATATATATATATATATATATATATAGTCTTATTAAGATTCACATATCGAAAAAATTTGCCAAAAATACTTTTTTTAATGTCGGAAAACTCGCAAAGCATTTTATAATATACGTTCTGAAGCCTTTCGAATATTGCCAATTTCATCACAATATTTATAGAGAAATAAAGTCTAATTAAGAATAACATATCAAAGACAAAAGTAGTTGCCTAATCTACAGTCAATTATCAGAGTTGGAAAATTCGCTTAAATATTTAGACAACATTATAGGTTTCGTATATTATTGCCAATTTTCATCACAATATTTAAACAAAAAATATCATCTAAATTAGAATGAAATAGCCATAGCAAGAGCATTTGTCAATATAATCAATAAATCTTCCAAAGTCGGAAAATTCTCTAAAAACTATTTAGACAAAAAATATAGGTTTAGAATTTTTGGAATATTGCCTGATTTTCAATCACAATAATTAAACAAAATAATATAACCTAAATTAGAATACAGTAGCCAAGCCAAAAGCATTTATCTATATAATTTATAAATCTCCCAACGTCAGAAAATTCGCAAAAACTATTTAGACAAAAATAGGTTTTGAAGTTTGAAATATTGCTAATTTTCAATCACAATATTAATAAAAAAACATCGTCTAAATTAGAATCATTTAGCCCAGCCAAAAGCATTTATCTGTATAATTAATAAATCTTCCAACATAGGAAAATTTGCTAAAATTATTTAGACATAAAAATAGGTTTTGAACATTTGGAATATTGCCTTTACAAAGAGTCAGTCATTCAAAGTTAAAAAATAAAGGTTTTTACTTTTTGAATATTGTCCATTTCCTCACAATATTTAAACAAAATATATAGTCTAGATGAAAATGAACTAGTGGAGAAGAAAGTAAGTGCTTTTATTTACAACAAACTTCATTGTTAAAAATTCGCCAACCAATTTTGAGACAAAAAATATTTGTTTTTTAACATTTGGAATATTGCAAATTTTCATCACAATATTGAAAGAAAAATATAGTGTAAAGACAAGGCGAATATAGTTGCCTCTTGGGTCAATCATTCAAAGTTGGAAAATTTGCTAAAAATATATATAGAAATCGATAAATGTTTTGATTAATTGCAACATTGCCAAATTTCATCAAAATATTTAAAGTTTTGAAGTTCACGAATGGGACTCATTTCGGTCAAACTATCCATACAAAAATAAAGATTTTTAGCCTAGGAATTCGGTCTATTTTCATCAAAATTTTTAGACAAAAATATGTGTTTGAACCTTTGAGAAGGGGGCTAATTTTCAATAAATTATGCAGACAAAAACATAGATTTTGAACATAAGAAAATGGATCTACTATTATCTACTATTGTCACAATCAGACGAAACTATAGGTTTTGAACCTTGGGAATTGGGCCACATATTTTGTTTTAAAGATATAAGTTCGATATATTGGGATTAAGTTCATTTTCTTATAAATATAGATCTGGGATTCTGGAGTCATAGCAATTTTCATCAGAATATTCAGGTGCAAATATAAATGTTTTACTTTTTAGATGCAGTCCATTTGCATTGGAAGATTTTAACAGAAATATAGGTTTTTTAACCTTGAGAATATTGCCTATTTTCATGAGTATAAGTTATAGATTATATAATTCATATAGGGTATGAACTTCCGGAATGGGTCAATTTCATCAGAACGTCCGGAATGGGTCAATTTAATCAAACTATTCATACAAAATACAGGTTTGAAGCTGAAGGAAAGAGTCCCATTTTAGTTAAAATATTCCGATAAGACTATACATTTGACAGTGTGAAAATACGGCCCATATTGATCAAAATATTGAAGCAAAAATATCAGTCTTTAACTTTGGTAGTAGGGTCCGTTTACATCAAAACATTTAGACAAAAGACATGTATGTTTTGAAACTTAGGAGTGGGATCATTTTTGTCCTAAAAAGAAAACAAATAGACAGCATTGTGAATACCTCATGTTCACCACATTCAGTAACAGTGTAGCAGTCTTTAGGATCTTGAACAAATATACACTTCATACATAACTGTCCGCAATCTGCAAAAAAAAAAAAAAAGAAAAAGAAAAAAAAGAAAAAAAAAGAGGATAATGATAATAATAATAATAATAATAATAATTAATTGCAAATGTTATGGTCGCCACAAACAACTGCTAAACCAAGTTTACTGTAGTTGAGTTAATTTTTGGTGTTAAACGTTGTAACACTACAACTAAGGCGTGGTAATTTAAATGGTTACTTTTATTTGGATGATAAAACAAACTAGTATACAAATTGTTCACAAATGATATTCTGTAATGCTCACTCTCTCTGGCTAATGGGTGATCCCTATTAGTTACTTCCGGTGGGTAATCCCGTTCTGCACAGTCCAGAGGGTAATCCCTATCTGACTCTCTCATTCAAAACTCTCTCATTTATATCTAATGAACGTGTGCTATACTAAGTTTCTCTCATCTTTAAATTTGATATGCAGGCCAAATTAGGTCTTAGCTGACCAGCCCAAATGCATGTTAATTTTGAGAGTATCATTTCTAATTACCAGCACATGATGTGTTGCATAACTTGCATATATGCAATCTCGAGATTAATTATCTACACAGCATGTACAGATAAGTAGAATCTGATATTGTTCTTATCTAGATTAGTAAAATCTCCAAAAATTTCTGAATCATGTTTTCCCAAATATTGTTACAACGTCCCAAATATCATTCTTACACTGATGTCATGGCGATCAGTTCTTGAATGGTGGAGAATATCGGATTGAAAAGCTTGAAAGTCATGTGTTCATTCAAATTTGCATATATATGTATAAAAAATGACGCAAAGACAATAACACTCCCAAAATTAATCTAAAAATATTCAACCCTGCAATTTATTAATTTCAAAAATATGTTATTAATTTAATAACTTGTTCTATAAGAAGCTAAAACCTTAATAATGCTTTCGGATTTGTTGGTTGTGTAAATGCTTTTGCCAATTGAGAAGAATTATTACATTTATATCGTCACAGTCTGTTCTCTGATGAAGGGGAAAACCAAAGTGAACGGAGAAAACAATTAACTTTCGATCAGCGAACAAACATATTTTGAAACAAAGATCTTTATCAAATGAAAATCTATCCGATTCGATTGGAGTTGAGATGAGTTATTGTGTTTTACATCCAAGTCAAGAATATTTCACTTATATCGAGATGTCGCCAGCTGAAGACAAAAGGGCAGATATTTTGCCTCTGCCTTTTTATCGTGCTACGCCTGTCGTGACACGGGACCTCGTTTATTTTTAGTTCCCATCCGAAAGAACCGTGACTTTCATTTCGTAACGCCGAGTGCTTGGCTAAAGAACAGTCACTACCCACTTTCAAGTCATGGGTCAAACCTGGTCGGGGTTTTAACCCACGACCTTCCACTAAAGGAGCGCGCACTCTACAAACTAAGTTACGGGAGTGGTGTCCTAGGCGATCGGAAGCGTTGTGATCCAAAAGTGCGAGCTACATACCTCTCAGTTACTTCTATTCCGAATTTCTTCTGACCCTACAAACCTTATGCCCGAAGGATGTGTCAACGACAGGTATGAAGGGAGATATTTGGACTATTAGACCTTCAAATGGCTTAGTCCAGTTGCTGCAACCAATTTCATATATCCCCTTAGTGAAAAAAAATGTATTTTAATCTCCAGATGAAGTTTACTTATTATTGGTCAATCTGATCTAATGAAAATATTTTGGTGATGCCCCCCACCCCATTATGACGTCTTCTGTCAATCCATTCCGAAGCTTTTTGAGGCCAATCCTTACAAGGTATAAAATTCTAGTAAATAAATGTTTTTATTTTTGACTGATAAGATTAACAAGATGAGAGTTTTAAAAATTAGGAAAATCAGGTAAACAGAGCATGTATCAACACATGTATTCACGCCTTTTCACGCTCTGTTTGATTCAACCTCTTTAATAACTTTGTATTTCGTACTCAACTTGACTGTTCTTAAAATAGGTAAATGCTTACTAACTTTTGTGTTTATGTATTTATTTTGAAACTTTGATAACTTTCCTAACCCTTTATGACGTCACAATCATTTCGACAACCATCTGTTCCGGTCAAACCGTTTATCAAATGGACATATATAGTTTTCTGATTTGACCTGATACATGGACAATCTGTTCATCTGTTCCCATTGACTTTTAAATTTGATTAAATAAATGACATAATGACTTGGTAAACTTATCATACCAGGCCCCAGTTTCACAATCATTTACTCAGCTGAGTGTACACTCAAATCAAATATTCCCATTTTTCTCTCATTATTATTTTAATAATTTTAGTTTTATGAGACACCATTTTGTTTTGTTCAACAAACCTACACTTAAACAATTTAGATATAACATGAGACATTCAATTTTAACTGTGTAATGTCTTAAAAATTGACATTGAAATATTCCAAAATTTGAGTTGAGTGTACACGCAATTGAGTGAATGATTGTGAAACTGGGGCCAGACCGTTAATATCTATAATTTGAGTTCGTGAGCACAAATATTTTCAATCCGAAAACTAAGAAGTAATGGATATTCAATGGAATTCATCAGTGCACCATGAGATACCTGATAGCGGAATAGTTTTTTTTCTATTTCTATTGATATCGCATAAGGTGTCGTTTTCCCATTATAACGATTTTTTATTTGTTTATTTTTTTATTTTTTTTATTTTTTTTTTTGGGGGGGGAGGGGGGTGTTGACGTAAACGATATTCATTTCATTCCACACAGACGTTAAGAGGTTTTGATCACGTGATACGCTTGTAAGATCCATCTAAAGGTGATTCGAACTTAGTACACATAATCTTTATTCCTCTCTGTTCTCTCTAAACACGAAGACAGTAGCGTAGACGCGTTGACGATTAAGCAAAGGAACAAAAATGCGAAGGCAATTATGCGAGGTTATGATAACGAAGGTGTAAACTTATTCGCTCTCACGCCTTTGTGTCATCGGATTTATTTTTCTTATTCCGTCGCCATCGTATTATCGCTCAATTTCCATCACTTATTTGCGACAAGAGCGAGGGGCAAATGGCGAGAAAAGTACCACCGGGCAGCACCGAGCACAATTTTTTCCATATCGAGCAATCACAGTTCTTTAAAAAGTTACTTTCCTACCACAGAGTTAAGATTAAATTAAATCAATAATGTTTAACGCCAAAGTCAAGAAACTCACACTTATATCGAGGCGGTCAGTACAGGGATTGCTCTGATGGTGAAGGAAACCGGAGCGCCCGGGGAAAACCACTGATCTGACCAAATTTATCACAATAGCTCTTAAGCAGTGAGAGGTAGGCTGTAGATCACTGATCAATCGACCCCCCTCCCTCATTTTTAGAGTTTAGACAGACTACACGCCTTTTATCATCACAATATCACTTTGATTTTTATGTCCAAATCGAAATTATTACTCTTTATTATCATTACTATTATTATTATTATTATTTTATTTATTTGAAAATGCAATTATTGTTCGCTTACGGATTACATCTCCCACCCGCCTAGGTTTGAATCCGAAATGGACAGATCCTGATGAAAAATAAATGTATTTCAGTTTGGTGGTTTTCTTCGAGCACCCCGGTTACCTCAAACATTTCAGACTGACCGCATTGTATTTGAAAGAATCTTGGTTCAGTGGTGCGTGAAACATCATTGGTCCGGACCACTCTTAAAAAGTAAGCTGAAATTAAACTGTCTGATATAAAGTAAGGAAACATACTTACTTACAAATCCGAGAATGGTCATACACACCAGTAATTTCAACATATCTGAAATTAACGTGAAAAAAGCTTATATTTTGCTTGCTAAACCCAACCCATTTGAATTTTCAACTCAGGTTACAGTTTCATAAACGACAATTACCAGAAACAATTCTTAAAACCCATGACAACGCTAATTAGCCTCAGCGTCACACAAACCGATATTTACAATTTATGCTATAATTTGATAAATATCCAAAGATTCAATTGCTTGAAACACAAGAAAACGTGGAATCAAGTCTTAATCAACTGTACCAATGTTGACTAGCCACGCCTATTCATGTGCCTGAGGGCGTGGTCTGGCGGAAGATGATGTTAATGTGTCATTACGTCTTTGTCTGTATATGTAATGATATACAATGTATATAAAATATCTAACAAAAATACTTGTTTAATTTTTGTGTGCCATATGTGCAAATTTCGGAAATCCATTCCTCATCAGGTACACTAGGGGGCCGAAAAACTTTGTTAGATAAATAAAATAATCCAAACATTAAATGAACAACGCATGAGCTCTTTTTCGTCATTCTCGAAATACTCGGTGCACTGCAGTTTCTAATCAAATTTATTTTCACAATGATAAAAATAACCGATTCATGGAATGGCTCGTTCTGATTCATTTTGTTACAACGATTCATTTAAACTGACAAGATCTATGACAGCAATTTTTAAAAGTTTCTTTACATATAGCTAACATAAAATACAAAGAGGTATTCCGAAAATAAAATGCAAGTGGCGTCGGACAGTCTCAATGTAACTGCGGGAATCCTGACAAGGTATGTAATCAAGCACATACCTACAATGGTAGTTATCGCCCCTGAATACAACCGTCGATTACGTTTAACACCCCTGAATTCAATAGAAGATAACGTTCAATTTCCGCAGCATCGCCTCGGTTATGTTTAACGCCCCTGTATAAGATGCTGTAAGACTGGCTCTACTTACCGGATGTTTAAATCTGGAAGCCACGATTTATAAACTGTTTACACTATTTTAACGGCACCTAAGCAACGGTTACTTCAATTTAACTCCTTTGCTTTTGAAATTGAACGTGTAAGACAGTATTATCTGTTATTTACAAGCCTGTATAAGAATATAATCCAGAAAAAAAAGTTATTTTAAAATAAAATTTTTGTTGATAAAATAAATGGTTTCTTACTTTGGCTGGTGTTAACCTTCAGTTTCTGAGATAAAAGAAAGTTAAAGTGTGTAAACTTAGGTACAATGTCAAGGTCGCGAGATCTCATGATAAGAAGGCACGATTTAATGATTGGATATCTTATGCCTATCAATTTTTATTACAATTTCCTCGACCATAAATAATAACATTCCGTACGAGAGCTTAATTAAACCCAGTTTCAGTGGGTTTTTTTTAACTTTAACTATATCTTATACTTTCATAGGAATGGGGAATACGAATGGCGCAGAGCAATTGCGTTTAACGCCCCTATCAGGTTTTTCCGCTAACGTCGAATGCTCAGGCGATCAGTTCAGTTGAGATAACCAAAAAAGCCGAGGAAAACAAATATTTGGCAAGCAAACTGATTTTTTTTTACAAACGAGGATTTGCTCGAGAAGGATTCGAACCTACTCATAGGCGGTGCATGGGAGGTACGTGATCCGTAAAAGCTTTAGAGCAATTGGCCACTGATGGGCCTTCGGCATAGGCGGATTCGATTCAAGTGGATTAGATCCCTTTGAAAATTCGAGAGAGAGAGAGAGAGAGAGAGAGAGAGAGAGAGAGAGAGAGAGAGAGATAGAGAGAGAGAGAGAGAAAGAGAGAATGATGTGGCCAAAAGGTCCCAGAATCGCGACCCCAAGACCTCTCGTCGCTAGGGGCTAAAGCTGTCAACGCTCGCAATATCTCATGATCAAATTCTCATTCCTCCTTTCATAAAATTATGGATCCGCCACTGTTCGGATAGAGGGTTAGCATAGCCTTTTTTTAAAGTCTTTTTCCTATTAAGTCAGTATTTAATCATAATAACAATAATAAAAATAATAATAATAATAATAATAATAACTAGAGCTTGTAACTGGGATACCAGTTACGTATGATTCCCCACCCAGCCCTACCCCTCAGTGGGAAAGAACCTTAGGTGTCTTTGATTAGTGTCATTCTTTTAATTTTATCATTAGGAACCAGAAAATATATACTTTAGGGGTGGGGATCTCAACAGTTAAAAAGTTATGACAAAGCCCTATATATGGTTTTATAGCACACCGCAAAGGAAAAATTGGTGATTTTTGTTTTTAAGACCCCATCTTCCTGTCCCTCCCCCAATAAATACCCATGGATGTAAAAACTTTAATGGTGCAGGAACCTATCCTAAAATTTTGAACGAGATGGAATGATGCGTTTAACTTGTTTGGCAGTGCTGATAAAAAATTGATATAATTTTAACAATTTAATACTGGTGTATTTTGATTGGACAGGTATTCAACTTTGATTGATAGCAAATCTATTTCACGAACTGTGAGGTGTTTAACCAACAAATTTGATTGACGTGTGTCATGACTGTGAAGTTCATATTAATGGATAATTGACAAAGAGATTAAAGCAATTATACATATCAAAACATGTAATAATGCTATTGAATTTGTTTACAATTCTTTGAATAGGAATTTAATCCTGTAAACTTGCCTTACAAAATGAAATCAAGTATGCCATAAGATAATGTTTCTTGACTGAGGGTGAGTGTTAAAAATTCTGGCTTCCAACCCCTACCCTCTCTTGAAAATGATTTCCTGGAGGTTTTATCACTCTTTTCAAAAGTCCATAATGAACAAGAAAATATACAGATGAGTGGAAAGGATTTTAACTATTTAAAAGCTATACATAAACATAGCACCACCCATGGGAAATGACCTTAGGTGCCCTTTATTAATATCACTCTATTCAACTTTTCATAAGGAACCAGAAAATACATAATTAGGGGTGGGGATTTCAATAGTTTAAAATTAACTTAGCACCACACAGCCCTACCCCTCAGTGGGAAAGGACCTTAGGTGTCTTTGATTAGTGTCATTCTTTTCATTTTATCATTAGGAACCAGAAAATATATACTTTAGAGGCGGGGATCTCAACAGTTTAAAAGTTATGACAAGGCCCTATATATGGTTTTATAGCACACCGCAAAGTGTTTAAGGAAAAATTGGTGATTTTTGTTTTTAAAACCCCATCTTCCTGACCCTCCCCCAATAAATACCCATGGATGTAAAAACTTTAATGGTGCAGGAACCTATCCTAAAATTTTGAACGAGATGGAATGATGCGTTTAACTTGTTTGGCAGTGCTGATAAAAATTTGATATATTTTTAACAATTTAATACATAGTAACTGAGAATTTATTAAGAACACATTCTGTATGTGAGAAAGAGGTTAGTCACTTAATTAACATGTAGTTCATTAACATTTAATCATTTTTGTTTAGTGCTTAACTTTATACATTAATTCAGATTATCCATTTTTATCGGGCGCTCATATATCTGAGAAACTGAAGAAGAAAGAAGAACATTCTGTAAGAGTTATCTCTCTTTGTACGTATTGGACAGAAAGATGTTTCGAATTAAATTACGCAATTTACACGCACCGACCGCCGAGCCCTCGAGATAGAAAAAAATTTGATCATTTATCCATATCTACCAAGATAGCAGATTGTTGGTACCAAATTTCATCGAAACCCATTATACCGTTTCCGAGTTCTGCACCGGACAATTTTAAGGGGAAAAAATTATAATAATAATAAGAAGAAGAAACAGAACGAAAATAATATGATTCCCCACCTTTGGGTGGGGAATCATAATAATAATAATAATAATAATAATAATAATAATAATAATAATAATAATAAAAAATGAAGGTGATGAAATACTTCAAACAGTGTAACAAATATTTAAACACTAACAAATTGAAAAGAAAGAAAAAAACTAACGATTTAAAATCCTACGATACTTTTATATAACATGTAACTATGACAATGGGTTCATTAGGTTATGAACGTCATTTTAGCAAATCAATTATCCGTATGTCCTAGATTTTAATCATTTACTTAACCCCTATGTCCAATCTGACAAATTTGAGTAATTTTATAAGTTTTAAGATAAGTACTCATTTCTTATCTAAATTTCTAATTATGGCAGTTTTCCGATACCCAGTGTATGATTCCAACCAAAGTTTTTGTTTTCAAAAAATACATCAATCTTTACTAAATATCCAAAGAAACAACAGAGTTATTATTATTATTATTATTATTATTATTATTATTATATAGCAATATGTTTAACAAAGAAATAAAACTTAAAATCCCGAGGTGTTAGCGTGCAATAAATATCGATATTTACACGCAAACTTTGTCTCGGTCTGAGATATGCCGAGTCTGATTTTCATATTGCACACTTTGTACCGTGACGCTCTCCTCTGAATCATGGCTAAAGAGGATATTTTTCCAAAAATGATATTGCACTAGTTCTTATATCGATATAATGTTTG
Source organism: Tegillarca granosa (assembly GCA_029721355.1). Classification (NCBI taxonomy): domain Eukaryota; kingdom Metazoa; phylum Mollusca; class Bivalvia; order Arcoida; family Arcidae; genus Tegillarca; species Tegillarca granosa. The sequence goes on along the minus strand of CM056612.1, from coordinate 10,077,643 downwards.
TGTATTTTAGACAAAAATTGTATTTTTAGATGAGATACAAGTGAAGCTAATGAAATATATAATAAAAGGGTTATTGAACTGATAATGTGAAATATTGTCCCTCGTTAACTCAGGACAATATTTCAAAATATCAGTTCAATAACCCTATATTATTATTATTATTATTATTATTATTATTATTATTATTATTATTATTATTATTATTATCTTGTCAAGACCAAATTGACTCATTTAAACTACATTTGTATTGGTATTCTGATTCTAAAGAGAGATCTTGTAAACAGAATAAAGATGTCCGCAGCGTATAGCCATAGTATTTCATATTGATATATCATCGCCCTAGTAAATTTAAAACAGCTGTTGGGGGTCTGTAACAGGAAAGAGAAAAAATGCAGCGGCCAAACCGGTACTTGAACCCAGGACCTTCCCAATAATAGCGGCCACCAATCAAGCCCGGTCTGCTACAATCCTCCCTTCCTTTTATCGATTCGACTAATCTAAATCGAAGCCACCAGGTTCTACCCTTGGACCAACCTGTTGGTCGGCCACTTCCCAGGGTAGGACAAGTCCTCAAATATAACAGGAAAAGGAAAAACAGCGGCCAAACCGTTACTTGAACCCGAGACCTTCCCAATACTAGCAAGACGCTCTACCAACTGAGCTACGTATCTGGCCATCTATTAAGCCCGGTATGCTACAGATCAAAAGCGATTTGGCAAAAAAAAAAAAAAAAAAAAAGACCGCAAATATACTGTTGTAACTTCCATTCAGTAACGTAAATAATGATCTCTCAATAATGAATCTTTTTTTCATAATTTCCCCCACTCTTGACCTAATGTGCGTGTATAAATAATATCATGGTTGATTGTTGTTCTACGTCACATCAGCAAATTTTCAGCCAATCATGACGAGACAACTTGTATTTATCTCGAGGATTAATCTTACAAGTTTATTAGGTGCGTGAGTGTGCACGTGCTTCTAATCTTCATTGTACTAATGCGTACTTATGGTGACCTCTAGAGTACTAGTACAATCACCTACAATGTCTCGGATCACTTATTCGATAATATTGGTACCTAACCAAATAGAAAAGGTTCATGATTCTTACTTCGGAGGTCAACCTCCTAATAGGGTCTATTACAGAAACAACAATATGTTAGCGTTCGTATAAGAAATGTTACATGTATAAATATATGTGTGTATTTAGTGGCATTATATCTATAACAATGTATGTTTTCTTATGTTTTTTTTTCGTCGTTAAATAGAATTTATAAATATAATTACCTTTCCTCATTTTTGTTAAAAATGATTGTTAAAGTAAAAAAAAAAAACAACTACTAATTTATCCTTATTATACATTGATAAAGACGTGTCAGGTCGTAAGAGGTTCGCTTTGAAAAAGGTGGAAGTTACAGCAGGGATCAGGAAGAGAAACACGAAAATGTCATCGCTGAACTTCACTAGTTTTAACGTTAGTTTATTTTTAGTTCGATTATATTCAGTATTGTATGCGAACAGAAAAAATGAGAAATTTCAATGTCACTTAATTCATACATTTGTGTTTGAGATCCTATTTTCCTTTGTTTCGTAACTGCTTATATCTGTGGCAAAAACGAAGGTCAACCCCCCCCCCCCCCCCCCGGTGTGTTGCATCAGTTTCATGGCTCACCATTTGTTTGTCTCTGCACTTGAATTATATGCTAACAGATGAAATATGTGAAAGCTGGAGTAACTTTTTATCAATTTTTTATTTAAATGAACCTTTTATTAACAACAACAAGTAAAATGATAAAATAAAAATAATAATAAAGTTTTTTACTCAAATGTAACAGGATAAAGGAAACCAAAAATGACTATGAATAAAATTCTACTTCATCATTGAGTGAATTACTAGATGGCATTTATTTTTGTGTCAGTTAATTACGACAAAATGCATATGTCATACCGGTATGTGACAAGTTACACATCTTTTTAATATCTCTTTTAAAACCTTGGAAAACTAGTGCTACAGCAGATGTGAATCAGACAGTAGTAGTATTTGTATTATTGTTTATCAGGATGTATTCATTTTGTTGTATCGTCGGATAATGGTATTCCCCGAGCTCAAGGTGATAGTTCAAAGCCTTTGTGCGGACAATTATTTCTGTTGGCAATGGAATCACATAAAGCGTAATTTCTGTAATAACGTTTTTTGGAGAATATCTGTCGTAAACTTTATCCATTTCATTCCACACAAACAATAAGAGATATTGTTCACATGGTTTGCCAAAATACATGCCATCTTAGCTGGAGTATTAAATACAGAATAATATTTTATCAGTCCTTAGAAATCCATATCAAAAACAGATGACAATATTTACATATTGTCAGGGCAGCTCATTTTGCCTGACCAAGACATGAAAATCGGTAGTGACTGTTCTTTCGCCAAGCACTTGGCATTTAGAAATTAATGTCACAGGATCCTTCAAAGGAGGCCTTTAAAATGGATGCCCCATGTCACAGCAGGTGTGGCACGTTAAAGAACCCTCCCTTCACATTGCCCTAAGTGCACCAGCACTGCAAAGGTCAAAATTTCTGCCACTTCACCTATAGCTGGTGATGTCTTTGATATTAGTGAAATATTCTTGACTGGGATAAAACCCCATTTAATCAATCAAAAATATTATAATTGCATGTTTCGGATTTTTAAAAAAAAAAACTTTATTTTATTTTTGCAGAAATATAGGTAAATTTGCAGCTGCTGGTGGAATAGTGTACCTCACAGTTAATCAAGGTGTCTGGGGAATAAGCAGCAAAGATGGTGCCAAATCCCTTCAAAATCTCAAGCCAATGGCATTTGATTCATTTCAGAAGGTAAGTCAGATTAATAAAAATAGCAAGTAGCATACCAGTATGCATTTGATTCATTTCAGAAGGTAAGTCAGATTAATAAAAATAGCAAGTAGCATACCAGTATGCATTTGATTCATTTCAGAAGGTAAGTCAGATTAATAAAAATAGCAAGTAGCATACCAGTATGTGTAAATGAAGAGTGGAGTGGAGTAATGGTGTTTTACGCCCCAGTCAAGATTCTTTCACTTACTTTGAGGACTGTCAGTTCTTGAATGGTGGAGGTGCCCGGAGAAAACCACCAACCTTCAGCAAGCGAACTGACAAACTTTCTCACACTAGGATCTGTCCCGAGTGGGATTCGAACTGTAATCTGTAAGCGCAGGCTTTAGACCACTCGGCCACCAAGGTCCCTGTAAATGAAGAAGTCAGAATAGTAGTGAAAAAATGGTAAAAAGTTCCTACATAATTTCATATCATTGAAATTTGATTTATCTCAAAATATTGATTGATTAAATGAGTGGGATTTTAAATCCCAGTCAATAATATTTCAATTATATATAGGCGTCACCTTTGCTGGGTGCTCAGGGCAGTGCACAGGGTGGTTTTTTAGCATGCCATGCCTATTTTGACATAGAACATAGGATTAAGGTCTCCTCCAAAAGACCTTCTACCAACTGAGCAACCAGAGTGATGTTTACCTCAAAGAGTAATTTAAAAGATTTTCAGATCATGGTTCTTTTCTGTATATATTACTTACCCGATAAACCAGATACTTTGCAGAATGTTCAAGACTATGACTCATTCGGGGTGACTAAATGGCCACAGTGTCAACAAAATTGGAAAACATCAATGTGATTCTCACATAATATAGAATATATTTCTGATGGTTGCTGGGGATTCAGATACATGTACATTTTTCTCATTAACAAGGGAGACAAGCTACAAACAGGCAGTATGACACCACACATAAATACCGTAAATTGGGATTTTTTTTGCTGTGGTTTTATTTTTGGTGATTTTAAGAATGAAAAATTTCGCAAAAATTAAACCCATAAAGTATTTATATTGCAGAAAAATATGAGACCAAATAAATGTTTTTTCTCTCCGACAAACAAATTTTTGTTCAGCTTCTTATTCGATTTTTTAAAATGATTATCATAACTACCAGTGTATATATTAGAGGAACCCAAAAGGAGGTATATATTACAGGAACCCAAAAGGAGGTATCTGATATATACTGCAGTAGAGTTTACCTGTGCAAGTGTGACATGTACAATAGACAATGTCTGTTTTAATTTTTTTTTTAAACCCATGGAAAAAAACTGTTTTTGAAAGTGAAACTTAGAACCTTGTTTGATGATTTTTTTTTCTAAATCTTTAATTTAAAATTAAACACACAAAAATTAACATACAAATTTTTTTTAAAAAATCTGCAAAATTTGCACAACACAAAAATTACCCAGTTTGTGGTAGCTTTTGATATACTTTAAGACTGTGCTCATGTGCTATATAACATATAAACTCTCATATAGGGTAGTTTGTGTTACATCATACATATGTCGCCTTTCTTGTTGCATCTTGTGGCTTTGCTTTTCCTTTCTCAACTGGCTATAGTCAGTTGAGTTCATTGTATGATACCACACATCTGTAAATTGTGAAACAGTAAACGGAAGATTTTCCAATCTTGAGGGTTTATAGATTTTATTAGTATTTTGGGAATTTTGCTGTTCTTGATAGTGATGGCTTTTTGTTAGAAGTTTTGCCACCAAACAGTGATTTGTTTTTCATTTTTATTTTTCAGATTCCAATACCAACTATCTCAGAAATTGGTTACAAAATAACAAGCACATGGAATTCAGGTAAAATTTTGTTCCTTATTTTTATATGTCAAAAAAAAAAAAAAAAAAAAAAAAAAAAAAAAAAAAAAAAAAAAAACCAACAACAACAACAGCAAAAAATTGGAGTTTATGGGTCCAAATCAAAGTTATATTGGTTCAGTCAGGACATTTCAATTATTTCCATTCTCTTCTTCAAAATAGGGCCTTGGTGGCCAAGTGGTCTAAAGCGGGCACTTACGGATCACAGTGCCTCTCACCGTCTGGGTTTGAATCCCACTCGGGACAGATCCTAGTGTGAGAAAGTTTGTCAGTTTGCTTGCCGAAGGTCGTTGGGTTTTCTCCAGGCACTTCAATTTCCTCCACCATCCCAGAACTGCCTGCTTCAAAATAAGTGAAAGAATCTTGACTGGGGCGTAAAACACCATTACTCCACTCCACTCCACTTCAAAATACATTATTACATGTTACCTAGTAGTTTGAAAATTTCATTGGTCTAAGAGTCTTCGACCTTTGTTGTTATTTAGCCTTCTTAACTAATCCTCGTCGTGCCTGATGGCACATAAAGCTGTAACCAGGGACCTCCAATCTTGTCTTTCCTTAGCAACCCTCTCCAGCTCACCCCATGTCTTTCCCACCTTCTTCATTTCGGTCTCTACAGTCCTTCTCCATGTTTCTCCTTGCCTTCCCCTGCTTCTTTTTCCATTATCTGGGGTCCACTTTAGAGCTGTTTTTGCCCATTTCATTGCCCAGCTATCTCCATCTTCTCTGCTGTATTATTGTTGAAATGTTTTGCTGACCTGTTCATTTAGCCCTGATTATGTGTATTTCTTGCTAGTAATGACTCGGCAGATTTTTAGTTTCCTAGTTTTAGATTTTGATTAGAAATCCTTTTGGTCCAGTAATGGAGTGAAGTGATGGTGTTTTATTTCTCAGCCAAAATTCTTCAACTTATATCAAGGCAGTTAGGTCTTGGATGGTGAAAGAAATCAGGAGTTTTCAGAGAAAACCACCCACCTTCGTCAAGACAACTGACAAACTTTCCCACACTGGGATCTGTCCCAAGCAGGATTTTAAACTTAGGTGGTGAGATGCACTCTGCTCAGTAAACATGCACTTTATACCACTTAGCAATCAATGCTCCTTTTGATTAGGGTCCTCGGTGGCAAAGTTGTCTGTTGAAGTTTACACTGAAGGTTTATATTATGTATTTTATTAGCTTACATGTAGCTACTGTTTTGGATTTAGCACTGCAGCTTTTGTTTCTAATTACATAAAATCTGGTTTTCATCAGCTAAATTAAATATGGAATAGTGTACTTCAATGGTGCTCACTTTTTGACAAAACGAAAAAATGCAATCAAATGTTGTAGTGAATGTGTGGTAATCATTTGAAGTAAGTTTCTAATATATTCTATTAGGTTGAAATGTACATTCGTGAGTTAGGTTGTTCCAGAAAACCTTGAAACATAAAACTGGAATGCCATGAAAATTAATGAACTAACAGTTGCTAAAAGCATGCTTTAAGATTTTATGTTTCGTTTATTATATTTCAGCTGTGAAGAAAACTTGCTTAGTAATGTCAGAGCTTCCAGAAAGCACCAAAACAATTCCTGATCAATTGTCTACACAACAGAAAAAATTACAGAAATATTTGTCCGACAAATAATGCCCATAAGACTGTTAATATTGGAAATCTTGAATAAGACATTTTTAAGGAAAAGAAAAGCAAAATAAAAAATTAATGTGATTAGTAAAAATGAGTGGAATTAATGATAGAACTTTCTTTTAAAGAAATATTTTTACAATATTTATTTTTAAACTGTAAAATAATTGTTTGTGGATATGAATCAAACAAGAATGTTAGTAAAAATAACTATTTATATGTTGTATATTATTATTTTTTAATTTTTATTTTACTATTTATTTATTTTTTTTTTTTTAAGGAACTGGCCTCAATTTCACAAACATTTAACTAAGATTTTTCTTAACTTAAAATAAGCAAATTTTGGTGATCTCTCTAATTACAAAAAAAAAAAAAATATAATAAATAAAAAAAAAATTTAAAAAAAATTAAAAAATAAAAAAAAAGAGCGGGGGGGGGGGGGGGGGGGGGAATTAAACTAAATATTGTATAAGCTTGAAGTGATCTTCAAAAATGACACCTTAAATTCTTGAAAATCTTAACAATTCACCAAATTATTAAGATTTCAGATTTGCCAGATTAAGTTAAGGAAAATCTTAGTTATGATTGTGAAACCGGGACCTGGTCTTGGTTCTTTGTTTATATCAAGGTGATCAGTTATGAAATTGTAGACCATTATGGTAGCTAAGTTGATAGAGTGCTCAATTCATATGTGTGAGGTCTAGGGTTCGAACCCTGGTCGGGTCTGACCAAGACCTGAAATTGGTAGTGATTGTTCTTTGGCCAAGCACTCAGCATTTAGAAATGAAAGTCATGGGGTTCTTCTGTTGAGAACTTAAAAACTAATGCCCATGTCACCGCAGGCGTGGCATGTTAAAGAACACTTTCTGCATGTTGCCCTCATGCCACTAAATGTGTCAAAATTGCTGCCGCTTCATCTATAACTAGTGACATCTCGATATAAGTGAGATATTCTTGACTTGGTTGTAAAACCCCATTCAATCAATCAACAAATCTGAAACAGTAGAGGACAGAGTATTGACTAGATCACCTTGGTGCCAATCGGTATTAGGAGGACAGAGTATTGACTAAATCACCTTGGTGCCAATCGGTATTAGGAGGACAGAGAATTGACTAGATCACTCTGGTGCCAATCGGTATTAGGAGGACAGAGTATTGACTAGATCACCTTGGTGCCAATCGGTATTAGGAGGACTAAACTAAATATTGTATAAGCTTGAAGTGATCTTCAAAAATGACACCTTAAATTCTTGAAAATCTTAACAATTCACCAAATTATTAAGATTTCAGATTTGCCAGATTAAGTTAAGGAAAATCTTAGTTATGATTGTGAAACCGGGACCTGGTCTTGGTTCTTTGTTTATATCAAGGTGATCAGTTATGAAATTGTAGACCATTATGGTAGCTAAGTTGATAGAGTGCTCAATTCATATGTGTGAGGTCTAGGGTTCGAACCCTGGTCGGGTCTGACCAAGACCTGAAATTGGTAGTGATTGTTCTTTGGCCAAGCACTCAGCATTTAGAAATGAAAGTCATGGGGTTCTTCTGTTGAGAACTTAAAAACTAATGCCCATGTCACCGCAGGCGTGGCATGTTAAAGAACACTTTCTGCATGTTGCCCTCATGCCACTAAATGTGTCAAAATTGCTGCCGCTTCATCTATAACTAGTGACATCTCGATATAAGTGAGATATTCTTGACTTGGTTGTAAAACCCCATTCAATCAATCAACAAATCTGAAACAGTAGAGGACAGAGTATTGACTAGATCACCTTGGTGCCAATCGGTATTAGGAGGACAGAGTATTGACTAAATCACCTTGGTGCCAATCGGTATTAGGAGGACAGAGAATTGACTAGATCACTCTGGTGCCAATCGGTATTAGGAGGACAGAGTATTGACTAGATCACCTTGGTGCCAATCGGTATTAGGAGGACTAAACTAAATATTGTATAAGCTTGAAGTGATCTTCAAAAATGACACCTTAAATTCTTGAAAATCTTAACAATTCACCAAATTATTAAGATTTCAGATTTGCCAGATTAAGTTAAGGAAAATCTTAGTTATGATTGTGAAACCGGGACCTGGTCTTGGTTCTTTGTTTATATCAAGGTGATCAGTTATGAAATTGTAGACCATTATGGTAGCTAAGTTGATAGAGTGCTCAATTCATATGTGTGAGGTCTAGGGTTCGAACCCTGGTCGGGTCTGACCAAGACCTGAAATTGGTAGTGATTGTTCTTTGGCCAAGCACTCAGCATTTAGAAATGAAAGTCATGGGGTTCTTCTGTTGAGAACTTAAAAACTAATGCCCATGTCACCGCAGGCGTGGCATGTTAAAGAACACTTTCTGCATGTTGCCCTCATGCCACTAAATGTGTCAAATTGCTGCCGCTTCATCTATAACTAGTGACATCTCGATATAAGTGAGATATTCTTGACTTGGTTGTAAAACCCCATTCAATCAATCAACAAATCTGAAACAGTAGAGGACAGAGTATTGACTAGATCACCTTGGTGCCAATCGGTATTAGGAGGACAGAGTATTGACTAAATCACCTTGGTGCCAATCGGTATTAGGAGGACAGAGAATTGACTAGATCACTCTGGTGCCAATCGGTATTAGGAGGACAGAGTATTGACTAGATCACCTTGGTGCCAATCGGTATTAGGAGGACAGAGTATTGACTAGATCACCTTGGTGCCAATCGGTATTAGGAGGACTAAACTAAATATTGTATAAGCTTGAAGTGATCTTCAAAAATGACACCTTAAATTCTTGAAAATCTTAACAATTCACCAAATTATTAAGATTTCAGATTTGCCAGATTAAGTTAAGGAAAATCTTAGTTATGATTGTGAAACCGGGACCTGGTCTTGGTTCTTTGTTTATATCAAGGTGATCAGTTATGAAATTGTAGACCATTATGGTAGCTAAGTTGATAGAGTGCTCAATTCATATGTGTGAGGTCTAGGGTTCGAACCCTGGTCGGGTCTGACCAAGACCTGAAATTGGTAGTGATTGTTCTTTGGCCAAGCACTCAGCATTTAGAAATGAAAGTCATGGGGTTCTTCTGTTGAGAACTTAAAAACTAATGCCCATGTCACCGCAGGCGTGGCATGTTAAAGAACACTTTCTGCATGTTGCCCTCATGCCACTAAATGTGTCAAAATTGCTGCCGCTTCATCTATAACTAGTGACATCTCGATATAAGTGAGATATTCTTGACTTGGTTGTAAAACCCCATTCAATCAATCAACAAATCTGAAACAGTAGAGGACAGAGTATTGACTAGATCACCTTGGTGCCAATCCGTATTAGGAGGACAGAGTATTGACTAAATCACCTTGGTGCCAATCGGTATTAGGAGGACAAAGAATTGACTAGATCACTCTGGTGCCAATCGGTATTAGGAGGACAGAGTATTGACTAGATCACCTTGGTGCCAATCGGTATTAGGAGGACAGAGTATTGACTAGATCACCTTGGTGCCAATCGGTATTAGGAGGACAGAGTATTGACCAGATCACCTTGGTGCTTATCGGTATTAGGAGGACAGAGTATTGACTAGATCACCTTGGTGCCAATCGGTATTAGGAGGACAGAGTATTGACTAAATCACCTTGGTGGCAATCGGTATTAGGAGGACAGAGTATTGACTAGATCACCTTGGTGGCAATCGGTATTAGGAGGACAGAGTATTGACTAGATCACCTTGGTGCCAATCGGTATTAGGAGGACAGAGTATTGACTAGATCACCTTAGTGTCAATCTGTATTAGAAGGACAGAGTATTGACTAGATCACCTTGGTGCCAATCGGTATTAGGAGGACAGATTATTGACTAGATTACCTTGGTGCCAATCGGTATTAGGAGGACAGAGTATTGACTAATCACCTTGGTGCCAATAGGTATTAGGAGGACAGAGAAATGGACTAGATCACTCTGGTGCCAATCGGTATTAGGAGGACAGAGTATTGACTAAATCACCTTGGTGCCAATCGGTATTAGGAGGACAGAGTATTGACTAGATCACCTTGGTGCCAATCGGTATTAGGAGGACAGAGTATTGACTAGATCACCTTGGTGCCAATCGGTATTAGGAGGACAGAGTATTGACTAGATCACCTTGGTGCCAATCGGTATTAGAAGGACAGAGTATTGACTAGATCACCTTGGTGCCAATCGGTATTAGGAGGACAGAGTATTGACTAGATCACCTTGGTGCCAATCGGTATTAGGAGGACAGATTATTGACTAGATCACCTTGGTGCCAATCGGTATTAGGAGGGCAGAGTATTGACTAGATCACCTTGGTGCCAATCGGTATTAGAAGGACAGAGTATTGACTAGATCACCTTGGTGCCAATCGGTATTAGGAGGACAGAGTATTGACTAGATCACCTTGGTGCCAATCGGTATTAGGAGGACAGAGTATTGACTAAATCACCTTGGTGCCAATCGGTATTAGGAGGACAGAGTATTGACTAGATCACCTTGGTGCCAATCGGTATTAGGAGGACAGAGTATTGACTAGATCACCTTGGTGCCAATTGGTATTTGGAGGACAGATTATTGACTAGATCACCTTGGTGCCAATCGGTATTAGGAGGACAGAGCATTGACTAGATCACCTGGTGCCAGGATAATGGACTAGAAAGCGGTTTTCTTGTCTGAAGCATGCTATTTCGGTGAGCTGGCTTACTTACTTGTTTCTAGAGGAGAATAACCTTGCTCTCGTCACAAAAAGATATTTATTTGCTGAATTGGGTCATCCTGAGCATATAAAGCATGACATATATGCATAGAAAGCCGAATTATAGTTACATATACATATATAAGTGATAACAACTGATACCAACACTTGAACTACAATGCAAGTACATATACAGCGATGCAAGCAGGTTAAAAAGGAACATTTTTAATGAAATTACCATGTCAACCACTGTAACTTACAAAAAATGGATTTAGATATTTACAGTTTATATTTTTAATGAGAATAAAAAAGATAATTCTTATGTTAAAGGAAAATCTGTTAAAGTCACAGGCGCTTGTTTCGATATTTTAAGAAAATAAAATCCCTTGACCCTAATATAAGTCTTATGTTAGGGTCAAAGGATCTTATTTATTTATTTTTTTTTTTAAAATATCGAAACAAGCGCCTGTGGTTAAAGTTCAACTTTCAACCAATTACTTATATTTAAAAGGGGGATAACTCAACAGTGTCAGTTATCATTTTGGGGAGGTAATAAATTAGAGTTATCTTTCTTGTACCATATATGCATAGAAATTATAACAGAATCGTCCAAGTTTAGTAAAATTATTCATTATTCGAATAAATGTATTTATGACATCGAGATTTTTCAAATAAGAAAATCTTTTTTTTTTTTCTAGTTTAAAAAAAAGAAGTATAACATATGGTCTAGTAATGGATAATCTGTAGTTAGAATTTGTTATAATGTTCAAGTATTTTCAAAACCAAATGCAGACTTGAGTTTAACATAATTTTCTAGTTTACCTGTGGATAAATGGTGTTTCACCAGTAACGTTTTAATATGTTAAAATTGCTGAAGCGACGTTAAACAATAATTCAACCAACCAACCAACATCCATCAAAAAGTTAAATAATAAAAATTTTTACCAAAAAATAAATAAATAATATGTATACCAAATTTCATTTACATTGTGTTTGAGGTCAAAATAAGAGTGCCAATACCTTTGTTTAAGAGTGGAGTGGAGTAATGGTGTTTTACGCCCAAGTCAAGATTCTTTCACTTATTTCGAGGCGGTCAGTTCTGCGATGATGGAGGAAACCGGAATGCCCGGAGAAAACCACCGACCTTCGGCAAGCGAACTGACAAACATTCTCACCCGAGTGGGATCCGAGGCGATGAGAGGCACTGTGATCCGTAAGTGCGCGCTTTAAACCACTCGGCCAACGAAGCCCCAACCTTTGTTTAAGGTTAAGGTTTGAAAACGAAGCTTGCTACAAATAAAAAAAAAAAAAAAAAAAGACAAACTTATTTTAAATTCAACTTTTAACAAAAATTTTATTTCAAGTCTAAATTATTGGTATTTAAAGTGTCCATTGATCTTTGTTTTAATTCCGTTTAAATTTTCTGAAAAAAACAACAAAATTATATATATATATATATATATATATATATATATATATATATATATATATATATATATATATATATATATATATATATGTATGTATGTATGTATGTATGTATGTATGTATGTATGATGTTGATAGGTTAATGGGCTGTAAATCAAAGGGTTAAAAAATAGAAACCGCCAGTGTACCATGTGATCAATACCGCTTAACGTCTTGGCGGTATGAAATGTAAAACTTTTACGTTAAAAATTTGGGGATCAAGTTTAGAACGAACCCTGTTGAAAAGTCACTTTCAAAAATTGACAAGCTTGCCAAATCCAAAAATATGTCGGCCTCTAACGGAACAATAGGCTTTTCTAGTTGAACACTTTATGATATTACAATAACTGTGTCTATGATCGATATTTATGTGTCCTGTGACACACATAGAATTGTTGCAAAAACGAATATAAATGACTGTTGTCATATGACTGTGTGAGCTATTTGGGCTGGCACAAATTTTCCATTCATTCAACATATAAAATCGCGAAAACAGCAAACGCAATGGAACTCGCGAAAAAAAATGACGAGAAATTTCCGCAATTACTATTTTGTATAGATAACAACAACAACAACAACAACAATAATAATAATAATTATCATAATAATAATAATAAATGAATACTAACCATACTGCTTTACATTTATATTCCACATAGAGGTATTTCCAAACGCCTGTACACGGCTCTCCGAAATTTCCGACGGATGCATGAACTTGACAGTAGGATTTGCCTTCACAATATTCCATGGTTTTGGCTTTGACGTCACTGTGACAATTGGTAACTTGTGGTCCCATGCCTTGGCAGTACTTCAAGCTTTCCCGGCCCCACATGGCTGATTTTATCTTAATTACGTGTCCCTGTGGACAAGTTAGCGCCTGTGAATCGCTCTCGCAAACATGGACTTCATGACCTTGACAAAAAAGTTTTGTGCATTTCAGTTATTAATCTGAAATAGTCCGAATTTCCTCTGAACCTAACACGCGCTGTGTGTAGGGTCAGAACAATTTAAATATTAAAAACTCAGGATTTTGCAATACCAGCTGGTGTCGGAAGGAGTACCGACTCATTTTGCTTCAGACTGAAAATATTAGTGGAACTGTAGAAAAGTTACTAAGCTCAATCGATAGGTCAGTGATTTGTCTTCCAAAAAATTGAAATATTTCAAGTTGTCAACGCCTCTGGTTTGAGATTCAGATCAGTTCCTTTGGTGTTGATGTTTGCCGACATCGTCTTCGATTTCCAAAACAACCAAAACAAGACTTCTTGATCTCGAGAAACTCTCAAATCTAAATATTTTGAAAGTTAATCACTCACCTGTCGATTGAGGTCGGTATTTTCAGTCTACAGTGAAATGAAGCGGCGCTCCATCCGACACCAGTTGATATTGGAAAATCCCTAGAAATTGTTCTGACCCTACACACAGCCCTGAGCCGTCAGGCATAAAGTGTGTTAGGGTCAGAGGAATTTCGGACTACATCAGTAATAGCAAAATCAGCCAAAATAAGACTACAATATTAAACAATTTATACACCAAAAATAAATAAAACAAGTTCACGAATTTTTGCTCATGACACAATTGCAAATGTGACCGGTTGGTTAAATGCTATTTAACGTTGCGTATTGTGGTTTTAAAATTTTCGTGAAGTTTCTTAGAGTTTGATCAAATAAAAATGGCTGTTTTATAAGTATGTTCCCTTTTTCTGTTTTCATTTCATTAATGGTGTTTGAGCTTCAGTAAATAAACTTTTTACCTATATTCAGGCGATCAGCTGGAATGGTGGAGAAAACCGGAGTGACCGTAGAAAGAATACCGACCTTCAGTTGGCGCTTTCTGGTTCCTCGGTGTTTACTGAAGGCATTGTGGGAAAATTGATTTTGTTTCTTAAAATGCGCACAAGTTCAAAGCCTGTCTCAAATTCTGATTATATACACTTCAAGGTCACTTTTATCATTTTATGTACTTAAAGTGACATACTTTCTCCTGAAATCGTCCATAATTCGTCACTTTCTCCAAAGTCTTCAGTCTAATAAAACGACGGTTCAAAAGAAAGAGCTTTTTTATTCCCCTATTCAAATGTCCATTCGTCCTTCATCGGTCCTCCGTTGTCCTTTTCACCATCTACTTTTAATTTTAACAATTTCTACTCAAGTGAAGTCATGGCCATAAAACTTGGTTAGCTGGGATAACATATTTTCTGTCACAGATGTTAGTTTTTGTACCCCACCTGAACTAAAGGCTCAGATAAGCTATTTCTATCCGTCTTCGTCCGTCGTGCGTAAACTTTTTAATCTTCTCCAAACCACTTGGCCAAATTTAATCAATCTCGGTTAACATTATGCCTGGGTAAACGCCTAACAGATTTGTATAAATAAAGAAGTTATGTCCCTTTTGAAGCACTAAAAAAAAAGGGGGGGGGAGTGAAAAACTTAAGAAATTCTCTGAATGTACAAGAGATATATATTACTACGGTTATTTTATTCAAAAAAATTCTTAGGTCATCTAGTTTCGGATTTGCACAAATGAAAGGCATGGGGCTCAAAATGGGGAGATGGCAAGACACTTAATGGGGAAATTGCTAAAACTATGATTATAAAGTTGTCAATATATCTTAAAAACGATTAAATTTATGTCAAGGCATGTATATAAGAAAAATGTAGGTATTGATATAACGATTATTTTGATATATGATTCAAGGTTATACATTCAAAGATCAAGGTCATAGCTGCATAAGGAGCCTTAAATTGCTAGGTATCTTAAAAACTATGAACATTTTGCATAAGCAGGTATGTAGGTATTGATATGACGATGATTTTGATATAGGTCAAGGTCATAGGTGAATAAAAAGACTGAAATTGTTAATTGTTTTAAAACTTTTTTATTTGCAGGTATATAGGAATATTGTATGCATGAATAATTATAACTATTCACTGTACGTTTTACCAACATTATTTATAATATCCAGTGATGTTCAAAATAGTCCGGTTCTACAGAGTATTGAGTTCCCTGTGCAAATGCTCTCTCTCTCTCTCTCTCTCTCTCTCTCTCTCTCTCTCTCTCTGCGTTTATTACTTACTAGCCAGCACTACAGATGCCATCGCAAAAATCACCAAACAGGAAAATTTATGCATTTTACCTGCAAAAAAAATGTTTAAATGATACATGAACTTACTGATTTTCAACGATTCTTCAGTGTGTGTGTAATTTTTTTTAAATTATTTAAATCATATTTGGAATTGCAGCAGTTTGTTTGGATGATATAAATCGACGGGAGAAATGGTGCAAAATCAAATTTGAGGACAAAAGGAACACGGAACTACAATGTATGGGATATCAAATACATGTTTATACATGTATACATTACAAGTTTGGATACAGCGACTTCATAATTACCAACAATGTAATAATTACGACCATCAATGACTTTTTAATTAGTTATTCCATTAATTAAATTACAAAAATTGAGCATTGTTTTAAAATTCAAATTTAGACATGGACTGGTATGTTTGTGTTTTATTATTAATTACATCGAACTCTTTTTTTATTTCGCTGCTCAAATGCAAACGTTTCCGTTTGCTGTTTGTTAAATTAAAATTTAAAAGAAATTATAAGTACATGTACATTGAATGACAGAAAAAATTGTCCTATAAAATTTCCCCATTTTTTTTTATCAAATATCTTTCGCGACATGTACTGCTGATAAATATTAATAGCAAGCTTTATCCGATTAAAAAAAATCTGGTTTAAACTTAATTAAAACGTTTAAATGAAAATCAAGTTAAAATGAAATTAAATCAAATTAAATTTTTAAATCGTCTTAAAATAAAGTTAAATGTGATAAAATAGTTTGACTTACTTGTTTCAAGTTAACTGATTCTATATGAAACGCTGCATTCGTTTTGGTCGTGAATTTATATAATTCTAGATGAGGATGTTATCAACCCTACATCACCTGTTAGGTCCGGGCACCTGTTGTTTTTCCACTTGTAGATAAATTAACATACAATAAATTGAATGATGAATATCATTTTTGTATTAAGGCATCTCTCTCTCTCTCTCTCTCTCTCTCTCTCTCTCTCTCTCTCTCTCTCTCTCTCTCTTGAATTTTCAAAGGGATCTAATCCACTTGAATGGAATCCGCCGATGCCGAAGGCCCATCAGTGGCCCTGTGTCAAAGCAGAACCCTCCCTGTACATTGCCCTTAAAGCACTGCAAAGGTTCTAAATTTCTGGCACTTCACCTATAGCTGGTAACGTCTTGATATAAAAATGAAATATATGAAATATTCTTGACTAGAACGTAAAACCAAATTAAATCTAATCAAATCAACCTCTCTCTCTCTCTCTCTCTCTCTCTCTCTCTCTCTCTCTCTCTCTCTCTCTCTCTCTCTCTCTCTCTTGCTTGCGACATGATTTACTGTAATAATTATTTATGCTTTTGTCGGTTGCCGTGAGTTAGTCGAAACTTGTCCATCTTGAGCATAGAGATTCATCAGATTTGTATTTATATGTTTATTTCGACTATAAAAAGTCTTTTTTTAAGTTGGGTGATAGCAAAATTTCTGTTGTTTCATTTATTTAATCTTATCAGTTTATATATAACGACAAAATAGCAAATAGATAAAAATGGCGTTTAAGTCAAGCTCAGAGTTTCTTGTCTTATATAGAGCCAATCAGCCCAAGGATGGTGGAGGAAAACGAAGTACCCAGAAAAGGTGAAGACCTTAGGCAAGTATCTTCCCGAGGACAATTAGGATTCGAACCCATCCGTTCTACAGACCAACCGACCACCAAGATCTCTTACAACAGTATACGTAAAGCTGCATTAAGTTTTTCAATTTTCTGAATTTTTTTTTTTTTTTTTTTTTTGAATATATTTTTTTAAAAAATAGATAACTTCTAATCACGATCCGTGAGATTCATTTTCTAAAATTTCATTCCTTTTAGCTGTAAATAAACGGAATCCTCTAACCGGTTGGTCAATGTTTAACGATGATTATTATGAGCTTGGAGCATGCGCACGGATGTACGGAAAAACCCATGAATCAAAGGTGAAACATGACAAATTGCATTAATTGTCCTTCATTAACAGCCAGATGTATTTGAAATGGTGTTGTGTATCCCTTACTTAGTCACAAATGACAAATTCAACGAATTTCTGTGTTTAATTTATCGTATTTCACCGTTTTAAAAGTTGTGTTTAAATGACCCGGTTTTTTCATGTCGTAACCAAGTTCTAATATTAGATCCCATATGCTACATCTCGCTGGGAAATTTTTGTTGTTTCTGTATTTATTCGAGCTTTTATCGTTGAACCAAATGTAACATTGTTCATTAGGAACATCATTAATTAGATAAGCACCGTTTTAATTTTTTCTTTGGAAAAATTAATGCAGCCTTAAAGCTGCATTAAGTTTACCAATTTTCTGAATTTTTTTTTATTTTTCTAAAAATATATTTTTTTAAAAGTAGATATCTTCTAACCACGATCCGTGACATTCATTTTCTAAAATTTCATTTCTTTTAGCTGTAAATAAACGGAATCCTCTGACCGGTTGGTCAGTGTTCTACAATGGTAATTATGAGCTTGGAGCATGCGCACGGATGTACGGAAAAGCCTAGAATCGAAAGTGAAACATGAAAGATTGCATTAATTGTCCTTCATTAATATCCAGATGTATTTGAAATGGTGTTATTTATCCCTTACTAAGTCACAAATGACAAATTCAACAAAGTTCTGTGTTTAATTTATCGTATTTCAACATTTTGAAAGTTGTGTTTAAATGACCCGGGTTTTGATGACGTAACCATGTTCTAATATTGGATCCCAAATGCCGCATCTCGCTGGGTAAATACTGTAATTTCTGTATTTATTTGAGCTTTTATCGTTGAACCAAATGTAACATTCTTCATTAGGGACATCATTTATTAGATAAGCACCGTTATAATTTTTCTTTGGAAAACTTAATGCAGCTTTAATACAATACACGATTTTTTAACTTCAAGTTTGACCCAATGCTTTATATAACCTTTGGACTGCCACGAGTATATTATCATGTATGTCATTTAACCTTCTCGGTAGTTGTAGAGCGCCTTTATATTAACAATCAAGCTCCAATACAAGATTTGATTTAATTGGGTGGAATTTTACGTCCCAGTCAAAAGATTTCGCTTATATCGAGACGTCACCAGCTATAAATGTAATTGGCAGAAATTTTGACCTTTGCAGGGAGCTTGGAGAGATGGACAGGGATGAGATGGTTCTTTAACTTGCCAGGACACGGAACATCGGTAAGGTATTTTAGGTTTCCCTCGAAGGACCCCGTGACTTTCATTTCTAAATGTCGAGTGCTTGGCCTAAGAACAATCACTACCAATTTTCAAGTGTTGGTGAGATCAGGCCCGGGGTTCGAACCCCGACCTCCAACATACGAAGCTTACACTCTATCAACTGAGCTACCGTAGTGGTTCCAAAACAAGAGACCATTTATATGATCTATCATGTGTTGTTTAAAATTTTATTTTCAAAACGAAAATTAAATGCAACAGATCAAATCCATAAAACTTTGGTTCGAACCGCGACCTCCGACATACGGAGCAAGGATCAACAAGAGATCATAAATATGATCTATAATGTTGTTTAGAATTTTCAAAACAAAATTAAAAAGTAGCACATAACAGATCAAATCCATAAATAAAGGCTTTTCAGTGCATGCAAAATCTTAGAGTAGAAGGATGCGGGTACCGACTTGTGAAAACACACGCTGTAACAGCCCATTTATTAAACACATGTTGTAACAGCCCATTTATTAAACACATGCTGTAACAGCCCATTTATAGAGACAACTAAACACAACTCCACAATTATTGAAGTCACGCGCACTACAATTCGGGCCAACGAGCTAGATAAATATAAGTTGCACAACTTGTTTCTTAAGTTAACATGGTTTTTCTATGATTTGACCTAGTGACCTATTTAGTCACCCAACATGATCAATAATCCGACTTGAGTAAGCTTTTGTCAAGATGTTCAATCTCGGTAAGTTTAAAGAAGATTTATCAAAAACTGTGTGTTCTAGAGTGCTTACAATGTTTTTGTATGATTTGACCTAGTGACCCACTTTTTAACCCAACATGACTCATATTTAAACTTGACTTAGCTTTGGTCAAGATATTCAATGTGAACAAGTTTGAAGACAATTTATCAAAAACTGTGGCTTTTAGAGTGTTAACAAGGTTTTTCTATGATTTGACCGAGTGGCCTAATTAATGACCAAACATGACCCATATTCGAAATTGACTTATTTTTGGTCAAGGTTTTCATTCTGAGCAAGTTTGAAGACGATCAATCAAAAACTGCGGCTTCTAGAGTGTTTACAAGGTTTTTCTTTGATTTGACCTAGTGACCTATTTATTGACCCAACATGACCCATGTTCGAACTTGACTTGGCTTTGGTCAAGAGGATCACTGTGGCCAAGTTTGATGTAAACTGGATTAAAACTGTGGCCCCTAGGGCCTAAAATAAAATTAACTTTGTTTGCCGTTGACCGCCCGACCCACTTGAAATGCCCCGACCCAAAAAATTTTATTGCCATCAATTCCATTTTTTTTTTTTTTTTTACCTGAAGTCTTGTCGTCCGTTTGACAAGTTTCAGACCGGAATATGAATTGCGCATCAAACTTCCAGCAGATTATTAACCCGAAAAGAACGACACGTAACTTCTCATACAACATAACGGATGGTTAACCAATGTAGGGGCATTAATTTGTTTAATTTAACCCGAAAAGAGCGACATGCAACCTTTCACACAACATAAGAAATGCTTTAATACGTATTTAAAGGGCAATAACACTGACAATAAGCGAGACAACATGTGAGCAAGTTGATCTATGATAGTATGGAAGTTCCGCTTTGTTTTTCCGTGGGAGAAACACAGGGAGGAACTTAGTCCGAGAGATCTGACATCGATTTTATTTTACTTTTCGACTTTTGTAAAATCGACTTTACAAAAGTCGAAAAGTAAAATAAAATCGATGTCAGATCTCTCGGACTAGGAGGAACTAAGAAGACATTGGTTAACAATGCGAGAGAGACACAGAGATGCTGCGAATTTTCCGAGTTGTATTGCCAGTTTGTTTTACTTGTAAAGAGAGTGGCAAAGCCATTCCAAAGCGTAATCCGATCAACTGATTTTTAGTGAACTTACTAGTCTTGATAATGGACCATTATTTTGATCAGACATTGTATTGTTACTTTTAAATTAAATTGGTTGTTTCTTAATTTTTTAAATTTCATGTTTTGATTCTGACAGGTTTACTTTGCTTTGAAATGGCAGAGTTGAATTGATTGAATTTATGAGTTTAAGGAGTAAATAAAGTACATGTATGTTATCAGTAACATGTAAGACATAAAGTCTATTATGTTGAAAATTTTTAATTAGTTCTGTAATTTGTAGATGATCTGATTTAAAAATATATTTAGTGGTTTTTGACATTTAATGTACAGTGTCATTGAATGAAAATTTTATGTTTTTAAGTTTTTAATTCTAGTCAGTTGTTGATTTTTCAATTTTATTAATTTCTAATTCGTTGATTCAGAGTTACCAAAGTCAATAGTTGAATAAACTTTAAGCAGTTAATAAATGGTTGATGTTTGTGTTGTTTAATAACAATTTGTGGAATTTAATGGTAGGGGCTTATTTTAAAAGAGTTCAGAATAATTTTCTGACATTCTAGAATCTGTCTTTCGT
This sequence comes from Tegillarca granosa, assembly GCA_029721355.1. NCBI lineage: Eukaryota > Metazoa > Mollusca > Bivalvia > Arcoida > Arcidae > Tegillarca > Tegillarca granosa. Next base: position 10,056,397 of record CM056612.1, on the reverse strand, counting down.
ATGCAGGTTTGAAAAAAAAGAGAAGAGAAAATCGTCTGGAAATCTCTCGAATACTGGTATATATTTCATCTTTCATCTGACATCTCTTGTTTTAAGATGGAGGTGTTCATCTAGTCAGTTATGAGGCATTATGACAGTTTAACATCTCACATTTAATTTGCAACAAAAAGTTGATAAGCATTGGATATAAATATATATTTGACATTCTGACAATACTGCAGCTATTTTGGTCTGATGGTGTTATTTTCACAATTTTGGTATCCCTCATTGGTATATTGAAAAAATATATTTGAAATTAACATTTAATGGACCAGTATAATTTTTTATTCAAAAGTGCAATAGATTAAGTTTTCAAAGAATAAAATAAAATATTTTTCCTACCTACCTACCCCCATGTGGTTAGCATGGGTCGGAAAACAGCAAACAAAGAATTTTTTAAGTTAGGCCTAGAGTGTTAACAAGCAAAAGTTGACACACGACGCACGTCGGACGAAGACTGATCACAATAGCTCACTTGAGCACTTTGTGCTCAGGTGAGCTAAAAACACGGCCATCAAACCTCCGTAAGCAGTCAGGGGCTATGTGACCCGTAAGTTTGCACTTTAGATCAGAAGGCCACCGGAACAAAGTCCACTAGGCAGTTAGAGGCGATGTGATTTGTAAGCGAACGCTTAAAGCTGCATTAAGTTTTCCACAGAAAAAATTAAAACGGTGCTAATCTAATTAATGATGTTCCTAATGAACAATGTTACATTTGGTTCAAGCTCAAATTAATACAGAAGAAACAGTATTTACCCAGAGAGATGCAGTATTTGGGATCTAATTTTAGAACATGGTTACGTCATCAAAACCCGAGTCATTTAAACACAACTTTCAAAACGGTGAAATACGATAAATTAAACACAGAACTTCGTTGAATTTGTCATTTGTGACTTAGTAAGGGATACATAACACCATTTCAAATACATCTGGATATTAATGAAGGACAATTAATGCAATCTGTCATGTTTCACCTTCGATTCTAGGGTTTTCCGTCGTCCAAAAATCTAAGGTTTTCCGTCGTCCGTGCGCATGCTCCAAGCTCATAATTACCATCGTAAAACACTGACCAACCGGTCAGAGGATTCCGTTTAATTACAGCTAAAAAAAATGAAATTTTAGAAAATGAATGTCATGGATTGTGGTTAGAAGTTATCTATTTTTAAAAAAAAATATATTTTTTAGAAAATCAAAAAAAAAAAAAAAAAAAAAATTCAGAAAATTGAAAAACTTAATGCAGCTTTAAGACCACTTGGCCAGCGTGCCTCCTCCAGCCGCTCCTCCAAACTCCTTTCAGGGGAGAAAAGCGATCCTTAAGATGATATTTGTATCAAATATTTGTGAAATAATCAAATAAAATAAATTGTTCATTGGTATATTGGTTTATTGCTATAACTAAAAAAATGTCAATGAAATACCACATTGACCTAAAAATAAATGAAAACATGTTCAATAACAATATAAAACATTACACTGAGGCGGTCAGTTCTAAGAAGATAGAGGAAATCGGAGTGCCCAGAGAAAACCGCCGAATTTCGGTAAGCGAACTGACAAACTTTCTCACACTAGGATCTGTTTCGAGTTGTATTCAAACCCTGGTGGTGAGAGGTGCTGTTATCCTTAAGCGTGCGCTTTAGATCACTCGGACACCGAAGCCCCAGCTTAATAGAGTGACGTGGAGTAATGGTGTTTTATGATCAAATTCAAGATTCTCTCACTTACACTGAGGCAGTCAGTTCTGAAGTTCCCATAGACAAACAAATTATGCAAATACAAGCTTAACTTAAATTTGATTTACTGATTTACGTCGCTATCTAATTTTATATAACTAACAAATTACTCTGAAAGTTTCCTTAACTTCTGTATACATTCTATCCACTTTCTCTACGCATGCCTGCACAACCCATTCATACAAAACGTGCAGATTTTCTTAAAACAAAGGTAATTTACTAACCATTTATCAAAGAGATTTATATCCAATGTGCTACTAGAAAAAAAATCAAGGCAGTTTTACACCAATTAAATTCTTCCATGGAAGCATTTTGCTTACATATTTCTTTTCATTTTTCGTGCATACAAAATGTGAACATTTTCCTAAAACAAAGGCAATTTACTTCCATAAAATGAAGAGAGATTTATACCCATTTTGCTACACTTCTCCCCTACTAGAAAAAAATCAAGGCAGTTTTACACCAATTAGATTCTTCCATGGAAGCATTTTGCTTACATATTTCTTTTCATTTTTCATGCATACAAAAATGTGAACATTTTCCTTAAATAAAGGTACTTTACTTCTATATAATGAAGAGATTTATACCCATTGTGCTACACTTCTCCCCTACTAGAAAAAAATCAAGGCAGTTTGGTTTTCTTCTGTGTAAGCATTTGTCTTACATAATTTCTTTTCATTGTTGTTTAAGGAATTTTAAGTGGTCAATATGGCCAGTTTTAGTAATTTTTCCTCAGGGGAAAGTTACTTTCATCAATAGTAATTTGAGCCAAATAAAATAACTGAACACACTTACATATCTAAAACATTCTATGGGCATGAGTCAATATTAATCTCAACATCCTGTGTACACCTAAATTTTATACAACACTACTGGTTAAAATGAGTAGTCCCACCTATATTCTATTTTCTGTAGTCCCACTGAACATTTGGTCAGTGTACACATAGTGTACATATGAAGTCCTAATATCCTATTTATACTCAAGCTTCCAAAACATCTACTTCCAGGTAATCCCAAAATTACATGTAAACTAATAACCTCAACATCCAGTGTACACTTTACACTTCTAAACACCATGGGCACCTTGAATAAGGTCATCCCACTATCAAATGTTCACAAGTAATCTCAATGTCTTATGTACATACACTTCAGTACCATAGGTGAGTCTAGCTGATTTATCTTACCATGACTTTGGTACATCCATGTACACGACAAATATCCCACATATACCCAAGTCTTCTAAAAACATCACTGCAGTAGCTCATTTGGTAGAGTGCTCGCTCCGTTTGTGAAAGGTCGTGGGTTCAAACCCCGGCCGGATCTGACCCAAGACTTGAAAGTGGGTAGTGACTGTTCTTTCGCCAAGCACTATGCATTAAGAAATGAAAGTCACGGTTCTTTCGGATGGGAACTTAAAATAAACGAGGTCCCTTGTCACGGCGTGGCACGATAAAGAACCCTGCAATATAATGCCATTAGCGCAACACACAGGCAAAATTTCTGCACTTTCGCCTATAGCTGGTGATGTCTCGATATAAGTTAAATATTTTTGACTGAGACGTTAAACACCATTACTCAACTCAACTCTTCTAAAACCAACTACAGCTAAATCCACCCCACCCACCTTCATCATATGTTCATATGTACACTTTGTTCAGTAAATGTACACATACCAAATATATATATATATTACCCAGTCTTCAAAGCAACACCCATATTTAAATTTCATCCAATCATTCAAACATTACAAATCAATAAAACATTTTGTTGGCATTTTATGTATGTGAAAGTATCCCATTAACACTTGTGTCAATGTACACAACACTACACACAGTCCTATGTTTCCATAAATTTAAAATAATTAGTAGCCAAATTTCAAAAATTTGTGAAAAAATAGTCTTTTTTAAAGTATTTTCTCACAAATTTGCTAAAATATGTTACTTTTTGAAAGAATTTCTCAGAAATTAGTAGCCAATGGCGATTTTGGCTATCAAGAATGGAAACATTGTCAGTCTGATCATCATGTGTACAGTGTACACCTGGTCCCAGTTTCACTATCATTCACTCAACTGAGTGTACACTCAACTCAAATATTGCCATTTTTTGCTCATCAATATTTTGAAAATTTGAAGTTTTATGAAACAATATTTTGTTTTGTTCAACAAAACTACACTGAATAATAAAAATATAACATTAGATATTCATTTTTAACTGTGTAATGTCTTAAAAAGTGACATTGTAATATTCCGGAATTTGAGTTGAGTGTACACTCAGTTGAGTGAATGATTGTGAAACTGGGGCCTGTTTAGGGAACAACAAAGACAAAGTATGAACCTGACTACCAAGAGGAATGCAACATAACTTCTGGATTTCATAGAACAAATCACAGTATTGGTACCTTTTTACTTATGTAAATATAAACTCATAAAAATTTGTATTTTATACATGTATATAAATCTGGTCCCTTGTTTATCATAAAATTTATTAAAGTATGTTAAATATTAAAGTTAAAAAAAAATTATAAGTTTGAGTTTGCAGTGGTTTTGTTGCCTAAAATCACTACCAAATAAAGGTAGTTTCCCTTTGAGAAATAAGACTAAAATTTCCCAATTTGACAACTAAAATTCCCCAAAAGGCAACAGTGACACACATTCAAATAGTTTAAGTTAAATCCAGTTGTCCAAAACTGTTCTGACAGACAAAACATGTTAGATATTGTCACAATATAAAATCTTTGCAATGAATTTCAAAATTCTGAGCGTAATATGCGACATAAAAGGGGTCCAAATTTTTCCAATCTGAAAGGTTGAAGGTAGTTTTTAAAACCATAGCAAAATCACTGGTTTGTACATTTTGTCTAGTGGATGGGAATGAATTTTTCTTTATGATTTGGGATAATGATAAATTTTATGATCAGCAAAAAAAAAAAAGATGAAAAATAATAGCGTTGAACACCTCAGTTACAAAAATGTTAAATGGATATGTTTATTCTATAACTGAAGATGACAACGATTATGATGACATGAAGAGTAATAAAAAAAAAGTCGTCATCGACGGTGATGACAAGAAGAGTGATAAAAAAATTATAATGAACACATTATTTACAAAATACCATAACAAAAACTTCAAAATGTAAATATCATTATAGATCAGGGCTTTTTTCTGACTGCTTTTGACTTTTTGTAAATTAAGCATACAATTTTGCAAAAAATCAAGCTAATGTACTCAAATACAATTTCAAGTGACAATGGTTTTTATTTTGATGTTGAAAAATTATTTTGTGTTCAGTAAAATAACATTAAACTGCCTGATAATAGACAATAATCTAAGGCATAGAATAAAGATCCAAATTAAAAAAAGATCCAGAATAATATGACTTTAGTAACATCAGTCCTTGATTTTGTCCAAATTTTCTCTGAACCTGACACACTTTATGCAAGGTGGCTCTGTGTAAGTCAAAACATTTTCTATATCAAAAACCTGGGATTTTCCAATACCAACTGGTGTCAGACAGGGTAATACCTCATTTCACAGACGTAAACTTACTGATCTCAATTAACAGATGAATAATTTGTGTTCTAACACATTTTTAGATTTTTAAGTGTCATTGCTGCAGGTCTGAAAATCTGTATAAATTTATGCAATATTGATATACTGACCTTGTCTTCCGTTTTTTTAAACAGGACTTCTCAAACTTTTGTATTCAAAAGTTTTGGAAGACAAATCATTCACCTATCCATCAAGGTTAGTTACATTTCTATGGTATCTGCAATAAGTATATTTTTTTCCGCATTAAAGGATGTTTCTTGTTACAAAATAGGCCTAGCGAGCTTCTAAACGTATAGAAGCTTATTTTCGCATATGGAAATTTTGGCTTATTCTGGCAGCAGTAATAAAATTTTCCAAAATAAACATGAAAATAACTGTACCAGTTGTCTGTTAGTGAGTAGTTTTAGACCGCTAAAATAAATATGAACAAAGTCTCGATATAAGTGAAATATTCTTGACTGGGACGTTAAACATCATTACTCAACTACTCACTCAATAAATATGAACAAAATTTCAACTGACTTTTTCTTGCCAAAATTTGGCCCAACTTAAATAACCCGCTATACAGTATTATGCCTGACCACATAATTAAAATAAACTGAAAAATAACTTTAAGAATTATGCTGATTCATAAGATTAAACAAGAATTCCACGGACTTATATGTCTGGCCTGGTTAGTTTTTTATTGAGTAGAAAATAAGGAACAAGATGAAATCAAATTATGATGCGAAAAATGACAGAACAAGAAAAGAGGCAAGTTTTTGGATAAGTAACAGAGTGTTTCCGAGGGAAACTTGAGAAGACGTGAGATGTTGGAAGACAACATAAAAGCACAGGATAAGTCTAGATAGCTTACCAAGGATGAATATGCTGACTTCATTTTAGACCACTTAGGAGGCAAAGCCAGGTAATTTTAGGAAGATAAGACGTTATAAGATCAAAATCCGATAAAATTTAGGAGGTTTTGTTTGGTGATGGAAACGTACAATCGAATGTTCAGAAAAAATATATTTTCAGCTGTGAACAGAAAAGGGGAGAAGACATCGTCTCATTCTTGTGCTTAGTAGAGCTATGTGGGAAAATGTCAAAGTTTGGTTCCTCATTTAAACCTTGTCGGGAAACTAGTTTGAAAGCATGTTTAACTGAGGGAGTTGCAGAAGAAAGTTTAAGATGTGAATTAAAACAATTGAGAGCCCCTCACTTAAGTTCTTTGACAATTGAGAGCCCCTTACTTAAGTTCTTTGACAATTGAGAGCCCCTCACTTAAGTTCTTTGAAATTACGGACAGAGCAAGGGCTAGGGTTGGACCTGAAAAATCCAAATATAGTGCCACCCAGCACGAAATCGACTGTTTCGTATTCCACAAATGATGATTGAGATATCTGATTTCTTATTAAATATATAATAAAACTTTGTGCTAATCAGATAAACTCTTATATATTCATTATAATAAAACTTTTGACTGAGCCAATCAGAAAAACTCTTATATATTCATTATAATAAAACTTTTGACTGAGCCAATCAGATAAACTCTTATATATTCAAGGTAAGTGAATATCATGCTGCTTTAGATTAAGATATCTGACTGGCTATTCATCATAATGAGAAAAATTGACTGAATCAATCAGATAATTTGTTACATATTCCATGCAAATTAAATTTTTTTCCAATCTTCTGACTTATATGTGATGGATGGTGATGGAATGAATAAAGCCAGGTTTTCAGACATTGTTTTTAAAAGAAAATACATTTCTTTTGAGAAGATTTTCATTTATCTGAATGACATTTTACATAATATTTGATCCAATATGTTTTTTTATGTTATAATATCCAAAATTTATCCAAAAACTATTCAAAAACTTCAAAATTGCAGGGTATACAGAGAACAAAATCAAGGACATGTGTACTAAAAATGATCAAATGTGAAGTTTATCAGTGAAAAAAAAATATTCATATAAAATGTTAGTATAAACATCCAAAATAAATTATGAACTATATCATTAAAATCCTGTTATAATAATTGGATGAACACAATATCTGTTATAAGTAATTGATATGATTGGTTTAAAAATATCCAATTAAATCATAGTTTCCAAAACATCAGGATCATCATCAACATTTCCATCCATGTAGTGTTTTCCTCGAGTATTTGATGCCACCTGTCCCACAGGAATTAAAGAGGATTCACTTGAAACTCCAAAAGAAGAATCTTCATTATATGTATAGTTAATGTCAAGGTCATCAATTTCCTCATAGTTATGACCTTGGACGACCTTTGACCTCATGTGTCTTGTTATTGCTGTAGAAATCTTGGTTTTGTTGATACATGTTGACATGGTTAAAACTTGAAAGGTGGTTGAGTTTTTTGTCTTTTAACAACCTGACTGTATACAGGGGTTTGATTTGGAGATGGACCTACATTTACCCGACAAAAACACATCATCATCACTGGCACTGAAAGCAGATTGCTGATTTATGCAAGCACTTGACTGACCTGGACTTCATGATAATTTCAGAGTCTTGTAAATAATTTTCTGGCAAAATGTAACCATTTTGGCCATTACCCATATTTTGCATATTATTAACAAAATTAACAGACTCCAGATCTGTATTTTCATCTTGTGAATCACTCAACACTGAACCATCCTGAGATATTAGACAAGAAATCCCGATATGTTGGGGGTGGTGCATAGGGAGGTGGCGGCTCAGACTGAAAAGTCAACTCAGAAGGATGAACAGAATGAGTCGGAGTATTATTCTGAAGCATAAATGGATTAGCACACAACCTAAAATTATCTCTAATTGCTTGCTGGTAGTAAAACTCTCCAGGATTGGTCAAAACACTGTCATGTGACATAGCACTTCTTCCATATATAGGTCCTAGCTGGTTATTGCCATCAGCTTTTTTATCAGACTTTCCAACCATTTGGAAAGCAGATCCATTGCGATGCAATGGTTCCCGAGGTAGATTTTTATTCTGTTCTGCCTGTCTTCTGATTGGCTGAGGAGGTAACTTAGATTTGTCAGCATTCTGTCTATGCTGAGGCATGGGAGGCTTTGTAATTTCTCGGTGAATAGGTTGTGGGGGTAGAGTTGGGTTTCCTCTATGCACTGGTTCTGGAGGTAGAAAATAATGCTGCACAGATGTTCGCGATTTGGATTTTGGCGCAAAATCAGGAAGTTCGTTCACATTAGCTGTGTCGAAGGAATTTTGATTTTGCACCAATTTCAATGAGTCTGACTCTTTCTTGGTTTTATCTTTGGCTTTTAGATGTTTTTCAAAGCACTCCATATTCTGATTATTATGGAAATTTTCCAATGCAGAATGTTTTGATGCCTGTACAAGGTTCTCGAAAGCTTCAATATCTCTTACCTCCCTTTGTCGAACTTTTGACGTCGAGATGGAAACTCCATAAACTGGATCAATTTCTGAATTAAAATTACCCTCTCTATGAGACTGAAAATCCTCTGGCTGAGGTGTTTTAGATTTAAGTGGCCTCGGTAATGTGGTCGACTGATTACGTTTTTGATGATAAGGTTGTGGGGTCATAGCCCTTCTGGACTAATGGAACATCGTTGTCATTGCCTACATTATTTAAATTTCCCTGGGACTGTAGTTTCTTAGTTTCTTCCAAATAACGCATTTGTAGACTCAAAATTAACATTAACTGCTTTGTGTCCAAATTATGCAATGTCACAGCACGTCGGTCTTTCCTCCGGTTTTCCTTCAACTTACCTGTTCCTTTAACAGGTATTCCCCAGCCATGATTAGCTTCTTCAACACATTGCCCTTTAGTATGTGCATAAATTGCATCAATAGAGTCACATGACCTACTCAATCTACTCGAATTTACAAAGTTTTGATTTCCTTGTTTGTCAAAGGGTTTTAGTATTCCGTTTCTGGCTTGGCTAGAGGCTATCCCCACCTCGACAGGAACCAGATGAGCCCTTACAAGAACCAGTAGTTCCTCTACATGAACCTATTTGACTCAGAGCTACAATGCTGGTGGTATCTTTTTCCATAACATTCAAATCATCATTACTTTCTGTAACTGTGGATGAACTTCCACTTATTGTAAAAATTTCCTCATAAGTTTCTTCCTGTGAAAAAAAAAATAAAAGAACATATTTATATACATGTACTAAGCATAAACATACCAGATCATAACACAAATTCAACAAGAATGTGAATACTTCAAAATCTGACAAATGAAGTTAAACATATTAACCTCTGGATCACCAGGGAAGTGAGGCTGGGTGTTCCCGAAGGGTAATCACCTTCTCTTAGACACCTTGAGTTTGAAGGCCATAAAAACTTGGCCACCACAGCCCTTATGAGGTCATAGGTCAATAAGAAAGGTGTGTACATTTCTGCAGTATCACAGTGCTTAACCTCCTAACCTAAGGTTTGAATTAAACTCCAGGCAGAACCTAGTGTGAGAAAGGTTTGTCAGTTTGCTTGCCAAGGGATGGTGGTTTTCTTCAGGTACCCTGGTTAACTTCACTATTACAGAACTAATCAGCTCGATACAAGTGAGAAATCTTGACTGAGGCATTTGACACCATAATTCCACTCCACTCAATAAAAGAAAAGCATCTTGATGGGGGCATAACACACTTGTATTCCTCTCTCGATTAATTAACATGAATAATTAACTAATAAAAATTAAAATTTTGTCCGAATTTTGTTTACTTTAAAAGTGTGTTGGTTCACTAAGGGTTAAATTCACAGTACATTTTTATTCCAGATAAGTACACAAACCTGATATCCATTCAACTTTGACCTTTCGACCTTCAGCACCAAAAAGGCAAATATGGATGACAAAGCACACAGTAAGAATACAACAAAGTAAAGTCCGCAAAGTGAATACAATAAGGATGGCAAGAACGAGGTCACTGATGAACAATTTTCTGTTTTCTCAAATGTATATTTTGTTGTTACTGAAATACAAAATTTGAAAAATATACATAAACAAAATTCAAATTAAAATACTATTGAATCATAAATATTCATGGCTGATGCAATTTAGCAATTTTCATGGGCAAGTGAAGACCACGAAATTTAACGTCAGTAAAAAATTTTAATTACCAAGGCCCCTCATTGGATTTATTATTAGAAAACTTATAGTCCTAACAAATTTTTTTTAAATTGCAAAACTGAAATTTTAACCCAAAGAATAAATGAATAAATGAATAAATATATATATATATATATATATATATATATATATATATATATATATATATATATATACAGTGTTTTCTCCAGCTTACTAAAACAGGGGGTCATTGATGACCCCCTTACATGAAAAGAGGGGGTCATTTTTCAAAATGAAGGGGTCATGAAATTTTTGGAATAAAAATTAATTCTTTCGATATTTTACAATAAACGGAATATTTATGTTTGTAATTAGAGGATCTGTACTAATCTGTCTATGTTTAAATGTTTTATTTCAAATGCTACTTATATCTGTAATATTTGAAACAGTAAAATCACACTTTCCACTCAGTACTTTCGTTTTCAGTCCCGTCACCTTTTATATTTTACAGTAGCCGATTTCAATCTATGTAAAAAGGTTGCATCAAAAATAATGCAACAGCAAAACCAAGTTGCGCCATTCATAAAAAAATTGTGTCAAAAACGCAAGAAACGCACTCTGGACAAAACACACTATATATATATATATATATATACACAGTCGAAACTCGTTATCTCGAAATTCACGGGAGGAAGAGAAATACTTCTACTTATTCGAAGTTCCACTAAACCAAAGTTGGGGTTGTGCAAATTCGGAAAAAGGGGATTTTTTGTAGCTACAAAATGTTTACCATTAGGGTCATGCAACATTTAATCGCCAATTTTCCAGTATTTTATTTTTGACAAAAATAAACAAATACCGGTAAATATATTATTTAATTTGCAATCGTTTCAATTTATGGAATAATACTCTGGAATATTCTCAATCATTTGTCAACATAAAGAACAATCACGACAAATCACACCGTAACTTACAAGGTTCCATTAAGATGGCAGTCAGTATAGAGTATCTGTGCATGACAGAATCTCACCGTAACTTACTAGGTTCTATTGAGATAACCATCACTGTCTGGTTCATGATGATGTCAAAAGAAAAACAAGACGAAAACACAAAACAAAGTTTACGTACATTTATATCTAAAATAAAACAACAACATGGCAATGAATAAAAAAACGAGCACATTTCACACGTTTTCAGTCTATTTATAGTCCGATTAATATTAAGTACTAAATGAAAGTTGTAAAACAAAGTGCATAACAGAAAATATAGTTTTTAATAACACAATTAAACGATGCACGCTAAGTCCTTAATACTCTCATTAATTCCGAGAGATACCACTCTAATTTATAATAACCCAAGCCTTCCTAGTACACCTGTACTATAGTAAAAAAAAAAAAAAAGAACTCACGCACATATCAAAAGATATCTGACTCCAGGTGAATTACATAATTGACCTTCCTATGACAATCAACTCTTTTAATCACCAAGCTACTGGAAACTACTCACGGATGGCTTCAAAAATTCCTTTATAGGACTGTTTATTACCGACGGTGAAGTCATCACTTTCGACACAGGTGTGAGTGCAAACATTGTCTAATTAAAAATTGAAGACTTCTGACTTAAAGAGAGTAATATTCCATTTAAAACGACGGACTTAGAATTTACTTCGACATAACCGATATTTAGAGATATCCGATTTCGACTTAAGTGGAGGTTGTTAAACTGAAATATATAGTGACTTATTTCGGACTGAATAAAAAGCTTCGAGATATTCGAAGTTTCGACTTATCCAATTTTGACATAACGAGTTTCGACTGTATATATATATATATATATATATATATATATATATATATATATAGTTTTTGTTTCATTTACCTATTCCTTTTCTTTTGTAAAGTAAGTATACCACTCCCCCAATCACATTATCCTGGCACAGGTGAACCAGTCAATACCCTTTCATACTAATGAAAGTGCCACGCAAGAAATTATTATCTCAAAATTAAAAGTCTAATTGTATGACCCACCCTGGGATCAACCCCCCCCCCCCTCCCCCCCACATCTCCTTCTGAAGGTGGAACCCCTGATAGGAGACTAAATCATTAGACATCTGTAGTTAATTGCCCATACAGTAACTTTTTAATTATATAACAAATCATATAGTCAAAAGGGAGGTAACTCTTATATACCTTCATTTTTTTTTTACAGCAGAGCAAAATTTTCAGTTCTTTCTGGTCCCAACAAATAATGATTTTGCCTCAAGTAAACACTGCCTGTGGGCTAACCTTGGCCCACTTTAGTCATTTTAGTCCTGCTTTAAGTAAATCTTGTTGTACCTCTTTTTCACATTTAGTTTTTCTTTGTAACAGACCACAATCATGAATGATGCCTTGAGCTGTATAGCATTGATAACAAGGTGTTTTCAAGAAAAATGTATCATTCATGTTATGAATTTGACCCAATTTTTCAGGAAAAGATATGGATGTCCCCTTTTTCTAGGCCAGAGTTTTGGAATGACTTCACCATATACTTCTGGATATAACACTTTTGAACAGCATTATCTGCAGGATTTTTATGAAAGAAGTTAATTTGAGTAATGATTTTTCAAGCTCAAGTCTATATCTCCTTATTAATATTGAGACATTTAGTATTTGTATGGTGGAGGAAAACTGGCCCCTTAATGAATCAAAGGGCTACGCTGAGACTCACATCATTATAACTTTTGGAGTGGAGTGGTGTAATGGTGTTTTCGCCCTAGTCAAGAATCTTTCACTTATTTCAGGGCGGTCAGTTCTGGGATGGTGGAGGAAACCAGAGTGCCCAGATGAAACCACCGACCTTCAGCAAGCGAACTGACAAACTTTCTCACACTAGGATCTACCCAGAGTGGGATTCGAACCCAGATGGTGGGAGGCCCTGTGATCTGTAAGCGCATACACTCGGCCACCGAGGGCGATAAATTTTGTGCTCACAATATTACCATATTATTATCACGTCTAGATTGACATCTTTATTCTAGACTAACATTGTTTTTGCTTCTAGTCTGACATGACATCATTATTTTCTAGAATCACACAATTATCACTTTTAGACATGACTTCATTATCACTACTAGATTGACACTATTATAACTTATTATTTCATTACAATATGTAGACATGATAACATTATCAATTTAGACATGACATCATTATCACTTCTAGAATGACACAATTATAACTTTAGACTGACATGACATTATTATCACTTCTAGACTGACAAAATTATCATTTTAGACTGACATGACACCATTATCACTTCCAGACTGACAAAATTATCACTTTAGACTGACATGGCACCATTATCACTTCCAGACTGACACAATTATCACTTTAGACTGACATGACACCATTATCACTTCCAGACTGACAAAATTATCACTTTAGACTGACATGACACCATTATCACTTCTAGACTGACAAAATTATCACTTTAGACTGACATGGCACCATTATCACTTCTAGACTGACACAATTATCACTTTAGACTGACATGACACCATTATCACTTCCAGACTGACAAAATTATCACTTTAGACTGACATGACACCATTATCACTTCTAGACTGACAAAATTATCACTTTAGACTGACATGACACCATTATCACTTCCAGAATGACACAATTATCACTTTAGACATGACATCATTGTCACTTCAAGAATGATATCATTATCACTTCTAGACTGGCACAATTATCATTTCTAAGAATGACACCATTATCACTTTTAGACTGACATCATACTATAATTACTTGAACCCATTATTATTTCAGCTACAAATGACTTACCTGTTTCTAGTTGTAACACATTTTTCTTATAAGGCGAGGTACAAACACAGGTTTGACTATTATAATAACATGAATGCAGGCTTGTTATTGGCTGAAGTATATGTGTCAAGGTCAAAATAGCAATGACCCCACAAAGTCCTCCTGTTCCAATACAGCTAACCACACCAAAAAATACCTAAAAATTTATCAAAAAGTTCTTTAAATAAACTCTCATAATTATTTCCAGTAATGGAAATGCTTAACATCAATTCAATTATGTTGTATATATGATCAAAATTCCCATCAAGCTTTATTCCTAATACGATGTGGCTATCAGGATTGTGAATTGCAGTCAGTGATTTTGCTATGGTTTTAAAAACTACCTTCCACCTTTCAGATTGGGAAAATTTGGACCCTTTTTATGGTCACACATTATGCTCAGAATTTTGAAATTCATTGCAAAGATCTTATATTGTGACAATATCTAACATTTTCTGTCAGAACAGTTTTGGACAACTGGATTTAACTTAAACTATTTCCTTGTGTGTCACTGTTGCCTTTTGGGGAATTTTAGTTGTCAAATTGGGAAATTTTAGTCTTATTTCTCACGGGGTAACTACCTTTATTCGGTAGTAATTTTAGGCAAACAAAACCACTGGTAGTTTTCCTGGTATGGCTGTAGATTGTGTTTTCCTAGTTGGGCTGCAAAATAAGTACTTTATAATTTTATAATTCCATCAATGAAGGTTTGTCAGTCAGGATTGAAATTTATTAGAGAGTACAAATTGAAGTCCTTCCAAATCTTTATAATTCTTATGCCTCTCTCTCTCTCTCTCTCTCTCTCTCTCTCTCTCTCACACACACACACACACACACTTCTCTCCTTAAGAAAAAAATCAATATCTTTTACCCACAATACATGACAGTTAACACAATCAACAATAGTGAGTAAGCTGAATACAAAACAATTTTATAAAGCATAACATAAGTATGAAATGTCAAAATGACAGGTAAAAAAAGTTTAGGATGACAAAAATATTATGACAGATATTATCTACCAACACATGTAACACAATCAACATTAAACTTCATATCAAAACAATTAATTTCCCAAGGGAATATATAAACTGGTATATAATAATATATATATGTTTTTAAATTAGTGTACAGATATATGAAATAAAGATATATATACCTGATATTCTGTTTATTTTATTCATTTTTTTTTAATCTATTTCTTTTCTTTTTGTTTTGTTTTTGGTTTTTGTTTTTTTTTATTTTTTTTTTTTTTTTTTGGGGGGGGGGGGGGGGGGGGGGGGGGGGTTGGTAAGGTCTTTCTTTCATAGGACCCATGAGTTTCATTTCTAATTGCCAAATGTTTGGCAAAAAAAAGGTCACTACCTATTCTGAAGTTTTGGTCAGACCTGGCTAGCTATGGTTTGAACCCTGAACCACCATGTTCCAGTCAAATACAAATACTTACTAAGACAATGGGTCTTTTCCAAAACAATAAAATAACTAAGGCACCACATAGCACAACCTGCAATATATAAAGAAAGACAAATATAGTTGATAAGTATCTATCTTAAAGAAGGTTAGGAAATATTTTCTATGGACTGAAACCATGGGTATAAAAATATTGGGCAACATGTATGAAGCCGACTACGGCAGTTTGTGTTTATGTAAAAGACCAATGACCAATAATAAAAAGAAAGGATACAGTACTAAATTCTTCAGAAATAATTGGTTGGTTGTAACATTCTTTAAGGCCAAATCAATTTAAATAGTAGATTCTCATCCAGGTTGGACAAAAAATTTGGGGCAGGTGAAAGGGTTTTATTTTTTGTTTTATACGAAAACTTAGCACTCTCACATGGTTGACATTTACATCGGCAATAGGGCCACTTTGTCTATATCGCCACTTATTAGATTATTGTACATGTCCACTAACTGTTGAGTGTCTGCTATATTTGCCCCGTACCATGCCTGTAATTCTTCTGGACCACTGAGGAGAGGAAAATTAAGAAAACCATGCTCTATCCATAACATGTATGATGCTATTTTCGCTTTCAACCTCACACTTCCAATTTTTACGGGAGTGTTTAAAACCCTTTTCTGAAATGCCACGGACTCAACATAACTCCGGAACAGACTTTTAATACGCCCGGGTTGGGAAACGAAATAAAATGACTTGGGGCGGCACATTTTCAGTGGGGCAGGCGGGGGATGAGAATCTACCTATTAAGTTGAATTGGCCTAATGTAACATCAGCTATCAAGTTTGTTTGGTATTTGTTTATTTTTTTGTTCATTTTTTTAGGGGTAATGGCATGGGGGGGGGGGGGGGTATTAAAAAAATCCAAATACTATTCTGTGCTGTCCATATCTTTTATTATATAGGGTGTTGGTAAGATTGAGTTTTAACAAGCATTCTGAGACTATTGCAAAACAATACATAGTCCCCTACCGGTCCCATATTTCACTACTCCCAAAGTTTTAGGTAAAATGTACCTTATTATATGGTACAAAGATTTATAGTTATAATTAATACATGTTGTTCAAGATGGCAGATGGAAACGAAACATAAACTTGATCTGTAACTCATCATGGTAAAGTCACATACAAAACATTAGTTCCATTTTTGCAAGCATGTAGAAAAAAAGTGCGGAAAACTAAAATTTCTGTGAATTTTCAAGGATCAAAGGGCCATCACTCCGGTAAAAATTAGCAGATGGAAACGAAACATAAACTTAATCTGTAACTCATCATGGTAGACTCATATGCCAAAAATCAGTTCATTATCTAAAACCATTTAGAAAAAAAGTGCGAAAAAACTGAAATTTCAGTGAATTTTCAAAGTTAAAAGGGCCATAACTCCCGTAAAAATTTGCAGACAAGAATAAAACGCTAACTTGATCTGCAACTCATCATGGTAGAGTCACAAACAAAACATAAGTTCCATTACTGCAAGCTTGTAGAAAAAAATTGCGTGAAAACTAAAATTTCTGTGAATTTTCAAAGATCAAAGGGCCATAACTCTGTTAAAAAATAGGCGGATTAAACCGAAACATAAACTTGATCTGTAACTCATCATGGTTGACTTATTTACCAGAAATCAGATCAAAATCTACAAGCATTTAGAAAAAAAGAGCGGAAAACTGAAATTTCAGTGAATTTTCAAAGTTCAAAGGGCCATAACTCCCATAAAAATAAGCAGATGGAAACGAAACATAAACTTGATCTGTAACTCATCATGGTAGAGTCACATACACAACATTAGTTCCATTTTTGCAAACGTGTAGAAAAAAAGTGCGGAAAACTAAAATTTCTGTGAATTTTCAAAGATCAAAGGGCCATAACTCCAGTAAAAATTAGCAGATGAAAAGGAAACACTAACTTGATCTGCAACTCATCATGGTAGAGTCACATACAAAACATTATTTCCATTTCTGCAAGCGTGGTAGAAAAAAAACGGGGAAAACTAAAATTTCAGTGAATTTTCAAAGATCAAAGGGCCATAACTCTGGTAAAAATTGGCAGATTGAAACGAAACGTGAACTTGATCTGTAACTCATCATGGTAAACTCATATACCAAAAATCAGTTCATTATCTAAAAGCGTGTAGAAAATAAGTGCGGAAAAATAAAATTTCTGTGAATTTTCAAAGATCAAAGGGTCAAACTCTGGTAAAATTAGCAGAAGGAAACGAAACCTGAACTTGATCTGAAACTCATCATGGTAGACTCATATACCAATAATCAGTTCATTATCTTAAAGCATTTAGAAAAAAAGAGTGGAAAACTGAGGTGTGACAGACGGACGGACAGACAGAGTGCAAACCTATAGTCCCCTTCGGCTTTCGCCGGTAGGGGACTAATAAACAAACAAATAATATAAAAAAGTGCACAAGTCCTCCATCATTTCAGAAATAAAGATTCCAAGGGATACTCTGTACCATTTGTTAATTTACCAATTCTCTCCTTTTAAGGTGTTTTTGTGAAACTTAACATTATAACAAAATCCAAAACTGAAATGGAAACCAATCTGGATAGACACACACACAAGTTCACAGAGAGCAGTATAACTATATCCCCTCTCACCACTGGTGAAGGGGGGGGGAGGGGGGGGGGGGGGGGGGGGAAATAACAAAATCCAAATCTGAAACGTACTGTAGAGTCATTAATCTTACACTGTTTGGTTAAAATTTTGTGGTTTTGCAATTTTAAATATTTATATTGGGTTAAAATGTCATGGTTTTGCAATTTTGAATTTTTACATTGGGTTTAAATTTTGTGATTTTTCAATTTTATATATTAAAGTTGAGTTAAAATTTCATTGTTTTTGCAATGTTAAATATTTATGTTGGGTTAAAATTCTGTGGTTTTGCAATTTTTAATATTTTTGTTGGTTAAAAAAAAATTCATGGAATGGAGTATAATCCCATTGGAGGCCTAAGTAATTGAAACTTTTCAGGACATTAAATTTTGTGATTTTCACTAAACCCTCAAAATAGTTAAAATAAATCCCCCACAAACATTGTGATTTAACTGAATGTCATTCCCCCTACCCCCACCCCCTAGCCTCCCACCCCTGCCTTGCTTATTTGAGGTAAATCACTCATAGTTAGTTTGGCCATTAAAATAAATAATTTTATAAATTAAGCAATGAAAATAACAGCTGGTCATAGTGGACCTGTCAATTAGTTGAAGGTTATTATAGCCACAAGGTTCAAAAACCTTTAGAAATACAAACTTTTAACAATAAAGCGCTTTTTAATTTTAACACTGTCAAACATCTATTTGTCATAAAAATAATAAAGAAAGAATTCTTTAAAAACCCAATCTGTTCAATTTTGGCAAAATAATGAGTCAAATTCATGCAGATATTTCACTACATGTAAAACTTTAACATGGAGATAATTATATAGATCTGTAAAACCACACTAGGGCAAGTTAAAAAAGAAATGTGTTTCAAATGGCAGATCCAGAATTTTATGAAGGGTTTGAGAATTTTATCTTGACATATTGACAGCGTCTGAGAGGTCTTTGGAGGCCATTTAAGGCTTATAATTGAGGCTGTGAGTTCTTGGATTGTTGAGGAAACTGGAGTGCCCAAATAAAACCAACCACCTTAAAAAAGCAGGTGAACAGACATTAACTTTCTGACACGGATCTGCCCAAGCGGTTTTCAACCCTTGGTGGTTAACGGCACTGTGATGTGTTGGTTCATGACTTAAAACCAAAGTACAGTTAAAATGTTTACTCAGTTGTCTCAATCAGCAGTGATTTGCTATGATTTTAAAAACTACCTTCCACCTTTCAGATTGGGAAAATTTGGACCCTTTTTATGTCATATATTATGCTCAGAATTTTGAAATTCATTGCAAAGATATTATAGTGTGACAATATCTAACATTTTTTGTCTGTCAGAATAGTTTTGGACAACTGGATTTAACTTAAACTATTTGATTGTGTGTCACTGTTGCATTTTTGGGAATTTTAGTTGTCAAATTGGGAAATTTTAGTTTTATTTCTCAAGGGGAAACTACCTTTATTTGGTAGTAATTTTAGGCAAACAAAACCACTGATCAGTACAGCATCTCTCTCCCGAATATTTCCCACTGTCCAGAAATTTTATCAAGTTGTCTCAAATTTCAGATTTTCTTTAGAAGCAATATTTAGTGTGTGTGTGTGTGTGTGTGTGTGTGGTGTGTGTGTGTGTGTGTGTGTGTGTGTGTGTGTGTGTGTTTGTGTGTGCATGTGTGTGTGTGTGTGTGTGTGTGTGTGTGTGTGTGTGTGTGTGTGTGTGTGTGTGTGTGTGTTTTCATCCTTTTTGTTGAATAATTTTTCTTTATTCTACTTATTTATTTTTCATATAATTTTTTTTTTTCAATTTTTTTTTAAAGTTTTCACTGATGTTTTTTCCTAGTTTTTTATCCTTACAGACAATTTTTTTTCTCTGCTTTTTCCAAATCATATCTATAAATAAAATCTAGCAATTAAATTGCTATGGCCTTACAAATCATTTTGGTGTGTTGACCTTTGCTAATTTGACCATTCAGGGGTCAAATTTTGAACTCCATACCTTTAATGATGAGATCAAGGTGACAGGGAAGTCAACATCAATCCTTTAAAAGGTTGTTGAAGAGTTTTACTATTTAATGCAATTTATTACAAAAAATCTTTTATTATAAATAACAGTCTTACCAATACAGTATGTGTAGGAATGTCAAAAAAAAAAAAAAAAAAATCCACAGAATTCTTCCCATAATTTACAAGCAAGATAACTTATATATATTAGAAACTTGATCTACATTTAATAAATAAAATATGTGAAACTTTATGCCTGTTGCCAACCACGTGCAAGTCAACACTCCTAAAATTATCCAGGCGTGACAAGGGAGACAAGCGTAACAATACCACTACAAATCATATGTCGGATTTAAAACCTGAATACACCATAATAAATACTCAATTTATCATCTGATAAAAGGGAAGTTTTTACTTTGCAAGAAATATTTTGCATTTAAATACATTGTATTTCTCTTTTGATATAAATACTTCAAAAAATAATAAATCAGGGGGTTCCAAACAGGTGTATTAAAAATCCATTTTTTGATCATATAAAAACTTCACAAAAATTAAAAATCAAGGGGTTCCAAATGGGTAAATTGAAAATCTGTACATTGCATAATTTCTCTTTTGAAATAAAAACTTCACAAAATAATAAATCAAGGGGTGAATTAATAATTCATATTCTGATACAAAAACTTCCATAGGCCATTAATAAAACATCGGGTTCCAAATGGGTGAATTAAAAATCATAAAACAGTAGATCATGTGAAAAATTAGCTTCAGACCTTTGTTGCAGAGTGATTTAAAATTTGTGCTTACCAATTACAGCACTTCTCATAATCTGGGTTCAAAGGTTCAAATCCCATACAGGACAGTTTTTATAAGAATATCTGACAGTTTGTTTACTAAAGGTTTGAGCATTTTGTAAGCTTGCTTATGGTCAAGTCAAAGGTCAGTGGTTTCCTTTAGGTATTCAAGTTTTCTCTACCATTTCAGTAACGACCAACTTGACATAAGTGAAAGAATCATGTCAGATGCAGCCAAAAATGTTTTACCTCATTTTATTTTGTACCCCTACCTCCCCCCCCCCCCCCCCACCCCACCCCACCAACTAAATTTTCACATTAATGAACAAAATGGCTTGATCCTGCCATTGTAACTTAAGGATTTTTCAATCTGTTTTATTATTTTTTTGGGGGTACAAACATAATTCTGTCCAATAATTTCACTTCACAAGTTAATAATTAATCTCCTTTGTTCAAGTTTAATTTGCTTAAGAGAACTTTAAAAAATTTGCCCAGTTCGGAAAAATTAATTTAAAAAAAAAGAGAGAAAAGAAAAGAAAAGAAAAAAAGAAAAAGAATTTAAAAAAATCAAATTTATTTTCGCATTTTCAGTACATGAAATAAAAGTTCCATTTACATTGATTTTGCATACCATCAATATAGAGACCGAGGTTGTAGACGAAACATGACCGAGGTTGTAGAAGAGAGTGTAGACAAAAAGTGACCAAGGTTGTAGACAAAAAGTGACCGAGGTTGTAGACAAAAGTGACCAAGGTTGTAGACAAATGTGACCGAGGATGTAGACGAAAGTGACCAAGGTTGTAGACAAAAGTGACCAAGGTTGTAGACAAAAGTGACCGAGGATGTAGACAAAAGTGACCAAGGTTGTAGACAAAAGTGACCAAGGTTGTAGACAAAAGTGACCGAGGATGCAGACAAAAGTGACCGAGGTTGTAGACAAAAGTGACCAAGGTTGTAGACAAAAGTGACCGAGGATGTAGACAAAAGTGACCAAGGTTGTAGACAAAAGTGACCAAGGTTGTAGACAAAAGTGACCGAGGATGTAGACAAAAGTGACCCAGGTTGTAGACAAAAAGTGACCGAGGTTGTAGAAAAAAAAGTGTCGACGAAACATGACCGAGGTTGTAGACAAAAGTGACCCAGGTTGTAGACAAAAGTGACCAAGGATGTAGACAAAAAGTGACCAAGGTTGAAGACGAAACATGACCGAGGTTGTAGACAAAAGTGACCGATGATGTAGACAAAAAGTGATTGAGGTTGTAGAGAAAAAGAGAGTTGATATAAAATTTACATAAAACACAGAGAGGAGTGGAGTAATGGTGCTTTACACCCAAGATTCTTTCACTTATATCAAAATGGTTGGTTATGGAATGGTAGATGAAACCTTCTACTTTTGGCAAGTTAACTGATAAACTTTCTCAAACAGAGATCTACCTGAGTGAGATTCCTTCTAAGGCAGAAAGACCGTGTGATCTGTTAAGTGCAGGCTTTATAGACCACTCAGCTACAAAGGTTCCTATATCAAACACAGAAAACCAGATTCATTTTTGGGTGGTTGGTTGGTATGTTGGTTTACATCACATCAGCCATTTTCAGCTTTTTGCAATGAGAGCTAAGTTATTCATCTAAAGATTTCACTAAAATCAAGTTCATGTACAAATGCATGTTTATAACAATGTACCTTTAAGCAAACACTCATTTATTTTTTTTTTATTTTTTTTTTTTTAAGGTGCTACTTCAAAGAGTCAGTATGCCACAGCAAGCAATATGACTGCCCCAGACAACAGGTGAATCAGTCGATACTTTGTTCTCCTACCTCTTATGAAGAGTTCTAGACATGGAAAGTGTATCTCACAATTTTAAAGTCTCGTATGTGACCATACCAAGGTTCCAACCCCCCCCACCCCCCACCCCCCCACGCAACTTCCCACTCCTGACGCAGACATATATACAAGGAAGAATTGTTAAAAGTAAAGTGAACATTTTTATTGTCAGACAAGCAAAATTTCCATGTGTCTAGTAAATTTTTTCCACTAAACACAATGTAGCCACAAGTACAAAAAAATTCTATGTGGTCTAAAAATTTTTTTCTTCATTGTAAACTTAATATTATACCAAGAAACAAATTAATTGAATCTTTTATTATTGAAAATGCTGAATTTATACATTACTCTGATATCAACAAAATCATTACTCCACTAAACCCATCAACACCCAACCAAGTTAAAATAGTAGGTTCCTTTATAAAACAGTCTTTAGAACTGAGGACAGAGGACTCTTAGTTTTGACTTGTATTTTATTTTAAAAAAATATCACAGTTATGAAAGTTTATAACAATACTGTTCTATGTTTGTATATGTATATAATTGTTTTGTGGTCACAGATTCAGTTGAATCTAAGGACCTTATTGATAAATAAATAAATTCATTAGTTTTCTCTAAAAAAAAATTATTATAAAAAAGTTGGAAGTCTGCACAAGAAACACATAATATCCACATGTAGTCTTGATTTAAAACCAATCTTTGTATCAAATGAACTGGTTTATATCTTAATTAAAATATCAAGTTTACACATTTTTTAAACAAATTTTCTGTTTTCACATTTATTACGAATTATCAGTCAGGGTCACAAGAAAAGGTCCCCCATGTGTATAACAAGATACAAGTAATGTGCTTGTTTACATAGAGGCATTTGTATACACGATAGGCTATGATGATACAGTTTCTCTGAAAAGATGTGAATGTGATTTTGGAATTGGGGTTGAAAGCCAGGAAGTCGCCACTTCTAATGATAAATTCTCTGAAACACTTCATGGATTTTCCCACGCTTTTGGAGTAACTAACAGCTGGCAAAAATGACGTCCATTATACCAAGTCTAGCAAATTTGTTTGTTTTGGTCTTTTTTTTTTTTTTAAATCAAAACATATGCATCACATATTTAAAAAAAAAAACAAAAACAAAAAATTTAAAAAAAAAGTTATAAAAATGTTATAGAAATATAAAGAATTTTAAAAAATTTATCCGATTAAATTCTCTTAATCATTTAACGAATTTAGTTCCCCCCTTCTTATCCCCATCCAAGTGTTTACAAATGAAAAGATTTTCAAACTTATATCAGGATGTCACCAATGAAAAATCCATACATTGAAAACAAAGCATTAAGAAATCAAAAACTGGGTTTTTTATTGTTATGCTGTATCTTTAAATATTCTGAACGGTATAAAAAAAGTATCCTATTCAGTTTTAAATAAAAATCAACTTCATTTGTATACTAGTATGTATATAAATATATGGGCATGTG
Source organism: Tegillarca granosa (assembly GCA_029721355.1). NCBI lineage: Eukaryota > Metazoa > Mollusca > Bivalvia > Arcoida > Arcidae > Tegillarca > Tegillarca granosa. Next base: position 10,032,054 of record CM056612.1, on the reverse strand, counting down.
TACTGAGTTACTAAAAAAAAAACTTTGAGACATTAAAGCCCCTTTTATATATGAAATGTAAAGCATACAAAGTTTTAAAGGTTTAAAAGTGCAAAACGACAGGTGCTTCCTAACCTGTAAATTAAATATACAAAATAACTGATCTTTAAAATTACCCACTGAGCCATTGAACACTGCCCTAGGCATGACAAGTACTGCTATTTAAAATGTTTAAAAGATCCAGATTTTATCAAAATAAAATTTATATACTGTAATAAAATTTTTTAGATTTTGTACCTAATATGGTTTTAACAAGAAAATCTGTTAATTATATCAGTTAGTGTTTAATAATGAGATTTTAAATAGTTGTATGTTTTTAAAAATAAACAAATTGATCAAATCACCTGTATATGTGTTTTTTTAAGGAATGAAATGCAATTTATAAAAAAAAAAAAGACAAAATTTGTGATTTTTATGGAAGTCGACATAGGGATTTTTAACCACTGAATATTTCAAATTAATAAATTCACCACTTACATATTTGATTTTTAATTAATTTATTTATTTATTTATTTATTTATTTATTTATTTTTTATTTTTTTATTATTTTTTTTTTTTGGAAGGGGACAAAAAATACGAAGGATTTCATTTTTTTGATTTAATGGTGTTTTACATACCACTCAAGAATATTATTACAATAATATTGAGACATCACAACTATAGGTGAAGTGACAGAATTTTTTACCTTTGCAGCATGCTTAGGCCAATGTGCAGGGTGGGTTTTTTAACATGTCATGCCTGTTGTGACACAGGGCATCATTTTCTAAGGTCTCCTTCAAAGTACCCAGTGACTAAATGCATTTCTAAATGCCAAGTGTTTGTGGCAAACGGTCACTTCCAGCTTTTAAGTCTTGGTAAAACCCAGCTGGGGTTTGATCCTTGACCTCCCACAAATGAAGCAAGCACTCTAACAACTGGGCTACCAGTGATAAAATATTGGAAGGAGGCAAAACATTTAACTGCTGAATATTTCAAAAAATTTAAATATTTAACAACAAAATGTAATTTGTGATTTGATTTGGTTAATAAACAAGTTTTCAAAATGATTGCACTTATATGTCAAACCACCACCAGCTCAGATTATAGGTAAATTTGCAGAAAACAGAAAAACAACAACAACAACAACAACAATAATAATAATAATAATGTACTCATGTCTCTGTTAACTATGTGTACCAGCTACAATGTATCACTGCTTGGAAAAGAAGTCACTGGATTTAATTTCTTAAGTTCAAACCCTGCTTGGGCAGATCCCAGTATGAGAAAGTTTGTCAGTTTGCTTGCCAAAGGTCAATGGTTTCTTCAGGGTACTCTGGTTTCCTACACCATCTCAGAACTTACTGCCTTGATAAAAGTAAAAGAATCTTGACTGGTGCATGAAACATCATTACTCCACTCTACATTATTCTACACTTCATCAGCAATTGAGCTAAAAATAAACATTCTGAAGTCAGAATGGGTTCACATATAAAAAGTAAACATATTATTCTAAACTATATTATTATTTATTCAACATTTTTTCACCTTTTAAGTCCAGCTTTTATTTATGGCCAATAAAATTTTCTATCTAAATGCTTAGTGTCTACACAACACACTCCATTTACCTGGGAAAAATTGAATGGACAGAGAAATTTTTTTAAGATTTAAATTGAGCGATTTGTCAAGTCCAGTATATATGACCTATAACAATTGTGCATTTAAATGAGCAAGTGAGTGCTGATACCGTTAAAATCATGAGCCCTGAGAAAATTTGTGTGTGTCAAGGAAGTTTTTTTTTTTTTTTTTTTTTTGGGGGGGGGGGGGGGGGGCAAAATTAAGACGAGGAATTTATTTATATATAGACTGTATAGGTTGTATGGTCATATTGGAGAAATAAAACTAATAGTTATATGCAAGCTTTAAAAGTGAAATTCAACTAAGGGTACAGTTTCTACATCCATTACTGATTACTTTTGACAATCGTTGGACGATTATGATTAGCATGTTTAGAACTTGGGTACAGTTGAACTCTAAATCTGAATAACTTACATCTTGATGCCACCTGTTATGGAAGTAGCTATAGTATTTACCGTTAATTTAAGGGTAATTTATAAAATTAATCTGACCAATATTACTTCAAAGAACATGTAGCATTTACTGGTAATTACTTATTTGTGTATCAGAGAGAGAGAGAGAGAGAGAGAGAGAGAGAGAGAGAGAGAGAGAGAGAGAGAGAGTTGCAAAAAAGTCGAACTGATTTTGAGGCGGTCAGTTTATTGATGGTGAGGAAACCCCCGACCATCGACGAGCCAATTTCTCGGGGATCTGCTCCGAGTTGGGTTCGAACCTATACGAAGTCGAACGTAGTCGTGCTAAATTGCAAACGAGAGAGAGAGAGAGAGAGTATACCTACCACAAGAGACACTATATAAGTTGGTAATATTTCTGTATGATTTTGTGATGTAGTGACAGCTTGAATATTGAAATACAATCCCGAAATAACGATCCCTGCTATAATAGTAACGATTCCAAGAATTAAAAATATCCACAAACGTCTTGCATTTTGGGGGAACCTCCTGTCCCCAATCCCAGGCATGTCACCTGGATTCTGTTTCTGAATATCCATTTTTCAAGAAATTCACGTGTATATAAATTCCCAATTCATCATAAACCTTTAAACCACATGTAAACTTTTAACTCTAAACTATGTCCCGTCTACCAGGCTGACTAAGCGTGTTGTTAAAAAAAGTCATTTGACACCAGCTAGCCATGACGTTTCATTCACGATATCCGATATTGTTTATAATTGGTAATATACTAATTCAAAAATGTAAATTAACAAAACTTCCTGTTCAAATATCAAAGCAATTTTTCAGACTTTTCTTCCTGACAAGTTTTAAAAACTTCTAGGTCACCATCTAAAAAGTTTGACTAACTTTCTTTCTTTCTCTATCGGCACGCGGCGTTCCGCGCCGTTTCATTTGTCTCGTGTTTATATCCTGCCACATTCGAGAAAAGATGTGATGATATTTCGGGGGCAAAAGGGATGATTGGTTGGCTGATCCGATTTAAGTTACAATAAGTACATATTTTTGGCATCTTTTTAAACATTTTTTTTTCATTGTGATTATTTTTTATTTTTAATTTAATAAAAATCTTTTTTATTTTGAAATTTATAATAATTATTTTTGTAAGTTTGTGATTTCCCTTACTTGGCCCCATTCTTTAAAGACATTCATTTAAAAACTTTTTTGATATGTGTACAGTAATCTCATTGTCAATCAAGTTTTGGGTATTGTCTATCTGTCAACACTTATGTCAATGGAAAATGAACACTGTTGATTAAATCTCCCTTATCGGGACATCTTACCATATAATTAAAGAATGTAAATTATCCCCGATTAGGACATCTTGTACGTGTTACAAATTACTTTTGAACAAGGTGCTCGTTTTATGACGATGAAAATTGTCGAAAAAAGAAAAAAATTCCAGGACCGTAGCATACTATGAGGCAGCTGAGGCAACTGCCTCGGTAAAAGTCAGGTCAGATCGTTTTTTTTTTTTTTTTTTTTTTTTTTTTTTTTTTTTTTTTTTATTAATTCTTTAAATTCATTACAGAAACACGAGGTTTTTGCAAATTATATCAGACTCATGTGTCGCCAGAATGCACCATTCAACACAATTTTTTTTAAACATTTTCCGGAGCTCTAGATTTAGATTTAAAGCGCTTTTGACGCTTCTATTTTTTCCATTGGTTGCTTTCTACGCCTCTGAAATCACTTTTTTCCTCGAAATTTGACGATCATGAATAATAATAATAATAGTAATAATAATAAACTTAGGTAAATAAATAAATGCATGTATAATGAATATAAATTATGAAAGAAAGAAAAAAGAAAGAAACATTTTGAAAGAAAATAGTCAGAAAAAAAACAATATGCAATTCTTTAAAATAAAATTATTCCTTTTTTTTTTAACAGGGAAACGCATGTGTTTAGACTTAAAAACCATAAGCAATAAAAGTGATGAAAACAAATAACTTATAGCCAAAAAAGTGAAAAATCACAAAAGATACCAAAATCTGTTCTGATAATAGCGAAAACGGTGATATGCGAATATGCAAGTCTCACAGGAAAGGGGAAAAATGCAGCGGCCAATCGAGGGATCGAACCCTGCACCTTCCTATTACTATTGCGGGGCGTTCTATCGACTGCGCTACCGGCAACCCGTATCCAGCGACAAGCCAGATAAGTCAAATCCCTCCCTCTTCCCCCCCTCTCTCTCTCTCTCTCTCTCTATCTCTCTCTCTCTCTCTCTCTCTCTCTCTCTCTCTCTCGTTTTTTTTAAGTGGATCAACTACTTTCGAACCCTTAACTTTCCCAAAATCAACAGGGCGCTCTACAAACTGAGCTACCTAGCCACCTTTTATGCCCGGTTCCTACCTTCAGTTTTCGATCAACTACTTTGAACCAAAATACCAGGTTCTACTCGGGGACCAAACTGTTGGTCGGCCACTTATATGGATCTAATAAGGCTCTGGTTCTAACGGGAAAGAACAATAATAATAATAATAATAAAGCAGGTGCCAAGCCGGGACCCGAACCCCGGCCCTAAATTTCCAATACTAGCGAGACGCTCTAACAACTGAGCTACTTGGCCACATATCGAGCCCGTTAAGCCACGCAAGAACAACACTTATATAACATCCCGTCTCATGTAATGAGCTATGTAAAACTTGATCAAGTACAAACACATAGGGTTTGGACTTTTCTAGACTATCGTTATCATCTGGTTATTTAGATAAAAAAGGCATTATTTGTTTATTTATCTATTTATTTAGTTATTCATTTATTTATTTATTTATTTTTTTATTTATTTATTTATTTATTTATTTGTTTGTTTGTTTGATTGTTTCTTTCCTTCAATATTTATTAGCGCATTTCGGAAGCGTATTAGGCTCACCTGCGAAAATATTTTTCTCGAGAGTGAAAATATTTTATCTGGCGGCCGCCATTTAATTATCTGGCGGCCGCCATTTAATTATCTGGCGGCCGCCATTTAATTATCTGGCGGCCGCCAGATCATTATTTTGATGGCCGCCATATTATTAATTTGATCAAGCCTTCTGTCTCTGATTTGGTGCCATGGAAATGGCTATAATATTGTTTCACAGTCTCGGGCTTTCTCATCAGGAAATGTTACAATATCTTCAGAATTATGTGCTTCGTACGACAGCTTGTTAGTGCCATTTTATACACTAGAAAAAATTGCTATCTCGTTTAAACGAGATACTAACTCGTTTACACAAGATAATTATCTCGTTTAAACAAGATACTTTCTCGTTTAAACAAGATAATTATCTCGTTTAAACAAGAAAATTATCTCGTTTAAACAAGATACTTTCTCGTTTAAACAAGATAATTTTCTCGTTTAAACGAGTTAATACTTCATTGTAATTCTGGTAATTTCTGACGAAAGCAGTGATAGATAAGGGCAGTATTAGTACCTGGCTACTTATAGCTGGGGCTGGCTACTTGTAGAAGAAAAGTTAGCTACTAGTAGCCAGTTACTTGATGATTAAAAATAAAAAACTAGCAATTATTTCTAGTAACAAAATTTAGTTTTTATTTACTTATAGAAACAAACAAATGTTTACAGTGTGTAGTTTGGTTTTAATCACGGCTTTCGCGGATATCACTTCCGCATTCGTTTTCGTGTACCAGTACATCATGATTTTAATAAATCACCCACTTTTTGTAATAATTAAAAAGGTTATTCAATTCTGCTCCGATGATGCCAAATATTCTAACATTTAAGTCTTCATACGCACATATACGCACATATATACGCTTACGCAATCCGATTAAAGTATAGATTTTTATAATATTTCAAATTAAGTACGAGTAGCTGAATATTTATTCCAAAAATATTCAGTATTTATTTATATCATGATCAATAATATTTTATTTTGTGTACATTGATATCAAATATCAGCCATAAAAGCTTTAATACGCATATATACGCTTAACGATTCGACAGGGGAGGGTTACATTTAGGTATAGATTTCTATGGGTTCCTTTTTTCGGCTTGAATTTCTTTTTTCTTACAAATATTAATATTCATATATTTGTCCTGTATTTGACAAACACTACTATGAATAGAAAAGCAAAACAAACTGAGTTGTAACTGTGGCAAGCACAATGACTAAAGTCTTCCACCACCCAAAATTTTGACCCCCTTTAGTTTGCACAATAAGACTGGTTGGTTAAAATGTTGTGAAATGTCAAGTCAGCAATTTTTCAGCTATATGTTTTTAAGAATATCCTTATGACAGTTTATGTTTGTGTTATTCATGTAAAATGTACATGTAAAAATTAAAGTAAGTACAATTGCATGTAAGTGTGTGGTGTGCATTTGTGTTGCCTGGTCTGTTGTGTACTAGCACAAACTCGCGGTGTCTTTTTGGTAAGGTGCTGGCTCACCGAGTCAGTATGCCGCAGACAAGTAAACCATTCCCTCAGTTCAATATCCTGGCAACAGGTGAACTGGTCTAAATTTCAAATTTCAAAGTCATTTGTATGACCCAGCCACACTTCGAACCCATGACTGTCGAGGCAGACAGTCTACCAATGAGCCACAGAGGTGGTACTCGCTCTTAAGGCAGACCCTCTACAACTAAGCCCCCAAGACAGTAACAACAATGAATGAATATGTAGTCTTATTCTGGTGCACGACGTTTCATCGAATGGACATTTCGTCGAATGGACTTTTCGTCGAACTGACACTTGATAGAATGCGACATTCTATCGAAAATTCACTTATAGTACGACATTTCGTTGAATTTTTTTTCAATCCCTTTAAATATCATATTTTTATTCAATAGGTCTAGAAATGTTCCGAGCATGAACATATCATAAAAATGGTTATTCATTTGAAAAAAATCAGTTTTTCCAAAAGTGACATAATACACAAATATTTTAAACTGTATCACAAATTATTAGTTTAACTTCTAAATTCTTTTATTAATTGGTCTGAAGTGCGTGTGTACACTTGTTGATCACAGTTTCTCCAAATGCCTAGACTTTAATCTCTCTTGGGGAGATCCTAATTCATTATAACTTGTAAGTTTGCTTTTAAAAGTCTATGGTTTTCTCTGGAAACTACAGGTTACACCAGCTTCCAAAACTGACTGAATTAATATAAGTTAAAATATCGTGACTGGGGTGATATAAAACGGTATTTATGAACTCTTTTACAGTTCTTATTGATCTCTCTAAAAGTTGATTTTATCATTCCAGTGATTTAAACGATTCGAAAAATTGCTAATTGGGTGTAATTTTTGAATTAGTTAATTTTTTGAAAAATTTTCAGTGTACTCTAGTTACTACATACACATTAGATACTTATAACTGAAATGTCGCTGGATATTTCTGATTAAGTATTTTGGCATCTCTAAGCTTGAGAAAACTTGGAAAGTTTTGTACCTATTGCACTTTGAAAACAATTTTGGACATATCTCCAGGTGAGGCTTAAGGTCAAAGGGCCTCTTTTGATTTTCTGAAATAAATATTATGTTGTCTCGGTTTTCTGAACATATGCAAAAAAGGTCTGTTATTTCAACTCTTTTATCTGAAAAACCCCGATTTTCACCAAGCAATAGTAAGACCAAATTTGTGGTGAATACTCTTGGTTAGTCATCAAATATCCGAGATAGCCACAGATACTTAAATAACATCAAATAAACAACAATTACATATTATTTTTAATCAATAAAAGCTAACTAGAAATAATTGCTACTTTTGTATTTTTAATCATCGTTCAACTGGATACTAGTAGCTAACTTTTCTTCTACAAGTAACCAGCTTCAGCTATATGTGGTCAGTTACTACTACTGCTTTTAACTATCACTGCTTTCGTCAATATACCAGAATAAAAATGAAATATTAACTCGTTTAAACGACTAAGTATCTTGTCTAAACGATATAATTATCTTGTTTAAACGAGATAGTTATCTTGTTTAAACGAGTTAGTAATTTTTTCTAGTGTATAAAATGGCACTTACAAGCTTTCGTAGCTTCGGCAATACTGACCGACATGTTATAATCCGGTAGATAAATAAGTGGCGGCCGCCAGATAATTAAATGGTGGCCGCCAGATAATTAAGTGGCGGCCGCCAGATAAATAAGTGGCGGCCGCCAGATAAATAAGTGGCGGCCGCCAGATAATTAAATGGCGGCCGCCAGATAAAATATTTTCACTCTCGAGAAAAATATTTTCGCAGGTGATATTAAGTGGCGGCCGCCAGATAAAATATTTTCACTCTCTAGAAAAATATTTTCGCAGGTGAGCCTAATACGCTTCCGTACATTTCATATACCTGCTTAAAACTTTGATATCATTAAGTGTCCTCTTGGTAACCAATGGAAAGAAAGACAACTCGAGCTGGCATTGGCCCTAGTAATGGCAGTTTTTATTCAAGGATTTCTTTCTGTCTGAATTCGGCTCTTTTGCTATAAATGAAAATTTCGTAATATATATATGACCCCACACCAAATTAAAGGAGGATACAAGGTACTACTTGCAGGTTTAGGACTTAAAAGTTAATCAAGCCCCCACCGTGTTCCATATAATAATAATAATAATAATAATAATAATAATAATAATAATAATAATCATCATCATCATCATCATAATAATATCAGCAGCAGCAACAACAACAACAATTATTATTATTATTATTATTATTATTATTATTATTATTATTATTATTATTATTATTATTATAAAAAGTATCGACTCAGTGGTGTATTTCGAAAGCTTGATTGTCTAATTGTCGTCCCATCATTATTTCCCTTTGTTTTGAATCTGGAGACAAAAATTGTAGGTGATGATGGATGCAAAGTTTTTCTGAAGAGGTCGATAACGTGAAAAAATTCCTGACAATCTGAAATTTATATCATTTGAGAAATTAACAACAAAATACGTCTGTACCGGAAACATGAAACATAAAGGCCAAGTTGATATACACGGGTTTTGCAGAATAACCCCCCCCCCTCCCCGAAGAGTGGAGTAATGGTGTTTTACACTTTATCACTTATATCGAGACGGATAGTTCTGGATTGGTGGAAAAAACGGAGTGGCTTGCAAAGCAAAATGTTGAAATTTTCTTAAAGTGCGATTTACCTCAAGGGGTTTCTAATCTATAGACAATGAGTGACTCTATGAATCGAACTTTCTAAAACCCACACTTTAGACCACTTGGCAACCAAATGTCCTCCCTTGAGAAAAAGGTACTTTACTCGATATTTAGTTCTTATATAAAAAAAAAACAACACATATTACGAAAACAAAATAATTTGTAACTGAAATGAGCTGGTCGTGGTGTTGGTGTTGTACATGGTAGGTATAATAGAGTAAATTTCTACCAGGCAGTCTGGTCCGGATCTTTTAGCCTTGTGGTAGAGTGCTCGCTTATCACCCGGAAAGGCCAGATTCGTTCCTCAGCCGGGGCACTCGGTGAGGATGTATTGTTTTTCAGGTGTTCCTCCTTCCAGTTACAAAATGATTATAATCATAAACAAAGAAATGAAAGGATAAAACTTCAATTTTAAAATAAAATTTTACTTACATGTTAATTAAACTTATGCCAGGATACATCGACGGTTTAATTCCTTCAACGTCGATAAAAGATGGCAAATCTTTAACAAACTATATATATATATGTATATATAGATATAATAAATATATATAAACAATGTCACGTACTTAGATATAATTCAGCCCGCTATTGACTACCTTATCGTAAATTATTGATGATCAATGTGCAACATCTTGTTACTTTATCGATCAATTTTTATTACACATTACATTTCATTGATTTTCTTCCATATGTTCATGTTTTTTGACGGTCTATTTGGATTTTACGTGATAGTAAAAGAATTTTACTTATATCGAGAGGTCGCCAGCTACCAGAGATAAGGTTAAGATCCATTAACTCAGAGATGGTACACTATTTTGGTTTACATTATTAGCCGTAGTTCTGATCTTTCAAGCCGGTAAGGGTACTGAACCATTTGGTTAACAGTTTTATCTATGACCATGGTCCATCAAACTAGAGATGGTACTGGGCCATGTGGTTTACATTTTTAGCCATTGGCATGGTCGATCAAACCGGAGATTTTACTGAGCCATTTGCTTTACATTTTAATCTGTTCCATTAAACCGGAGAAGGTACTGGACCATTTTGGGCTACATTTAAAATCATGGTTCTGTTCCATCAAACCGGAGAAGGTACTGGGCCATTTTGGTTTACATTTTTAATCGTGGTTCTGTTCCATTAAACCGGAGAAGGTACTGGACCATTTTGGGCTACATTTAAAATCATGGTTCTGTTCCATCAAACCGGAGAAGGTACTGGGCCATTTTGGTTTACATTTAAGCCACGATTTTCGGCCATTAAACTAGAGATGGTACTGGGCCATTTGGTTGTAATTTTTAATCAAGGTTCTGTTCCATTAAACCGGAGAAGGTACTGGGCCATTTTGGTTTAAATTTTATTTTTAACATGGTTCTTTCCCATTCAGAACTACTAGTATTCACTTAGATATTGACGTCAGGATTGTCGCTCTCCTTTCGATGATTTCGATTATTCTGTAATGCTTAAAATTGTTTAAGCATATTGGACTTGGAAGAATTTCTGATGTTAATAAAGTTTTCCTTTTGATTTTCTTCAACAGTACTACGTGGTACCAGGGGAATTGTGCTAAACTATAATTTAATTGAATACAGAGACACGATCTTATCGACGTTTTTCTTGCTTCTTGGTGCTGAATGCATTGTGAAAATAAATCAATTTAAAAAATAGGTTCATCAAAACAAGGTATTGTTTTGAAAGACAACAACAATAACAATGTATATGAAGTATTATTTATTACAAAATAGAAACTCGGATATATTTTTTGGTTTTTAAAAAGAATTCTCAGTATCACAGTGGTGGGATCAGGTTGGTCACGTGACTTTTAATCTGAACAGTCCAAACTTAAACAGTTGGGTAGCTGGCCTGTGTGGCAATACCGCAGTTGTTACGTCTATTCCTGGACATCATGATGTAACCCTCCATTCCCCAGGTCTTACCCCAGCTGTAAATATAAATAAGATATTTTTTTATCGAATGGTAGCTTTATTGTTGCTTAACGTGTCATCAGCAATTATTTTGTGACATTTTATTTAAATCTCAAGGATTAATCTAAACACCAATTTCTGAGGTGCGTGAGGAGCGTGCAAGTGTTTCCGACAACATTTTCACAATCGTCCACTGAGTTGAGTGTACACTCAACTCAAATTAGGGAAATTTTAAAGTCAATTTATAAGACATTACACAGTTAAAATTGTATATCTCATATTATATTTATTCAAATTGTTTATTGTAGGTTTGTTGAACAAAACAAAACATTGTGTCATAAAACTTAATTTTTGTCTAAATATTGATGAGAGCAAAAAAATGGGGAAATTTGAGTTGAGTGTACAATCAGTTAAGTGAATGATTGTGAAACTGGGGCCCAGTCTACATTTATTATGCTAGTATGCACTTAAAGCAACCGACCATTACGGTAGCTCAGTTGGTAGAGTGCTCGCTCCGTAAGTGGGAGGTCGTGCGTTCGAACCTAGGCCGGGTCTGACCCAAGACTTGAAAGTGGGTAGTGGCTGTTCTTTCGCCTAGCATTCGGCATTACGAAATAAAAGTCACGGTTCTTTCGGATGGGAACTTAAAATAAACGAGGTCCCGCATGGGCAGTAGGGTTCTTTATCGTGCCATGCCACGGCATGGCACGATAAAGAACCCTACTGTATCATGCCATCAGCGCAACGCACAGGCGAAATTTCTGCACTTTCGCCTATAGCTGACGGCGTCTCGATATAAGTGAAATGTTCTTGACTGGGACATCAAACATCATTACTCAACTCAACTCACTTAAAGCAACACCTTAGAGTGTCTGTAGACTAAACAGCGATGAAGCAGATTAATATCGCAGACTTATTTGAATGATATCAAGCCAAACAGTAAAGAGCTACGACAAGAAAAAAACTACCTAAGTCGAACCCCCGGCGATATGAAACAAATTTATGTACAAAATGATAAAAATTATGTTTATATGAAAGAAATTTATGTAAAAAATGATAAAAATTATGTTTTAAGTCTCAGTTTTGGGGGTCGGTCGGAACAACTAAAATGCCCGAAAAACCACCGATCTTCGACAAGCTAAATAACTAACTTTCGGACACTGGTATTTGTTCCGATTGGTATATAATGGTCCAAAATGGTATACCACTTTCTTTTCAATTACCTATGGAGACAAGTCAACTGTGTGAAACGCTCCGAACAAGGATTGAAGAAGAGGAAGAAAAGAAAAGAAGAAGAAAAATAGAAGAAGATTATAATAACGATGATGAGAAGGACGAGAATGGAGGCGGTGGTGGTCGTCGCGCTGTTGGATGTGGTGGTGGATGAAGAGGAGGAAGGGGGCATTAAAACTTACCTGTTTTTGACCAGCCAGTAATCCTTTCCACTGTCAGTTCCATATCCTACAGCCAATACTCCGTGATCCAGACGGGTCTCACTACAGAAGAATGAGTGATATACTCCACTTCTGTACAACTGGAAGCTCATGTGACTGGCGTCAATGGCAACTGAGATAGGTCCAACTGTAGCCACAGCTGACTGGAGATCAGACTCGCTCTTGGACTTGATATCAACAAAACCGGTATCTGTGGCACCGACATTTGCAGCATCAAACTTACATTCTCCATTCTGCAAAAGAGAACAAATAAACTTTTTTCCCTAAGACCTTTGTTTCTGATATTTATTCAGCAAATTTTTGTAAAGTTTTTTTATATAAATGTTGACAATAGAAACTACGTGTGTTTCAGCATTTCATTATGAACACAAACAGAAAACTAAATGGTTTCACAAAATAATGTAACCACTACGCAAATACTATTATGGGATTTTCGTGCCACATTGTCAATGCGCATGAAGTTCCTTCGACACATCGCCCTTTAAATTTTTCATTTTCTCTCTCTCTCTCTCTCTCTCTCTCTCTCTCTCTCTCTCTCTCTCTCTCTCTCTCTCTCTCTCCATACATTCCATACATCACTTCGATCATTTCGCAAATAAAGTTTCAACGTTTCGACTTTTGGTGGGGCATTGCTTCGTCACTTCTCTTCACCAATAAAGTTTGAACATTTCGACTTTTGGTGGGGCATTGTTTCGTCACTTCTCTTCGCCAATAAAGTTTCAACATTTCGACTTTTGGTGGGGCATTGTCTCGTCACTTCTCTTCGCCAATAAAGTTTCAACATTTCGACTTTTGGTGGGGCGTTGTTTCGTCACTTCTCTTCGCCAATAAAATTTCAACATTTCGACTTTTGGTGGGGCATTGTTTCGTCACTTCTCTTCGCCAATAAAGTTTCAACATTTCGACTTTTGGTGGGGCATTGTTTCGTCACTTTACTTCGCCAATAAAGTTTCAACATTTCGACTTTTGGTGGGGCATTGTTTCGTCACTTCTCTTCGCCAATAAAGTTTCAACATTTCGACTTTTGGTGCGGCATTGTTTCGTCACTTCTCTTCGCCAATAAAGTTTCAACATTTCGACTTTTGGTGGGGCATTGTTTCGTCACTTCTCTTCGCCAATAAAGTTTCAACATTTCGACTTTTGGCGGGACATTGTTTCGTCACTTTTCTTCGCCAATAAAGTTTCAACATTTCGACTTTTGGTGGGGCATTGTTTCGTCACTTCTCTTCGCCAATAAAGTTTGAACATTTTGACTTTTGGTGGGGCATTGTTTCGTCACTTCTCTTCGCCAATAAAGTTTCAACATTTCGACTTTTTGTGGGGCGTTGTTTCGTCACTTCTCTTCGCCAATAAAGTTTCAACATTTCGACTTTTGGTGGGGCATTGTTTCGTCACTTCTCTTCGCCAATAAAGTTTCAACATTTCGACTTTTGGTGGGGCATTGTTTCGTCACTTCTCTTCGCCAATAAAGTTTCAACATTTCGACTTTTGGTGGGGCATTGTTTCGTCACTTTTCTTCGCCAATAAAGTTTCAACATTTCGACTTTTGGTGGGGCATTGTTTCGTCACTTCTCTTCGCCAATAAAGTTTCAACATTTCGACTTTTGGTGCGGCATTGTTTCGTCACTTCTCTTCGCCAATAAAGTTTCAACATTTCGACCTTTGGTGGGGCATTGTTTCGTCACTTCTCTTCGCCAATAAAGTTTCAACATTTCGACTTTTGGCGGGGCATTGTTTCGTCACTTTTCTTCGCCAATAAAGTTTCAACATTTCGACTTTTGGTGGGGCATTGTTTCGTCACTTCTCTTCGCCAATAAAGTTTGAACATTTTGACTTTTGGTGGGGCATTGTCTCGTCACTTCTCTTCGCCAATAAAGTTTCAACATTTCGACTTTTTGTGGGGCGTTGTTTCGTCACTTCTCTTCGCCAATAAAGTTTCAACATTTCGACTTTTGGTGGGGCATTGTTTCGTCATTTTTCTTCGCCAATAAAGTTTCAACATTTCGACTTTTGGTGGGGCATTGTTTCGTCACTTCTCTTCGCCAATGAAGTTTCAACATTTCGACTTTTGGTGGGGCATTGTTTCGTCACTTCTCTTTGACAATAAAGTTTCAACATTTCGACTTTTGGTGGGGCGTTATACCGTCACTTAACTCTTCAAATTTCGCCATTACGTCTTCGTGTGTGACTGTTAAATATAAGTTGAGAGAAAAAAAAGATTTTTTTCTTCTTTACCTCTGCAAGACATATAAAATTGCTTGTACAACTTTGTAAGATTCCCAAAAATAAATCTTACCGCGGCTTTGTAGGGGTATGAAGCTTCTGTGTCAATTCCATTGTTAACTTTAATGTATGTAAAAGCCTGATCCATAAGTCCTCCCTGGCATCCGTGGTTGCCTGGAAAAAAATAATTGAAGATAAATTTATTAAACCTCGGTGACCGAGAAGACAAAGATGTTGGTTTATAAATCACTGAGCTCCCCACCTATTAGGTTCAAATCCCACTCGGGGCATACTTAGTTGTCAAAAACATTATTTGACCGTTTACCGAAGGTCAATGAAGTTTTCCGGGTACACCGGTCTCCTCAACCACCAAAACTGACCGCCTTTATATAGTGAACATACTTGAATAAAAAGTAAACATATTTCTCTGCCTATCTCTATTTTTGTCGGTTTTATTGGGAAATATTTTGTCATAATAACGTGTGATTAAGGTCATATGGATGTTAATGTTCCGAATTGTTAGCGGTTGCCCATTACCAATGGGAGAAGAATTCACTCGTTAATTCCCGTTTGAAAATCGGGACACATACGCCTTTTCAGTTTTAGCTTAACTGGATTTTTTTTTTTGGGGGGGGGGGGGGGGCGATCTTTGGAGAACCACAAATACATATTTTGTTTTAGGGATAATCATTAAAAATCACAATAATATAATTTGTTTTAGGAATAATTCACGAATATATATCTCGTTTTTGGAACAATGATTAAGAGTTACGAATATATACACTAATAAAATATGTGCTAATTTTAAAAATTTTATAAAATACTAGTGACACAATTCAAAAGTAGCACATGACAACACTGTACCTCTTGTTTTAGTGAGCAAACATTGGTAATCACGAATATATACCTTGTTTTGGGAACAATGATTTATAATTTCGAATACATGTATATACATTGCTTTCAAAGCAATCATTGGGAAGCCACAAGAATATATACCCAGTTGTTGACCACTAATTATTAAAGTCACGATCATTCTTCTAAACAATCGAATGAATCAATAAACCTTTTTATTGCAGTCACCTAAGAGACATGAACATGATTTAAAAGAAAGAAAGAATTTTTTTAATATACCATGATTATGGAGCAGTAGGGATACTGATCATACCTTGTTTTTTGGAGCAGTAGGGTTATTGAACATACCTTGTTTTTTTAAGCAGTAGGGTTATTGAACATACCTTGTTTTTTTTAGCAGTAGGGTTATTGAACATACCTTGTTTTTTTTTTTTAGCAGTAGGGTTATTGAGCATACCTTGTTTTCTGGAGCAGTAGGGATACTGATCATACCTTGTTTTTTGGAGCAGTAGGGTTATTGAGCATCCTTGTTTTTTGAAGCAGTAGGGTTATTGATCATAACTTATTTTTGGAGCAGTAGGATTATTGAACATACCTTGTTTTTTTTAGCAATAGGATTATTGAACATACCTTGTTTTTGGAGCAGTAGGGATACTGATCATACCTTGTTTTTTGGAGCAGTAGGGTTATTGAAAATACCTTGTTTTTTTTGAGCAATAGGATTATTGAACATACCTTGTTTTTTGGAGCAGTAGGGTTATTGATCATACCTTGTTTTTTGGAGCAGTAGTGTTATTGATCATACCTTGTTTTTGGAGCAGTAAGATTATTGAACATACCTTGTTTTTTGGAGCAGTAGGGATACTGATCATACCTTGTTTTTTGGAGCAGTAGGGTTATTGAACATACCTTGTTTTTTTGAGCAATAGGATTATTGAACATACCTTGTTTTTTGGAGCAGTAGGGTTATTGATCATACCTTGTTTTTTGGAGCAGAAGTGTTATTGATCATACCTTGTTTTTGGAGCAATAAGATTATTGAACATACCTTGTTTTTTGGAGCAGTAGGGTTATTGAGCATAGAGCAGTAGGGCTATTGATCATACCTTATTTTTGGAGCAGTAGGGTTATTGAGCATACCTTGTTTTTTGGAGCAGTAGGGTTATTGATCATACCTTATTTTTGGAGCAGTAGGGTTATTGAGCATACCTTGTTTTTTTGGAGCAGTAGGGTTATTGAGCATACCTTGTTTTCTGGAGCAGTAGGGATACTGATCATACCTTGTTTTTTGAAGCAGAAGGGTTATTGATCATACCTTATTTTTGGAGCAGTAGGATTATTGAACATACCTTGTTTTTTTTAGCAATAGGATTATTGAACATACCTTGTTTTTTGGAGCAGTAGGGTTATTGATCATACCTTGTTTTTTGGAGCAGTAGTGTTATTGATCATACCTTGTTTTTTGGAGCAGTAAGATTATTGAACATACCTTGTTTTTTGGAGCAGTAGGGTTATTGAGCATAGAGCAGTAGGGTTATTGATCATACCTTGTTTTTTGGAGCAGTAGTGTTATTGATCATACCTTGTTTTTTGGAGCAATAGGATTATTGAACATACCTTGTTTTTTGGAGCAGTAGGGCTATTGATCATACCTATTTTTTGGAGCAGTAGGGTTATTGAGCATACCTTGTTTTTTGGAGCAGTAGGGCTATTGATCATACCTTATTTTTGGAGCAGTAGGGTTATTGAGCTTACCTTGTTTTTTGGAGCAGTAGGGTTATTGAGCATACCTTGTTTTCTGGAGCAGTAGGGTTATTGAGCATACCTTGTTTTTTGGAGCAGTAGGGTTATTGATCAAACCTTGTTTTTGGAGCAGCAGGGTTATTGTTCATACCTTTTTTTTTGGAGCAGTAGGGTTATTGAGCATACCTTGTTTTTGGAGCAGTAGGGTTATTGTTCATACCTTGTTTTTTGGAGCAGTAGGGATATTGAGCATACCTTGTTTTTTGGAGCAGTAGGGTTATTGAACGTACCTTGTTTTTTGGAGCAGTAGGGTTATTGAGCATACCTTGTTTTCTGGAGCAGTAGGGTAATTGAGCATACCTTGTTTTTTGGAGCAGTAGGGTTATTGATCATACCTTGTTTTTGGAGCAGCAGGGTTATTGTTCATACCTTGTTTTTTGGAGCAGTAGGGTTATTGATCATACCTTATTTTTGGAGCAGTAGGGTTATTGAGCATACCTTGTTTTTTGGAACAGTAGGGTTATTGAACGTACATGTACCTTGTTTTTGGAGCAGTAGTATTATTGAACATACCTTGTTTTTGGAGCAGTAGGGTTATTGAGCATACCTTGTTTTCTGGAGCAGTAGGGTTATTGAGCATACCTTGTTTTTGGAGCAGTAGGGTTATTGATCATACCTTGTTTTTGGAGCAGCAGGGTTATTGTTCATACCTTGTTTTTTGGAGCAGTAGGATTATTGAGCATACCTTGTTTTTGGAGCAGTAGGGTTATTGATCATACCTTGTTTTTTGGAGCAGTAGGGTTATTGATCATACCTTATTTTTGGAGCAGTAGGGTTATTGAGCATACCTTGTTTTTTGGAGCAGTAGGGTTATTGATCATACCCTGTTTTTGGAGCAGTAGGGTTATTGTTCATACCTTGTTTTTTGGAGCAGTAGGGTTATTGAGCATACCTTGTTTTTTGGAGCAGTAGGGTTATTGAACGTACATGTACCTTGTTTTTGGAGCAGTAGGATTATTGAACATACCTTGTTTTTGGAACAGTAGTGTTATTGAACATACCTTGTTTTTTGGAGCAATAAGTTTATTGAACATATCTTGTTTATTTTTTTATTTTATTTTTTTTTTTTAACATACCTTGTTTTTTGGAGCAGTAGGGTTATTGAACATACCTTGTTTTTTGGAGCAGTAGGGTTATTGAACATACCTTGTTTTTTGGAGCAGTAGGGTTATTGAGCATACCTTGTTTTTGGAGCAGTAGGGTTATTGAACATACCTTGTTTTTTGGAGCAGTCAACTAAGTTTTGTTCTGATAGCGATGTCAAAGTCTTATTCTTCTTAAAATGTTGCCCTTCAAGTGACCCGGTGGCAGAGAATGACCAACAAGAACCACATTGTCCCTAAATTTAAATGAATAAATAAAATATATTAATGTTTTATATTTTTATTGAAAATATAGAAAGATCAAGTGCATATTTGTTATTCATTCATAAACGGATTTATTCATTTATTCTTTCATTCGTTCATTCTTCATTAATTCAATTTTATTCAGTCATTAACTAATTTCATTCATTCATTCATTCGTTCGTTCGTTCATTCGTTCATTCATTCATTCGTTCGTTCATTCGTTCGTTCAATAAATCATTCATCCATTCATTTTTTCTTTTCTTTCGTTCATTCATTCGTTCAGTCATTCATTTGAAATATACCTGATTTTTAACTTCAGTGACGTATCCTTCTTTTCTCCAGTCAACCGTATCGGGTAAATCTCCGACATGTGATGGTGGTAGGTAGGTGGAGCCAAATCTTTGTGTGGTGTTGCGCATGCGATAACCGTTCATAACTTTTACAAATTCGTCATTACTCTGCAAATAACAATGCACAAAATAAGATACATGTATTACTATGTGTATTACAATAATCTCACAGGAACCTTTTAATAATAATTTTATTATTATTATTATTATTATTATTATTATTATTATTATTATAACAACAACAACAACAACCGAGAACGCAAAACAACATGTAATGTGTTTCAATATTCATATTTCATGGCAATAAATTGCTTAGATAATTAATTCACTATTTTGTAAATAATTCGGAATATTACAATGAATTTTGTTTCTCTATCAATCTGATAATTTTTCTTATTGAGCGACATTTATCTTTTCATGCATAAGATTAATTTGCATATATGCAAAAATTTAACGAACTTTTTTAAAACATGATGTTTTATGCTTTCACTCAGATTGAAAAATGGTCAGTAATGGCATGACAGAGGAACCGCACAGCCTTAAAAAGAACCATCGATCCAGCGACTCCAAAACCATCGATCTCCAACAAACTTACAAACTTTCTTATACTAAAAACTAACATAGTTGGATTCGAACCTAGATGGTGAAAGGCGCTTTGATCCGTAAACCAGGCGAATCAGGTCACCAAGTACTCGATGTTTTTTTTTAATATTTACAAAAAAAAAAAAAAAAAAAAAAAAAAAAAAAAAAAAAATTCCGCACACGTCAGAAGAAAGGTCTTTGACATTACACGGTTTCAATTTTAACCGGTAAACAATAACATCATCAAAAACAACAACAACAAATGCAAAAAAGATTCTAAAAAAAGTTTGAAAAAACAGGGAAAAAAATCAATTTTAAGTACTATCTGCTTTAAATGGAGATGTTCTAATAGAAAGTACAGATGAACCATATTCAATGAATGCACGTGCTTTTAACGACGCAAAACTTGATACAAGTAAAAAGTAAGCTACCAATAAATTATTAATAAAACAATATTATACCATATCTCCATACTCGTTCATTCCCAGCCAGAATGTATGTACTCCGCGGTCAGCTTCCAAATTGTGTTTCTGAATGTAACCAAGATGATATTCCCAAATACCTCTCCTAAAGTTCATGAATAGAATCAAAATTTTTCAATCAGGTTCACAAATGTTTTAAGAGGCTTTGACCATTATTTCGAGAAAACGTAAAATTTCGTGTGGTTCCACGAATGACGATCGTCTAATCTCGGCCAAATTCGTAAAATATCGGCTACTCCCTTAATCTCAGAGAGAGAGAGAGAGAGAGAGAGAGAGAGAGAGAGAGAGAGAGAGAGAGAGAGAGAGAGAGAGAGTTCAGCGGCTGCCCTGAAGAAGTTACGGGCTTTCTTGACAAACTCTAAATATGGATTAAGTCGTTAAGCGGCGATGTCATCTGTTACTTTTCAGAGTTTCTTCTATTGTTTTTGATCACCCTTTTGTCAACATACTTTTTTTGACAATAAATAAATTGGCTGCTGTTAATTGCTAATCAAAGTCGCAATCTTAGTGACAGCCTTTCAGTTTTGAATCACAAACCTCGAAACGGAATGATTCTATATACAGAGAGAGAGAGAGAGACAGAGAGGGGGAGAGAGAGAGGAGGGGAGGGGTTATACCTGATAACTTCTTCTGCTCTGTTGTATTTCTTGTTATGCTGGGTCTTGTATATTTCCCATTCTGTGTCCAGTTCCTGTTTGGTTAGTGCTGACACTGCCACTGCAAGAACAGCTACGACGAAAAACTTAAACATCTGAAATAAGGAAAAAAAAAAAAACAAGTATACAAATATAGGGGAAATAACAAGAGAAATCGGTTTCCACGTGACTGACTTTTTTAAAGAAAATTTTTGATTAAGTGAGTGAATGAATGAATGAATGAATGAGTAAGTGAGTGAATGAGTGAGTGACTGAGGAAAGTACTAGCGTATAAACAGACGGAAATTATCATGAGAATTCGCCTTTCTTATGCCTGACCTGTTCTAAGATATTGTTTAAGTGAATGAGTGAGTGAGTGAATGTGCCATGAATAAAATAAGCCTATGTAAGGTAGATGAGTTAATAAGAGAGATAATTGGAAGGAAAGAAGAAAAGATATAAGTCGGTAAAGGAACGTGAAGTATGAACCCAAGAAAAACAATAAGTAATCCTTTGGGGTTTTTTTAATCTAAAAAACACTTTACGAACGTTTCCGTTATGTTCAATGCGATCGAGGCGTTCCAAAAGACGAAGAACGGCAACCACTTTAAGGCGTCTTATTTCGGACTTAAATATTTAAGACTGCAAGGTACTTGTCTTAGAAAAGTTAAGTTTATACTTATATTTAAGTAAAAATTAAGTTCAGCTTGTTTCGTGACCCATTTAGTTTTAAAGGTTTTTTCCTTTAAATCTCGGATTTAAGATAAAAACATAGATTTAAGTTCAAAAACTAGCTCAACCATTGTTCGTGATCCCGGGGCCAAGTTAAGTCAGAAAGGAGTGCTTGGTTTGTTGATTGGTTATAATGTTATTTAACGTCTGCTCAGCATTTCCCGCTATTGGCGACAATAGTAAGTTTATTAAGCTAACGGTATACATCGTAGAACATGTCCGTGAGATGAACGAGTGTATATCCTACGCTTTTTACACGCGCGCAATCATGGCGTCTTTGTTTAAATGTGCTACCTCGCCGAGTCTGTATGCCGTAGACATATTCCACTCCAATTCTACTTTGTCATACTATGACACCAGGTAAGCCCGTTAATACTCTATCCTGTTCATGCCAAGCGCAAGGCCTCAAATTTTAAAGTCATACGTATGACCTTGCGGGGATTCGATTCCACTTCCCCGAGTTCTCGAGGCAGACGCTATACAAATAAGATGGAAATAGGGAAGGAAATGTGTTAGAGCGGGGTAGTAGATAAAGACACGTGGGTCATTAAATAGGACAAGAGGTTATTTTACGCTACATCAGTACTAACCACCATTTTAGCTGTCTACGGCGAAACACATTGTACAATTTAATGGCGAAAGAGAGAGGCAACATGATTTCGGGAATGCAAGATTTTAATATAAATTATGTATATATATATATATATATATAGAGAGAGAGAGAGAGAGAGAGAGAGAGAGAGAGAGAGAGAGAGAGAGAGAGAGAGAGAGATGTTAATAAATTATTCAGATTCTATAGACAAATTATTTGATGGAATAATGAGTTATCATTATAAATAATTAGCAGTTGCCCGTTATCTGAAATAATTGATTAGATTATCTATTAAATTATGTAAAAACTGAGTTTATCAAAATAAACTATAATTATGTAAAAACTGAGTTTATCAAAATAAACTATAATTATCAGGCTTATCTGTATATAAAAATATTTTACAAAATTTCTAGACGCTAAAATCACATTATGAATTTCATTTAAAATACAATTAGTTACGGAGAAAAATGTTAAAATATGCGATTGTGCTTGATAACGATTTCGGAAATTTCTGCGCTGTAATTCTGCGTACAAATCCTTCCGTTGGATTTATAAATGTTACAGTACTTAACGCGATAGTTACTGCAATTCCAATAACCACTGTGGTAGTTCAGTTGGTAGATTGCTCGCTCCGTAAGTGGGAGATCGTTCGAACCCTTACCGGGTCTGACCCAAAACTTGAAAGTGGGCCGATAGTGGCTGTTCTTTCGCCAAGCACTCGGCATTACGAAATGAAAAGTCACGGTTCTTTCGGATGGGAACTTTAAGTAAACAAGGTCCCGTGTCACGGTAGGCGTGGCACGATAAAGAACCCTGCTGTATAATGCCATCAGCGCAACGCATATTTGGAGAACAAATTCCATATTTAAACAAAATCATTTAAAAATCCATGGAAAATTTACTGACCTAATTGGGAAAAATAACCAGACTTATTTAAAAAGTTTTTTTAATTCTGTGCCTTTAACATTTTTTTTAGTTTCGACAAGAAAATAAATTCACTATGTTCAAAATATTCCTTTTGCACCTTCCTAGTTTACCATATAAGATATGTTGTCATGATTTGAATATTCATGATGATCAACCCCTGAAAAATCCGAACAACAATGAACACCCAATTATTAACTTAAGGCTCTTTCCTACATTTTTCTAATTGAAGAAAAAAACACTTTTTAAACTATAATCTTTTGCAGCTTTGGTCACCAATTTCTAATAAATTCAACACCATGTAGTAAGGAAATGCGATTTGCATAATAATTTACTTGACCTTTATTGAAATACCCTGTTGAAATCTTGGATGAGGCCCAATTGGATCATTGAAGTAATTAAATTCCTTTTTTTTTTTCAAAATCTGCTCTATGTACAGAAGAATTCAGAGAAGATTTTTTAATTTATAAACAGAATTTGGTTAGGTCAATGTTTTTTAAATCAATCTTACTGGCATTGTTATGAGGAAAGTTTTAAAAAAAAATAAAAAAAATAAACAAACATGTGACAAACAATTATGGACCAATAGCATATGTACTTGTATGTATTTCCAATTCAATTCATTTCATTTATTTCGTAAGCATACACTTACAGGTAACATAATACTTTTAGAATACCATGTACAATGTATGGCGGTACATTATAATTCATAACAGTGTATGACATATAGTGAAAAATACAGTAAAACAAAACAATAAATTTAAACAAAGAACTAATAAACGGAAAAAATACGAAAGTTGTATACACGTATGTGGATGAACCATGAACATCAGCTGGTTGTCCCTTCCGTGTGTAGCTTTTTTAAAAAATTTGCCAAAATTTCATAGCTGACGAATATTCTGTATATCCATCAGTTGGATAAGTTTGAAAATTGTCTGATGCATTGCGCTTACTTGGTTTTTCATTAACAAAAAGTAACAGAGACAAATCAAGATTTTTTTTTTTTTTAAAAAAAAAAAGTTAAAGATGTCCATGGTCTCAGGTTCACAATCATCTATATGAAATGCTTTCAAATGCTTTTTACAGAAAGAGATATTTAAAATTCTGCGCATGACAATTAACTGTAACGTGCAGAATTTTAAATATTTCTTTTTGTAATTTTTTGTAAGCTATCCGGATGTACCGTTGACTGTTGATAAATAATACTTCAAGTTGTACAAGCACCCGAGCAAGGCCCCTGTGAGATCTGCAGAGAATGCCGCCCAGTCTACCCGTTATCATGACCAGATTCAAATAAATATTGTTCGTCGCGAAAAATTCTTGAATTGTTTATGCAACGGAAAAGTTGTATATCCGAAAAACTTATCGAGTCAAATAATTCACTATGAAATGAAACATCGCGATTCTTATTATTAAATAAAACATATAGAAATTTGATGCAGAAACTCCAAATTAGTCCCTGACAGTGTTTGATGTTAAAAGTTACATTCAATAAGCAAATTGCGAACCACCGACCCATTTATTTTTATGTAAAATGCTTTTATTTACTGAAATGTAGAAATTATTCCGTATTTCAGTTATTTGAACGATTTTTAGTCAAAATTAAAATTTAGTGCATGACACAAACCAAACTTTTGCTTAAATTGAAGGGTTTTCCGTGGATTTTATTATAATTTTCTATCTTTGATTTTAGATTTCTCTTTTTTTTTTTTTTTTTTTTTTTTTTTTTTTTTTTTTTTTTTTTTTTTTTGTCAATAATTAAGCAGAAAGCAGAAATAAATATTCAAAAACGAATAAAAAATAATGAAAGCATGTAGTTTTAAACAAAGTCTTTTTCTAAATAAGCATTTAATTAGTTCATCAAAAATGCTTAAAACAATAAAAAAAAATATTATCATCAATTTTAATATTTTTTCAAAATTATATGAAAAAAATTCCGACCTACCTTCAAGGTTTAATTCTGGAGAAGAGTGAATAATGAGGACCTACAAGGTTTTTATGTTAAATTTAAATTTAGGTTATCGAAAATTGAACCTTATGTTGTCCATGTGAATTTTATCTTTGTTAGGGGGGACGTTTTCAAATATTATAATGTCCACGGATGATAAAATGATAATACCTTTGATGATAAAGATGTTCTAAAATCTGCACTTGTACTCTAGTTGTGATATCACTTGATGTAGACACGCGAAAACTATTATTTTATCAATTGCATAAAGCATATACTTTTATAATTGAAGTAATAATAATAATAATAATACTGATGATGATGATGATGATGATGTTTCTTTTGAGGTTTATGAAGCAAGAATCCCTTCTTCAAGAGGGGCTTCGGTGGATGAGTGGTCTAAACCGTGCGCGTACGGATCACAGTGCCTCTCACCGCCTGGGTTCGAATCCCACTCGGGACATATCCTAGTGTGAGAAAGTTTGTCAGTTCGTTTGCCGAAGGTCGGTGGTTTCCTCCGGGCACTCCGGTTTCCTCCACCATCCAAGAACTGACCGCCTCGAAATAAGTGAAAGAAACTTGACTTGGGCGTAAAACTCCATTACTCCACCCCACTCTACTTCCTTCTTCTTCTTCTTCAAAAAAAAAAAAAAAAAAAAAAAAAAAAAACAAAAAAAAACAAAAAAAAAAACACTACATAAAGATATAAGTTAAATGCATCGAAAACAAGCGGGGTGATAACTTGGTGTATTTAGTATTTAAACTCCGCGCAATTAACCTTTGAACTATCTAAAACATTCTAATGCAGCTTTGCTTTGGAAGTTACAGCAAAATCAAAGCAACTTCTACATAGTTCAATGCCTTGAAGTTAATTAGTAAAATTGTTTTTACACTTTCCGTAGGTAATTTTTTTTATTTATTTATTTATTTTTTTTTTTTTTTTTCGTTTCTCGCAACAAGAGCAAATCTTTTGATCTCTAATGCCTAACAAGGAACAAGTTCGTAAATACTTTAGGAAAAAATCCTAAAATAAGTCAAAACTAAGGTATTTAAGACATGTGTATCCAATTATTAGAACGGCCAAACTAAATGACGTCACGCGTTTATGCAAATAGCAAGTCACGTGTATCAGTGATGACATTTATTACATTTCAATGCCATTTCACTCAAACAAATTTTTAATGACCAAAATTGTTGCAAATGTAAAAATGAACATGTTTGATTTTATCGTACAAAAATGAATTTTAAAATCTGTTTTGGTTAAAACTGTCGTTTGATACCGTCCTTTATGAGGATAATCTCTTTGCTTTAGTTACTGAGAAATTCTAACTTTATATTTATCAATATAGGTTAATAGTTATTTTTATCTCTCGAGTACCCGGACGATTGAAAATACTCTGAAATATTCTATCAGTGTATGTGACAACAGCTATTTGTTTTAATGAATGAGAAAGCCCATGGGCGTCACGTCATTTATACAGATGTATATTTTTCTAATATATAACATTGAATTCTACTGGCTAACGGACTTCAGCGCCTTTCAACGTCCATATTCAGATATAAATCGAAAGAGAAACACGTATGTGGAAATTGATCAGTTGCTTTGACAACGTTCTCGGTCATCGTTGGTGATTCAAACGCTAGCATCCAAATTCAAGACATCTCACAGCTAAAGATTCGATCCCAGTCGTCTGCAATTATGAACGGCATTCCCTTGTCGTATGCCTTTTTGGTTGGCTCTGTATCAGAATTATGGACTGAGAAGTCTGCGATGTTTATCTGCGTCATTGCCGGCAAGGGTACCCCGTTCACTATCACTCTAAAACTTCCCATAAGTTCGCACTGGCTATAGTACAGCGCAGATCAGAAACACTCGCACATCATATTTACATTTATAATGATTTATTCTTGAGAGTATAAAAATCGCTTCGTCAAGAATAGCTGAGAAACTGTAAATGTGACGTAAAACAACAATCAACCAACCAAACAACTATTGAGGTCACTGAGGTCACCTCACCCCACCCACCCTTTTCGTGCCCGCTGGCACTTAAGGCTCCAATACGCTGCTATCACCTGCATCTGTCTTTGGCTACAGTCTTCGCTGACGCCCAGACATTCTACTCCAGTTGTGATCTTTCTTGCTCGATCTGTTGTTCTTCTCTGCGTCATTCTTATGAATGCCATGTAAGCGCTGTTGTACAGATTTTGATGTTCTGCATCTTTAGGACACGACCAATCCAATTCCACTTCTTCATAAGTATTATGTTATTATGTATATTATTTATTATTTATTTATTTATTCATTTATTATTATTATTTTATTATACTTTAAATTTTTTTTTTAAATTTTTAATTAGCACTAATGGGCTTCCGTGCCTTATCAATTTTAGTGCGAGAATATACATTCAACAATTACGCACGCTATCATACAAATCGTTTCATTGCTTAGTTTCCTTAA
>CM056612.1:9992034-10002034 GCA_029721355.1 Tegillarca granosa | reverse complement strand
AGGTCAACAGTGTTAGGTAAATCATATAGGTCAACAAGGTTAGGTAAATCATATAGGTCAACAAGGTTAGGTAAATCATATAGGTCAACAGTGTTAGGTAAAACATATAGGTCAACAGTGTTAGGTAAATCATATAGGTCAACAAGGTTAGGTAAACGGTTTGGAAACTTTAATATAAGTTTGAACTCTTTTAAAGATATCAATGTTTTGCTGTAAAGACCATTCTGGATTACCATAAAGCAGTAGTTGGCTAGTTACATGATAGGATATGGAGTTAAGAAGATCATTTCTAATAGTTGTGTAAAGTGGGCAATCAAGAAAATAGTGTAAAGTTGATTTTACTTTACCACAAAGGCAATAGGGATTGTCAATAATTTTTTTTAGTAAAGATGTTGTTTTAAAGAACTGCATTTCATTTGCAACCTTCTTGATGAATTTGTCCAATACGGTCTCCTACTAAGAAATATTTGGGAACTTCTTCAAGATTTTGATTGAGATACTTTTTAAAGCTACTGAGAGAAGCCTGTCTTATTTCAAACGGTTTATTATTCCAGTCCCGAATAACAGATGGAAGGAAAGACTTGAGGTAAGATTCACTATTGCAGTGAATTGATAACACATTAATAACACATTATTTTGATGACGGGAATTGTAAGAGTGCATTTCATAATTGGAAGGAGGAACAAAATCACTGAGATAGTTTGGTGCCATACGATGATACATTTTGTAAAAGAGAATCAATTCATGTTTCCTGCGCCGTTCTTCTAGGGTGTTCCAGCTTGTTTCTTTAAGAAGAAGAGAAATACTAGTTAATTGGGTAGCTCCTGTAACTATTCTAGCAGCTTCAAGATTGATATGCTCCAACATGTTTTTATAATGGATTGAAATGTTATCCCATACAACATCTGCATATTCAAGCAATGGTCTGGCTAGAGAAAAGTAAATTTTCTGCAAAGAGTTTCTAACTAACTTAAACTAGAATTTGCGTAAAAGATGTAAACGAGATCGAGCCCTAGAAATTACATACTCTAGATTTTCTTTCTAAAATTCGTCATCAGAAAAAAGTATTCCAAGATGCTTCTGGGAAGGAACTTGGATAAGAGCAATGTTGTCCATAAACAGAGTGAATTTACCTAGCATTAAAAAATTTAAAAAATAATAATAATAATTATAATAATAATAATTATAATTATGATAGTAATAATTCTCGCGTGTTTTAGCGGTAGTATTAAAATCGTCAAAATAAAAATTGTAAAAAAAAATTGTATATCAGTCGACAGAGTCGACGAGAGCAAAATTTTTAATCTCTATAGATTAATCTAAGAGCAAGTTCACGCATGCGTGTGATATACGAGTGTATATTATGGCCTGCCGTGTACTACAGCGAACTCAGGGTGACTTTTTAGTAAGTTGCTAGCTCACCGAGTCAGTATGCCGCAGACAAGCATAGCACGTAAAATCCTCTATCCTGGCACCGGTCGATATTCTGTCCTCCTAATGCTGAATGCCAGGCAGGGAACAAATTCAAAGTATTATGAATGACCCGGACAGGGTTCGAACCTTTGACCTCCTGCTTTCGAGACGGACGCTCTTCCACTGAGCCATTGTTAGTTAGGTAAAGTGTGGAGTGGAGTAATGGTGTTTTACGCCGAAGTCAAGATTCTTTCACTTATTTCAAGGCGGTCAGTTCTGGGATGGTGGAGGAAACCGGAGTTCCCAGAGAAAAGCACCGACCTTCGGAAAGCGAAATGACAAACTTTCTCACACTAGGATCTGTCCCGAGTGGGATTCGAACCCAGACGGTGAGAGGCGCTGTGATCCGTAAGCGCGAGTTAGGTGAAGGAAAAAAACAAAGACTTATTTCAAGGCGGTCAGTTCTGGGATGGTGGAGGAAACCGGAGTTCCCAGAGAAAAGCACCGACCTTCGGAAAGCGAAATGACAAACTTTCTCACACTAGGATCTGTCCCGAGTGGGATTCGAACCCAGACGGTGAGGGGCGCTGTGATACGTAAGCGCGAGTTAGGTGAAGGAAAAAAAAAAACAAAGACGAAAAAGTGAAATCGTAAAGGTAATAACTAAGAAAGCTAAGAAGCGTAAATGTTAATTGTATAACACGAAATCACGAGAAAACTCGAAAGAACGTGGTTAAAAATCGGTTTGATTTCGATAAACTGTAACGGACAAAAGTAGCAATAGGGGTTAAAGTGCAAAAGGAAGGCCACTTTAACAATCTAAGGGTAGCGTTTTACAGCCACAGAAGTCTGTCACAATGATATTACTTTCTGGGTCAGATTTAGCTAGTTATATGTGTTGCACTTTACTAACAGAAATAATGTTGTAAACATTTAAGTCTAACCCAAAAACTAACAAAAATTGAGAAAATACACCTTACGGTTTACTGTTGGAAAAAAAGGTCAACAGTGCCCCACAAGGAGAATTATATCAGAGTTTGCTTACTGGTAAGCAACCACTGATATAACTTGCATTTTGTTAAACCTATATGTGTGTAGGTTCTCACGGAAATATACCGTAATTAAGCAATCAAAACAAACTCTTAATCTTCTCTATGGACAAATATAAACAGCTTTTGGTTTTCTTAACCAGGCAATGTAAATCATTAAAACTTTAAATACAGTAGATAAACATACTCTAAAGGTAGGGGCATCAATCTTTAATAAGAACTAGTTTCACTTTAAGACTCGGATCTAAATATGTGCCGTTCTGGGAGGTAAACTCAAACAGAGTGTAACTCCGTAATCAGCCACAATGTGTCTATCTCCGTTTGGTCTTAACAGTTGTGTTTACTACAATATCGGTTGCTGTGGCTATCTCCAGATGATGTAGCAGCATCACCTGTGTTTAACCCAGTGTCGTCTGCTACCGTGTATAAAGTGTGTGTTCACACTTGGTTGTTTACACGTTTCCTATATTTAATATAAGCGATATATCTTCAATTATATCACTATGTTACCTTATAATTATTTCCTATAAAAGGCAGACTTTTTAACAGACCGATACTTCAGAAACTTTCCAAATAAAACTGCCCAGCATCCATAAATTTCTGGCTTATATACAGTAGAACTTCGATGGCTCGAAGTCCAAGGGACTTCGACTAAATATTCGAGCCATCGGGGGGTTCGAGCGATCGAACATCGAGATATAATTGGAGGTTCACGTTCTCATGTTTACTGACCGTTAAAGAATCTTTAAATTTGTTTCACTTATAAATAAACTAAGTTCAAATTCTGAAAAGTCCGAATTAAAATTCCATTATTTATCACGAAATATTAAAAAAAATAATAATAAAAAAGAATAACATGTCCCAATTAAAATACACAATTCATTTCAAATTACATGTTAACCTGCAATCTGCCGTATGATGTTGGTTATATGGCTACGGGGTTAGAATATGGCACTTTATTTTTATTTCAACAGGTGATGAAACAAAATAAACTTACTTTATTATTTGTTGCACATGTAATACTTTAAAGAAAAACAATACAAAACACAATCATTACCGGTCGTTTAAATCAGGGGAAATAACGATAATACACATTGCTATACATATTTCAAGGGCATGTAAATTACAGAATTCTGATGTGCAATTATAAGGCACGAGCGACTGAGGTGTTTTAAAAATAGCGATCAAACACTTCCGCGTGTCGTAATCGGATTAAGAGATTAAAGAACTGAGCATATCGACATTCTCTAAGTAGGTTAATTAATAATTAATTTATTTATTTATTTATTTTAGGTAACTGTCTAGATTAATCATTTCGTTCCACTCTATTACTTTTGATGAAATCTGTAATATGGCTTCACTATCACCAGGACCACATGTCCTTCTGGCAAAAACTATTTGAGCGAAAGAAGTTGAATTTTTACTAACTTTATACTTTTGAAAAATATTTATTGTTCGAGCGAGCGGGGGTATTCGAGTTAACGAAGTTCGAGCCATTGAGGTTTATTTACATAGGATATAATAGGAAATTGGTCGGGACCAACAGATGACTTCGAGTTATCCGGGGTATTCGAGGCAACGACGTTCGAGCGATCGAAGTTTTACTGTACTAGTATTTACCCGGAATCCTCATGCCTTTTCAGGACGTGTACTTCAAATCTCGAGAGGATCCAAACAGTAATATTGAACTTTATAACTTTAAATCTGATTCGTCAATACTTCGGCGACTGGACCAATGAACAGTGACTTTAAATTTTGACATTTGAAATACCCCTCTTCAGTTACCCGAATGTTGTATCTAATTACGCTATCACAGCGCTAATTCATTGTAATGTCCGTACTTCAGAAACCTAATCAATCGGTTGTTCTGAAATCATCGTAACACTGTAAGTAATGAACTGTAATTATTTCAACTTCTTATAGTCATAGCTATTTAATAAATCAATACTTAATAATTTTTCGTCACAAAACCCAAAACCCTAAAGCGAACGAATAACGTAATTATTACAATGTCGGTCATTATCACACAATATCGTTTTATCGATCCGTGTTTCCGATTCATCACCATCGCAAGTTTGTATTTTCGACTGATCGAATTCGAAATTTATTATTTATTCTTTTAAACTAAAGAAGCGATGATCAATTATCTGTGACTGCATTCCAAACACAGGCGAGATGCTTGATTTAAAATTTTAATCAATAACATTGTGACATATATTTCTCTCATTACATTCATGACACTTACTGTACCAATTTCTAAATTGCTTCAGCAATTTTCTCCCCATGCGCTTGACATTTACGTTTAAAGATTAAATATGTCATTAACTCAAGTATTCATGTTTTAATTTACGACATGGATCAGGTCATTTATAATTGTTGTTAAGTATCCATGGCGATTGTGTTTTGAAATAATGATATACATATATAACATTTTTTCTTTAATTTTGGAATATATTTCTAATTTTACCAGTGAAAGGAAGATGGCGGACGAGATCAGATTGAATAGCATCTTGATTTTTATCATTGGTGAGTCAATAACAAATATAATGTGATTCAAAAACAATTTTAATGTTTTATGGCAGGAAAAGTTCTACTTTTTTCGTTATTTAAAAATCACTTTGCAAAAGTTAGGATATATAGTGGAGAGAGTTAAAAGGTTCAGGGTTGTACGGAGGGGGTGAACTGGTTCAGGGTTAAGTGGAAGGGGTTTACTGCTTCAGGGGTTAGTGGAGAGGGTCAACTGGTTCAGGGTTGAGTGGAGAGAATAACTGCTTCAGGGGTGAGTGGAGAGGGTCAACTGGTTCAGGGGTGAGTGGAGAGTGTCAACTGGTTCAGGTGTGTACGGAGGGGGTGAACTGCTTCAGGGTTTAGTGGAGGGGTTAACTGCTTTAGGGGTTAGTGGAGAGGGTCAACTGGTTCAGGGTTGAGTGGAGAGAATAACTGCTTCAGGGGTGAGTGGAGAGGGTCAACTGGTTCAGGGGTGAGTGGAGAGTGTCAACTGGTTCAGGTGTGTACGGAGGGGGTGAACTGCTTCAGGGTTTAGTGGAGGGGTTAACTGCTTTAGGGGTTAGTGGAGAGGGTCAACTGGTTCAGGGTTGAGAGGAGAGATTAACTGGTCCAGGGGTGAGTGGAGAGGGTCAACTG
This sequence comes from Tegillarca granosa, assembly GCA_029721355.1. Classification (NCBI taxonomy): domain Eukaryota; kingdom Metazoa; phylum Mollusca; class Bivalvia; order Arcoida; family Arcidae; genus Tegillarca; species Tegillarca granosa. The sequence goes on along the minus strand of CM056612.1, from coordinate 9,996,428 downwards.
ATTCAGGGGTGAGTATTGAGGGTTAACTGGTTCAGGGTTGAATATTAGGGTTATCGGGTTCCGGGGTGAGTGGAGAGTTTCATCTGGTTCAGGGTTGAGCGGAGGGGGTTAACTGGTTTAGGGTTTAGTGGAAGGGGTTAACTGGTTCAGGGGTGAGTGGAGAGGGTCAACTGATTCAGGGGTGAGTGGAAAGGGTCAACTGGTTCAGGGGTGAGTGGAGAGTGTCATCTGGTTCATGTGTGAGCGGAGGGGGTTAACTGGTTTAGGGTTTAGTGGAGGGGGTTAACTGGTTCAGGGGTGAGTGGAGAGGGTCAACTGGCTCAGGGGTGAATGGAGAAAGTCAACTGGTTCAGGTGTGAGCGGACGGGGTTAATTGGTTCAGGGTTTAGTGAAAGGGGTTAATTGGTTCAGGGTTGAGTGGAGAGATTAACTGCTTCAGGGGTGATTGGAGAGGGTCAACTGATTCAGGGGTGAGTGGAGAGGGTCAACTGTATCAGGGTTGAATATAGGGCTTATCTGTTTCAGGGGTGAGTGGAGGGGTTAAGTGATTCAGGGTTGAGCGGAGGGGGTTAACTGGTTCAGGGTTTAGTGGAAGGGGTTAACTGGTTCAGGGTTGAGTGGAGAGATTAACTGGTTCAGGGGTGAGTGTAGAGGGTTAACTAATTTGGGGGTTGAATATAGGGATTATCTGGTTCAGGGATGAGTGGAGGGGTTAAATGATCAAGGGTTGAGCGGAGGGGGGTAACTGGCTCAGGGTTAAGATTAAGGGGTTTACTGGTTCAGGGTTGAGTAAAAAGATTAACTGGTTCAGGGTTGAGTTGAGAGATTAACTGGTTCAGGGGTGAGTGGAGAGTGTCATCGGGTTCAGGTGTAGTGGAGGGGTTAACTGGTTCAGGGTTTAGTGGAGGGGTATATTTGGTTCAGGGGTGAGTGGAAAGGGTCAACTGGTTCAGGGGTGAGTGGAGAGAATCAACTGGTTCAGGTGTGAGCGGAGGGGGTTAATTGGTTCAGGGTTTAGTGGAGAGGGTTAACTGGTTCAGGGTTGAGTGGAGAGGTTAAGTGGTTCAAGGGTTAGTGGAGAGGGTCAACTGATTCAGGGGTGAGTGGAGAGGGTTAACTGGTTCAGTGTTGAATATAGGGGTTATCTTGTTCAGGGGTGATAGGATCGGTTAAGTGATTCAGGGTTGAGCAGAGGGGGTTAACTGGTTCAGGGTTTAGTCGAGGGGGTTTACTGGTTCAGGGTTGAGTGGAGAGATTAAATTGTTTCAGGTTTGAGGGGAGAGATTAACTGGTTCAGGGGTGAGTGGAGAGGGTCAACTGGTTCAGGGTTGAGTGGAGAGTGTCAACTGGTTCAGGTGTGAGCGGAGACGGTTATCTGGCTCAGGGTTAAGTGGAGGGGGTTAAGTGATTCAGGGTTGAGTGGAGAGATTAACTTGTTTCAGGTTTGAGGGGAGAGATTAACTGGTTCAGGGGTGAGTGGAGAGGGTCAACTGGTTCAGGGGTGAGTGGAGAGGGTCAACTGATTCAGGGATGAGTGGAGAGGGTTAACTGGTTCAGGTCTGAATATAGGGGTTATCTGTTTCAGGGGTTCAGATTTGACATCCTTGAAACAAGCAAAGTAATCATGGCTGTAGATGAATAACACTAAACTCCACTCCGCTCATTAGCCTGTACCCTGTATTTGACATGATACAATAAGTGTTATCGCAATACATCATGAATGGATTCTTTTTTTTTCAGCAAGTTCAATATATTATATTTTATCGCTGCTTAACATACAAAGGCTAGGGGAGTCTAGAAGCTTGCACTTGATTGCACGTAATTGTATTGATTATTTTAGGGTTGCAGACTAGATAAACATATACAACATTGGCGGTTGAAAGCATTTCTGTCAATATCATTACCTTTTGGTTTTGGTTGATTGTTTGGTGATAATGTTGTTAAATGTCACATTTGCAACTTACTAATACAATCTAATTTAATCAAGAAGAAAACAGGGCGGATCTAAAACCAAGTTCGTTTATGACTAAGATTTTCGAAATGATATTATTGTCGGTACCAGCGCGCACTCAAGGCGACTTTATATTATGAGGCTAAGTTACCGAGTCAGTTTGCCACAAAATACATCCAACTCCCCAGTCTTGTTATCCTGGCACCGGGTCTACTAGTCGATACTCTGAGTATCATCCTGAAACTTGTACTGAGCGCCAGGCAAGGATAAAGTATCTCAAATGTTTAAGTGTTATGTATGTTTCGGTCGGGGTTCAAACCCTATCCCCGCCCTCGATGTGGATGGATTAAGGATTTCGTTCATTAAACATTTTAGAAACATTTTTTTTCTTATTTACTAAAACATTTTTTTCAGGAATAATTCTCCTATCAGATGCAGCAGTTTGGAAAGATGTTGGAGAGAAGGTTAAAAGCAACATAAACCTTAATTCAGTCAAAACCTTCGAAGATAAACGTTCATCGAAGCTTTCCGTCCGCGACATAGTTGAAGCCGCTGATGGCGAGGATTTGACGGAAACAGACACGGCGGAAACAGTCGAAGGAGAACATATTGTCCGATACAAGGAAACATTCCAAGGTCTTGAAGTTTTTGATGCATACGTAACTGTTGACATAGACAAAAAGACCGGCGAGTTTACAGGACGAGCTTCCGGTAACATGCTTGGTGGGATATCAGATGACGTAACATCTGTCGAGCCGAATCTATCTCAATCAGACGCTTTGTCAATAGCAAAATCACAGTATGACCTTGATCCGAATTCTGTTAAATATTCGTCTGAAAAATGTAAGCTTATTATATATACGGAAAATAGTCATGCTGTTTTATCCTATAAAGTTTCTTTTTTGGCAACATTACAACATGGAATAAAACGCCCGGTACTAATTCTTGATGCAAACACTGGAAGAATTTTAAGGTCATGGGATCAAGCTACAGGGCATGAATATAAATCAATAGGCGGTAATGAGAAAATTGGTAAATTCAAATATGGAGATGACTGGCCTTATCTGAATGTCGCTAAAGATGGAGAAAAATGTATGTTAAAATCTAAAAATGTCCAAGTTATTCATTTGCATCACAAAGACTCTCCGAATAAGAAAGTACCTTTTACATTCGATTGCAAGAAAGGTTTTAATGATAAATTAAACGGCGCCTATTCTCAGCTTAGTGATGCCTTTTTCATTGCTGAAAATACGTTTAAAATGTATAAGAGCTGGGTGAATGTCCCTCCGGTAAAAGAGACACCAGTGCTTATTTGGGTTCATAAAGGTCAAAACGCAGTTGAAGCATTCTGGAGCGGCGAGTATGTGGCTTTTGGCGATGGTAATCCAGATTTTATTTATCCTTTAGTTTCGGCTGACATATTGGGGCACGAAATAGCCCATGCTTTTACCGAAGAACATTCAGACCTGGTATATTCTGGTAAGTCCGGTGCAATTAACGAAGCGTTTTCAGACTTATCTGGGGAAGCACTTGAGTTCTTTTTACGCGGAACCGTTGATTATTCCGCGGGAGGTGACGTCACAAAATACAATATGGGAACTCGAGAACTTTGCGACCAGTCCGTTGATGGCAGATCAATTACACACGTAAACGATTACGAAGACGGTCTGGACGTCCATTTTGCTAGTGGAGTTTTTAATAAAGCAATTTGTTTCATTTCCAAATCCGAGGGTTTTAGTATCAAAACAACTTTTCAAATTTTTACACACGCCAATAGATTTTACTGGCACTCACTAAGTGATTTTGACGATGCCGCTTGTGGTGTTATAAAAGCCGCTTACGATCTTGGATATGAGCCTACTGCTATTTATGAATCGTTTACCAAAGTTGGAATAGACGGTTGTGTTTTGGACAATCATGTGCGTATGGTTGGAGCACGTATGTCCTTGAACGGATTAAGCGGGGTCAAAGGTCAAAAGTTAATGTTTAAAATAGATTTGTCTGAAGTTCCACTTTCGAAATCAATTCAAGTTCTCACAATTGGCGGCTCTGGTGATGTTGATCTTTATGTCCATAGAAGAACCTCTTTCAAAATGACAAATGCTGTTTTGTCTTCCAGCAACAAGGGTAACCTTGAGCTGTTAACTATACCGAAGAAACTATTTCGTAAAGGCTATTGCTTTATCGTGTTGACTGCAAAGGAAACTTCATTTAAAGACGTTACCTTGACAACAGATATATCAGGTTAAATCCAGTCTATACTTTAAAAAAAAGACGGACCTTGTTATCTGATGACCTTCATTTTGAGGTTAAGTCGTCAAGGTTGAGACTGACCGATGTACTTGATGAAAGATCTAAATTTTTCTAATCTATTCAAATAAACATGAACTAGGAATCTGATCTTTGCTGATGACAATCTAATGTATGATGATGCCAGTAAAAT
>CM056612.1:9494534-9987034 GCA_029721355.1 Tegillarca granosa | reverse complement strand
CGGAAATAACGATTTTTTTTTTTCGAGAATAATTGACGTAAACGTTATCCATTTCATTCCGCACAAACGTTAAGAGGCACTAATCACGTGGTATCTGACGAGTTCCATTTTTATTGATTGTTTATTTAGCGTTCAGGATTCTGACCCCTACTTCGCAATATTTTGATTAAAGGGTGTAAACAATCAAATTATGATTCGAATTCAAACATTAATGTTTATATAATATGATGGATTTATTTACTCTCCCTTTTTAAGAGTCATTGATGGTCTCAACTAAGACATCTTCTACGTCGGTCCCCGATGACGTAACTCCTTTACCAGTCACCAAGAGCAACGAACAACACGCACCAAGGGCACAAGGTAAGAGCGAGACTATTGTCGATTTCTTGCATAAGTGATTAACCAGGTTTACTTGAGAAGGACCAGAGTTTAATTAAAAATAAATCGCTAACCATTCAAGCAATTTTTCTGACATGCGCATTTTGTCGGTCATATTAAAATCTTACCATTTACAGTTTCATGGGATATGTTCATCTGGTCGGTCACAATAAAATCCGAGAAGGTCCGGTTTGATTGGATTTTTAACTCATATGATTTCATTTTGACCTATTAGAAGTATAAAACTATTCAAATTCAAAATCGGTCACTCAAATCTCCTTTGAAATCACGTCGCTAAAATGTCCACTAGTGATTTTTAAGTTTCTGCTAATCGCCCTTTTGATTGATTTATTGATTGATTTAATGGAGTTTTACGTCCCAGTCAAGTATATTTCACTTATATCGAGACGTCACCAACTATAGGTAAAGTGGCAGAACTTTTGACCTTTGCAGTACGCTCTTAGGACAATGTGTAGGGAGGGGGGTTATTTAACGTGCCACGCCTGCAGTGACACGTGACATCGGTTTTTAAGATCTTATCTGAAGGACCCCGAGACTTTCATTTCTTTATGCCGAGTGTTTGGCGAATAAACATTCACTGCCAATTTTCAAGTCTTGGTCAGACCCCGCCGGGGTTCGAACCCTCGACCTCTCACATACGAAACGAACACTCTACCAACTGAGCTACCGGAGTGGTCAGCACTCTTTTCCCGCATAACAATTTATTGTGAATGATTAAGCCGAAATTACTTAAAATATATTCCTATTTTCTAGGGAATAATTGCCTAGATGGGAATAACAATGAAGTTCCTGAAGGATCCATTTATCATCCATACTCCAATGACTTCTGCGTCTCCTGCAGATGTCGAAATGGTCAACCATTTGAATGTGTCTCTGTAATGTGTGAAAGACCAACCTGTACAAATTTTAAAAGAGTAGAACGCAGGTGCTGCGAGTATGTTTGCCTGAACGAAACCTCAACAACCGGTACATCTAGTGCACTACCGAACCCGACCATAACTCCAAATCCAGCACCCAATCAGAATCTGCCACCGGAAAACCTGATAACCTCTCAGTCAGGTAAACAGTTTCACAATTTTTTTATATAATTAAAAAAATTACTAAAATATGAATTAGTTACATTGTATCTCGGTGAGATTGTTTCTATCGAAGCGGCCAGTTCTGGGATGGTGGAGGAAACTGGATTACCCAGAGAAAATCCCCGACCTTTGGCAAGCGACGAATTGAAAAGTAGATCCAATACTCCTGAAACTTAAATATTTCGTACATTGACGATGTTTTTTGAGAATGAAGTGAAGAAATGGTGTTAAATACAAAAGACAATATTTTATCACTTATAATGAGGCGGTCAGTTCTTGTATGGTTGAGGAAACCAGAATACCCAGAGAAAATCACCGACCTTTGCCAAGCGACGAATTGAAAAACTTCCACACACTAGTCTCTGTTTAAGAGGAGTTCGAACTCAGGCGGTAAGAGGCACTGTGGTCCGTAAGCGTGTCCGAATGGATTCGAACCCAAGCGGAAAGAGGCACTGTGATCCGTAAGCGTACCCAAGTGGATTGGAACCTAGACGGTGAGAATGACAGTGTTCTATTACATATATAGACCTCTATACCACCGAGATCCCTTGGTGATGTGTTTGAACAAAAAAGTATAAACAACAGAATCAGACGTTACGTAGACAAATGGTTGATAATACAGTAACTATCAAAGACAATCTTAGGTTTCATTTTCCTTGTGAACTTCTGACGCTATGGTCAAGTTGTTTAGAAGTAAGTCTTAAAACTCAAGACGTCGCACCGCTGTGGGTTCGATCCCGGTCAACCACACGATGGAAAGGTTTTTCATTGTCGTAAGCATTAACTGTTTGAACCGATACCAGTACAATCGACTGATTAGTCTGCGATATTTTTCTGTGTCATTGCAGGAGAGTGAGCTAGCACTCTTTAGGTTGCCATAAGTGCGCGCACATTAGTACAATGCAGATTTGCACACGAGTTCACAATATGAAAATGTGTTAGATTGACTGACCTCGAGTTTGAAAAATTGCCGCGTCACAAATAGTTTAAAAATTGCTTATGTGACAACAGCATTTAACTAACAAACCAACCTTACGTCATTTAAAAGTCTCGTCACGATATATGAAATGAGACTTTTACCAGTACTTATATAAAATTAATGGAAGATATTTTGTCCGCTGTGAAATTTTAATTATCCGGAAATGATTGTGCTAAAAATAAATTGAAAATATTATTTTATATGTTACACAGTAAATTTAATTCGGAAAGCCCCGTGCTTAAGGATTTCCACGGGTACCTTTCAAGAAAAGTGTGCAGAAACTTAATAGTATATACCAGAAAGCATTTCTGTATCAACACTAACTTGGTATACGGAATGAAAACGACGAGAGAGAGAGAGAGAGAGAGAGAGAGAGAGAGAGAGAGAGAGAGAGAGAGAGAGAGAGCCAAAGTAAACCAAAATATGGACATTAAAATTAAAGTATTTTTCAATTTTTATGTAAATGATGAAAATGTTTCATGATAACATACGAAATAATTTAGTAATCTCTTTCAATATTAAAATAAATAATAATGTAGATCAAAATTTAACTGCAAATTATTCTAATTATATAAAAAGATTATTGAATCCTGAAACATGGCTCTTTACAAATATCACATAACCGCTTTAGAAGTAAGGAACAGAACAGACCTATAGTTGTTATATGAAGCAGTAAAAATGTTATTTATAGGTCTAATTATAGCTTAATATGTAACTATCTCTTATTGTTTCAAGTCTTGTTTATACAGTATGTACTATGTATGTTAAATGATGAACACTTTAATCCAGTATACCAATAAAAGATTTATTTTATTTTTTTTTATGTTAAGTAGAGAGTACGTTGAGGTAATACTGTTTAACGCTATGTACACTTAAGAAACTTTCACTTTATGGATGCGAGTGGTTTGTTTTGAGATAATGAAGAAAACGTTAGCATCGGAACCGATAATCTCGCAGTACGAGCGAGACTGAATTATCGGCAATGGGAGGGAGGCGCGTGTTTAAAAACACTTGCCCCCCCCCCCCCCCCCAACTACCATCCGGTAAAATGTAAAATCTGAAATCTGAATCTTATAGAGCAATTTTATGTGATAGTAAATACGTTTATTTCTGTTACAGTGAGTACAACAAGTACATCTGGTACTGTAGAAACTACTGTAACTACACCAAGCCACTCAGGTAAGTAAAACAAGTGCATCTTGTACTACAGAGTCTTCCATACCTACATCAAGTCACCCAGGTAAGTAAGACAAGTACATCTAGTATTACAGAGTCTGTCATAACTACATCAAGTCAACCTTGTAAGTAGGACAATTACATCGAGTACTACTGGGTCTGTCATAACTACATCAAGTCACCCTGGTAAGTAGGACAATTACATCGAGTACTACTGGGTCTGTCATAACTACATCGAGTCACCCTGGTAAGTAGGACAATTACATCGAGTAATACTGGGTTTGTCATTACTACATCAAGTCACCCTGGGAAGTAGGACAATTACATCGAGTACTACTGGGTCTTTCATAACTACATCAAGTCACCCTGGTAAGTAGGACAATTACATCGAGTACTACTGGGTCTGTCATAACTACATCAAGTCACCCTGGTAAGTAAGACAATTACATCGAGTACTACTGGGTCTGTCATAACTACATCAAGTCACCCTGGTAAGTAGGACAATTACATCGAGTACTACTGGGTCTGTCATAACTACATCGAGTCACCCTGGTAAGTAGGACAATTACATCGAGTACTACTTGGTCTGTCATAACTACATCGAGTCACCTTGGTAAGTAGGACAATTACATCGAGTACTACTGGGTCTGTCATAACTGCATCGAGTCACCCTGGTAATGAGGACAATTACATCGAGTACTACTGGGTCTGTCATAACTACATAAAGTCACCCTGGTAAGTAAGACAATTACATCGATTACTACTGGGTCTGTCATAACTACATCAAGTCACCCTGGTAAGTAGGACAATTACATCGAGTACTACTGGGTCTGTCATAACTACATAAAGTCACCCTGGTAAGTAAGACAATTACATCGATTACTACTTGGTCTGTCATAACTACATAAAGTCACCCTGGTAAGTAACCTCTTTCAATATTAAAATAAATAATAATGTAGAAACTACTGTAACTACACCAAGCCACTCAGGTAAGTAAAACAAGTACATCTTGTACTACAGAGTCTACCATACCTACATCAAGTCACCCAGGTAAGTAAGACAAGTACATCTAGTATTACAGAGTCTGTCATAACTACATCAAGTCACCCTGGTAAGTAGGACAATTACATCGAGTACTACTTGATCTGTCATAACTACATCAAGTCAACCTTGTAAGTAAGACAATTACATCGAGTACTACTGGGTCTATCATAACTACATCAAGTCACCCTGGTAAGTAGGACAATTACATCGAGTACTACTTGATCTGTCATAACTACATCAAGTCAACCTTGTAAGTAAGACAATTACATCGAGTACTACTGGGTCTGTCATAACTACATCGAGTCACCTTGGTATGTAGGACAATTACATCGAGTACTACTGGGTCTGTCATAACTACATCAAGTCACCCTGGTAAGTAGGACAATTACATCGAGTACTAATGGGTCTGTCATTACTACATCAAGTCAACCTGGTAAGTAGGACAATTACATCGAGTACTACTGGGTCTGTCATAACTACATCGAGTCACCCTGGTAAGTAAGACAATTACATCGAAAGCTACTGGGTCTGTCATTACTACATCAACTCACACTGGTAAGTAGGACAATTACATCGAGTACTACTGGGTCTGTCATAACTACATGAAGACACCCTGGTAAGTAGGACAATTACATCGAGTACTACTGGGTCTGTCATAACTACATCGAGTCACCCTGGTAAGTAAGACAATTACATCGAAAGCTACTGGGTCTGTCATTACTACATCAACTCACCCTGGTAAGTAGGACAATTACATCGAGTACTACTGGGTCTGTCATAACTACATCAAGACACCCTGGTAAGTAGGACAATTACATCGAGTACAACAGGGTCTGCCATAACTACATCAAGTCACCCTGGTAAGTAGGACAATTACATCGAATTCTACTTGGTCTGTCATAACTACAAAAAGTCACCCTGGTGTGTTGGACAATTACATCGAGTTCTACTGGGTCTGTCATAACTACATCAAGTCACCCTGGTAAGTAAGACAATTACATCGAGTATTACTGGGTCTGTCATAACTATATCGAGTCACCCTGGTAAGTAGGACAATTACATCGAGTACTACTGGGTCTGTCATTACTACATCAACTCACCCTGGTAAGTAGACAATTGCATCGAGTACTACTGGGTCTGTCATAACTACATCAAGTCACCCTGGTAAGTAGACAATTGCATCGAGTACTACTGGGTCTGCCATAACTACATCAAGTCACCCTGGTAAGTAGACAATTGCATCGAGTACTACTGGGTCTGCCATAACTACATCAAGTCACCCTGGTAAGTAGACAATTGCATCGAGTACTACTGGGTCTGCCATAACTACATCAAGTCACCCTGGTAAGTAAGACAATTACATCGAGTACTACTGGGTCTGTCATAACTACATCAAGTCACCCTGGTAAGTAGGACAATTACATCGAGTACTACTGGGTCTGTCATAACTACATCAAGTCACCCTGGTAAGTAAGACAATTACATCGAGTACTACTGGGTCTGCCATAACTACATCAAGTCACCCTGGTAAGTAAGACAATTACATCGAGTACTACTGGGTCTGCCATAACTACATCAAGTCACCCTGGTAAGTAAGACAATTACATCGAGTACTACTGGGTCTGTCATAACTACATCAAGTCACCCTGGTAAGTAAGACAATTACATCGAGTACTACTGGGTCTGTCATAACTACATCGAGTCACCCTGGTAAGTAGGACAATTACATCGAGTACTACTGGGTCTGTCATAACTACATAGAGTCACCCTGGTAAGTAAGACAATTACATCGAAAGCTACTGGGTCTGTCATTACTACATCAACTCACACTGGTAAGTAGGACAATTACATCGAGTACTACTGGGTCTGTCATAACTACATCAAGACACCCTGGTAAGTAGGACAATTACATCGAGTACTACTGGGTCTGTCATAACTACATCGAGTCACCCTGGTAAGTAAGACAATTACATCGAAAGCTACTGGGTCTGTCATTACTACATCAACTCACCCTGGTAAGTAGGACAATTACATCGAGTACTACTGGGTCTGTCATAACTACATCAAGACACCCTGGTAAGTAGGACAATTACATCGAGTACAACAGGGTCTGCCATAACTACATCAAGTCACCCTGGTAAGTAGGACAATTACATCGAATTCTACTTGGTCTGTCATAACTACAAAAAGTCACCCTGGTGTGTTGGACAATTACATCGAGTTCTACTGGGTCTGTCATAACTACATCAAGTCACCCTGGTAAGTAAGACAATTACATCGAGTATTACTGGGTCTGTCATAACTATATCGAGTCACCCTGGTAAGTAGGACAATTACATCGAGTACTACTGGGTCTGTCATTACTACATCAACTCACCCTGGTAAGTAGACAATTGCATCGAGTACTACTGGGTCTGCCATAACTACATCAAGTCACCCTGGTAAGTAGGACAATTTTATCGAGTACTACTGGGTCTGTCATAACTACATCAAGACACCCTGGTAAGTAGGACAATTACATCGAGTACTACTGGGTCTATCATAACTACATCAAGACACCCTGGTAAGTAGGACAATTACATCGAGTACTACTGGGTCTGTCATTACTACATCAAGTCAACCTGGTAAGTAGGACAATTACATCGAGTACTACTGGGTCTGTCATAACTACATCGAGTCACCCTGGTAAGTAAGACAATTACATCGAAAGCTACTGGGTCTGTCATTACTACATCAACTCACACTGGTAAGTAGGACAATTACATCGAGTACTACTGGGTCTGTCATAACTACATCAAGACACCCTGGTAAGTAGGACAATTACATCGAGTACTACTGGGTCTGTCATAACTACATCGAGTCACCCTGGTAAGTAAGACAATTACATCGAAAGCTACTGGGTCTGTCATTACTACATCAACTCACCCTGGTAAGTAGGACAATTACATCGAGTACTACTGGGTCTGTCATAACTACATCAAGACACCCTGGTAAGTAGGACAATTACATCGAGTACAACAGGGTCTGCCATAACTACATCAAGTCACCCTGGTAAGTAGGACAATTACATCGAAAGCTACTTGGTCTGTCATAACTACAAAAAGTCACCCTGGTGTGTTGGACAATTACATCGAGTTCTACTGGGTCTGTCATAACTACATCAAGTCACCCTGGTAAGTAAGACAATTACATCGAGTATTACTGGGTCTATAAAAACTATATCGAGTCACCCTGGTAAGTAGGACAATTACATCGAGTACTACTGGGTCTGTCATTACTACATCAACTCACCCTGGTAATTAGACAATTGCATCGAGTACTACTGGGTCTGCCATAACTACATCAAGTCACCCTGGTAAGTAGGACAATTTTATCGAGTACTACTGGGTCTGTCATAACTACATCAAGACACCCTGGTAAGTAGGACAATTACATCGAGTACTACTGGGTCTGTCATAACTACATAAATTAACCCTGGTAAGTAGGGCAATTACATCGAGTTCTACTTGGTCTGTCATAACTACAAAAAGTCACCCTGGTGAGTTGGACAATTACATCGAGTTCTACTGGGTCTGTCATAACTACATCAAGTCACCCTGGTAAGTACGACAATTACATCGAGTACTACTGGATCTGTCATTACTATATCAACTCACCCTGGTAAGTAGGACAATTACATCGAGTACTACTGGGTCTGCCATAATTACATCAAGTCACCCTGGTAAGTAGGACAATTACATCGAGTACTACTGGGTCTGTCATAACTACATAAAGTCACCCTGGGAAGTAGGACAATTACATCGAGTACTACTGGGTCTGTCATAACTCCATCAAGTCACCCTGGTAAGTAGGACAATAACTTCGAGTAATACTGGGTCTGCCATAACTACATCGAGTCACCCTGGTAAGTAGGACAATTACATCGAGTACTACTGGGTCTGTCATAACTACATAAATTCACCCTGGTAAGTACGACAATTACATCGAGTACTACCGGGTTTGTCATAACTACATCGAGTCACCCTGGTAAGTATGACAATAACATCGAGTACTACTGGGTCTGTCATAACTGCATCGAGTCACCGTGGGAAGTAGGGCAATTACATCGAGTACTAGTGGGTCTGTCATAACTACATAAAGTCACCCTGGGAAGTAGGACAATTACATCGAGTACTACTGGGTCTGTCAAAACTCCATCAAGTCACCCTGGTAAGTACGACAATAACATCGAGTACTACTGGGTCTGTCATAACTACATCGAGTCACCCTGGTAAGTACGACAATTACATCGAGTACTACTGGGTCTGTCATTACTATATCAACTCACCCTGGTAAGTAGGACAATTACATCGAGTACTACTGGGTCTGCCATAATTATATCAAGTCACCCTGGTAAGTAGGACAATTACATCGAGTACTACTGGGTCTGTCATAACTCCATCAGGTCACCCTGGTAAGTAGGACAATAACTTCGAGTACTACTGGGTCTGCCATAACTACATCGAGTCACCCTGGTAAGTAGGACAATTACATCGAGTACTACTGGGTCTGTCATAACTACATAAATTCACCCTGGTAAGTACGACAATTACATCGAGTACTACCGGGTTTGTCATAACTACATCGAGTCACCCTGGTAAGTATGACAATAACATCGAGTACTACTGGGTCTGGCATAACTGCATCGAGTCACCGTGGGAAGTAGGGCAATTACATCGAGTACTAGTGGGTCTGTCATAACTACATAAAGTCACCCTGGGAAGTAGGACAATTACATCGAGTACTACTGGGTCTGTCAAAACTCCATCAAGTCACCCTGGTAAGTACGACAATAACATCGAGTACTACTGGGTCTCCCATAACTACATCAAGTCACCCTGGTAAGTAGGACAATTACATCGAGTACTACTGGGTCTGTCATAACTACATAAATTCACACTGGTCAGTACGACAATTACATCGAGTACTACCGGGTTTGTCATAACTACAACGAGTCACCCTGGTAAGTATGACAATTACATCGAGTACTACTGGGTCTGTCATAACTGCATCGAGTCACCGTGGGAAGTAGGGCAATTACATCGAGTACTAGTGGGTCTGTCATAACTACATCAAGTCACCCTGGTTAGTAGGACAATTACATCGAGTACTACTGGGTCAGACAAAACTGCATCAAGTCACCCTTGTAAGTAGGACAATTACATCGAGTACTAATGGGTCTGTCATTACTACATCAAGTCACCCTGGTAAGTAGGACAATTACATCGATAACTACTGGGTCTGTCATAACTACATAATGTCACCCTGGTTAGTAGGACAATTACATCGAGTACTACTGGGTCTGTCATAACTACATAAAGTCACCCTGGTAAGTAGGACAATTACATCGAGTACTACTGGGTCTGTCATAACTACATCAAGTCACCCTGGTTAGTGGGACAATTACATTGAGTACTACTGGGTCTGTCGTAACTACATCAAGTCACCCTGGTAAGTAGGACAATTACATCTAGTATTACTGGATCGTCATAACTGCATCAAGTCACCATGGTAAATAGGTCAATTACATCGAGTACTACTGGGTCAGTCATAACTACATCAAGTCACCCTGGTAAGTAGGACAATTATATCGAGTACTACTGGGTCTGTCATAACTACATAAAGTCACCCTGGGAAGTAGGACAATTACATCGAGTACTACTGGGTCTGTCATAACTCCATCAAGTCACCCTGGTAAGAAGGACAATTACATCGAGTACTACTGGTTCTGTCATAACTACATAAATTCACTTTGGGAAGTAGGACAATTACATCGAGTACTTCTGGGTCTGTCATAACTACATCAAGTCACCCTGGTAAGTAAGACAATTACATCGAGTACTACTGGTTCTGTCATAACTACATAAATTCACTTTGGTAAGTAAGACAATTACATCAAGTAAAACTGGGTCTGTCATAACTACATCAAGTCACCCTGGTAAGTAGGACAATTATATCAAGTACTACTGGGTCTGTCATAACTTCATCAAGTCACACTGGTAAGTAGGACAATTACATCGAGTACTACTGGGTCTGTCATAACTACACCAAGTCACCCTGGTAAGTAGGACAATTACATCGAGTACTACTGGGTCTGTCATAACTACATCAAGTCACCCTGGTAAGTAGGACAATTACATCGAGAACTACTGGGTCTGTCATAACTACACCAAGTCACCCTGGTAAGTAGGACAATTACATCGAGTACTACTGTGTCTGTCATAACTACATGGAGTCACTCTAGTAAGTAAGACAATTACATCGAGTACTAATGGGTCTGTCATAACTACATCAAGTCACCCTGGTAAGTAGGACAATTACATCGAGTACTACTGGGTCTGTCATAACTACATCAAGTCACCCTGGTAAGTAGGACAATAACATCGAGTACTACTGGGTCTGTCATAACTACAAAAAAGTCACCCTGGTGAGTTGGAGAATTACATCGAGTACTACTGGGTCTGTCATAACTCCATCAAGTCACCCTGGTAAGAAGGACAATTACATCGAGTACTACTGGGTCTGTCATAACTACATAAAGTCACCCTGGTAAGTAAGACAATTACATCGAGTACAACTGGGTCTGTCATAACTACATCGAGTCACCCTGGTAAGTAAGACAATTACATCGAGTACTACTGGGTCTGTCATTACTACATCAACTCACCCTGGAAAGTAGGACAATTACATCGAGTACTACTGGGTCTGCCATAACTACATCAAGTCACCCTGGTAAGTAGGACAATTACATCGAGTACTACTGGGTCTGTCATAACTACATGAAATCACCCTGGTAAGTATGACAATTACATCGAGTACTACCGTGTCTGTCGTAACTACATCAAGTCACCCTGGTAAGTACGACAATTACATCGAGTACTACTGGGTCTGTCATAACTACATCGAGTCACCCTGGTAAGTATGACAATTACATCGAGTAATACTGGCTCTGTCATAACTACATCAAGTCACGCTGGTAAGTAGGACACTTACATCGAGTACTACTGGGTCTGTAATAACTACATAAAGTCACCCTGGGAAGTAGTACAATTACATCGAGTAATACTGGGTCTGTCATAACTACATCAACTCACCCTGGTAAGTAGGACAATTACATCGAGTACTAATGGTTCTGTCATAACTACATCAAGTCACCCTGGTAAGTATGACAATTACATCGAGTACTACCGGGTCTGTCATAACTACATCGAGTCACCCTGGTAAGTATGACAATAACATCGAGTACTACTGGGTCTGTCATAACTGCATCGAGTCACCCTGGTAAGTAGGACAATTACATCGAGTACTACTTGGTCTGTCATAACTACATCAACTCACCCTGGTAAGTATGACAATTACATCGAGTACTACCGGGTCTGTCATAACTACATCGAGTCACCCTGGTAAGTATGACAATAACATCGAGTACTACTGGGTCTGTCATAACTGCATCGAGTCACCCTGGTAAGTATGACAATTACATCGAGTACTACCGGGTCTGTCATAACTACATCGAGTCACCCTGGTAAGTATGACAATTACATCGAGTACTACTGGGTCTGTCATAACTGCATCGAGTCACCGTGGGAAGTAGGGCAATTACATCGAGTACTAGTGGGTCTGTCATAACTACATCAAGTCACCCTGGTTAGTAGGACAATTACATCGAGTACTACTGGGTCAGACAAAACTGCATCAAGTCACCCTTGTAAGTAGGACAATTACATCGAGTACTAATGGGTCTGTCATTACTACATCAAGTCACCCTGGTAAGTAGGACAATTACATCGATAACTACTGGGTCTGTCATAACTACATAATGTCACCCTGGTTAGTAGGACAATTACATCGAGTACTACTGGGTCTGTCATAACTACATAAAGTCACCCTGGTAAGTAGGACAATTACATCGAGTACTACTGGGTCTGTCATAACTACATCAAGTCACCCTGGTTAGTGGGACAATTACATTGAGTACTACTGGGTCTGTCGTAACTACATCAAGTCACCCTGGTAAGTAGGACAATTACATCTAGTATTACTGGATCGTCATAACTGCATCAAGTCACCATGGTAAATAGGTCAATTACATCGAGTACTACTGGGTCAGTCATAACTACATCAAGTCACCCTGGTAAGTAGGACAATTATATCGAGTACTACTGGGTCTGTCATAACTACATAAAGTCACCCTGGGAAGTAGGACAATTACATCGAGTACTACTGGGTCTGTCATAACTCCATCAAGTCACCCTGGTAAGAAGGACAATTACATCGAGTACTACTGGTTCTGTCATAACTACATAAATTCACTTTGGGAAGTAGGACAATTACATCGAGTACTTCTGGGTCTGTCATAACTACATCAAGTCACCCTGGTAAGTAAGACAATTACATCGAGTACTACTGGTTCTGTCATAACTACATAAATTCACTTTGGTAAGTAAGACAATTACATCAAGTAAAACTGGGTCTGTCATAACTACATCAAGTCACCCTGGTAAGTAGGACAATTATATCAAGTACTACTGGGTCTGTCATAACTTCATCAAGTCACACTGGTAAGTAGGACAATTACATCGAGTACTACTGGGTCTGTCATAACTACACCAAGTCACCCTGGTAAGTAGGACAATTACATCGAGTACTACTGGGTCTGTCATAACTACATCAAGTCACCCTGGTAAGTAGGACAATTACATCGAGAACTACTGGGTCTGTCATAACTACACCAAGTCACCCTGGTAAGTAGGACAATTACATCGAGTACTACTGTGTCTGTCATAACTACATGGAGTCACTCTAGTAAGTAAGACAATTACATCGAGTACTAATGGGTCTGTCATAACTACATCAAGTCACCCTGGTAAGTAGGACAATTACATCGAGTACTACTGGGTCTGTCATAACTACATCAAGTCACCCTGGTAAGTAGGACAATAACATCGAGTACTACTGGGTCTGTCATAACTACAAAAAAGTCACCCTGGTGAGTTGGAGAATTACATCGAGTACTACTGGGTCTGTCATAACTCCATCAAGTCACCCTGGTAAGAAGGACAATTACATCGAGTACTACTGGGTCTGTCATAACTACATAAAGTCACCCTGGTAAGTAAGACAATTACATCGAGTACAACTGGGTCTGTCATAACTACATCGAGTCACCCTGGTAAGTAAGACAATTACATCGAGTACTACTGGGTCTGTCATTACTACATCAACTCACCCTGGAAAGTAGGACAATTACATCGAGTACTACTGGGTCTGCCATAACTACATCAAGTCACCCTGGTAAGTAGGACAATTACATCGAGTACTACTGGGTCTGTCATAACTACATGAAATCACCCTGGTAAGTATGACAATTACATCGAGTACTACCGTGTCTGTCGTAACTACATCAAGTCACCCTGGTAAGTACGACAATTACATCGAGTACTACTGGGTCTGTCATAACTACATCGAGTCACCCTGGTAAGTATGACAATTACATCGAGTAATACTGGCTCTGTCATAACTACATCAAGTCACGCTGGTAAGTAGGACACTTACATCGAGTACTACTGGGTCTGTAATAACTACATAAAGTCACCCTGGGAAGTAGTACAATTACATCGAGTAATACTGGGTCTGTCATAACTACATCAACTCACCCTGGTAAGTAGGACAATTACATCGAGTACTAATGGTTCTGTCATAACTACATCAAGTCACCCTGGTAAGTATGACAATTACATCGAGTACTACCGGGTCTGTCATAACTACATCGAGTCACCCTGGTAAGTATGACAATAACATCGAGTACTACTGGGTCTGTCATAACTGCATCGAGTCACCCTGGTAAGTAGGACAATTACATCGAGTACTACTTGGTCTGTCATAACTACATTATATCACCCTGGTACTGGGACAATTACATCGAGTACTACTAGGTCTGTCATAACTGCATCAAGTCACCCTGGTAAGTAGGACAATTACATCGAGTACTAATGGGTCTGTCATTACTACATCAAGTCACCCTGGTAAGTAGGACAATTACATCGAGTACTACTGGGTCTGTCATAACTACATCAAGTCACCCTGGTAATTAGGCCAATTACATCGAGTACTACTGGGTCTGTAATAACTACATCAAGTCACCCTGGGAAGTAGTACAATTATATCGAGTAATACTGGGTCTGTCATAACTACATCAACTCACCCAGGTAAGTAAGACAATTACATCGAGTACTACTGGGTCTGTCATAACTACATCAAGTCACCCTGGTAAGTATGACAATTACATCGAGTACTACCGGGTCTGTCATAACTACATCGAGTCACCCTGGTAAGTATGACAATAACATCGAGTACTACTGGGTCTGTCATAACTACATCAAGTCACCCTGGTAAGTAGGACAATTACATCGAGTACTACTGGGTCTGTCATAACTACATCAAGTCACCCTGGTAAGTAGGACAATAACATCGAGTACTACTGGGTCTGTCATAACTACAAAAAAGTCACCCTGGTGAGTTGGAGAATTACATCGAGTACTACTGGGTCTGTCATAACTCCATCAAGTCACCCTGGTAAGAAGGACAATTACATCGAGTACTACTGGGTCTGTCATAACTACATAAAGTCACCCTGGTAAGTAAGACAATTACATCGAGTACAACTGGGTCTGTCATAACTACATCGAGTCACCCTGGTAAGTAAGACAATTACATCGAGTACTACTGGGTCTGTCATTACTACATCAACTCACCCTGGAAAGTTGGACAATTACATCGAGTACTACTGGGTCTGCCATAACTACATCAAGTCACCCTGGTAAGTAGGACAATTACATCGAGTACTACTGGGTCTGTCATAACTACATCAAATCACCCTGGTAAGTATGACAATTACATCGAGTACTACCGTGTCTGTCGTAACTACATTAAGTCACCCTGGTAAGTACGACAATTACATCGAGTACTACTGGGTCTGTCATAACTACATCGAGTCACCCTGGTAAGTATGACAATTACATCGAGTAATACTGGGTCTGACATAACTACATCAAGTCACCCTGGTAAGTAGGACAACTACATCAAGTACTACTGGGTCTGTCATAACTACATCAAGTCACCCTGGTAAGTAGGACAGTTACATCGAGTACTACTGGGTCTGTCATAACTACATCAAGTCACCCTGGTAAGTGGGACATTTACATCGAGTACTAATGGGTCTGTCATAACTACATCAAGTCACCCTGGTAAGTGGGACATTTACATCGAGTACTAATGGGTCTGTCATAACTACATCAAGTCACCCTGGGAAATAGGACAATTACATCGAGTACTACTGGGTCTGTCATAACTACATCAAGTCACCCTGGTAAGTAGGACACTTACATCGAGTACTACTGGGTCTGTAATAACTACATAAAGTCACCCTGGAAAGTAGTACAATTACATCGAGTAATACTGGGTTTGTCATAACTACATCAACTCACCCTGGTAAGTAGGACAATTACATCGAGTACTAATGGTTCTGTCATAACTACATCAAGTCACCCTGGTAAGTATGACAATTACATCGAGTACTACCGGGTCTGTCATAACTACATCGAGTCACCCTGGTAAGTATGACAATAACATCGAGTACTACTGGGTCTGTCATAACTGCATCGAGTCACCCTGGTAAGTAGGACAATTACATCGAGTACTACTTGGTCTGTCATAACTACATCATGTCACCCTGGTACTGGGACAATTACATCGAGTACTACTGGGTCTGTCATAACTGCATCAAGTCACCCTGGTAAGTAGGACAATTACATCGAGTACTAATGGGTCTGTCATTACTACATCAAGTCACCCTGGTAAGTAGGACAATTACATCGAGTACTACTGGGTCTGTCATAACTACATCAAGTCACCCTGGTAAGTAGGCCAATTACATCGAGTACTACTGGGTCTGTAATAACTACATCAAGTCACCCTGGGAAGTAGTACAATTACATCGAGTAATACTGGGTCTGTCATAACTACATCAACTCACCCTGGTAAGTAAGACAATTACATCGAGTACTAATGGGTCTGTCATAACTACATCAAGTCACCCTGGTAAGTATGACAATTACATCGAGTACTACCGGGTCTGTCATAACTACATCGAGTCACCCTGGTAAGTATGACAATAACATCGAGTACTACTGGGTCTGTCATAACTGCATCGAGTCACCGTGGGAAGTAGGGCAATTACATCGAGTACTACTGGGTCTGTCATAACTACATCAAGTCACCCTGGTTAGTAGGACAATTACATCGAGTACTACTGGGTCAGTCATAACTGCATCAAGTCATCCTGGTAAGTAGGACAATTACATCGAGTACTAATGGGTCTGTCATTACTACATCAAGTCACCCTGGTAAGTAGGACAATTACATCGAGTACTACTGGGTCTGTCATAACTACATAAAGTCACCCTGGTTATTAGGACAATTACATCGAGTACTACTGGGTCTGTCATTACTACATAAAGTCACCCTGGTAAGTAACCTCTTTCAATACTAAAATAAATTATAATGTAGATCAAAATTTAACTGCAAATTATTCTAATTATATAAAAGATTATTGAATCCTGAAACATGGTAAGAATGTCAGGCTCTTTACAAATATCACATAACCGCTTTAGAAGTAAGGAACAGAACAGACCTATAGTTGTTATATGAAGCAGTAAAAATGTTATTTATACGTCTAATTATAGCTTATGTAACTATCTCTTATTGTTTTAAGTCTTGTTTATACAGTATGTACTATGTATGTAAAATGATGAACACTTTAATCCAGTATACCAATAAAAGATTTATTTTATTTTTTTTTTATGTTAAGTAGAGAGTACGTTGAGGTAATACTGTTTAACGCTATGTACACTTAAGAAACTTTCACTTTATGGATGCGAGTAGTTTGTTTTAAGATAACGAAGAAAACGTTAGCATCGGAACCGATAATCTCGCAGTACGAGCGAGACTGAATTATCGGCAATGGGAAGGAGGCGCGTGATTAAAAACACTTGCCCCCCCCCCCCCCCCCCCAACTACCATCCGGAAAAATGTAAAAACTGAAATCTGAATCTTATAGAGCAATTTTATGTGAAAGTAAATACGTTTATTTCTGTTACAGTGAGTACAACAAGTACATCTGGTACTGTAGAAACTACTGTAACTACACCAAGCCACTCAGGTAAGTAAAACAAGTACATCTTGTACTACAGAGTCTACCATACCTACATCAAGTCACCCAGGTAAATAAGACAAGTACATCTAGTATTACAGAGTCTGTCATAACTACATCAAGTAACCAAGGTAAGTAAGACAAGTACATCTAGTATTACAGAGTCTACCATAACTACACCAAGCCACTCAGGTAAGAAAAACAAGTACATCTTGTACTACAGAGTCTACCATACCTACATCAAGTCACCCAGGTAAGTAAGACAAGTACATCTAGTATTACAGAGTCTGTCATAACTACATCAAGTCAACCTTATAAGTAGGACAATTACATCGAGTACTACTGGGTCTGTCATAACTACATCAAGTCACCCTGGTAAGTAGGACAATTACATCGAGTAATACTGGGTCTGTCATAACTACATCAAGTCACCCTGGTAAGTGGGACAATTACATTGAGTACTACTGGGTCTTTCATAACTACATCAAGTCACCCTGGTAAGTAGGACAATTACATCTAGTACTACTCGGTCTGTCAAAACTGCATCAAGTCACCCTGGTAAGTAGGACAATTACATCGAGAACTACTGGGTCTGTCATAACTACATTAAGTCACCCTGGTAAGTAGGACAATTACATCTAGTACTACTGGGTCTGTCATAACTGCATAAAGTCACCCTGGTAAGTAGGACAATTACATCGAGTACTACTGGGTCTGTCATAACTACATCAAGTCACCCTGGTACTGGGACAATTACATCGAGTACTATTGGGTCTATCATAACTGCATCACGTCACCCTGGGAAGTGGGACAATTACATCGAGTACTACTGGGTCTGTCATAACTACATCAAGTCACCCTGGGAAGTGGGACAATTACATCGAGTACTACTGGGTCTGTCATAACTACATCAAGTCACCCTGGTAAGTGGGACAATTACATCGAGTACTACTGGGTCTGTCATAACTACATCAAGTCACCCTGGTAAGTAGGGCAATTACATCTAGTACTACTGGGTCTGTCATAATTACATCAAGTCACCCTGGTAAGTATGACAATAACATCTAGTACTACTGGGTCTGTCATAACTACATCAAGTCACCCTGGTAAGTAGGACAATTACATCGAGTACTACTGGGTCTGTCATAACTACATCAAGTCACCCTGGGAAGTAGGACAATTACATCGAGTACTACTGGGTCTGTCATAACTACATAAAGTCACCCTGGTATGTAGGACAATTACATCGAGTACTACTGGGTCTGTCATAACTACATCAAGTCACCCTGGTAAGTAGGACAATTACATCTAGTACTACTGGGTCTGTCATAACTACATCAAGTCACCCTGGTAAGTGGGACAATAACATCGAGTACTACTGGGTCTGTCATAACTACATCGAGTCACCCTGGTAAGTAGGACAATAACATCTAGTACTACTGGGTCTGTCATAACTACATCAAGTCACCCTGGTAAGTGGGACAATTACATCGAGTACTACTGGGTCTGTCATAACTACATCAAGTCACCCTGGTAAGTAGGACAATTACATCTAGTACTACTGGGTCTGTCATAACTACATCAAGTTACCCTGGTAAGTGGGACAATTACATCGAGTACTACTGGGTCTTTCATAACTACATCAAGTCACCCTGGTAAGTAGGACAATTACATCTAGTACTACTGGGTCTGTCATAACTACATCAAGTCACCCTGGTAAGTAGGACAATAACATCGAGTACTACAGAGTCTACAATACTTACATCAAGTTACCCTGGTGAGTAAGACAATTTCATCATCATCTACAGACATTACCATACCTTCATCAAGCTACCCAGTTCGCATTTATCCCCACCTTCAGTAGGACATCTCTTTAAGTGTGCTTTTGTTATAGAAAAAAAAAACAAATGAAGTTTGCTTCTTTTTTGATGAGGACAACACGTATTACAAAAGCACACATTACGGGTTTTCCTTTTCTATAACAGAAGCACATGTAACGTGTTGTATTCTATAGCAGACGCACACGTGTTGTCCTCCTCTATAACTGAAGCACACGTAACGTGTTGACCTCTTCTATAAACACACTTTGCGTGTTATCCTCCTCAAAAACAGAAGCACACATAACGTGTTGTTTCCCTCTTTAACAGACGCACACACAACGTGTTGTTTCCCTCTTTAACAGAAGCCGTGTAACGTGTTTCCTCCTCTATAACAGAATCACAATTGGTAAAGTGCACGTTCATTATGGAGGTGTTTAGTGTGCGAAATGTCCTGCTTTATAACAGAAGCACACTTAACGTGTTGTATTATATAACAAACACACACCTAACGTGTTGTCTGTGTACGAAGGTTATGGTCTACAATCGGTTACGTGTACGTTCGTTATAGAGGACAGGTAATTTGGTGTGCGTTTGTTATATTGTTATAGAATACAAAACACACGTTAAGTTGTCCTATATAACAAACACCCATGTTATGTTATGTTATGTTATATAATATAACATAATATATATATTATATTATATTAAATTAAATTATATTATATTATATTATATTATATTATATTATATTATATTATATTATATTATATTATATTATATTATATTATATTATATTATATAAATGTATTATATTATTCTCTTCTATTCTATTATATTATATAATTGTATTATATTATATTCTATTCTATATTATTCTATTCTATTCTATTCTATTGTATTCTATTGTATTATATTATATTATATTTTATGATATTATATTATATTATATTATATTATATTATATTATATTATATTATATTATATTATATTATATTATATTATATTATATTATATTGTGTTGTATTTTATTGTATTGTATTAATTTATATAAATGTATATATTATTCTATTCTATTCTATTCTATTACGTTATAGTTTGTTTTTATAGATATGGTAATATTTTTTCAGCGCCTGGAATTCAAATATTTGGACCTTCCTATATTAATGAAGGCGATTCCTTGTCACTTACTTGTGTTGCAACATTTGAGGAAATTCCGACAACTATCTCTTGGTTTCATGAGGGTAATAAACTTAGCGTCGAAAACTCAATCATCACAACACGTGTTGTGATACAGGACAGAAGAATAACTAGTACACTTCGTAAAAATAACGTTAGTTTGTTACGGGATGGTGGATCATATGTTTGCAGAACGTCAGAAAATAAAATTGCTTTCAAAAGGGTACACATTATGAAAGGTAAAAACTTTGATTCTTTAGTACACTGTTTATCGATGTAATTACGTTTTACACCTTTCAATATTATTTCGCGTAGGCGGTTTTTATTTTTTATGAGGCGATCAGTTATTGGTCGATGAAGAAAACCTAAGTACAATGGAAACACATAATCTTGGTATGTTCTAAAAAATTTAACTGCAAGAAAAGCGTTGACCTTCTGCAAGCTAATTTACAAACGCTACCACACTACTGTCCGACTATAGTTTTAAACCAAGCACGTGTGGGTTCAACTGTTTGAGATCCACTGAGTATTCAGCAAGTACGGACTCTACCATTACATCTCACAGGTATATTTCGCTGGGAAATTATTGTTATTTCTGTATTTATTCGAGCTTTTATCGGTGAACCAAATGTAACATTGTTCATTAGAAACATAATTAATTAGATCAGCCGTTTAAATTTTTTCCCTAGGTAAACTAAATGCAGTTTTAAACACATAAAAACGTTTTAAAAATGTGCGTGTCGTAAGAACTTGTTAATTCACATTTCAAAGCAATAATATCAATTTTTAATAACTATTTAGTATTTTTGTCAGGTATTATTTTCAATTTTTTAATACAGCAAGTTGTAGAGACTGGGAAAACAATATTGTAAACCATGGAGAACGATTCTCGCCTGAAGGCAATGATCCGTGCTTTAAGTGTCTTTGTGAAAATGGACAACAAACAGCTTGTATGTCAGTTTCGTGTGCTCGGCCTGAATGTGAAAACTTTCAAGTTATTGAAGGAAAATGTTGTGAATTTAGATGTTTACTGCCAAATCCAATCGTGAATGAAATACAACAGGATGCAGCTATAGGAAGCAATGGTAAGTGGTTCAATGTAAGCCTTAACCGTTGTTTCTTAAAACAATGCGTTTTTATTTTCTTCAAACAACGCACTTTTACTTAAATCAAAACGCCTTTTTAAACAACGCTTTTTTTCGAAAACAAAGAATTTTACGCAAGTTATTTATTATATAATTATATATATAACAAAAATACCTATTAAATCTTGATGTGCCATACATGCACATTTCGGAAAATGCAATTAATTGTATGTTGTATTCAGAACACATTAAAGTTTTCTAACATTATTTATATAATCTTTTTTGCTGAAACTGCAAAAGTTAGAATCTCGAGTCACTTGCGGTATAGGGTAGTATTATAGACTTCAACATAACTGACCAGACCAGATAAACATCTCCAATCAAACTAGAGATGATTATCGATATTTATGGCATGTTCCCTAAGCTCATTTTTAGAACTATTTCTTATATTTCATATATCAATGGTTTTGCCTCCCAAAGTAGTGTTATAATACCATTAAAGATAGTTTGTCATTAATTCAGTGTGTTCAAAAACTTGCCTTTCAATCAGTGGTCCAATATGTATTTAATTTTCTGGTCTTGTGTGGTTGTACTCATTTCATTCTTTTTGCTTAAATAACTTGACTATGTTGCTTGAGCAATTTTTAAATGCATACATGCTGGTTTTACACTGATATTGACAAAGTATGATTGTTTTGAGGTCTGCCACTCTCACCTCCTACATTTTAATTAAAATATTTTGCTACAAAATTATAATGGCTGTTACAATTTTTAAACATGTTACTTTAACAACAATATTTTTTTGTTCTTCGTATTTTTTTTTCAAATATCACAATCAGTCTGTTAACCGTTTTGTCTTGTCTTTACAGTTGACACTACGATGATGTCCAGAAACCAAACACATTAAAGTTCTTTGAGTATTTATTTTATCTCTTGCGACACCACTTACACGGTACCGGTGTATGGAGTCTATAATGACTTGTGATAACTTTGTTTAAGCCTTAGTGAAATCCATCATAGTTTACTAGATAAACAACTACTATCACACCTGTTTGGGCCTCGGTGGCCGAGTGGTCTAAACCGCGCGCTTACGGATCACAGCGCCTCTCACCGTCTGGGTTCGAATCCGACTCGGGAGAGATCCCAGTGTGTGAAAGTTTGTCAGTTCTTTTGCCGAAGGTCGGTGGTTTTCTCTGGGCACTCCGGTTTCCTCTACCTTCCTCGCACTGACCGCCTCGAAATAAGTGAAAGAATCTTGACTGGGGCGTAAAACACCATTACTCCACTCCTATCAAACCTGAGATGCATAATGTTTTGAGAGTTTTGATTATATTTGTGGCATGTTCTGTTTAGCTTATTTTAATAGCCCTTTTCTTATTCTCTCACATAAAATATTTCTGTTAGTAACCATGGTGATTTTATAATTTTGATGGTGCTTTTGAAAGTATCATACTGCAACCAAACAGTCAGATAATTTTAACATTATTATTCTTAATTTGTCAAATCATATATTTTTTTAGTCTTTTTAATAATATTTATTTAATTATTTAATTCAATAACTTATAAATTTATTTATTTATTTATTTATTTATTTATTTATTTATTTATTTATTTATTTATTTATTTATTTATTTATTTATTTATATTGGCTTGTTACAAACGACTACATTCCAATTTTTTTTCTTTTGAAAGGTGCCTGCATTGACAGAAATGGAAATACGGTTACAGATGGAGATTTATACACCCCGGATGGAGAAGACCTTTGTTTAAAATGTACATGTGAAAGTGGCCATCCAATAAATTGTCACATGAAAGCATGTTTACCACCAAAATGCCAAAATTATGTAAGACATAAAGGAGAATGCTGCCAGTTTACATGTTTACAAGATTTTAAAAACTCAAAAAATGTCGGAGAGGATAATCAAGAATCAGGTATTGTTAAATTTGTTATAATATTGAAGTCTTTAATTTATAATGGATTCTAGTCATGGATTTTGCTTCCCAATAGAGTTTTTCTATCTTTTTCTGTTTTTACTTCTTGCATAAGTAATTGTAATGGAATGCATTTAATTGTATTTAAAATTACTCTAAAAAAATTAAAATATTCAAGCAAGCCGGAGATGGTAACTATGTGGTATAGGTTCTCAGTATTGGTTCTCGTCCATAAATCTTTTTATAAAAGAAATTATTAAAATTATTATTTATTTATAATTTATTTAAACCTTTTTTTTTCTTAATGAACTCATCATTTGTTGAATAAAATGTAACTCTGTTCTATGTATCTTTTACGTTGCAAATAGCATACGTGCATGGATTGTTATAACGTTGAGATAAAGTTTCAAAATAGGCGTTTCGAGAATTAAGTATTACAATCATATCATAAAAAATTAATTTTTCCGTCCTAAGTCGAGTGTTCTGATCACGTTCATTGTTTTTGTTAAATGAAGGTTGATAAAAAAAATTGTAAAAATAAGGTTGATATATAGTTTTAAAATCTGCCACTGCTATAGAGATCGGGATTTTCCACCTAAATTTAGTACTACAGCCATATCACAGGAAATCAATTCGGCATTTTCCGTCCTACGTTGAGCTTTCTGATCACGTTTGTAGGTTGTTGTTGTTGAGCTTTCTGATCACATTTGTAGGTTGTTGTTGATGTTGAGCTTTCTGATCTCGTTTGTAGGTTGTTGTTGATGTTGAGCTTTCTGATCTCGTTTGTAGGTTGTTGTTGTTGTTGCTGAGCTTTCTTCTCACGTTTGTAGGTTGTTGTTGATGTTGAGCTTTCTGATCTCGTTTGTAGGTTGTTGTTGATGTTGAGCTTTCTGATCTCGTTTGTAGGTTGTTGTTGATGTTGAGCTTTCTGATCTCGTTTGTGGGTTGTTGTTGTTGTTGTTGTTGTTGTTGTTGAGCTTTCTGATCACGTTTGTAGGTTGTTGTTGTTGTTGAGCTTTCTGATCACGTTTGTAGGTTGTTGTTGATGTTGAGCTTTCTGATCACTTTTGTAGGTTGTTGTTTTTGTTGTTGAGCTTTCTGATAACGTTTGTAGGTTGTTGTTATTGTTGTTAAAATAAGGTTGATATAAATTGAAAATCGGTCACTGCTATAGAGGTCTGGACTTTCCATTTTAATTTAGTGCTACAGCCATATCATCGGAAAATATTTTAGCATTGAACACTATGTCCGTCCTTATTCAAGATTTCAGGGTTAGGAATTTGTTTGTCTTCTGGATTTTCGTGTGTTAAACGGAAATTTTTACATTGCAAGTAGTCACATTAAATATTTATTTGCTGAAGTAAGTAATTCGTATGCAGAAACAAAATTTTACTATTATAATTATTTTATTGCCATTATTATTATTATTATTGTTGTTGTTGTTGTTGTTGTGGTTATTATTATTATTATCATCATCATCATCATTATTATTATTATTATTATTTATCATTATTATTATTATTATTATTATTATTATTATTATTATTATTATTATTATTATTATTATTATTATTATTAAATACTCTAGAATATTTTTGTATCCTCTATGTTTAACAGGGAGTTGTACAGATTTGAACAGCACCAAGGTAAGTAATGGAGATACTTTCCGACCTTATCGAGATGATCCTTGTATTTTCTGCACATGCAAAGATGGACAACTGGTATTTTGTGGATCCGAACAATGTGACAAACCAGCATGTCCAAACTACACCCCCGTCACTGGTACTTGTTGTGATTATACTTGCAATACAGAAATGCAGTCAAAGGAAAATTTGAACGAAGGTAATTTACTATTTTATCCAGATTGCTCCAGCACCCACCACTATGGTAGATCAGTTGGTAGAATGCTCGCTCCGTAGGTGAAAGGTCGTGGGTTCGAACCCCGGCCGGGTCCGACCAAGGACTTGCAAGTGGGAAGTGACTGTTCTTTCGCCAAGCACTCGGCATTACGAAATGAAAGTCACGGTTCTTTCGGATGGGAACTTAAAATAAACGAGGTCCCGTGTCATGGCAGGCGTGGCACGATAAAGAACCCTGCTGTATAATGCCATCAGCGCAACGCACAGGCAAAATTTCTGCACTTTCGCCTATAGCTGGCGACGTTTCGATATAAGTGAAATATTCTTGACTGGGACTTTAACACCATTGCTCAACTCAACTCACTTTAAGCACCCGGTCTCACTTTCGTGATGGAAATTGACGTGTATAACTGAACTGGCCAATTTTAAAAGTTTTTTACGTTTTTTTAATCAATAGAGCAAATACTTAATGGGTTTGTCTGATTGCATGACTTATTGTTTGTTTTCGATTCTTAGTTGCTGAAAGTTTTCCCATTACAAAATGTCTTGTACCATTTTAATAAGTAAGACGCATAATGTTTAAATAACATAGTTCTTGATTGAGGTTTTAAAATGTTAAGAAAGTGAAATTGTAATAGAATTTAAAAAATTTACGAAATAACTACATAGTAAGCTTATCGAGACTATGAATGCCAGAAATGTAGAAATCGTTCATCAATTTTAAAACACTAAATTAAAAATAGCTAGCTAGACAGGAGGTGCTTGCCCTTCCGGAGCACCCGGCCTCACTTCCGTGATGGAAGTTCACCTGCATAACTAATTTTACCAGCTTTTAAATTTTTTACTTTGTTTTTTAGATTGTGGTTTAGACAAGGACTGGTTTGTTTGTGTTTCTTTTATTCATTGATCAAGCAGTGGTTACAATCAATATTTATTTTGTGTCATGTATTTTTTAAGTTGTTGTTTTATCATTCTATGGTTATTTTCAGATAAAGTTAAATTGACAATGGATACAGAAAGTAATTCGCTGTTCTTTTGTGGAGAACCCGGATGTAGACTTGAATATAATAGATTTCTACAAAATAACGAAAATGGGTAAATTATAACGTAACACAATTGAGTTTGAAATTTCCTCTCCTAGTGAGGGGCCTCGGTGATAGTTACTACTCTTAAAGCTGCATTAAGTTTTTCAATTTTCTGAATTTTTTTTTTTTTTTTTGATTTTCTAAAAATATATATTTTTAAAGTAACCACGATCCGTGAGATTCATTTTCTAAAATTTCATTTCTTTCAGCTGTAAATAAAACGGAATCCTCTGACCGGTTGGTCAGTGTTTTACGATGGTAATTATGACCTTGGAGCATGCGCACGGATGTACGGAAAAACCCTAGAATCGAAGGTGAAACATGACAGATTGCATTAATTGTCCTTCATTAATATCCAGATGTATTTGAAATGGTGTTATGTATCCCTTACTAAGTCACAAATGACAAATTCAACGAAGATTTGTGTTTGATTTATCGTATTTCAACGTTTTGAAAGTTGTGTTTAAATGACCCGGGTTTTGATGACGTAACCATGTTCTAATATTAGATCCCAAATGCTGCATCTCGCTGGGTAATTACTGTAATTTCTGTATTTATTCAAGCTTTTATCGTTGAACCAAATGTAACATTGTTCATTAGGAACATCATCAATTAGATTAGCGCCGTTTTAATTTTTTTTTTCTTTGGAAAACTTAATGCAGCTTTAAGCGTGTAGCGCTGTCGGTGGAGTAAAACTTCCGGGGGATATCCTTAACTCAGCTGATATCAGTACTTTGTTCTGACGAAAATATATACCATGCAGCAAAAATTTTAAGCTGTCTAAATTTTTTAAACCTGTTTAAAGTTAAGGATTGTCACTGATGAGGAATGATTTTCCAACATCAAAATTTAACAGGTATTTGTGTTATATATTTACAAAAAGTCACTTTTCCTGATTTACTCTATTGTTTTAATTACAATAAGAGAATCTTGATATTAATTTGTACTTTTCATTACTCCTTACGTATTTTTATATATCATGTAGACATTAAATGTTTTTCTTTTCTTTTTTACAGCCATAACATCAGTTTTAGTTTCAAAACAATATCTATAGATGGAATGATATATTTCACGAAAAGCATCTCCAATTCATCAAATTATGAAATGGTTTGGATATCAAATGGCAGAATCGTTTACTCCTTTGACCTTGGAAGCGGTGCCGTCGACATAGCTAGTCAGCATTTATATAACGATGACGAATGGCATAAGGTTTAATATTCTTTTTTTTTTTTTTTTTTTTTTTTTTTTTTTTTTTTTTTTTTGTTATTATTGAGAATGTGTTCATTCAGCCTTAAGCTTTTTTTAATCCTAGCGTATTGAGAAGACATTTTTTTTAACCACTGTGGTAGCTCAGTTGGTAGAGTGCTCGCTCCCGTAAGTGGGAGGTCGTGGGTTCGAAACCCCGACCGGGTCTGACCAAAGACTTAAAAAGTTGGTATTGACTGTTCTTTCGCCAAGCGCTCGATATTACGAAATGAAAGTCACGGTTCTTTTGGATGGGAACTTAAAATAATCGAGGTCACGTGTCACGTTAGGCGTTGCACGATAAAGAACCCTGCTGTATTATGGAACGCCGTTTTAACATATATTCAATTATTTATACCTATCTTCAAATAATTGTACCTAGGTTCAATTAATTACACCTAGATCCAATTTTTTTAAAGATAGGTGTAATTGAATTATACCTAGGTTCAATTGAATTATACCTAGGTTTAAATATTTATACCTAGGAACAAATAATTGTTCCTAGGAATAATTCATGTGTACCTAGGTATAATTCATTTGAACCTATCTACAATAGAATTAGACCTAGGTATAATTCATTTGTACCTAGGTATAATTGATACATCTCTTTAATTGATTTGAAGATAGTTTTAAATAGAATTTTACTACGTTGAAACTTCAAAGCATTAATGATCAATTCATTTAAAGATAGGTATAATTTAATTATACCTAGGTACAATTCATTTGAATTGAACCTAGGTATAATTCAATTATTCCTATCTTTAAATGAATTATACCTAGGTATAATTGAATTATACCTATCTTCAAATGAATTGTACCTAGGTTCAATTATTTGAAGATAGGTATAAGTAATTGAATATATGTTAAAACGGCGTTCCATACTGTATAATGCCATAAGTGCAACGCACAGGCAAAATTTCTGCACTTTCGCCTATAGCTGGCGATGTCTCGATATAAGTGAAATATTCTTGACTGGGACGTTAAACACCATTACTCAACTCACTCCAGACATTTTTTCTTTTTCAATTAATTTAATAGTGATAATTCTTTTTGTTTCTATCATTTTTACTTTCAATATTAATATATGGCATTGAAGGATAATAATAAACAATAAATAATTTTTCCTTTCCTGTCCGACTGAGCACCCTTTTGCAGGCAAAAGAAAATAAAAACATTACCTGCAAATATCGCACAAAAATGCAAAATGGCGTTAATAATAAAGTTGTACAATACACTTCCTCTTTTAATGGGAGCCTCGTAACCCGAGTGAAAGATTCTAAATATTTCCAGTTTAACAGTTATGTAATCATTCTATTTTAGCGCCTAGAAATACTAATATGCTACTCTGACACACACAAAAATCAATGAGAGATTTTAGAGTTATAACATTTGGCTTTTTAGAACCGTTTTGGTTACATTAATCTAAATTTCACCCGTTCCATATTTTTTCAAGATTAATGAAGCGGCCTGTTAATAGTCAGCTTCGTGTCATTCATTGTTCTCAATATTTATTAACTAAAAAATTGAAGTTGTAAATAAAAAGGATCTTCTAAATACCTTTATATATATATATATTTCTTTATTTTTTTATTACTGTTATTATTTTTATTTCTGATTTATTAAACTCCATTAGAGCCTCCATGAATATCAGGTTTGTCCGCAGTTAATTGGTAGAAAAATCTGTAATCTATCATTGGAAATAAGAATGTTTAGAACACCCTTGGTGCTTTTTTGTATTCCTGACAGGTGACTGTTAGTAGATATAGAAATAAAGGATTGTTATACGTTGGCGATGAAGAAGTTCATGGTGTTTCACCAGGAGATAGGAATTCACTCGAGAAACCTGGTATTTCATATATAGGCGCTTTGTCAGAAGATGTTGATACATCCATTTTACCTTCGGTAAGGGAGTTTTAATTGTGTTTGTACAGCGAAACATCTTGTTGTTGTAATAATGTAAAACGTCACATCAGCAATATTTCAGCTACTCGCGACAAAAGTAATGTTGTTTAACGTGGCATCAGAAATTTTTCAGCTTTTCGTAATGAGGGAGAGGCAAGGCGCTTTGTCAGAAGATGTTGATACATCCATTTTACCTTCGGTAAGGGATTTTTTATTGTGTTTGTACAGCGAAACATCTTGTTGTTGTAATAATGTTAAACGTCATATCAGCAATTTTTCAGCTACTCGCGACAAGAGTAATGTTGTTTAACGTGGCATCAGAAATTTTCAGCTTTTCGTAATGAGGGAGAGGCAAAGCGCTTTGTCAGAAGATGTTGATACATCCATTTTACCTTCGGTAAGGGATTTCTTATTGTGTTTGTACAGCGAAACATCTTGCTGTTGTAATAATGTTAAACGTCACATCAGCAATTTTTCAGCTATTTGCAACAAGAGCAATGTTATTTAACGTGGCATCAGAAATTTTTCAGCTTTTCGTGATGAGAGAAAGGCAAGGTTATTAATCTCTGTGGATTAATCTAAAAACAAGTTTATGTATGAATGTGATGTGCGAGTGTGCAGTAAGTCCTGCTGTATATTAGCTTGCACTTGGGTCTATCTTTTGGTAAGGTGTAAGCTCTTCGAGTTCGCAGATAAGATACCAATGTATGAATCATGTATGAATGTGATGTGTGAGTTTGCAGTATGGTCTGCTGTAAAATGGCGTGCACTCGGGTCTATCTTTTGATAAGGTGTAAGCTCTTCGAGTTCGCAGATAAGAGACCAATGTATGAATCATGTATATACCCATACTGCACACTCACACATCACATTGAATAGCGGGCACTCAGGTCTATCTTTTGGTAAGGTGTAAGCTCTTCGAGTACGCAGATAAGATACCAATGTATGAATCATGTATGAATGTGATGTGCGAGAGTGCAGTATGGTCTGCTGTATATTAGCGTGCATTCGGGTCTATCTTTTGGTAAGGTGTAAGCTCTTCGAGTTCGCAGATAAGATA
Organism: Tegillarca granosa; assembly: GCA_029721355.1. Taxonomy (NCBI): domain Eukaryota; kingdom Metazoa; phylum Mollusca; class Bivalvia; order Arcoida; family Arcidae; genus Tegillarca; species Tegillarca granosa. Next base: position 9,955,944 of record CM056612.1, on the reverse strand, counting down.
CCAATGTATGAATCATGTATGAATGTGATGTGCGAGTGTGCAGTATGGTCTGCTGTATATTAGCGTGCATTCGGGTCTATCTTTTGGTAAGGTGTAAGCTCTTCGAGTTCGCAGATAAGATACCAATGTATGAATCATGTATGAATGTGATGTGCGAGTGTGTAGTATGGTCTGCTGTATAATAGCGTGCACTTGGTTCTATCTTTTGGTAAGGTGTAAGCTCTTCGAGTTTGCAGATAGGATACCAATCCCCAAGTTCATTATGCTGGCACCAGGTGAACCAATCAATTCTCTATCCTGATAATGACAAGCGCCAGGCGAAGAAGCTAAATCTAAATGTCTGAACACCGAGAGTGGCTCATGTTTTTCATAACTCTATGCTAATTTATTTACTGTCTATAAGGTCGATTAATGCATACAAGATCTCTTAATCACCAGTGATAAGGAAATCTCCAATAAAATTAGAGGCTGTAATAATAATAAAATACAAATCATACCAATCCTTTCCAAATCACCCCCCCCCCCCAAAAAAAAAAAAAAAAAAAAAAAAAAAAGGTAAAACTTTGAAAGCTGGCAAATTTAGTTATACACGTGAACTTCCATCAAGGAAGTTAAGCCGGGTGCTCCTCCTGTCTAGCTAGCTACACCCGTCACGTGCATTTCAATTTTGAGAATGAAAGGAACAAGGAACTATGTAAGTCAAATTTATCCAGTATAAGTTTGAATACAGTGACTACATACTTAACAAAAATATTTGTAAGCTATTTGACATTTTAGCTAGGGGTTTGGCCTGTTCATTATGAATCATTTTCCCAATTTATTTTTATTTATATCTATTTATTTTATATTTTGTTTTGTTTACAATTCAGGTTAACTTGCAAGGTTTTTTTTTTTACTTTGTCATTAACATACAAAGACGGAGAGTTTGTGGTTACCAAGTGGATGAATATCTCCAATCAAAATTTGCCACAGTATGCAGTTTTTTTCATATTCCTAACATGTTCTTTTACAGGTAACAAAACCATTTTTGGGATGCATAAGACAACTCCAGTACAATGGAGATGCATTTGGGGCACCAGCGGTTTCTCTGGAAATCCAACCATGCTTGCTGACGGAAATGCCTTAATAATACATTGTTTTAGCAACAACAATTGACAAAAGCAATATGTATTAGGAGATAATAGGCGATATACCATAGGAACTATATTTCAATATTAGATCTATTGCTGATTTCGAAAAATTTTAGTGAAAAAATCTGACCTGATGACTAAATTTGTTGAATCTTAAATTTTCAGTCCATGCGATATTTCGCATCTACCAGGAAATTATTGGAACAAAACATGCAAAACGAAAATTGTTTGTAAATAATAAACATTATAGAATTTAATACAGAATTGTCTATCAGACTTTTAATTATCATCTCTTGTTTAATTGGAGATGTCCATCAAGTTAATAAAGCTGATATCTTCAATATGTGCAATGTGTTCTTCAAAACAAGTGACTAGACTTCCCATAGCACTGTAGTTTCAGGGGTATATAAATTTAAGGTTTTCAGGTATGAAATATACTACACTACACTGTATAAAAAAAGCCAATCAAGAAAGATCTGTACATAATTACAGGCTACAGGTAAAGTACAGCTGGCTGTATAAAGTATCTAATAAATAGATAACATTGAGGCTGATTTTTGTAAAACTTAAAATGATATTATCAAGGTATTTAATTAAAAAATGGTAGTTATCCAGCAATTCTATTTTTCTTACCATATATACATTGTGAATAGTTTTACCTAATCGACAATGCATACAAGAATAAGGATATATATAAAATTTTGATAATTAGCTCCGCAGAACGTTCTTGAAACATATCTATCAAAACCTCAATCATTTCTGGTCTTATTGGAGGTGTATATCTAGTCACTCATAATACAATCATTGCATATGATTAAACAGTGTGACTACATGTCCTATTGCACTGCAGCTTAAGGAGATTAAATGAAATACAGGGGCGTATCTAGAATTTCATGAAAGGGGGTTGATAATTTTATCATGAGATTATTAGAATCCATTATGAGTATCCATGTAGGATAGGGAAATCTCACCCGAAGGGTTGAATATTTCAGTCAGAGACGAGGCTTGCCATTCATAATGGATTCTTAAAATGGAAGAAAAAGAATCCATTATGAATGGCAAGCCTCGACTCTGACTGAAATATTCAACCCCTCGGGTGAGATTTCCCTATCCTACATGGATACTCATAATGGATTCTTATTATCTCACATGGGTTTGACGTCACAGTTACGTGACAATCACATGATGTCATCCTTTGAGTAAATGACGTCATCTTGCGGGAAAATGACAGCCAGACCTCCATAATTTAGAAATTTTAAATGCGTTTTAAATGTTAATACTCAGATTTTATAATAAATAACTTTTTCTTCAAGTTTATACATTTTGTATAAACCAAAATTAAGTATAGTCTATCCGATGGTCATATTTATTTTTATATAGAATGTTGAATAACAGAGTAAGATTTTTCAAATATGGCGCCCATGGATATGTAAATGTTATTTGAAGCCAAAAATTGACATTAAAATGGAAGAAAAAGAATCCATTATGAATGGCAAGCCTCGTCTCTGACTGAAATATTCAACCCCTCGGGTGAGATTTCCCTATCCTACATGGATACTCACAATGGATTCTTATAATCTCATATGGGCTTGACGTCACAGTTACGTGACAATCACATGATGTCATCCTTTGAGCAAATGACGTCATCTTGCGGGAAAATGACAGCCGGACCTCCATAATTTAGAAATTTTAAATGCGTTTCAAATGTTAATATTCAGATTTTATAATAAATAACTTTTTCTTCAAGTTTATACATTTTGTATAAACCAAAATTAAGTATAGTCTATCCGATGGTCATATTTATTTTTATATAGAATGTTGAATAACAGAGTAAGATTTTTCAAACATGGCGCCCATGGATATGTAAATCATATTTGAAGCCAAAACTTGACATTAAAATGGAAGAAAAATAATCCATTATGAGTTTATCCATGTAGGATAGGGAAATCTTACCCTCGGGGTTGAATATTTATGTCAGAGACTCGGCGAGCCTCGTCTCTGACTGAAATATTCAACCCCTCGGGTGAGATTTCCCTATCCTACATGGATACTCATAATGGATTCTTATATTCTCACATAGGGGAAAACCCTATCTCACATAGGCAGATATGGAAGAAATTGCAAGGATCGAAAGCCTAAGCCCCCAGCAACGAATGGTCTTCAGAGACACTAAATAAACTCAGTTGATATAGGACAGAGCCTTTTTTAGGCCCTAGAGACAAAATCATTGGAGAAAAATAAATTTTTAATATTTCTGGGGATAATTTGGCAACATGTCATTTACTCTTTCAAACTAATTTTCTTTAAAGTCTTCATCCAGTAAACCAACAAACTTTCCCAAACAGTAGATTCTGCCAGACTATGATTCAAACTTCAGCAGTGATTCATAAACAGGCACATTAGAAACAATTGGTTCATTTATTTAGACCACATCTTATTTTCATACAATTTTAGAAGAACCAGTAATTTTTTTTTTTCAAAAAGGGACTTAGAATGTACACTGGGAACAATCAAAGAGACTTTTAAAAATTTGTAAAGAATGTAAGTAATAAGCTTTGAGGAGTGTGGGGGTCTCTTTTATCATCAAAGCCATTAAAAATAACAGTGTATTGGATATGGGACAAAAAGAATCAGCATATGTCAGCATCAGTTTTAAAAGTAAGGAATCTTACTCCACAATTTGAGATTTCTACACTTTCTCCACAATGCAGTATTTTCTTCACTTTAATGCTAAAGTACGAATATTGAACCAGAGTTTTCTGTGAAACATTTACATAAATGTATAAGCAATTGTTTCTAGATTTCAAAAGTATATTTAATTACTAAAAATCTAAAAGCTCAAAAGAACATGGTGTTGCTTTCAAGGCATTTTTGAAAAGCATATAATTAGCTAGCCCATTTGCAAAAAAAAAAAAAAAAAAAAAATGGTTCAAATTAACATGTTCTTGTTATCACAAATTACATTCCTTTATCTGGCACACTTGGTCCCTAGTAACATGTTCAATGTACACATTAACATGTCCAATATACAGACATTTTATATTCTTAAAGTTAGGCACACTTGGTCCTCTTCTTCAGTATACCTCGGTTCATTTGTCAGAAGATTCTATTACATTTTGAGTAAACAAGCCAAAAAGAAAACCAAGTCTATATACTTATCCTCTCCATTTTTGTTTCATTTTCAGTTTAGATAAATGATAAAAATCGTTATCACCTCTCTTTTTTCATGTCACCTTTGACATGTTTTGGCACAAAATATAAAACATCAACTTGATAGTTTTTCTAGAAATAGTTTCAAGAACAATACAAAGAAATATATATACCATGTATACTTGTTAAATATTATGTGTGCCAAGAGGCTATGGGGATTCATTTCAAATGTATTTTTAAGTTTTTGTTCTTTAATTTTTTTCGCATCTTGAAAATACCCTATTTCTAGGATAAAGAAGGATCCATTCACTGGAATATTGTTTTATTGTAGCCGTGTGATCAATATGATAAATTTATACAACAACAGGGTTCATATGACAAGTTAAACAGCTGAATATGTGTCATCAAATTCATGAATATAGCAGTAATTCTGCTTTCAACAAAATCTAAAATTCCTTAAATGCAAAATATGCCAAAAATAGCTTTCAAATAAGCATGTGCTATAAACAGTATTAACTATACTGTTAATAAATAAATGATATATATATGATGTATGGCAGTTACGATGATGTTTACAAATAACCTGTATCATCTACAAAATTTTCTAACAATAAATAAGTTTTATGTTCCAGTGAAGAATATTTCACTTATACCTAGATGTCACCAGTTATAGGTGAGGTGACGGACATTTTGACCTTTGCAGTGTGCTATTTAGAGCAATGTGCAGGGAGGGATCTTTAACGTGTCATGTCTGCCTTGACACGGGGCATCGATGAAATGTATACTCTTCTACCCACAATGCAATGGCTTTATGATGAGTATGGCAAGACTTGCTGACTCATATCGGTAAAAGCTAGTTCTTGAAAATATGACATATTTAAATGTTTAGGTTTTAACTTAAATTTTCCAATTAAGTTTTGAAAAATGAATAAATCTCACCTTCGATCTACAATTAGATCTCTAATTTAAAATGTAAATGTATTAATTTTGGTGTGTATTCATTTTTTCAGTATTATGATATCAAATTTTTACATTTCTTTTGAAACAGACTATAACATATTAGTTTGAAGTATTATAATAATAATTTTGTTATGTATTAATTTTCGCGCAAAACAAATCACTGAGAAACAAGCAAAAATCATTACATCACAAAAAAAAATAATACTGTAAAATCACAAATATTCGCAGGAGGATTAAATTTTGTTTTTTTTTTTTTCAAATTACCATTGCCCCAAATGGGATTTTTTTAACAAAACTCAATTCCACCAAATGTTCTCCCAACATAATCTTTTTAAATGACAAAACCATGAAATTTTAACCCATCGAAAATAAATGATTCTACATTATGGTTACAGCAGTCCATTTATAAATTATTTGTAACACAATATAAGATAGTTGATATACTCCTGCAGAACTGTCCCACCTTGTTTTGCCACAAAATTTTGAAGGTCAAAAAGTCCTATTTCTCTTACATTCCTTAAGTCACACTGCATTTATGGTCAATAATGGTCAAACATTTTTATAATAGCCAAAATCTGACCTAATAGAAAGTGGCAGTATATCTAGGTTTTACTGTATAAATTTTAATATAGAGAAACCAGTCCATCACCAGGATTCATAGATCTGCATCGTCCACAAAATATTGCACTAAAAATAAAAAGAAAAGACTGTTAATACTGATTGTAAACTAGAACCATCTCTGAAGGAGATTAATACCCCCTGCTTCCAGTTGTTGGTGGAGAAATTTGATCATGGGTGATGCTTGTCATGCATCTTTGCATGGTTTCAGAAAAATTGTCTCATACATGTTTAATAAACCTCTGGAAAATTATACACACAGCTAAATTGTAAGTGTGAAAAATTTTAAGAATGGAAATGGCAATAAATCCACAATATCCATCCGATCAAACTGATAATTGCAGGTGCACAGGTTTTCATGATGCCTAACATATGTGCCATGTTTCAGGAAAATTGGATCATACATAAATGAATTTAACTCCAGGCAAATTGTATCTACAGATGGATGGATAGACAGACAGACTAGGTGATTCAAGTATACCCCCTAACTTCATTGCAGGAGCTATAATAATAACAATAATACATGTAATAATAAAATTTTCAAAAAATAATAACAATAATGTTCTGAATAATGCCATGCAATAATAAAAATCAATACATGTAATAATAAATGCTTACAATCACAGCCTATGTTTAAATCTGGCCAAGGCAGAACTTAGTGTGAATAAGTTTGTCAGTATGCTTAGAAAAGGTTGGTGGTTTTCTCCAGGCACTCCTGTTTCTTCCACCATTCCAGAAATGACCTTTTTTATATTAGTGGAAAATCTTGAATGGGGCTTAAAACACCATTTTACTCCATTCCTTCTGGCATTCAAAAAAAAAAGCAGTCATGTTTAGGCTCTTAATATTTTAAGAAATTCATTTTGATCCCTAAAAGTCAAAGGTCAAATGGACGTTCTAATACTTTTTGTTTAACAACTTGTACATTTTAGGCAATATTTTCACCATATCTTTTTGTTATGTACAAAAATACCAATATTTCTTTTAAATAACTTGATGCTATTTACTCAGAAAAATAATTTTAAGGGAAATATTTAATCAAGAAATCTATATCCAAATTGGGATAATAATTTGCTAAAGACTTTTTTAAAATGTAGTACCTATTTCAAAAAAAAAAAAAAAAAATTGTTGTTTAAACAATGAGGACTATTGTGGTCATTTATTATGAATACTGAATGAACAAAATTTTCAGCAGACTCGTTCAGCAGTTATGGAAACCCTTAACAATTATCACCAAGATTTACATCTTTTCAACTTTGCAAGCCATAGCACATACCCAAAAATATATCATTAATTTAGCTATTTGATGAAATAGACAGAGATTGATTTTATCAGTCCCCATTACCTTTTCTATCCATATGCAAACTTTATACAAATCTTTCAGACCAGGTTCAGTAGTCAAGAAATGGATATTACTTGCTGCCAAGCAGGTCAAATCTCAGATCTCAGATAGGTTGTATCATTCTGATACAAAATTTTATCTATATAACTTCATACAGTACATTTTACATGAGTTCGGGCTACTTTTTTTTTTTTTTTTCCAAACTTCACATGAATCTTTCAGATTAGGTTTAATAGTTACAAAATAAATAGTACTTGCTGCCAGGCAGATAAAATCTGTGACACAATTGAACTGAGAAACTTTCTCAAAATAGTATCTGTCCAAAGTGAGATTCGAACCAACTGAAAACCCTGCTTACAAAATGGGAAAATCCAGGTACTGATACTTACCAACAAAATTAGTTATAATGAATTGTCTAAATAAGCAGTTACTATCATGTAGCCCTCTGAGGTGTTCCAGCTTTAGGTTTCTTTAGATAATGATAATTTGGTAAGATCTTTGTTAGGAAATCAATCTGTAAACCTTGTGCCTGGAATACAAAGTGATAAATGAATCAAAGAACTGAATGTACTGAATGATAAAAATAAAAATCCAAACATATATTTTTTTTCATGGTGTTAGCCTTCCATTTTTCTTGTTTTAAACTACAAGAAAACATTGGTGAATTACCCCTGGACTTGGTTCAAACCTTTATTTTAAACTACAAGAGCACCTTGATGTAAAGCACATGACGTGGTTTAAACCTTCTTTTTTTATCTTAAACTACAAGAGAACCTGGTTATCTTGCCCCAGTTAGGTTTAAATGTCTTTTTTCATTTTAAACTACAAGATTACTTTGACTTTTTGGCCCTGGACATGGTCTTTACCTTTCATTTTTTATTTTAAATTTCAGCAATCCTTGATGTTTTGCCACTAAAATTGCTGACACCTTCCTTAATTTTTATTTTAACTATAAGAAAATCTCGATGAAATGCCCCTGAACATGGTCTAAAACTTCTTTTTTTTATTTTCAACTGAAGTAAATCCTTGATGTAATGCCCATGGATAATTTTGCCAACTCGCTTCTATCCACATTTTGAGAACAAAATCAACGAGAACATCTGCCATGTAAGTTTTACATTGTGGAAAATATTTAGAGGTATACAATCAGGGGTTCAAAATTCTCTGGGTCCCAGGTCCAAAACCTTTTAATTTTACTTTAGGACCCTTGAAATATTTACTTTAAAAGTCCGATGGACCTTCCGTATTTTTGTCGGGACAATTTTTAGAATACACTTCATTTGTGTAGTGTATCAAAATATATTTAGAATACTCTTCCTTTGTGTATTACTATTGAAAACAATCTCAAAATCACGTAATTTATTGCAATTAAAAAGTTTTTGTCCACTCTTTTTCGGAAATAAAAATTTATTGTGCAGCTGATTTGACAACAGTATCACTTGAGTGTTTATAGGTTGTACATATTTGTTGAATCAAGAATATTTAACAAAGTTGATCAATATTAGTTTATTCGATTTAGGAGCACATGGCCCTTCTAGCACTGATATGGGACCTCCCAATCTTAATTTGGGACCAACCAAAAATAAAGGCAAAACATCCTAGATCTATCATTGTGAAATAAAATTTTGAACCCCTGAATAAAATATGATAATTTCTAATCAAATTAAAATCCAGTTACACAAATTTCTCCCAGATATGCTAATCACCATTTTAGAGATTTATCATATTGTACTTACTGGGGGTCTTTCCCTCTGTATCCTTCTGTCGCATTCAGATCCATAAATTATGGAATTTTCTGTTAAAGCCTCGTTACTAGTTACTGAACACATAGCACCAACAATACAGCCAGAAGTCAGCTCTACATTTCTTCCAACCTTACCTATTTGTTGAAAAATTACATGTAATTTGATATTTTAGGGTTTTTAATGTTAACAACGCTTATAGTTTTTAACCTGATCCAATGTACTCAGAAAAATAATTTTAAGGAGAATATCTTATCAATCCTTTTCAAGTAGGAAGGAGCCATATATTTCAATTTTAAATGCCAAGTGCTTAGTGAAATAAAAGTCTCTATTGACTGTTGCTGTTGTGATGTTGTATAACCTCACGACAGAAATTTTTCAGCTATTCACAGCAAGAGCAAGGTTATTATCTTTATAGATTAATCAAAGAACAAGTTCATGTATGGGTGTGAAGTGGGAGTGTGTATTATGGCCTGCCATGTGCTAGGGCATACTCAGGGTGACTTTTTGTTAAGGTGCTAGGTCATCAAGTCAATATGTTGCAAACAAGCATACCACTCCCCCCAGTCAATTATGCTGACACAGGGTGAACCAATCAATACTCTGTCCTCTAAATTACAAGCACCAGGCAAGGGAGCAGTACTTTAAATTTAGAAGTCTTAAAATATGACCATAAATCATGGAATTTTCTGTTAAAGCCTCGTAACTAGTTACTGAACACAAAGCACCAACAATACAGCCGAAAGTCAGCTCTACATTCCTGCAAACTTTACCTATTTGTTGAGAAATAACTTTGATATTTTTAGGGTTTGTGATGTAAACACATGAAACTTATGTGCAAACTGTAACACCCACCTAGATGGTCATACTTATACGAAAAACTGCACATCAGTTTGTCGAGTTAAAACACAAAACCGATGTGCAAACTTTACGAGTTGAGAAGCATTGGGTAATGTTGTTGTATGCCCTAGTCAAGAACTTTTCTTTTATATCAGGTTGCACAGTTCTAAAATGGTGGAGGAAACCGAAGTGCCTGGAGAAAACTACCAACCTTCAGCACAAAAACTGACAACTTTTAACACATTAGGATCTGCCCAAATGGGATGTTGAACAACGCTCACACTTTGGACCACTTGGCTACCAAGGCCCTGCAAACTGTATGACCTACATAGCAGGTTTTACTTATACAAAAGTTTGAACATCAGTTTCTTGGGTTAAACAAAAAAATATCAAATTTATTTCTCATAATTTTTTTTAAATGACAAATTTTAAATACAGTAGATTCCGCTTAATTACATAGTCTGTTTGTCAGAAAATTTTATGCAATTAAGCGGAATATGCAAATAACCGAAAATGCCCCTTGGGCACAATTGATTGATGGCTACATCGATTGGGGCCATTTTAGTACTTGTTTAGGCATCATAGTACACTGTATAAACAACAGAAAATGAGTTATTACTTTGAAATTAAAAAATGAAATAAACAATTCAGAATAAAAAAAATTAAAAAATTATTTTATTTAATTTGTATAATGTTTTAAAAATTCTAGCTGATCGATTGACGGATACACCCGGTGAGGCCTTTTTTTTTTAGTAGACATCAAAGTCGGTGTACTGTAGAAACAGCAGAAAATTTGTATTTCCTTTGACATAAAAATAAATAATTAAAGATAATTGAAAAAATATTTAATTAAAATCTCAAGACTTGTAGTATATTTTCTTTACTAGAAAAAGATTTAAAATTCTAGCTGATCGTTTTAAACCTCGTATTTACATGGGATTCCAAAATGTGGTATAGGTGGACTTTTCTTTCAGACCATCGATCTGTGTTTAATTCTAGAACATGTATCTAACTGGAACATCTGTTGGTATTTAATTCATTGTTGCTTAACACTCGCGATATTCGTTATTTCTTGTTTATTTACTTCTTTTTAAAAATTCACGTGTTCGCACATGGCACTGAGTTATATTGTTCGAGTTATCTCCCTTTCACGGTACAATAATCTATTTTTAAATGTGACATAGAAAAAATCCAGTTGCTTGACAACGTGCACCATGTCTGGTAAAATTAAATTTCAAACAGATTTTGTGTAAATAAATTGAAATAAGTCTTATCTTGTTATTTATTTTATACAAAGTTATATTTTAATTGTTTATTGAATCAGTCATAAATTGGAAATTCCCGTTGTTATGTGTAACGAGGTCTGATCCAATGAAATTAATGAATAAAACGTCACTTCTTTAAGTGAAAAAATGTCTTTGATGTTGAATCTGTATACCGACAAAACTTGCTACATAAAGGGTTTTTCAGCCGTAAACGATGATTTCAACCAGTTTATCTTAAAGAGGAAATAATAAATAAAGAATAAAGCATTTGATTGAGGTATGATTTATTGAGTTTACGCTAAAAGAACTAAATACGCGTTATCAAACTTGCTCTGGGACAACAGTCAACATACAATACACATTCCTTAACCATGTTAACAAAAACATTAATTTAAAAAAAATGTTTTTGGTTTTATTTAATCTTTGTTTAAAAAACCCAGCACCGAAGTTCCAGTAAAACCATGTCTGGGTTTAGAAAATGTAATTGAAATAAATTTCAGTTAAAAAAAATTGTTATTAAAACTTGTGTAACCCTGGGTACAAATTTCCCACCTGTCATAGCCCTTTTTAATTGGTCTGACATAATTAATTACGTTTCCTGACAAACGCGTATTGACAGACCAATTGGATGACTACTCTACAAAGTGAACACTAATTTAACTGGCTTCATATCTCACCTGGTGTTAGCTGTACACATGTTTATATAATGTAAACACCTCTCGAGTTCACCTTGCATTGTCGGCAAATATATTTTGTAATCATGAAACTTCAGACCAAGATCGCATAATTTTCAGAATTTTTTATGCAATTAAGCGGAATTTAGACTTTTGTTTATGCAAATAAATGGAATTTTTTACATTGTTAAAATAGGAAATGGTTTGGTGCAGTGGAAAATTATGCAATTAACCGGAATATGCAATTAACCGGTATGCAATTAAGTGGAATCTACTGTATTAATGATAATAAATTATTGATAACATAAAACATGACTTTTAACATTTCATATTTAAAATACCATCGCTATGGACACCATTGTAAATAAACACAAATTAAGTGAAATGAGGTAAAAGTTTTGTCTATAAGAACAACCTTGAAAGTACCGACCGTGTGAACAATGTACAGTTATCATATCTACTTGCTTTCCTGGTCTTAATGTCTTCCTATAAAATTAAAGTAATTGAATAACTAGGTGTTGCTTTTTCTGGGGATAATTTACTGTTCAAGGTTTTCTCCATTTACAGTAGCTCAAAAACTAGTATTCTTATTAAAGCTGCATTAAGTTTACCAATTTTTTTGCTGTTTCCGTTGTCAGAAATCATGCTTCTTGCTGTGTTGGTTGACGTTGCCTCATTTTGGATAAAGAATCATGTGATCAAATGTTCTAAAACAAGGTTTTTTGGTAGATCAAATTAGCAGTAAGTTTCCCTGCAAATTTCAACATAAGTAAAGTTTTTTCCATGGCACCAAGTATTCGTACATTTTTCATAAGAGGCATAGTCAAGAAAAAATGTGTCATTTTATATTTATGCATTAGAAAACTTAATGCAGCTTTAAGCACCAGGATGTGTATTACCAAAGAAAATCACAATGTAGTCAAATATGTGTTAAAATTCACCTTTATATAAGGGTCATATGTCTATAAAGACCACTTTTAACTACAACAAAGCCCTTTTTTCTTTAGTAGCCTAGTTACTAAGGGCATATATACACTATCTGAGCCAGATGGCTTAATTTTGGCTTTTTTTTTCTCAAGTGGCTATTAAATTTCTCTCTATATACACTGTCTATCTGAGTCAGAGGGCCTAATTTTGGCTATTTGTTCTCAAGTGGCTATTGAATCTCTCTATATACACCGTCCATTTGAGCTACAGGGCTAAATTGTGGCTATTTTTTCTCAAATGGCTATTAAATTTCACTATATATACACTGCCTATCTGAGCCAGAGGGCTTAATTTGGCTACTTTTTCTTAAGTGGCTATTGAATCTCTCTATATAACCATTACTTCCAGTTTCCACATTTTATCAGAATTAAGTAAACATCTTTATAAGACCTAAAATCTATCAGCACCAAAGGAGACTATTTTGGCCTAAAATCGCTTTTAAACCTCACTATAAAAGACACATTTTTAACCATCTTTTTTTATTCCATCTAAGGAACTTTTTTCTTTTCCAGAATTGAGTAACATTTTTATCAGAAATACTTTCTATCAGTACCAAAGGAGACTATTTTGACCCAGAATGGCTCTTAAACCTCTCTATAAAAATCACATTTTTAACCACCTGGTTTTTATTCGATCTAAGCCATTTTTTTTCTTTTCTAATTGAGTAACCTTTTTATAAGAACTACTCTATCAGCACCAAAGGAGACTATTTTGGCGACAAATGGCTCTTGAAATCTCTTTATAAAAGTTTCATTTTTAACCATCTCTTTTGACAATTTTTATAACATGTATTTGTTTGTAAAGCAAAGTGATATAACTAACTGGCTATGTTCCACTGAGAAAGAAGCTCTTCCATTAACCAATATTTCCTCACTTTTAATTGTGACCAATCAGAATCACAAAATGTGGTGTTTTTTTATTTGTCATTCGACTAGTATAGTACTCAACAGACTTGGCACTTCTAAAAAGACTTGTTCAAAACAGGAAATGTTGAAAACAATTTACAAGTTGATGTTTTCATCCGTGATCTGATTGGATGAAACTAAAAGTGGACAAATATTTTTTCATGGAAAAACCTCCTGCTAAACAGAAAACAAATAGTTGAATATGGCTAAGGCCTTACTTTAAAAATTCTTTGTTTGCTATTTTCCAACCAATGCTATCCACATGTAGGTAGGTAGGAAGGAAAAAAAATGTATTTTATTTTTTGAAAACTTAATCTATTACACTTTTTGAAAAAGTTTAAATTGCTTTCATATGTCTCTTTTAAAACACATTTTACAATTTTTTTTGCTAACTACAGTCTTCTTTGTTTTTACTGGTTTTTTCTTCCGTGGAGAAACAGCAGAATTTCCCTATAACTGCATAAACCTGCTCACAGGTTGTCTTGCTTGCCAGGGTTCATGATTGCCCTTTATTATTGTTTCTTATGTTGAATGAGAAATAAATGAATAAAAAAAATGGAACTGATGGCAATAAATTTTTTGGGGTAGGGGCATTTCAAGGGAGTTGGGCGGTCAACGGCAAACAAAGTTAATTTTATTTTAGGCCTAATGATTGATACCTTTTGCCTCTACAACATTGTGGTCTCCAATCTTAATAGATTCAATAGCTGAAAATTGTCAAGGGAAATAACTTTTTTATTATACCTCATGGAAAATTCTTAAACTATTATTGATCAATTTCTAATCACGTGGTATGAAAAAATTCACAATGTTTGAAGCAGCAGTCAACATTGCCATGGGACATTGCAATGATCAACGCTTGGCATGGAAACTTACGAGTGTCCATCACGGAAACTATCGAGTAACCATACTTAAGATTACGTAAGCTATAGACCAGTAACTTCTACAGTTTTTTATCAGATGTAATTTTACGCACTTCAAACAGGCTTTGTCAGAATAAAAGGTAAAAGAAATCGCTTTTTGTTCAGTATAATAAAGTAAATAGTGCCCTTGGTTGAGTGAAATATAATGGATTGTCTCCCCTTGGAAACTTTATCTCCCTCACCTGTCAGCTCGGGATAATTAATAATCCTCCATATTCCCCTCAACAAAGGGCACTTTTTTTTTTTTTTTTATAATATTACAATATGTATGCTTCCTGTTAATTTATATGAATGGCTGTGCAAGTACAGGTTGGTTGTATTCCGTTTTACATCACATTAGCAATTCTCAGTTATTTGAGATGAGACAATTTTTAATCATCCTAAGAATTAAAACTAAATACAAATTTATTTGGTACCTGAGTGTGCAGGTGGTCTGATCTGCATGATACTGCATGTAGTATACTTATGATGACCTTTATAGTGCTAGCACACTTGTCTGCAATGTAGCAGATAACTTAGTTCAATTTTTTTTTTGGAAATAATCTGTAAAACTATGATGATAAATGATCGAAGACTATGCAGGTTCAGCGACATTTATTCATATGGAGCAAAAGGACACCGCGTCCTTCTCTACAACATGCCAGCACATGGTAATAAATTTTGTACAATCTTAATATGTCATCAAATCATGTGTACAATATTATATGCAAAGTAAGAGAGATAACTCATAGTATTAATCGTAATTATTGCATGCTCAATAATTCAACAAAATCCACCTTGACCTAGTAAAGTTTGGGAAATTTTGGTGTTTGTTTTATTTTCATAATTTTCTAGAGTACCAAAATGCGAAAAATAAAACTTTCATGAATTTTTTTAATTTTGATATACAATATAGTCCTCATGCATATGAAATATTTTGCAGTGATGATACTTGCGAAAATTAACTGATGCCATAAAATGATGATTTACAGTAGATCATTATTTATGGTATGCAAGGTTTGTCATGAAACAAATGTACATTGCTTTTAGATTGTTGTTGTTGTTGATGTAATGTTGTTTAACCTGGCATCAGCAATTTTTCAGCTTTTCGCGATGATAGAGAAGCAAGATTATTAATCTCTTTGGATTAATCTAAGAACAAGGTTATGTATGCGGGAGATGTGCAAGTGTGTATTATGGTCTGTCGTATACTAGCACACATTGAGGGCGACTTTATGGAAAGGTGCTAGCATATCTAGTCAGTATGCCACGGACAAGCATACCACTTCCCCAGTCCTTTATCCTTACACCAGCTGTATTATTTTCATTCATTCATTCATTCATTCATATCCATTCATTCATTCATTCATTCATTCATTCATTCATTCATTCATTCATTCATTAATTATTTATTTATTTATTTTTGGGGGGGTTAATGATTTTTTTTTTTAATTCAAAAGGATACTGGAACCAACTTCAAACACATTATTATTTCCAATGATCATTACACTTTGTTTCTGTGCAGACTTTCCTTCAGGATTTCTGTAAAATAAAATTTAAAATTCTTCAACAAATGCATGAATAAACAGATTGATTGTAAACTATTTAACATTGCATCAACTATTTTTCAGCATTTCCATATGACAGCAAGTTTATTAATGATTATCTCTTTAAATTTATCTCAGAACAAGTCGGTGAATTTGTGAGATATGTAAGTGTTTTATGGTTCGCCCATAAAAGCACCTGCAAGGGGGTGTTAGAAACAATATACAACATGGCATAACTATGCAAAAAAAAAAAAAAGATACGGACAAACAGGCAATGGAATTAATACAGGTAAAACCATTAATCTCTGCCACCATTTTTCAGTCAGAGCTTGGCGTATTTAAGGGGTATATGGCAACAAGTCTAGAGAGGCCTATAACATGTAACATTTAAAATAGAACAAACTGATGAAGTGATTTCATAGTAGACATGCAATAAGCCAGGTGGCAAAGTTATTGAGGTGTAATGATGTTAAACGTCCCGTCAGCAATTTTTCAGCTATTTCCGACAATAGCAAGGTTAATATGGTATCTCTAAGGATTAATCTAAGAACAAGTGTGTGTGTGTGTGTGTGTGTGTGTGTGTGTGTGTGTGTGCCTTGTACTCTCACACATTCAGAGTGTATTATTTTGTTAAAGTGCTAGCTCATCACATCAGTATACCACAGGCAAGCAAACCACTTCCCAAGTTACATTATCAAAGCATGGGGAAAACCAGTTGTAATCTGTCTCCTTAATGACAAGTGCCAGTTGAGGCAGTATCTCAAATTATAACATCTTATGTATGGCTTGAAAAAGTTGACTGTAGTTTTTCTTTTTTCGGACAAGTACATTCTTTTAAACTAGAGCAGTCTCTTGTGAGACAAATACCCCCATTTTAAAAATTCCAGGTTGAATTTTTTTCCTTTCTTTATTTGATATAAATTACACAATGTCTTATGTTGGTATGCATTTGTGCAAAGTTTAATCAAAATCTATTCATGTATGTGGAAGAGACGGATTGGACAGGATGATGGATGGACAAACGGACATATGGACAAACAGACAGACAGAAGAGCTGTTTCCAAAATACCCTATTAATATTTATATAGGGCAAAATAAACAATGAAATTCTGATTTAATACAGTGAAGTAGATGAATTGTATTTAACAACGAGGTCAATTCTAGGATAGTGGAGGAAACTGGAGTACCTGGAGAAAACCATCAATCTTCAACAAGTGAACTGACAAACTTTCTCACATTGGATTCTGTTCTAACGAGATTTTGAACCTAGGCAGTGAAAGGCACTGTAATCCAAAAGAGCAATCTTTAGAACACTCGGCACCAAGGCCCCCTCTAATATTGGGATTGGTTAGAGTTCAGTTGAGTAAAGGTGTTTAAAGTCACAGTCAAGAATATTTCACTGATATTGAGACGTCACCAGTTATAGGCAAAAGCGCAGAAGTTTTGCCTGTGTGATGTGCTGATTTTATCTTGCCATGCCTACCGTGACATGGGACCTCATTTTTATTTTAAGAACCCATCTGAAAGAACCATGACTTTCACTTTGTAATGCTGAGTGCTTGGCAAAAGAACAGTCACAACCCACTTTCAATTCTAAGATCAGACAGGGTTGAGGTTTGAACCCATGGCCTCCCACTTACAGAATATTGGTAAAAGGTTCAGTATTAATTTTGGAAAATGAAAAAATACCTGTTCGTAATTTGTACTAATTCTTCTATAATGTTATTCTCTCCAATAATTATTGGTCCATCTTCTGCAACGATTCTTGCTTTTGGATGAATGACTGTTCTAGCACCTAAAATTTAAAAAAAAACTACATTATTTTAATGAACCAGGGGCAAAATGCATGTTACCTCAACCAATCGGAGAAAAACTTTTTTTTTAACCTAACAGAGACAAAACACATATTACTTTAACCAATCAGGGACAAACTTATTACATCCAAACAGAGGCAACACATGTTACTTTAACCAATCAGAGACAAACTTATTTCATCCAACCAGAGGCAAAACATATGATATTACTTCAAACAATCATGATCACAGGGTTTATTACATTGTATGTCTAGTCACATGACCAGCATGAAACTGAAACTTCTGGGTAAAAAAAAAAATAGTGTCGAATGTCATGTTACAGAGCTAAAAAAAAAAATAGTTGAATTTAATGAAAAATTAAGTATACACCCCAGTCAATGGATAAAGTTTAACATTTTACAGTTATAAAATTTTCTTATTAAGATTTTTGCAATGTTGATACTAGTATGTAAAGACATTTTAAAATCTCAGAAACATGAAAACTTTCAATGTTATGTATCACTCTCATTTTAAAGATACAAAGTTTACCTGGGAATCTGGTTCTTGGAAACCAGAAAAAAATTGATTTGAACCAGTAGTACTCTGAAAATTATATTATGTCAACCTTAATTCACAGGTAATATATTATTTTGGAGTGAGGATCCGTTTTATCAACCCCGACTCCTGCAAGTACGTACTTTGTGTTGATTGACCATAAAGATCCATTTTGGTCTAAAACCAGATAATCAAAAGCATTCTTACCTATAGTTATATCACCAACAAGTTCACATTCATCACAGACCACAGCTCCTGGAGTTATCTTTACACTAAAAACATAAAGATGTAATAATATTACTCAAAAAAGGTTTCTATGGTCACAGAACACAAACATGGTATGATGATTGGTTTCCTTGTACATGGCCTGAGAGAGAGAGAGAGAGAGAGAGAGAGAGAGAGAGAGAGAGAGAGAGAGAGAGAGAGAGAGAGAGATTTACACCCCAGTCAAAAGTATTTCACTTATATCAAGGCAGTCATATGAGATGGTAAGGAATAAAAGTTCCAAAGAAAATCAACAACTAGTGTAACTTTAAAGTGCTAGCTCACTGACACAGCACTGGCTATGATTTCTGCATCACTGGTACATAATCCTGACAATAAGTAATCAACAGTGAAGTGACTTGCCCAGGTCACATGAAACTAATAGAATCTGTAACACTAGCTCTAAAGTTCAGCATGCTATCTATTGATTGCATCATGTTTCCATGACAGATAGATTATTTGCACATTTCTCTTGACACTAAAGATATTTGATATGGAATCAGTGTGCATATGAAATGAAGTGGAATAATGGAGCTCTCCACCCCATTCCAGATTCTTTCATTTCTATAGAGGCAGTCAGTTAAAGATAGAAGATAGCAGGAGTGTCACGAAAAAATTAACCTTCTGCAAGCAGGCAGACAATTTCTGTCAACCTAGATCTGTACACAGATGGTATGAGGACAATCAATCCATAAGCATGTGCTTTAGACAAATCAGCTGCTGGATTCGCGTATATGTGCTTGGCAAGGGCCAATAGGTAATAGAAATATCCTGGGTTGCGAGTCCATGCTGGGCACTGCATTTTTCTCCTGTTACATTTTAAAGCTCATCTGATCTTGGGAAGTGGTCTGATCATCAGGTTCTGGTGGTTTTGATATGATAGTCAATTAAAAAGGAAAAGCAGGAATGTGGCTATAGATAGCTGGGTAGTCGTAAGAGTATCCCACTAGTGTTGGAAGGTCCGGAATTAGAGCCCCGTCTCGCTGTTCTTTTTTTCCATTTCCTATTGACTATTTTATTTCATGACCTTTTTCTTCCATATCTGCTCATGTGAGATAGGGTTTTCCCCTATGTGAGAAATGTGTATCTCACATGGGCTTGACGTCACAGTTATGTGACAATCACATGATGTCATCCTTTGAGTAAATGACGTCATCTTGCGGGAAAATGACAGCCGGACCTCCAAAATTTAGAAATTTTAAATGCGTTTCAAATGTTAATACTCAGATTTTATAATAAATAACTTTTTCTTCAAGTTTATACAAAATATACAAACCAAACTTAAGTATAGTCTATCCGATGGTCATATTTATTTTTATAAAGAATGTTGAATAACAGTTAGATTTTTCAAACATGGCGCCCATGGATATGTAAATCATATTTGGAGCCAAAAATTGACATTAAAATGGAAGAAAAAGAATCCATCATGAGTTTATCCATGCAGGATAGGGAAATCTCACCCTCGGGGTTGAATATTTATGTCAGAGACTCGGCAAGCCTCGTCTCTGACTGAATTATTCAACCCCTGGGGTGAGATTTCCCTATCCTACATGGATAAACTCTAATGGATTCTTATAATCTCAGTCCGTTTTATCCTGTTAGTTACATTTAATAATAAGAAAAGTCGACACTTTGTAAAGTTCACTCTACAATAATAAGAACCGAAGATTCAAAGTTTTTGACCAAAAGTTATTGAAAGTCTTGAAAGTGGGGGAGGGGGTATGAGTCATAAATAAGATGCTGAACCCTTCTTTCCAATTTTTCACAGATTTATGTCATCCTATAAGCTATCGTCGTCACTAATAACATACGAATGACTGTTGAATTTTTAGTACCTCGATCTTGATTCTGCTTTCGACATGATGCTGTTGTCGAATAAACCAGAAATTTTGTTATGATTTGTGGGATGTAAGCGGTCCTTGTTTACAAGAATATTTTTTTCAAAATGATTCGTTTAATTTTGATATATTTGATTTTATTTTTGGTCAAATAAGATAATTTTGTGATTAAATGATCATACAAGTTATATTAATAGCCGGAATGTTCTAAACAAGAACCGGAAAATAGTGATTTAAGCGACTAATTTTATGGCAACAAAAATGTGTATCTCGAAATCGATTATTGAAATGTTGGACTACATAGTAACATTGAGCGATTTTAGTCTCTAAGGTGCGACGTTTTAAATGTCGCTGATGTATATACCATTAAATTATTTGAATATCACCAGTTCTGATTGGGGACAAGAGTTTTAACTAACCACAGACAGATTCATACACTCAAGTATCACTTGAATAAAAGTCAATCTTCAAGTCGTTGTCGAACTCCAAATTTGCACATAAAAAAAAACAAAACAAAACAAAACAAAACAAACAAAAAACACAACAACAACACACACACACACACACACACACACACACAGTGATCAATACAGATATCGAAACGGTTATAAATACAGACTAGCGACATTTAAAAGTGTACAGACTTAATAGAAATTTTATTTAACCTTTTGATAAAGTGCTTCTTCACATTTTAGACAGTTTTTATTTCACCAGAAAACATGTTAATAAATGGTAAAAAGTGGCGGTGACATCTAAAAGCAATTTAATATATCTGTAAAGGATATTTAAAAAAAAAATTCGATTCTGGCTGATTATTTGTTCAAAATTAACGAAAATCTGTGTTAAAAACCACTGAATTTAAAGTCGGAAACACTTCTATGTCATTATGTTATATAAGATTACTATTATCTTTTTTTTCTATGACTCTATTACTCTTCTTTGCGGTCATATGCTATAAACGCTGATGACCTTTCTGAACTTTCTGAATTCATGACGTTGGGATATTCCATTTTGTCGATGTGGAGGTTAGCAGTAAACTGACATATTAAAAAGGTGATTTTTAGGATATATCATCTGAAATTGAACTGAAATGGTTAAAGAAATCGTAAATATAAGAAATAATCATATTATAATCACTTTTGACTAAATTGAAAAATTGATCATATCTCTGTTTTCTTTTTTTAAAGAACATTCTTACATTCTTACTATTATAACAGCAACAACAACAATATAATAATAATAATAATAATAATAATAATAATAATAATAATAATAATAATAATAATTATCATCATAATAATAAAAATATAAATTTCCGAAATTTTCTATCTAGATATTTTAAATTAAAAATGAAAAGACCATAAAACATGCCAGCATTTTTCACTTTCTCACTGTTTTTTTTCTTTTCTTCAATGTCTCGATTTTAATTATCTGTCTTAAAATGGTTAAATTAACAAATCAAAAAATAATTTTAAAAAATAATGAAATAAAAAATAAAGACCGTTTTTACATTTTCAGTTCTGCCTAGGAAGAAAATGGCAGTTATTGGCTTCCGGTGGGACCAAAACAAGCCCAGGCAGTAAAAAGACAAGACCACGGAAAGCCCATGGAAAAAAAACTTGCGCCCATGGTATTTCTGTTTTATGTAGAAGTGTGAAATTTGGACACTTTATTTGAAATAATCTATTTATTATTGCATAAATATATTTTGATGATCTATAGAAAAATAACTGCGTTTGATCCATTATCATTTTGCGTGTTGCATGTCTTTACCGGTACACTGAAATAGAGATATTATTCCGTTTTAGTAGTAAGTATAGATGGGCTGTTTCATTTTTTCATATTTCATTATTTTTTCCCCCTAATTTTTGAATTACAAATTTAACATGAGATATAACTAAGTGATTGCGTATACTCATGAACTTAGTCATGCCAAGATGGCCGTCATTACTATTTGTTTGTTAGTTAAAATATAATTAACCAATATTCAGCTAAATTTTGATAGATCTGACCCCAGTTTCACAATCATTAACTCAAATGAGTGTACACTCAACTCAAATATTCCCATTTTTCTCTCACCAATATTTTAAAGATTTTAAGTTTTATGAGATTTGTTTTACTCAACAAACCTACACTAAACAATTTTGATATAACATTAAATACTTAATTTTAACTGTGTAATGACTTAAAAATTGATATTGAAATATTCCCAAATTTGATTTGAGTGTACACTCAATTGAATAAATGATTGTGAAACTGGGGCCAGCAAAGTATTTGACATCAACAATAATAGATGTATGTTTCACACTTCTACATAAAACAGAAACGCCATGGGTGTACTTTTTTTCCATGGGCTTTTCGTGGGCTTGTTTTAGTGTAATCCCTTGACTTCGTCTTTGTTATAAATTTTTTGATAGATTATGGTATTTAGCGCCACTGTTTTGTTTTAATAAGTATCGAAGCTAGGCGTGAACAAAAATCCCAAATAAGAAAATGTCAGCGCCGAGACCAAAAGTGATGCTGGCGATAAATGATATATAAAATATAATAAATAATGATGAAACTTTAGACAGAAAGTCATCAAGCACAAAGACGATAAAGTGTATTATTTCTGTAACGTTCTGAAGGCACATCTGGGACTATATCGCAGAAACCTTGTCAAAGACATAAACAGGATTTCTCGATTCCATTTAACCCCTATTTTGATTGCAGTATCAAACCCTTTGCAGTGACATCTAGACAATTTGTTGACGCCCATTATTAGTTGATTTGCTAAAAAAATGGAAGGATTCAAGGCCCATGATTTAATTTTTTGACATTTTATGAAAATAAAATTAGGGATATAATTTTTTTTCATTTAACCTGTTTAAGCTTTACACTTTTTGGATGCATTTTAGAAGAATTGTTCTACCTTTTTTGTTTTGTTTGTTTTTTTTCTGTTTGCTTGGTTTATTATTATTTTTATTATTTTATTTGTTGCATTGACTTTTTTTGGCACAAGTTTGACATGATAGTTCGAACGTGATGGAGAGGTACTATATTAAAACTACAGTAACATATACTAAATCAAACATTTCACGCCTGTAAACGCATACTGTGGGGTTTTTTAAACCATAAGAGTCCTCTAAGCATTGAGGATAGACCGTGTTCTGAAAAATCTGTTCTTGAACGTTTATTATATGGAAACGATAGTTTATGATTTTAACAAAAATAGTAAACAATCTCCGTTTTTATGGATATTATCCATCTACTTGGCCACTGTGAAATCTTCATCACGCCATCAATCGTTCATTGAAACCTAACGTCCATAGTATTGCAAATTATTGCTAAAAAAACATTTATTGCACACATGTCATTCGTATTTGTTACAAACCATTCAACATAGTTACAAACTCGGTGTTCATGATCAGAAAACTAACAAGAAAAAAAGTACCATCCCAACTATCTCACAATAATCGAATACGGGATACAATATTTTGAGGTGGTGACGTAATAGCCTGTTCTATAAATTGCCGAGAGGTCACGTCGACGGTAAAGCTATATAGATTCTCGTAGTGTTAACTGCGAGGTAGTTATGTTAAGGGCCGCGGACGCTATCGTTTTGGACGAAAACTTTGGCCCGCAAGCGCAAGAGAAAAAAGAAAACATGCCTGCTTTACAAAAGACCAACATGTGAGTAAAAATCCCATTTAGATCAATGTCAAAATTCTGCTCATTTAACACTAAAAATAGTTGCGTAAAATCAAGTTGGAAAATAAATGGCCGCTAAAGTACACTATCTACTGAGGAAGAAAATTCAACTGTTCATCAAAATCAAGTCGTTTTTGTCCGTTGAAGACTAAAACATCCAGGATTATTTGGTTGTTTGATGGGAGTTTTCGGATCCAGCGGTTTGAACGGGATGTGGGATGGAGATTGATGGTTAAATATTTTTGTTTACAAAATTATCTGTATTATTGATCGTCTTAAATATTGACCTTGGGTAGATATAAAGTCAACGACCTTACTCTTATATATGTATATTTTATATGTAAATTAACCATGAACCATAAATCATTTTTTAAGCTCTTTATGATAATATAATTAATTTTTTCAAAAATTATTACTGATACATGTATATTTTTATTACTTGTATTATTTTATTTATTTATTAGATCTATTATATTTATTATTATTAATTCATTTATTTATTATTGTTATTTGTGGAAAGTTCTAGAAAATCTGAACACATAAGGTGAATATTAAATTTTCTCTAGTCCTACCCACTCCTAAGCAGCCCTGAATAATAATGATGTCATTTTTTATCTTTTGTCAATTTTTTTTGGGCTGCATTTGCTTTAGAAATTTCACTCTATTGGCTTATTTTCTTCAAATCAATTTTGATTCTTAAATCAATTTTTGTTACATTTTATTCTTTGGTTGATAGTTAATTCTAATTTGGGATGGGTGGTCAGAGTATTGATCTATTTTTAGATTTTCTTGACCTACGTATATACATTCATAATGGATTATCTAAAACATTGACCCCTATAGCTATTCATTGTCCTAAAATTTGGGTAGATTGTCAGAAACTAGTTTACAAGGCCAGTTTTGAAAATCTGCATTAAATGGGAAGGCTTAGCCAGATGGAAACGATTGTAATAATACTGTTGTGAATTATATACAGAACTTTAAATAAAAATAATAATAATAATAATAATAATTCTATTTTGATATCGTAACTTGAAAAAAAGGTTTTTTTTTTTCAGTTTCCTTACTGAAATTGGGTGGCACTTTGTTTTTGTAAAGGGTTCGAATTGTACCCCCCCCCCCCATCCTCAAACATGTTACAATATACACAGTATAGGTTAAATATAATATATTTTGAGTTAGGGGTACAAAAGGAACTCTGATTCCCTTTTCCTCGACCTTCACTAACAGCCACTTGCGTACAAGTGAAAGAATTTTGACTGAGGTGTAAAACACCATTACTCCACTCCACTTCACTTTGGAAACTGTTACAACAGCATCTTCGGACAGGGATGACGTTAGTAGTAGAATGTCAATGATAGTTATGCAACACTTAACTGATATTCAAAATGTGGACCAAAGTTGGCTAGCTGAAAGTATGTATTTAGCATACATGTATTTTTATTTTACAATGGATTGTCTAACATTATACTGTATGATACATGGCTAATGTGTGTGAAACTGTACTTGTATCTGAAAATATTTTGCTGAAATAACATGCTTTTCACAAGAGACAGTAAAATTTTTCTTTTCAAATCTGAGGGAAATGATTTTTCACTAAAGCAATGATTATTCCATTATATGCTGGTCAACCCTCTTCAGTCTCTCTTGTCATATTTGATAGTTAAAAATTATTTTATTTTTCAGGTTGTCTAGCCGGCGGTATTGTATATCGCTGGGTCCCGGGCCTCAGTGGCGTTCCTGATGTTCCCCACGCCGCCAATGTGTCATTCGTGACAGAGGGCAGCGGCGTGGGGGTTTCAACAGAGCCCCCTGTCAATGCTAAGAGCCTGTTCACCAAAACAAGCAACAATTTTGTTGACAACGCAGCGTTTGTCAGCGTGAACTCTCTAGCAGAAAGTCGGGTAGCCTCGAACCTGAGCTTTAAAGTCATACTGGTAGACCATGTGGAGGTAGTCTGGGAGACCATCCTTTCTGAACGGAAACTGTTCGTAGAACTTCCCAACGGAATTCTTCCAGAAGGATCTAAACAAAGGTATCGTAAATTTTATTAATGCTTACAAAAAGAGTATGGTTGTTTGGTTTTTTTTTTTAATTAATCAAAATTATGGAACTATCAATAAATTTTATTTTTAATGAATGTGTTTTATTATCAGTGCTCTAAGATTCCCATTTCCCGTCTCCCGTACCAAGTGATTTTTGGTCACGGGAAAGTGATAAATATTGGCTTTCTTCTCTGTGAGAAAGTGAAATTTATTACAAAAATGCTTATTGCCCATTATCAAATGCAGTTTCTTTTTAACATTTTCCACTGGTAAACGTTCCCAATGTTGCTGGTTTCAGTTAAAATAATATCTTTTTCAAATTGAAACCATGTTCTTGGAAATTTTTTTTTTTGAGGGATGGGGGTTCAAATGTCTCTCGAAATATTCAGGTTCAAATCTTCAAAAGAAACAGAACCACCACCAGAAAAAAGAAAAAAAAAAACTATAATTGATAAATCTATGTTTTTCTTGCTAAGATATGGGGAAAGTGAAGTTGTTTTGTCATAGAGTGAATTTTCTGTTAGGAAATTCCCATGGAAAGTTAGTGTCAAGGAAAAATCGTAGAGCACTGATTATACCTCATGTAAAAATCGAGATTTTTGATTCGCCAATAGCTGTTTTCAATACTCACTAACACATTCTTAAACTACATCCGTCTTGCATACGGAAGATAATCTATAGCAATGTGTTAATTTTTTTTTTCATTTTCATCACGCTCATATGCCAGACAAATACTGAACACTGAAAATTATCACATTACACCTAGATCATTTCTGGAATTAAGTTTCGCCTCATGCTGTCATGTAAACAAGGGTGTTTGTGGATGTCACAAACAATGGGTTATTTTGTTCTGTTCGTAGGGATTTTTTCAAGTTCCGAATGTGTGATGGTAGATTATCACCCTCAGCAAAAAAATTAACATACAGGAATAGCTAAAAAGTTGCTAATCATACACATAAATCAACCAATCTGTTTAACCAAATTTTGTAATGATACATGTGTATTATGTGTGTACATAGATTTGTTCCATGTTCCATTGTTCTTTAGGCTAGTAATGGGTAATGTCTGGGAGGGAATGAAAGTTCTCCTAGTCACAAATTTATTTTCTTGCTTCAAATATTGTTTGAATTTTTTTTCCAACAAAAAAAGAAAAACGAAAGTTGGTAAAACCAGGAAATTTTTTCTGGGCCATCCTAGTGTTGTAAAGTTGGACCAATTTTAAAATTGATAATCGAATCGGACTTTGCAAAAAATTCGATTATGAATCGAAAATAATCGAAAACTTTTGACAAATTTAAAAATCTATTTAACATCCAAAGACCCTACCTTTGTTAGCATACGACTTCATACATAGTTTGCAAATCATGGTCTGCATGTTTAAATTTTCCTTTGTCGATGGTCCCTCCCACAGTTTTTTTTACCCCAAAAATCTCCATACACTTGATTTTGCTTTCAAGTTTTTGTTTTTGTCTTTTTCTTCTGTACAGATGCTTTCTGCCATTTCTATGCAACGAGTTAGCTCCCTTCGCATCATTTCACCCCAAAGAATAAACTTTGCATTATTTCACCCCAAAACATAAACTGGCGGCAACGACATTGATTCTTCCAAAAGAGAATCGATTGTAGGTGATGTCGTACAATCAGAAACGATTATTCGATTCTACTCAACTATTGTGAAATCACTAGGTCATTCTATTAAATAATGATTATCAACCCTTGCTGTATATTTATTTCAGTTTGGTGACACTGTTGGAGTTTGCAGAGGAGAAACTTAACTGTACCCATGTCATACTTTGTTTTAAAAAGAACCGACAAGACAGAGGTAATATTAGGACTTCTATCTTTTACAGAGATCGACATCTCATTATTCTCATTGTGTCCAAAATTTAATTTTTGTCTCAACACAACAGACAAATTGTCTTAGTAACTCGTCAGAACTAATTAACTCACCAGGCAATAATTTTTTTTCCCTTGGGGGGGTCATAGATAATATGTAGGTGTTGAACATAACTATTTTTATGTTTTCCCTTGTAATGCTACTTCACCTGGATGGCTAGGGGTGTCAAGTTGCTTGTAATGACTATTAGATATGTACAACAGTGACCAATAAGATGAACATAACCAATGAAATTGGAAATAATAAACAATTTGGTTTACATCATCAACTATGGTTTTCTATTTTTAAAGTTCCATCAAAACTTTTGACACCTGGCAATCACTCCGAACAATTCAAAATTCAGCATCCTGCAGTTGATTAAAGTTTGAAGTTTTTTATATGTAAAAAATATTGTATTTTTATCCTGAAAATATTTAGCAGTTGGTTAAGATTATTCACTCTGAGACCATGTGTGACCCTTATTTTATCAATTTGATTTCAAAGACGGGTAATAGTAGTTGCTTTTGTTAAAAGATTGTTTAGGTGGAGAGTTTTTTTACTGTATTTTTACATTTAAAAAGAAGAATTTATCTGTTACCTGTCAGTGGAAACCAATATAAGCATTAACACTAGAAGGCAGTTTCAACGAAAATGTGGCCAAAATTACGAATATTCATAAAAATTCCGGAAATTAGCCGAAAAATCACCGAAAATGTAATTTTCACTGCTTTTTCCGAGAAAAAATGAATATTAGTGTAATTTTGGCAAAAAAAAATGAATATTCGTAATGAGCTTTGCATATCCATAATGAGGTTGTAATTTTCGATAGCACGGTTACAATTTTCGGCGTACGGTTTCAATTTTCGGTAAATTATTTCCGACTGTAGGTAGGCGGCACGCTTTGAAGTTAGGACTACCGTAAAATTAATAAAATTTGTTTATAAATATAAATCTAACATCTAAGGAGAAAATACGGAGTATATATAACACCTACGGTAAGATTGAGAATAATTCCATTGCTTTGGTAACTTGTTTGAACATCGACATACATGTAGCATGCCAGAAATCGTAACCAATGAACATGTGACCGATGATCATATTTGAATTTCATTTTATTCCTTCATATATTTACCGGTAACTGATATTTCAATGATAGATCTACATTAGAATATTTAAATAAAACATCAAATTAAAACAGTTTTGTTATTTTTGTCTGTACAAATACAAATTCAAGAAATCAATCCAAGGCTTCTAAAACCGCATCAATTTTAATCTGCAAACTTTACGTCAGTTCCGAGTCACGTTGGCAGGTAACCAGGTGCTTAACCTGAAAATTCAGTCAAGTGATCAGACTGCAAATCTACTTTTTATAAGAGAGGAAGGGGAACTAAACCGTCCTATAAATTGACCTTTTTTACGTTAAATAAAATAAGCACTTTCAGATAAAAATGATGCAAGTGTATATAATTTTAAGGCTTGAAAAAATAAATCCCACTGAATTACAAGATCGTTATGACAGCGAGCACTAAATAGCCAAGTTTTGTCGTCCGTGTATATTCTGAATAACTAGCGTTTTAATATTTTTTCACTGAAAACTTCATTTTAATATTTTTAAAAAAATTATTTATTGTATTATATTCAAACTCTTCACTGAAAATAATGAAAGATAGATTGGAAGAAAATGTTACAAACATGTGATCGCGGACTTTTTATTTTTATTTATTTATTTTATTTTATTTTATTTTATTTTATTTTATTTTATTTTATTTTATTTATTTATTTATTTTTTTTTATTTTATTTTATTTTGACACCATTACTAAAATTTCATATTTTTTTAGTTATCTGTTTGAATTAATGAATGGATATCCAAAGTCGATTCGCAGCGATCTAAAAATAGGATTAATTTTTAATCTTCACAAAACAAAGTACTTCTCCCATCCCAAACAAAATGTTTTATTGATATTAATCATCTGTGTATAGAGTACTACTTGTCCCGTTTTAATTTGCTACCTGGTCACGACTGCAGACATGATTTGAAAACCTCTCAAGGTGTGATGATAAGCATATTACAAGTGATTAAGAATATGCATCCTACTGATTAGCGTTTCCGTTTACGATCTCATCAGTTAATTAGTTTGTCAGTAACGACTGACCATTCTTTATTTTGTTCCTCTGTAATCACTGTTTCTTCTTATAATCCAAGGCAAATATTATTAAAGAACAATAAAAATAAATAAATAAATAAATAAATAAATAAATAAATATATAAATAACAGTTAAAGAAAAAAGAAGAAAAGAAAAAGAAAGAAAGAAAAAACGGGACAGATTCTCGGGCCTCGTGGAAATGATAACCATTCTAATTATACCTGACCTAGCTGTCAAAACATTTGTAAAGGTTAACTGGTAAAGGCACGTGCAGTGCTTGAAACTCGTGGTTGTATTTTGTTTGAAGTCAAAACTTCTTGTCAAGTTATATACAAGTAATCAGAGAAAACGCTGTTTCACTTAAAATGTTTTTGGAATTAGTAAATCTACGATACAATTTTTCTTAAAACCGGGATTTATTTATATTTATGGATTAGATTTTGATACACATCTGACTAACAATTTCAGGTAAATTATATTTTTAAAAATTATCTCCTGCTTCAACTATTTTAAAAAATTACGTGAAAAAAATCTGTTAAAAATTCATGTTTTATTACATTTTTTTTAAATTTTCACATAATGCTTTAATCTCATGAGTTTTGTAATTTAATTATGATATAATAACGGACAAAATCGATCAACAACTAAATCAATCATCCATGTAAACATTCGTCGTATGTTCAAATTATTTATGTCTCTGAGTACCCATGAAGGATTAAATGTATTCAAATTACGTTTCAATAATCATCGCGGTAGACATTTTTTCTGCCGGTGGACGATTTTACTGTCCACCGCGACAAAAATATTCTTAATCTTTTTTCTCTTTATTCGCGATGGACCGCGGTGGAATTATTCTCAATCTTACCGTAGGTGTTATATATACTCCGTATTTTCTCCTTAGATGTTAGATTTATATTTATAAACAAATTTTATTAATTTTACGGTAGTCCTAACTTCAAAGCGTGCCGCCTACCTACAGTCGGAAATAATTTACCGAAAATTGAAACCGTACGCCGAAAATTGTAACCGTGCTATCGAAAATTACAACCTCATTATGGATATGCAAAGCTCATTACGAATATTCATTTTTTTTGCCAAAATTACACTAATATTCATTTTTTCTCGGAAAAAGCAGTGAAAATTACATTTTCGGTGATTTTTCGGCTAATTTCCGGAATTTTTATGAATATTCGTAATTTTGGCCACATTTTCGTTGAAACTGCCTTCTAGTGATATTAAGCCTCTCTAGTCCATTTCACTCTCCCTTAAATAATTGGGGGCCTTGGTGGCCCACAGATCTAAAGCCTGCACTTAGAACACAGTGCCTCTCACGGCCTGGGTTCAAATCCCGCTCAGGACAGATCCTAGTGTAAGAAATTTTTATTCAGTTCGCTTTCTAAAGTTTGGTAGTTTTCTCCACCATCCCAGAACTGACCGCCTGGAAATAAGTGGAAGAATCTTTGACTGATTCTTTAAAACACCATTACACCACTCTTCCACTCATTACTGGTTGGTAATGTACCAATTTGGTACATGTATAATGGACTTAATGGTCTGTGGTGTTAATCTGCAACATTGCTGTCAAGTGTACTAGGACTTCAAAGGTGGTCGCCTTCCACTGTGCTCGCAAAGACAATTTTTGCAAGACTTGAGTACTCGCATTGAATCCAAGACATTATCATCATTCAGATGCTCTAAAAATAATCTCCCTAAATTTTGGACACCTAACACTTGACTGGAGAAAAAAATGTCAAAATATAAATTAAATGTGGCAACTGTACACAAGTTTTAATTAATCCTATCATTCAAATTCCATCTAGAAAGATACCATACGCTTGCACTGAAATATAAATTGAAATGCATGTTGGTTTCAGAATTCGTTAAAACCATTTCTAACAAATTTTGTTTAAGGGATGCATTCTAAGGCAAACAACCTTACTATAGTAATAGTAGTTGCTCTTGTGCACTTACACCATAGTGATAGCAGTCGCTTTTGTGCACTTGTGCGAACATTCAATCCTGATTTTCTTGGATTCAAAGAAAAAACGTACATAGACTATCTTGAATGAGCCTCTTGTCCTACTTATCAAATTTGATTATTTGGTTTCTTTTTTTAGCATCTCTAATTCGTACCTTCATGTTCATGGGATTCGCCGTAGCTGGACCAGGAGATCCGCTAGTTCCGAATGTTGCAGATTTGATGTATATGGTGTACGTCATCGACTCGGATTCATCATGTGATGAAATGGACTAAAGTTGTCATCGCCAGATAGTCCTCATAATGAAAGTTGTAAAGTGAACAGGCTGT
The DNA here is from genome assembly GCA_029721355.1 of Tegillarca granosa. Classification (NCBI taxonomy): domain Eukaryota; kingdom Metazoa; phylum Mollusca; class Bivalvia; order Arcoida; family Arcidae; genus Tegillarca; species Tegillarca granosa. The sequence goes on along the minus strand of CM056612.1, from coordinate 9,923,367 downwards.
TGGCATATGGGCCGACTGATATCTCTTCGTTGAAACTTAATATGTATATATGTATTTGGTAGAAATGAAGTAACTAATTACAGAACAATTTTTTTCAAGCATCTGCCTCCAAGGGAGATTACCTCTGTGCAACATGTAAAGCATGTTGTTTCAACGGGAAATAACTTCTGTGCATCTGGTTCTCAATTTATTATTATTTGTACACCCAAATATTGGGCAGAAACTTGAAAAAAGGGTATTTTTTGTTGCCTTCTGTCACATTTAATACATTGATTTCAATGACAAAAAAAAGAAATTTAAAAAAAAAAAAGAAAAATTGAAAAATATTTTTAAAAAAGAAAAAAAAAAAAAAAAAAAGAGGTTCCAATAGGTAACAAACTAATGCTTTTTTGTAATGCAGGCATTGATATATTCTTCACTTGTATGGTTTTTTTTAATCATTTTTTCATTATTGGTGATTTTTATTGTAATCGATTGACTAATTTTGTATTGTAATCGATTGACTATTTGTTTTCAGATCTGATTGGTTGATTGTCCTTGATAATACTCAAGATTTTCTTTCATTTTATTCAAACTTTAAAGAATATTTCAAACACAGCTTTTCTATCATGTGTTTATTTATTATTTAGAAGTTATGTTTGATGTTATCAATTTTAAAATTTCCTGAATCCAGCTGTTTTCTTGGTCATTCAAAAAAACGCATACTTGCAATTTTAGGATCTTTAAAAACAAAATAATTTTTTTATTTAAAAATTGAGAGCAAAAAAGCTTTAATGATTTAATTACAATTTTTAAAAAATACTCTTAAATTTTATTTTTTTTAGAGTATTTTAATGATTTAAAATGGTACTGATTTACTGAAAATGGCATTTTTTGAAGTGAAAAAAGGCCAAGTAAATAAATAAAAAAATAAATATTGACTTACCATAATTAATTTTTGTTGAACTGTGAACAAATAGTGAATCATTTTTCATTAAGATACATTGCTGTAGACAAAGTGAATTGTAATTTATGTTGGTTTTTTTCCCATTAGAATAAATTTTTGCATCTTTAGAATTATCCTTTTTCTTTTTCTAACTTTATTTTGGCTCAGTATAAAATCATCAAGTTATTGAATTGGAATTTTTTTAAGCACAGTTTAGAACACTAAACCTAAAAATATTAGATCATATTCAGAAAGTTCTTTTATCGTGGTATTGATACAGGGCATTTCATAAAGTTTATCATTTTCCTGTTTGATTTTTTTTTTCATATTTTTTTTAACAATACTAAAAAAAAAAGAAACATATTTTTTAAATTCTGAAACTTTTTTTGTTTTGTTTTGTTTTTTTTTTTTAATTGAGTGATCTCCCCGATAAAAATTTGAAAAAATTCATTTATGTTGTAAAAATATCTTATTTTTACCAATGTGTCTTTATTGTGACTTCAGTAGAAAGTTAATAAAAATTCCAACAGAACTAAGGATTTAGAATTTTCTCTTTCTACAGAGGGGGCCTCGGTGGCGGAGTGGTCTGAGCAGGTGATTACGAATTACGAGCGTTTTGCACTGCCTAGGTTCAAATTCCATTAGAGCAGATGCTAATGTGGGAAGGTTTGCCAGTTCGCTTTTTTTCAAAGGCCAGTGGTCTATGGGCACTCTGGTTTTCTGCACCATTCCTGAACTAACCTATTTTGTCATGAGATCTTTTAAATAGGAATTCAGTTTGTAGAAGGGAGTGAAGTTATGGACATGAACTTATCCCCCCGGTCAAGAATCTTTCACTAATGCCAAGGTGGTCTATTCTTTGATGGTGATGGAAACCCAACTACCCGGTACCCGACTTTGGCAAGCAAACTTACAAGTTTTCTTACACAAGAGTCTATATCTGTCAAGGATTTTCAAAGTTAAAGCTTGTGACAATTCAAAAAAAATGCATGCGACTTTGTTTCTGGATATGTGTAAGCATGGTTTACATAAAAAATCCATGTGATGCACATACAGTGAATCTGACTTGACATATGGAAGTCTGCCTAAGTAAGATCAGAACCAATAATGTAAAAGAAACTGTAATATGAAAATTGGCTTTTTATGCTGCTTGATTCAATTCCTTTGGTATAAGAGTTAAAGATCCATTAACATTTCCAAGGGAAAAAAATTAAAACGGTGCTGATCTAATTACTGATCTTCCTAATTAACAATGTTACATTCGGTTTAACGATAAAAGTTCGAATAAATACAGAAATAACAGTAATTTCCCAGCAAGATGTAGCAAGTGGGATCTAATTTTAGTGCATCATTGTCATTAAATCCGGGTCACTTAAATACAACTTACAAAACGGTGAAATACGATAAAATAAACACAGAATTTCATTAAATTTGTCATTTCTGACTTTGTAAGGGAAATATAACATCATTGCGAATAAATTTTGATATTAATGACAGACAATTAATACAATTTGTCAGGTTTCACCTTTGATTCATTGGAATTCCTGTTTAACCTTGTGCATGCTCCAAGCAAATAATAATCAATGTTAAACATTGACCAACCGGTTAGAGGATTCCGTTTATTTACAGCTAATAGGAATGAAATTGTAGAAAATGAATCTCATGGATTGTGATTAGAAGTTATCTATTTTTTAAAAAAAAATGTATTTTTAGAAAATAAAAAAAAATCAGAAAATTTAAAAACGTAATGCAGCTTTAAATGTGAAGGTACACTGGTTTTTTACACAATAACGGAACTGACTACTTCATTATAAATAAAGCTTGTCTCAAGCGTAAAATTCCATCACTCCACACCACTTGATTGCATGGTAATTTCATCTTCATGTGTTGATTTAGAGACATATTCATATCTACATTTACCACTGCGGTAGCTCAGTTTGTAGAGTGCTCGCTCCGTAAGTGGGAGGTCGTTGGTTTGAACCCTGACCTGGTCTGACTCGAGACTTGAAAGTGGGTAGTGACTGTTCTTTTGCCAAGCACTCGGCATTATGAAATGAAAGTCGGATGGAAACCTAAAATAAACAAGGTCCCGTGTCACAGTAGAGCTGGCATGATAAAGAACCCTGCTGTATAATGCCATCAGCGCAACGCACAGTCAAAATTTCTGCATTAGCTTATAGCTGGCGACATCTCAATATAAGTGAAATATTCATGACTGGGACATTAAACACCATTACTGAACTCAACTCAACTCAACTCATATCTACATTTGTTTTATCAGTCAACAAAGTTTTGGAAATTAAAGGGATGCCAGGTACATATGAACATTCAGACTTCTAGTATATAATTTTGCTCTGAACAAAGTAAAAGATAAAGCTAGTTACGAAAAAATGTTCTCTGTAGATCCCCCCCCCCCCCCCCAAAAAAAAAAAAAAAAAAAAAAAAGCTTTAAGCAAAGTTGTTATTTTCATGGATAATGCTTACATGGAGGTGTTCATCTAGTTGGTCAATATAAAATCTTTAATATGACAGAGTCCAGGGAATATATATATATGTATATATATATATATATATATATATATATATATATATATATATATATATATATATACCTCAAGAATGAGTTGAGTAACGGTTTTTATGCCCCAGTCAATATTTGTTCACATTATTTAGGCAGTCGGTTCTTGAATGTTGGTGACCATTTTGGTAGCTCAGTTGGTAGAGTACTCAAATTGTATGTGGGAGGTCAAGCTCAAACCCCGGGTTGGAGCTGACCAAGACTTGAAAATTGGTAGTGACTGATTTTTTGCCAAGCACTCGACATTTAGAAATGAAAGTTTCAGGGGTCCTTTGGAGGAGACCTTAAAAAAACTGATGCCATAATAAAGAACCCTCCCAGCACATTGCCCTTAGTGCATTACAAAGGCCAAAATTTCTGCCCCTTTACCTATAGCTGATGACATGTCAAAATAAGTGAAATATTCTTGACTGAGACTTATAACCCTATGTAATCAAATCAAATGTTCGATGGTAGAGAAAACTTGAGTGCCCAGAGAAAACTATGGACCTTTGGCAATTGAACCAACAAATTTTGAATATACATAGCTATATATATATATATATATATATATATATATATATATATATATATATATATATCAGGGCTCAGGAAAACTTTGACTGAGGTGTCGGACATTTTTTTTTTCAAAGCAACTGTACAACAACCGATGCAGTGAAAAGCAAAAAAAAAAAAAAAAAAAAAAAAAACGTTGTTATTGACAATGTATATTTACAAGGTTTTTAATATCAATATAGAATTTTTTTTAAAAAAGGGTTTAACTACCATGAAGTTATTTAAATAAATATATATGGTCAGACTTATATGTCCACATATTAAAGTGTTGATTTTGAACTGTCGGCGTTGACGACACATGGCTTGACGGCCATCTTTGTTTATTGACAATCGCGCATTTTCGTTTTCTCGAAGTTACACGAACTTTACTGAACCTCATTTTGAGACCTCTTTGATTTTTTTTAGACTTTTTTAAAATTATTTATTTATAACTAAACAGTTTGCCAAGACCGTACTATGCGCGTTGTATTATTATTTAACATCCCGCGTGGAACCTCTTTGAAATAGTCCGACGACCGTGACCTTCAAGGACTCGTTATCAGCTGTTTATGGCTTCCGTCTGTTAAGCGATGTGATTACTTAATAAACAACTTATCAACAAAAGTAATGATGATTCGGACGATGAAACAAAAGGAACAGATTGAGACCATGGATTTTAACTGATTAATAAACAAAAGCCTAATTATTAGATCTGTATTATTTATTGAAAATGCCTGACAGGTGATAGCAAAGAATACTCGAGTAAAATAATGACCGATAAACATATTTATTTACGTGTCCGATTAACTGAATTCTATTTTAAACTAAAAATGTCCGACAAGCTATATTTCACATCGGACAAAAATATTTTTTGTCGGACATGTCCGGTAAATATGACCGTTTCTGGACCCCTGATATATATATATATATATATATATATATATATATATATATATGAAAATGTCTGGGTAGTAGGGCTTTTGCTTTGAGAGCTAAAGTCGAGGGGTCGAAACTCGGTCAGGTCATTCGTTGAATTGACTAGACGCCTTGGAATAGAAGTGTGGCAGACTTGGCTTGCTAGACTGCCAGGTATCTAGTCGAATAAACACCTCACTACTAATTTGGAGAGGTCCGAGTTAGAGTTCTACTGTGTGATTCACGTCTGCCGTAGCACTAGTTTTTCAAAGTGTTAGAAGAGATATCAAAAAATTTTGTAGCATGTCACATACCGTTATGACTTATGCATTTATTGTATCATATGTAATAAAAATACTCCCTGAAAGTTTTGACTGTCGATCAATTGTTTTTTTTTTGTTGGCATTTGATGGCACTAGCTAGTTTGGCTCTTTTAACTTCAATTTCATTTTCTTAGTGACTTGCGAACCTTGGCGTCGCCATGTTTGTTTACTATAACCAAACGACACAATGTGAGAGTTACTTCCCTTATGCCGCTAAATGTCGCGTGAGTTTATGTACGGGTCCGGCAGATTTACGAACATAGTTCTATGTACCCTCCTGTCAAGACTCGCCTTGCGAGAAATTTCTTTGAAGGGTGACAACTTATGATGTTCCCTTTAAAGACCACTAGGAGTTCTATAACCTTTGTTAATGTTCTTGTGGCTTATTTAAAGAATAAATTCTGATATATGATAATTGAATAGATAATTGTTCAGATTCGAATTCGTTAATGTTGTATCATTTCAACCCTGTTACTTTATTAACATCATTATTCATGACCCGATAGATGAATATCATTTCAAGATCCTGTTATAATTTTATGACCGATATTTGAAAATTGTAGAAATCAATTAAAAACAAAAAATCGCTCTGAAACGTGTGGGTTAAAATCCTCCTGAAATTTTTTAGGAATATTTATTTTATTTGTTTATTTATTTATTTATTGGAATACCATCTTACATAAAAGTATATAGTGCATATATGTTACAATAGTGTTCTCCATCAACATAAAGACATACAAAACTAACTGTTTTTTAGTTCCATAGCATGTTTCAAGTAAGAAGTTATATGGATCATATCTACATAACTTTGTGGGTTCAAAATGTCAGCAGTTAACAGAATACTATTTGTAAAAGGGTTATTCTTAATATTATTCTCTGTATATTTCTGACTTAAATGTATATATTTATTACAAAATAGTATGAAGTGACTTTCGTCCTCAACTGAATTCAAAATTTTGTAATCAACATCCTCTCTTGTTTTGATAATGGTTTATTTAAGTAATATGGAACCTGAAAATTATTAAAAGTAAGACTATAGAGAAATAGTTTTCCTTCACCAGTTACTTTTATACTTTCAAACATGAGCTTTATTTTATTGATTTAAAAATTTCTTAATTCTTCTCTAAATGTGACTATATCAGCTGAGATTAATTTTGGAATTTTGATTTGTTTTAAGAAATGTTGTAGACCACCATACCATGAAGTAAAACCCTCTGATAATAAACCTTAATTTGTCACTTTGGAAAATATGGTATAGAAGTCTGTCCTGTGGCATATCACATAAACGTTTGTAGTATTTAAACATACTATACAATAGATCTAATAGCAAGGGTAATCTACCCAATTCACACTTATACCCTAGATTAGAAGTTCTACTATGAACAACTAATATAAATTTATAAGCTTTTAAATGTAGCTTTTCAAAAGGCATTGTGTCTTGTAGCAACTTGCAATTGTAATCTGAGATCCAAATTTCCCCAGCATATGTGGCAATAGGCTTTATAAGTGTATCAAATAATTTCACCTGTATATTTATTGACAAATCTGGGAGATCTTTTAATTTGCTACGTTATGAAAAAATTGCCTTGGTACCTTTGTCAGATAAATTTATGGCTCTATGTTTGAGGTTTCCATTAAAGTGAAAATCTACTCCAAGATATTTGTAGCTATCCACAATCTGTAGCTTTTAAGCACCAAAATTAAAGCTAAATTTGTCATATTTGAGACGCTGCTAACTGAAAATCATTACCTTACTTTTATCAATGTTAACCTGAAGTTTCCAAGTATTACAATAAGATTCAAGAGCTTCCAACCTAGTTTCTAAACCATGACTAGTATCTGAAAAAAAGCAATAAATCGTCAGCATATAACAAATAGTTAATGTTAAAATTGCCCATTGTAATAGGTGAAAAAATACTTTTGTTAAAAATACCATCTATATCATTAATAGACATGTTGAAAAGTGTTGGACTCAAGCAATCATCTTGTTTCACACCTTTTGAAGATGATGCCACCTCACCAATTGAATTATTCTTTAAAATTGGAAACTTTGTATTACTGTACATATTTTGTAATAAATTCAAAAACTCATCAGAAACTCCTGCAGTTTTCAGTTTATGTATTATTCCTCCTCTCCAGACTGAGTCAAATGTTTTTGAAAAATCAATAAAACAACAGAAGAGTGGCTTTTTCAGTTTAGAAATAAATTTGTTTATGATAGTTTTGAGAGTGTAAATGTGATCTGTCGTTCTATGATCTGGTCTAAATCCTGCTTGAAATGGACTAGAAAGTGTTTACTGTCTAAATATTGATATAATCTCTGTTGTAATAGTGCAGTAAATAACTTTCCAAGTGAACTGCCCAAAATTATACCCCTATAATTGTTACAATCTCTAGCATCACCTTTTTTATGTATGACAGATAAAAGAGAATAATTCCAACAATCTGGGAAATGACCACTATTTAAAACTGCATTAAAAAGTTTTGTGATTGGTAGAAGCAAGATTGAGCTACCGTATTTTAGCATTTCATTTGTCATTTGGTCAAAACCTTCTCTTTTATTATTTTGTAGTTGTTTTAATTTTTGTTTTATTTCTTAAAACGTAAAAGGAAAGTCTAAATCTTGATTTTCTATTACATGGTATGACTCGTCGTTAAAATTCAAAGGTGTTTTACAGATATTACTTGTGTTTATAGATTTTCCTTCATTGTATAGAGATATAAAGTACTGCGTCCATTCTGTGAAAGAGAATGATTGGATGATTTAGTACTTGCACTAAGGTTATCAACCATTTTCCAAAAAAGTTTAGGGTTACTTTTATGAAGATTTTCAAACCGACAAGTAATATCTTTTAAAAAAGATTTTCTTTTGACTTTTTCATTATCTTGTATTCTTTGCTTATTTTATCAAAAGTTTGTTTAAGAGGGAAATTATTTTGAAATTGCTGTATCTTTTTTGCTAGCCTTCTAACTTCTTTACGCAAGGCGAAACAATCTTTGTCCATCCACTTAATTGTTTTGATTTGTTTAGTTTTGTTGTTATTATGTAGTTTGGGTGGTTTAAAATTTAGAGATTTTTTGCAGCTGAAATGATAATATTATTGAGTTGCTGTGTACAATCATTTATATCAACAGTATCACTAGTATCAAGCTTAGTCATTAGTTCAGAAATTAATAATGCAGATGTATCATCAGTTAGGGCATCTATAAAACTAATTTTATCATCAACATCAAAAATATATTTTCCAGGTATATGTGTGACATAATCTTCTTCTTTAGGTTGTAAACAACAATTAAAACCTGTCCATAATAAACTGTGGTCTGATAAATCGTTTTTTGGCATTATGTTGAACACTAAAAATTGATGAAATATTTCGTCTTCAACAATTATGTAATCTATAGTACTTTTTGCCCCATTGGGGTCATAGTAAGTAAAGTATCCCAAAAAATCATCCACAGGTCTACCATTCAACATTCGAAGTTTGGACTGTTTGCAAATATCTAGTAACAACCTGTGATTCACTTTTAAATCCCTATAGTGTCTTTTTCTTGCTATATCAGTTTTGTAAAAATCTGGCAGGGGACAATCTATGAAATTTGAAGGTTGATCGTCATGAATAACAAAATCAGGAGCTATTCCAGTTCGCGCATTAACATCTCTCATTAACAAAATGTTTCCTAAGTTTGAGTATATAGATAAATCGTTTTCAAGGTGTTTATAAGTCTCTACGTTTTTATCAGAGGAAGATTTGGTAAAAAAAATATATAAATCCAATGAATAAGTCCTTATCTGAACTAAAAATTATTTATGATTTCTTAATTTCAAATATACTTGTTGGACTTAATATATAATGATAGTCTACCGTCTACCTTTCCTCTTGATTTTTTTTAGATGGACTCTATATATGTTCATAACCTGGAAAATCTATGGCTGATTCTTGGTGGATCCAAGTTTCACAAAGACCAATTATATCATAGTTACATATTAAATCAATAAAATCAGGATCTTTTACACTACTTAAACCATGGATATTCCATGAAGCTAATGAAAAGAAATGCATTTTGAACAGTAAACGAGTGTGAAACAGACAACAAGATTAACAAAAAAATGCTAGTAAGAGATATCTCTCTTGTATCAAAAATTAACAAATTTAACTAGTTGAATTCTCTAACAGAGTACTGATGAGTGTTGTCCCGCTTTTATCACAAACTACAGTAAAATGGAATATATGATTTATCTTTAACATGTAAACTGTCTAAGGTTATTCTTATACCATTAGAAATACTCCAAACCTTTAGTATTAAAAATAATCAAAAGGTAATCTATCTACTTTATGGTCCCATATATACTTATAGCTAGAAACTTTTCAGTAATACATGTAAAATATGCATGAAATTTTCAGATACATGTATCTAATTTAAATTGCAGTTATTATAAATTTGGTCTACCTTGGTAATGTAAATGCATTAAGGCAAAAAGTTTAAATCATTCATGCAATTAATATCTACCTTTCTGTCCATATTGAGGGCCCCTAGACCTGTACCAGCTATTTCGAGAATTAGCAGTACTTTTTGGTTGTTGTGACTTATTAAAATTTAGAGTGTTCATTAATGTATCACATAGTGCTGAAACCTGTTCATTACCAACATTCTGGTTTATTAAAGACCTATAACCCGAGCCAGCTACTGGTGATCTCGATCTAGGTGTCTTACCTGCAGAGCTATACTCGACCTGAAACACTCTGCAAATTGTTCGTCTCATATTACTTGCTAGTCTTGAAGAACCTACTTTAGTAAGTTGCAAATTATCAGTCCCTATTTAAAAAACCATCTCTACTACAAAGATTATCATGGTCACAGAGTGTGACTTGTGAATCATTTCTAAAGTGTTCAAAAATGATACTATTGAATTTTGCACTTCGTGCAGATAACAATGGATCTCTCATAGCACTGTTTGGAGGTAACTAAAGATAAAACAATTTTTTCAAACTTCAGTTTTGCTTTCTCAATAAGTCTACAATATTCATTTGTTTGTTTTTCCATATCATAATAACTATCGACTTTCATTTCATTTATACCAATATGTATCATCAACATTTTGCCTCCTGTAATATCTTGTATTGCCCTACCTTAACCTGATAACTCACAAACCTTACGTTTGTTTACATTTGTAATGGTTACAGGTAAATTTGATACTAAACCTTGAATATTAAAATCATTACAGATAGAGTCGTGTAATAATATCATATTAATTTGTCACTTGTTTCATTCTGTCTGAGTCATTAGTATCAACGTGGCTTTTAGTTATCCTTTTCTGCGGTGTCTCATTAGTATGGCGAACATCTGGACAATGCCTAATGTCTTGTTTAAGACAAGTGTTAACAGTTGGTTTGTCAATATCATCATCAAAATATGTTTCACTTAAAGCAGAAAATCTGTTAAGTGAAGTAAAAGACTGTTGGAATGCTATGGTGTCACTTGGTATGTTAACACTCTCTTGTAGATTTGTATCCTGTTGCCTAAAACACATGTTCTTATTATCATTTTTATCTTTACCTTCCTGCAGTTTGCCTAATAGTGACTTGCTCTTTTCCTTTAACTTCCTGTGATCTGACTGAAGAGTTGGATAATATTTCATTAACTTGTGGAAAATTTTCTTGGATCTGATTTATCTGTCTTCTTTAGATTTCAGAAAATCTTCTAACTCTGAAATTGAATCTTTCAGATTTGCATTTTCTCTCTTAAGTTGATTAATTTCTGTATTTGAATTCAAAATATGTTCATCACATAAATCCTTCTGTTGTCTTAATATATCATTCTCACTCTTCAGTTGGTTATTGAATTTCGGAGAGTTCTTGGATAAATGTTCTTCTATTTGCCGTTTTACCAACAATCCAAGTTTTTCTTCACTGAATTAATCTTGTAATGTGTCTAATTTGACTGATATGTCAGAGACCTAATGGTGGGAGAACTGAATTTCACTCAGTTGGCTTTCAAGTTTATGTACAACATCTTGTAACTGACTGTACCCTTCTAACACAGTATCGGTCTTTTCAGCAGCAATAGCTGTCAGGTTTTTGGGGAAGTATTGTCATCATCATACAATCTTGTATTTGTTTCTTGAGAAAGGGAAGTCGAGTTGTCAGTAACAAACAACACGTCTTTGTAGCATATGTTATTTACCATTTTCTTCAGTAATAGAAATTCAATACTGACCCAATCTTTATAAAAAATGTCCCCGCACTGTTATCAGATAAGTTGTGAGAAAGACATGAATAGTTACTATTTTAAGACATTCTTCAGTGGTCATCCCTTTAGTCAGTTTGATTTCAATTTCTTCTATATTGTAAGGAGGGTATTGACTTCCCTTATCTATCCAGTCACAGACACAATCTTCTATATCTGCAAACTGACTATGGTATCGAAGTGCAAATGCTACTTTCCATTTTAAATATGTTTCTTTCCTGAATCTAAAGCCTACATTTTTGCACTAGGACTATACAAGCCAATGTCAATTAATTCGACTTCCGCTTTACTTCCCGCTCTTACCATGAGGTGTAATGGGGACATCTGGGATTTTGTATTTGGACCAGAGACGTCATCTAATTTTAGTAATTCAGAATAGCAGATTCGTCATAAGTTGTCTCTCCAATTTCTTGAAAACTGAACATTGTCGATAATATAGACCAATCATAAAATACAGTTAATGTGGTTGCGTTTTAAATATGTTGTTATGATATGCAGCCTTTCACTTAACAGTGGTATATTACTGTTGTAGAGAATATTTCATAACAATTTCAATTAGTTTTCATAGTTCACGTTTCTTTGCGACACAAAGACAGATACACGTGATTCGCATCTACCAATATTAATCTACCCATTTGCTGGAAATATTTCTCTGATTCTGATATAATTCACAGGGATGGTGCAATGTTGTTTCATTAATGTCATTGTTTCAATAACATACTTTTAAACACTATGATTTTTCTTGAACTCGCTGTCTGTTTCCATCTCTGAAATTTTTAGGCAGCCATCATTCAAGGGGAGCAATTGTAATATTTATGAATAATAAGTGTATATAAAGTTTATCTTATGTGAAAAAATGCAAGAATACGGCGCGGAAGTGCGGCCGACACTTTTTGACTGAAACGAATGTTTATAGTAAACCCAGATCCTAATTTAACGTTAATGATAAAATAATGAAGACGTTGAGTACATGTTGTATATCAGCTAAAATCATGCGCAGGATACATGTAGACGAAAAAAAGAATCAAGGCGGTACTCTCAAATTTGTTTCTGTACATAGCAGGTGTAGCTAGTTAGACAGAATTGTGCTCCCCTTCCGGAGCACTCAGTCTCATTACCCTGGTGGAAGATTACGTGTTAAATCAAATAAGATAATTTTCACAGTCGAGATGAGCTATTGCTATCCGTCTTTGTGCGTCGTGCTTTGTTTGAAAAACTTTTTAAATTTTAATCCTCTCCTCAAAAATCACTGTGCCAAAGTTAACGAAACATGGTTACTTTCATGCCTGGGTGAAGGCCTTTCAGTTTTGCACCAATGTATAACATTCTAGGTAATTTTAGTTTCAGAATAGCAAGAATGGTTATAATGGGGCTCAAAAATGGGGAAATTGCAAGCACTTGTTAGGAAAATTGCTTAAAATTATATATTTGTTAATATATCTTAAACCATGACAATTTGTATATAAATGTATATAGAATATTGGTAAGGATTGATACAGCAATCTTTTTAATATATGGCTCAAGTTCATAAAAACAAAGGGCAACGTCACAACTGCAAAAGAAGATAAATTGGTAATAATCTTGAAAACAATTAACTTTTGGATAGGCATGTATATTAGAAAATTGTAGGTATTGACATGACGATGATTTCGATATATAGTTTAAGGTCATGCGTTCAAATGTCAAGGTCATAATTGCAGAAGAAGACTTAAATGTATATTGCTGAAACGATTTTTTTTATGGAATAATGTCATAGAATCGGTCAAAGTCATAGATGTACAAGAAGATTTACATGAAAAATATTAACTTTTCATAGGCATGTATATTAGAATATATTGTGCTTATTGATATGACGATCATGTTGAGATATGGTTCAAGGTATACTTTAAAACTTTAAGGTCATATCCGCATAAGTATATTGAAATGGTTAATGATTTGTAAATCATTCATTTAACTACAGTCAATGTATACATATTAACTACTTATAATTATGATTAGATTTTTCTGATTAAGTATTGTGACAGTTCTTAACATGAGAAAACATTGAAAGTTTTTCTATTTAAAAAAATTTGGACATATCGTCAGGTGAGCGTTAAACCCATGAGCCATATGTTTACTTTGCTTTTAAGATTGTGATTTAGATATAGAACAGTATGTTTTTGTTTGATTTGAGGCAAGGAGGGCACTCTTTTAAGATGGTAGTCTGGCAATAGACTCTAACATCCAACTTACTGGATCCTAGTATTAGATAAAAATATGTATGCTCATTCAATGTTTTTATCCGTGCTTATCTTTATATTCTATGTATCCATAAAGTTGTCATCAAAAATAAAATTGTAATATTAATAAAATCCCTACCACACGGTTTTCTTTAATTTTTACTGTAATATCAAGTGGTCAATTCTACAAATATAAAAACATCGTATACCAAATCATATTGAATCATATATTTATTTTTAATTTTCAGGTTTAAGTTATAATATTAATGAAGTGTTAGTTAATAATAAACTATTTTAGCTATTATATTTTGCAAAGATCCATTAAGGTTATATTTAGTGGTAAAAACTAATTTCTTGCATTTTCAAAATTTTAAACAGGAATAAAAATAATTTAAGGAAAAGTATGTATAATATAATAATAATATAATAATAATAATAACGAGAGGGCCAATGGCCATTAACGCTCACCTGAGTATATTTACAAAATTCTTTTCAAAGTGCAATAGACAATATATTTATTATAGAAACTTTCTAAGTTAAGAACTACCACAATACGTAATCAAAAAATCTAGTCACATTTTTTTTACAGATAGCTAACATGTAATTAGTATATCCAAAATAATTTGCACAATGCTGATTGGTCATCTACATGAGTTCTATTTTGTATAGTTTTCCATGACAACGACAATAGTGCCCTTGACAGCATGGTACAATTGTTTTTTTCAGGCATACTATACTTCAGTGCGATCGCCATTTGTTAACAACATTACATCTCGATTTGCAGATATGATAGAGCCAGATATGATGAATCATACTTTTGTTTTCATATCAAACAGAATTAAAAACAAACTCAAAAATATACAAAACTATAAAAATATCTATTTTTAGTTATGTTATTCAAAGTTAAATATACCTTATTTTATGTCGATTGTAACTTTAATGTAATTGTTAAATGCATGAAATTATTTAATCATATAGAGGTTTTCAACAGCAATTATTATAAATTAATCAAAACACATTGTAACTTTTGAAAAATTGCCCCAATACAATAAGAGATATAAATAATCACATAAAAATTCAATGTACTACTAGTATATAATATACATAAAGTTTAACTGACAACGCAATTTAAACTGTTTGCAAAGCATACACAAATTATAAATATTTATTAAAAAGATATTACATATTATTATTGAACGATACATTTATATTGTAATAACTGTTATACAAGGGAATGTCAATGTTATACAAAATTAATAAAGCTCCAGATCTTTATAATGTTTATCAGGTTTATCTTTTGTTTATCCTTTAATATCCTTTTTGTTTTATCTTAAAACATATGACTGGACACATAGAATGCTTCATAGCCATTACATGTTTATTAAAACATTTTGCAAACAATAACTAAACCAAATTAAATATTGTGTTTTTATTATTTTTTTCGCACACACCACACATACACATACACACACACACACACACACACATTTATAGGACCCTGTGAATGATAATAATTTTTTCAAAGCATTTTGATTTTGTTTGTCTAAATTTCTTATATATTTTTATGCTAGGCTGAGCATACTTTCGCCTATAACATTTTAGAACACAATACGTTAATGCAATATACTTTGTATTATTTCAATATCTATAACCATCGATTTGCAGATATGATGAATCATACTTTTGTTTTCATATCAAACAGAATTAAAAACAAATTCAAAAACATACAAAACTATAAAAATATCTTTTATGTTATTCAAAGTAAATATACCTTATTTTATGCCGATTGTAACTTTAATGTAATTGTTAGCATGGTTTTAATTATTTAATCATATAGAGGTTTTCAACTATTTTAAATTAATAAAGATATATTGTAACATTAAAAGACAATAAGAAATATAAATAATAACATAAAAATTCAATGTTCTGAATAATATACATTAAAGTTCAACTGACAACGCAATATAAAATGTAAATGTTTACAAAGCATACACAAATTATAAATATTTATTATAAATAATGATTTTCAGTTGAAAGGTCAATTACATATTATTATTGAACGTCACATTTATATTGTAAAAATTGTTATACAAGGGAATGTCTATATTTATACAAAATCAATAAAGCTCCAGATCTATATATTGTTTATTGTATAAGGGTACGAAGAAATATGATTCTTTGTTTTAATGAATGGCTTTATCAGCATTTGTCTTGAGTAGCTTTAATTGCTTCATAAAATGGTGCTCAAATATCCGTAAAACATCATTGATATTCATAATTAATGTTTCTTAAATTGTTTGAGTTGTACAGGCGTTTTCTTTATTGTAAATCACGTTCTCATTTCTACAAATATAAAAAATACAACTTATATGGGATCGAATTCTATTCTTTAAATTGTTTAATTTAAATTACATCAGTAATGAAGTTTTTCTTTCTTCATATATGAAGCTATTTCTCGCAATTGTTCAAGCAACCGAAGCCATTTACATTTTAAGAAATGTATCTAAATCTTCCTTAATCATAAAAATTATAATTATTATTATTATTATATGAAGTCTTTTATCATTTAAAGGAAAACAAGTACTTTTACATATGAATGATCTTAATATTAAACAATCAATCATTTCCGTATCAGGTATATCACTATTTGCAAAATTTAATAACTTGTGAAACATTAAAAACTTTAGGTTTGTCATGCAAACTACATCTCCCTTATATATATATCAGGTTTAGAATAATTTGTAACCAAAATACAGAGAAAAAGAACAGATTTTAATGATACTGAAAAACCAATTTTGTTTGCACCAGATACAACCTCAGTTTGGTTTTGTACTTAGCGTTGACGAACGCCGTGGCAAGGCTAAATATATCCAGTATAAATTTGGAAACAGTGACTTCATCTTTACACACAATATTATGATAAAGCCAATAAAAATTTTAACTCTTGTTATTTGACTGATTTGACTGACTTGACTTGCGATTTGTTAAGCCTATTTAAAAAGCTTTTCTATATCATACCAGAATGAACCAGAAAAGCTTTAATTGAAATTAAAACATCAGTGGTAATTGTGTTTTTCTTTTTCATTGATTTATAACAAAAAAGTCCAACATTTTTAACCTTTTTTGGTACATTGCTAAATAATCGGCGAAATACTTAAAACATCAACAGCATAGTTTATGTTCATACCGTATCGTAGACATGAATGAATTCGTATGTATCCCCGGTTGTCTGGTCAAAAGAAGAGCTTTGTTTAGGTCCTGTTGTTGCTTATAATATTTAGAAAGCAGGTCGTGTATGAAAATATATTGGCTCTGTAAAATAAAGTAATACTATAAAATTGTACTATTTAAACTGCAAAATACTACGTGAAACTGTTTTCTTATTTTTGTTAACAAAAAAGTTTATTGTAATAAAATTACTTTCAGCATTTAAAACCTGTTTACAGACAACTTACTACCATGAAATTTTTGTTTTGAAAAATACGATAACTCCATCTTTGATTTCAAAAACTGCCGACCAAAAAACTAAGAAACAACATCTTTACTGGAAACAAAAAAACACTTTAATTACAAAAATTCCAAAGGTTGTATTATTAGTATTTACTATATTTCAATCATTAAAAGCTACATCTTAAATAGAAAATAAACAATCTTACTTGTCAAATCTTTCCTTAACACTTAAATTCACAATATGTTGAAAACACAAAACTAAAAGGAAAAATAAAACAAACCTCAGTTTCTATGAGATTCATTCTGCTTTCTCTCATTGTCAGTACTAGATCAAAGATATCTAAAGTGTTATCATGGATACAGTCCATTAGCTGATAAAGGAAAATAAAAACACCTGATCTGCCAGTTCCGAGACTTCGAAAAGTAAAGAATAATCATTTTAGTTTTATAAAAATAATAAAAAAAAAATTAATTTGTAATACAAATTTAATTTAAGTACTAGTATTATTTCGCTTGATAAACAATGTCTAAAAGAACCATTATCTTTTGACTTTACATATATTTCAATCTAAAAACCAACTTGTGAGGGTAGTGACTATTTTTTCGCCAAGCACTCGGCATTAGAAAATGAAAATCACGGTTCTATTCGGATAAGAACTTAAAACAAACGAGGTCCCGTGTCACGGGACTTGGGATCATAATGAACCCTACTGTATAATGCAATCAGCGTACCGCAAAGCAAAATTCCTGCACTTTCACCTATAACTAGCGAAGTCTCGACATAAGGGAAATATTCTTGACTGGGACGTTAAACACCATTACTCAATTTAAAAACAATTGCAGAAATATGCACATATGATACATCAAATTAAAAGAGGTATTTTTGTTAAATATTTACATCACTTATTAATTAACAGTTAAAAATGATGAAAACTTCAAAATATTCGTTTTTGTTTTTTTTTTTTAAATAGAAATTAAAAATATTGTTTCTAATATCGATAATTATTAACATACCTACAATGAACCACAATAGGTCCCAATTGATCCATTGAGCTAATGTTTGATTTTACGGCTTCTATGAATTGAAGAAATTCTGTTTGCATGGTATGGTCGTATAAGTCATTCATACTCAAACTTCTAAAATGTTTGATTATTCTGGATTTTTTTCCCTAAATAAATATAATTTTTACAGAAATATGATAACGTCCGATCAAAGATCCTGCTTATATTAAATTATTATAAGGCATTATGTCTATTTTTAATCATAACACGTACATAGAAAGAAACATATTCAAACAATTTCAAGAATAAAAATATCCCAAATATAGGGTGAAATTCTTGAAACGTCACATGTATATCTTTGAAACTGCAGAAAGGAATATGTACTTTAGTTTGTTTACTTTGCCAAAAGCTTATGTTATATGGAACATAAACAATAATTTAAAGGGAAAATAATTTTTTAATATGCACAGCTTTTAGGTATTTTTATCTATACCATGTTCACATACGCCTTGTTAAAGGTGAGACCTTTTTTTCTACTATTAAGATACAAAACTAAAACTCCACTTTGTTTTTTGCGCTAATACGAGCTAGTAAGTGCAGCTAAAACAGAAGAAAGTATATCGAACAAGAAAATTTAATCAAAATATAGTAAAGCATTTCTTTTTTTTTTAAATTTTTTTTTACTAACCCACATAAAATATTGTGTCTTTTGGCATGATTAGTTACGTTTCAAAAACTACAAAAGTTAAAGATTGGTCAGGAAATTTCTAGCTTATGAAACCTTAATTAGCATTGTCACTATAATTAAAATTTTATTAAAGTATACCTTTTTTAGTTTGATGCTTGAAAGTTCAGTCATTTGTATAGAGAATTTGGCGATTGTTTCAACGTTTACTGAACCATATTGTTTTGTTGATTGAGGTTCCGACGGGAAATATTTTTCATAACTGATCTAAAATGAACATGACATATGAATTTTAAACAAAAAATTAGCAAATGCAAAATATTTCATGTCCTTCACAATACTCGAACAAGAAAAGATGCAAAATAAGACAGTAAAATATTCGGTTCATTCTAAAGTTTGATTTAGCACGTAACGGATGTAGCTAGCTAGACAGGTGGCGCTCACTCTTCTCGAGCATCCGGTCTCTATTTTCTTTATGGAAGTTCACGTGTATATCTAAATTGCCAATTTTCAAAGATTTTACTTTGATTTGTTTGAACGGTTTTGTATGTTTGTGTTTTGTGCACATATTTTGACAACATTTTATAATAATCCTGACTGATGCTGAAACAAAAAATGGTTGCATTTTAAATATATTATTGGGACTACTTTGACCATTCCACTTATTTTACAATGAACGGTCCATATATGCATTGTTTCAATAAAAATAGTCAAATAAATGTATGCGGAAATAAATCGCTAAAGCTATCAATTACATGTCCTATTCAACTAAAGAAACTACGAAATAGATATCTAATAAAACCACTGTTTTACATAAATGTCGGAAGAAGATTTAAAAATGTTAAATAAAGCCATCCCATAGCTTATTGTGTAAGCCATATTCGGTTTTATTTTGTTAATCAAAGCTATTATATATTATTTTATTCATTAAAACACATTATTAAAATTCATCATAAAAATGTTTCACTTGAAGCCTCGGTGACCGAGTGGTCTAAAGCGCGCGCTTACGGATTTTAGCGCCTCTCATCGCCTTGGTTCAAATCCTACTCGGGACAAACCCTAGTCTGAGAAGGTTTCTCCACTCGCTTGCCGAAAGTCGGTGATCTACTCTGGGCATTTTGGTTTTCTCCACCATCCTATAAGTGACTGCCTCAAAAAAGTAAAAAGAATCTTGACTGGGACATAAAATAACATTACTCCACTCTTTTAACCTAACATTGATTAAATTTGTGTTTGGTTCCATCTGAAAAAATAATTTTTTCGACAAGTTGCAATCTTGAACCATTCACGATGATTCCATGTTAACTTAGATTTTGACCTACAACTCAGAAGACAAAAAAAATAATAATATCATACTTCATTGTTTGATGTTTTTAATTTTAAATAAATAATATCAAACAAAACGAAAGCAAAAAAAAAAAAAATAGAATAAATTAATGTAGTTTTACCTTACAGTCGTCATTCTGTGGTGTTAACATTACTATAACAGATACATTTTGTTCCCATATCATTGTCCAAAAATCTTCTATAGTGTTGGTTAATGGATGTTGTGTAACAATGAAATCCTGTCCCGATTTGTTTTTGAAGTTCTATCGATATAACATAATCAAAATTTAGACTAAACCCGTACCGAATATACAGTAAAAATGCTAGTTAATACACAATAGAATTAAAAACTATAACAGTTTTATTATTTTTTCATTCATTTATTCATTCATTCATTCATTCACTCATTTATTTATTTGTTAGTTTGTATATATTTGATGTTATTTACACTACTGCTAGTGTGGCTATCACTATACGAGTTTTTGGCAAAAGTTGTTGATATAAAATTAAACTTGAAATATATAGTAGTTTCGAAACCATTTTTTTTTTTTTACCTAGGACCTTACACATTATTTTTGATTAATTGAAAAATCAATCATCAATTACAATTCAAGTTAGGTAAAGGGGCAAGAAAGTTGCTTTAATCTATCAGTCAAATAAGAAAATATAAATGACGTTGGGACGTCAATGTCAATCTGACTGGCATCTGACCGAAAAGGGAGGGATCAAATTCTTTAAGTCAAAAACCTTTGTTTTCCCATGTTTAGTGTATAGCGGGAAATTTTAGAAATAAAAAAATGTATTTCTGAGATTTAGTGGCTAATTTCTTGTGTCATTTCAGCCATCGTAAAAAATTGTGTTTATGAATAACAAACGTAAATGGATTGGTTATAACTGAAACAGCTTATAATATATCTTTAAAATATAATGTCCAGTGTGATTCTAAATTATCACTAAAAATTGAACAGTAAAATTTAAAAAAAAAAATGAAAAAATATTTTGACGATTTCATTAAGCGACAAATATAAAGACAAAACATTCTTTAACATTCAAATAGAACAAAGTCATACGTACCTGTAAATAACTTGCGTTGATATAATTGTTTCTTTCCTCTGTAAACTTCACACGAGATCTGTCAACTTAACAACAATAAAAGTAGGTTAATTATATAAACAAATAAAAAATCGGGTCGAATTGTACAAAAAAATTGTTTGGAACGTGCTTTTATGGTCTTAATAAATCACTTTATATAGAAAGACATATTACTAAGCACTATCTAATAATTTGATTACTTACAAGGTAATACATTTTCATGTCTGTTTTTTCGTCTGTTACTTTGAAGATTTGCTGTTTGGCACTGATCTTTTGGACTTAGAATTTCCAAATCCTGAAACGTTTAATAATGTTAATGGAATAAACTATAAGAATTCAAGCACAATAGTATTATTTTATAAAATATAAAGAAATATATGGAAATTAGCAGCTTAAATTTAAGTAAAAAGCATAATTATTTTTGACTCCAAATATTTTAATGCCAAAAATGGACAGAAGTCAAGATTGTTTATTTCGTATCATTTTTTAAAAAGAGACAATAATAATTATTACAAGTTGCCAAATTAAGTTTCTAACTTGCTCTTCAAAGTATGCTAGATTTCGACACCCAAAATCATAGCATAGTAAAATACCTCCGGAAAAATATCCATATACATTTGCATCGATATATTTGCAGCAATGAAAGAAATTATATTTAATAAAGTAAGTTTTATTTGATACACACTAAACATTCAACTCTGGAATTCACAAATTTTAAAATCACGCTTTTAAAATTTTAAATAAAATCTTAGAACATTTATTAATAGTATAAAATATTAAGCAAATGTATTGAACAGATTGCTTTTTTGAATCAATAATTTAACAAATAGGTTATCCTTACTGCTTGATAATTAAAGGCTTAAAAAGCATTACCTGAAATTCTTTAGCAAATTTTAGATTGCTGTCTTTATGCATTTCCACCACTTTTTGGTTTATATCTGATAAGCTCAATGGTCTATTAAATATTAAGAAGCTATTTAAATACATAAACAGTTAATTAAAACGCACCTTAGAAGTATTTTAACATAACTGAAATGAGGGAATGATATTTGTGAAATAAAATAAAACTTGTTACTCATATTCAGTTTAATAAGTTGCAGATTTTGAAATATCCAGTATTCTTGTTTTATGTCACAGCAAGTAAATAGGCAAGCTTAGCATTACAATATAAGCAAAAATGGATTGTATTTATTTTTTGTCTTCGAGCTTGTGTTTTTTTAATTGCATGTACGAAAGATAATTCATTATAGTAATCTGGTTTCAGTTGATGTTAAATATGAAAAGCAAAAAACATAAACACTGCTGAGATAAATTACAAATAAGTTATGAGTATATAAAATAAGTTTTAAAAAAAATTTGGATAATAGATGGAATCAGTCATAATTGATTATTTATTTCATTATTGAATCTTGTCAAGTTCAAATATGGACCATGGAAATAATCTAAAAGTCTACAACGCTTAGAGTAATTTTGTTTAATGAGCTGTTATACAAGATAGAAAACTAAATACTGTTACTTACCTGTATCTATTTATTTTATTCTGTTCACATAGGGACGTGTAAGTTTTATCTTCACCATTTACTCTCCTGATAAGAAAACACTAATTAGCATAGTACACATAAAATGAATTCCAATGATTCTTCTATTCTTAGTTGCCATGCACTTAAAATTATCATGTTTCTCATCAACGAATAACTTTTTGGAAATAAAAATTTCGATAATTTAATTTCTATACGGAGGATATTAATAATTTTATGTTTTATAATTCTAAACATTTTTCTTTGTATAACTGAATGTTGTTCTAAAATAAGGTTTTTAGTTTTTTTGCTAAGATAAATAAGAGAACTATACAGTTTTATGTTTGGAATCAATCGATTTTTGTGCGTCTAAAATACACATTATTTTTAATTTGTAACACAAATTTGTAGGTGTCACTTACATATTGCTCTAACAATTAAAATAAAACATACAATTCAAAGTCTATTTCGTTTATTAAATACTTGACACCATGAGTCGTTAGTATAAATACAATTTGCTACATGGCACTATTTATCAACGCTAAAACTAGCAGCGCCGATTATTATTTTCAACAATTTCTTCTTTTTCAGTTGCTATTTCCTTCTACTTAAAGACTTTAAAGGCTGATAATTAGTAAACCTTAAGCATTTTATTTTAAGAAAAATAATAATGTAATTATTAATTTACTTTTTAACATTTTATTTGAAAAAACATCTTTCTCTCATTTACAAAGATTCAAACGTCTGGTTTATAAATAACAGATACAAATAAGTTCTACGAATTGAAATATATTGAATCACTAGATATTAGCATTTTATTGTTATAGAAAGTACAAAATACAAACCCTTGATTCATATAAGGACCCATTTGTAACTCATCGTAGGTAGCATCTTTCCCAGTTTTTGAACTTAAATAAATAAGAAACTTTATTACTTACACAATCTACAGGGAACATATAGTCATAACTTTTTCAGTCTTTTGTAATCTAGAACATTACTGTTAATAACGAATTGTAACACTTGAGATTTGAAGAGAATTTCATAAACATTAAACAATGTATTAGTGAACGCATTTTGATTAGCAAAGAAGTTCTTAATTGACAGTAATAGATTCATACTTACAATGTTTAAGATTAAACTTTTAACAAGGACAGGCCCAGTTTCACAATCATTCCTTAACTTAAGACTTTCCTCAACTTAAATTTTCAATTTCTGTCCTTAGCTAAGATTTTCCTTCAATTGCGTTTCACAATGCTTCCTTAAAGTTTCCTTAAATATTTAAGGAAAATCTTAACTAAGGATTTTTTTCAATCACACGAGCGGCCTCTGCAGAAATCTTTTGTAGTGAAAACGTAAAAAGTATGGTATTACCTGCGTAAATAATCCGCGAATGTACACGTAACGCGCAAAAATATCGGTCTTCTGCCTTTTCTGAATAAATAAATAATGGAGAGTGAAAGTTTGAAAAAAAGTGCGAGGTCGGCAAACTGGACCGAAATAGAAAAGATTTCCCTAGTTGAGAAGGTGCTACAAAAAGAAGGAGATCTTTTTGGCAACTTCAAGGGCCCTTTTAATAACAAAAGAGGTAGAGAAGGTATTTGGGGCTAAATAACTAATGCCGTAAATGCGTAAAGGTGATATATTATCTAGTAAAATTAAGACATTTATTTATGTTACATTTTTTGCATGTCATTGGTTGTGTTCAGCGATTGCTTCTGAGGTCAAACAGACGTTGAACAAATTACAGATCAGCTTTTTAAAAGCTTACCTTCATATGTGTGTTTTTTAAATTCATACGATATATTTTCAAAGTTTTTTCTAAAGATACCCGTGACAATCTCAGATGATACTGCTCGTGATTATCCGGGTTAATAAATAGGTCATCCCGTGTTACACATCATTGCCAGGAACACGTTCAAGATGCAGGAGAAATTAGCAGTATTTGTTTTATACCTTTGTTATACAGTAGTACTCGACAGTAATAATTTGTCTGAAGATCTAAACAGCCCGGTAACAGAAAATTCAAGTTGACCTGTCTATAATTACGGTAAGTAGCCCAATGTCTTTTTTAAACAAGTAATACACAGAACGTAAACTTTCGGTTTCGTACAAGCTGATAAGATTCAAGTGTTGGAAACTTATTATATACAATGAAATAATAACAGAAAAAATAACCTACATTAATGTTGAGGAAAAAAGATTCATATCCCGAATTAGAACTTACATTGGTTACACAAATAGGCTATTAATTTAAAAAGACAAAATTACTCCTGGCTTACAAATATTGCTGCTTATTCGGTAAAATATTGTTACCATGGTGTGAATTATTACCAATATTTGGCAGACCAGATTTGATAGTGACCAAATAGTTCAGTCAGTGGAGCATCTTGCTAGTATTGGAATGGAGTGGAGTAATGGTGTTTAAATACGCTCTAGTCAAGTTTCTTTCACTGATTTCTGTGTGATCAATTCTTGGATGGTGGAGCAAACTGGAGTGCCTGGAGAAAACCAACGACCTTCTACAAGTGAATTGACAAACTTTCTTACACTAGGATCAGTACTGAGTGGGATTCCAACCCAGGCAAAGAGAGGCTCTGTGATCCATAAGCACGCGGTTTAGACCACTCGCCCACAGAGTCGCCTTGCTAATATAATGAAGTCCTGAGTTCAATTCCATTGTTGCATATGGCAGCTTGTCTGACCCTTGAGTCAGATGTGCAACAGGTTGGTCTCCTAGTGGAACCAGATAATTCAAGATTAAAATTAATTTACAAAAAAATAAAATAAAATAAAGGGAGATATGTGACAGACATGACTAGATTGTTGGACTTGTAGATAAGTCAGTAGTATAATTTGTTGTAACTACAACATTTGATATGTAGTCTTACCACTAGCTTAATTTCCAAATAAATTGGTATCTTTTGTATTGAAAAATATGTTTTTATATTTTTGTGGTAGCTCTAAACTTGAGGAAATTATGAAATTTTTTAAAGAAAGGTGAGCGTTGAGACCCACTGGCCTCTTGTTTTTATTGATATCCATGCAAATATAAACAATGGTCAGTTCAAATGTGTTCTTCTTACTGATTACCTTTAAAAAGAGGCAATGAGGCAGATGAATCATAAACTATTTGAGTGTATACTGATTGTCAGTTGCTACTTTTGTGGCCAAGATGACAGAGTGGTTGAGGTTTTAGCCTTCAGAGGCAAAGTGTCTCTGTCCATAACAAATAAGAATGTTTTTTCCTTGTTGTAGGGTCTTACTAGTTAGCTCTATAACAGAATAATGAACCAAGTAGTCTTTGATGTTTATTGTGGGCGAGTGTATTATCAGGTCACCATATGTGTGTACTAGTACAATACAGCTAAAAAATGTCTGTAAAAAGACCATTTTTCTGTAAAGTCTATATATATCTTTGCCCAAAAAGATGAACTTTATGTACATGTCAGTTCTGGAATGGTGGAGGAAACCACTGACTTTCGGCAAGCGAACTAACAAACTTTCTCACATTAGCATCTGTCCTGAGTGGGATTCGAACCCAAGTGTTGAGAGGCGCTCTCAGCCACTCAGCCACCTAGGCCCCTGAACACATGGAAATTGAACTGAAAAAAAAATCTTCACATAACCAGAAAGATTTTGATAAGGTGTTTAATTTCAAAGATTTTTTGTGTTTATCAGAGAATATTTCAGTGTCTTTGTGTACCAAAATCTTGATGTCTGAAAATAACTAACATGTAAGTAAAATAATGTGACAATATGTAATACATCTAATGAATGTTGAGATTGTAAAAAAGTGTTAATACACAATATTAGATTATTTGTTAACAATTCCTCACATAATAGATTTCTAACTGTATATATGATTAACATAGACACTAGCATTATCTTTGCAAAATTTTACTCTGTTATTTTTTTTTTTTTTAAATTGATTCTTCTAAAAAATTATTTACTATGCGATAAATACATATCAACACATGATAAAATAAAAAAAGTTTTGATAATGCATATAGTATAAAAAGTAACTATTAAGGTATGATGGAAAACCATTATATGGTAGCGTCAAATTATTGTATGAAAACACTGGTGGCAAGCCTGGAATGGTCGGAATTCCTGGAGGAATTGATACAGAAGGTAATTATCAAGAAATTAGATAACTACTGACTTAATGATTTTTTCATTGCAAGTACACTATTATTGTAAATGTTGATGAACTAAGCATTGAAGTTGATTACATGCATGAATTTTTTTACATGGTTTCCGAGGTTGCTTCGAACATTAAAAAACTGTAACCAGAGTACAAATTGCTTAGGTTGACTATTTTATTCAGTCTGTGTCCATCAAGTCGCAAAATTGCTGTTTTTTTAATATGAAGCCAAGTCCACATTGATGCTATTGAAAAACGCGTGTGCTAGATTTTTAATGGATAATGGAAGAACAATAATTAATGGTTAGTAACTAGGTAAAATTTTCATTTTAACTACAACAATAAAAATCATTTCAGCATTAATTGTCTCTATGAAAACAAATTCTTTAAGCCAATAAGGAAAAAATATTTTAATGGTAGATCAATCACTTTAATTGAATATAAATTTAATAAAATCTATTTTCTTTAGATCCTTCCACAACATTTGTTTTGGAAGAGCAAGAAGCAGAAGATGGTCCAGTTCAAACTATCTTCTCATTTATAACTGATAATTAAGAATTTACTGTGAAGCAGTTCATTACAATTTATAAATTTTGGTTAAATGTCTGGTAATTCTGAATATACAGGAAGTCAATTCTTATATCTTTTAAATTTTATTTGAAAAAATTAGCAATTTTGTAGAAAAAAAAATACAATTTTCTTGCTCTAAAATGATGTATATTGACATTTATATCTGAAACCAGGATATGATGTTTTCTTCTGATGTTGGGTGGAATTGAATTAAAAATTAAATTCTGTAAAAGAATTTATTTTCAAATTAACTGCTTATTTTATTTAACATTATATACTTTTTCAACTGCAATTAGAGTTTTAAAAACTTACAAATTGCAAAAAATATTGTTGATTTGATTGATCTCCATAGATCATTATCAATTTTCCTGGCTGTAAGAAATTGTTTTAAAACTTTTACTAAGTATTTTGTGAGCTCTTTGGTATTATTACTTATGCACAAGTCAATTACTACTTCTTAATTTACATTCGTAAATTGCTCTAATATATATACGGTATCTTATATAGTCCCATTGCTATTCTTTGTCAAGGGCAGATTATTTCTACACAAGATAGAAATCATGTAGTTATCCAATGACTATCCAACAAATTAACATGTGATGTACTAAATTTATAGAATTACTACAAAAACTTTTGTATCATGCTTTTTTTTTACTTCTTTTTTTTTAGAGTCTACTACAACATCAGCACTATGCCAGTCAACAGAAACAGGAGAATCTTATGCTTTTGCACTTTCTCAGCCAGTCTCTAAAAGCAAATCTTTCAGAAAAAGATCTGCTGAAGATTTACTTTTAGAGACTGAACGTGAACGGGCAAAAGCAGAAATTCTAAAACTAAAATAAGAAACAAAATTATTAAAAATGAGGAGAATTTATGAGAAAAAAAAATTAATATCTGAAATTGAATATTGGCAGATTAAAAAGCAATCTTTATCAAAGTAAAAAAATGACAAGTAATGTTGTACCCATTGTAAATGTAAAGTTTACAGAGTACTTGTAAGAACGTTTTTCAAGTATAGATGTGTTAAATGCCATTTCAACAAACAATATTAAAAATGCATCAAAATGTTGACAGAATTTAAAAAATTTAGCATTTTGTTAGTGTTATGACATTATTTCGTATAGCCTCAAAATAGGCTTTTTTGATTTGGATCTCTGGTTGAGATGTATGTATTACAACTTCATGGATATTTTTCTTATTTTGAGAAAGATTTCTATCAAACTTTGGTTAAAGTCATACTCAAGTTTGAGAAAAAAAATGTTAGAACTGAAAATTGTTACAGGTACTCTTTAGTTATAATCTGTAAATTATAATTTTATTTCCTTAATTTAAAGCTGCATTGAGTTTTACTATGCATAATTTATATATGGCACAATTTTCTTAACTATGTCTCTCATGAAAAATGTAATACTTGGTTCCATAATAAAACCTTTTCTTAGATTTAAATTAAACAGGGAAACCTTCTGCTAGTTTGATCTACCAAAGATCTTACTTTAGAACATTGATCATGTGATTCGTTATCAGTTTGTCCCAGTTAACCCTTATTCTTTTCTTTGCTGAATCTGTTATTATTCTCATACAAACATGTTTTTTTCTGCTGATGCCATTGTTTACATACATGTGGTATTTTCATGTATGTTCCAAGTTGATAAATTGGTAAACTTAATGCAGCTTTATGTGTCAATATATCAGGAAAACAAATGTGGAACATATATGTTCTCTTACAGCATCACCATCAGTTGCTCTTAGCAGCGGAATTTCAAAGTTATTTTCTTCAATGATTTCTTCCAAATCACTCTGTATAATATCGCCACTTATATATTATAATGAATATTTTAGTACATTCCTGGGTTACACTCTTAAACCAAGTTTAAGACATGGGAATCTTCGTTTTAAGATGCCAAAGGTTTGTTCAATCAAAACCCTTGTTTTACAAAGGTCTTTGTTGAACGAAACCTTTGGCTGGGTATCTGTTACAAGGTATGGTGTCATTAAAAAGGGTCTGCACTTATAACCGCTATCCCCTAGCAACAACCCATTGTGTTTTCCCGAAAAAGAAAATGTAATGTATTAGATAGTGTATTAGAAAATATGTTAAAATATATAACGAAATAGGAAAACTAGGGATTTTTAGATTTTCAATTTTTATTCGATTTGGTTGAATACTGCACATATGGCATAGCATAAGTGTAAGTGTGTTATTTGTATATGTGTGCCATTAAAATCTATTTCCTCCAACATATATAGTCAATTTCTTTATCTGTGCTCTAGAGCACAGCTCTAGAGACTACAATAAAATTGATAGCTTAACATCATGTAAAAACTTTTCTTAGGAGTTATTCCCCTTGATAATAATTGAAATTCTCTAGAATCTTGAGTAGATAACTTAATGTTCTATATATCAAAACCAACATGGTGGCTTAGTTGGTAGAGTGCTTGCTTTGGGACCATGTAAAGTACTAAAAGTACTTGTCTGATAAATCAGCCCATTAAATTCACAAGTTTGGATGTTCTTTTGTTTTTTCTGTTTTATACTTGTATATTACCATTTTCAAAATTTCTGCAGAGACTGCTGTTTTTAAAAATGCGCTGATCATGTGCAGATCCTGGCCAGTTTGCAGCAACACTTGTTATTCTAAATTTGTGATCACATGTCATCTAAAAGCATTACAATAGAATGTTTAATGTATGTAAAAAAGGAAATAATTTGTTTCATATAATTTGATATACAATCCCAATGTTTTTCTGTGTAAAGTCTTGAGACCCAGTTTCCTTTGGCAAAGTTTTTGCTGTAGGTCAGCATTTTTAAAATGATTGGAACCATATAGACACACTTTGTCACATGAAAGACAGAGTCTACCTGGTATTTATCTTTGAAGGGGAAAGCAAAATAAGTTTAATATTTTAGAGAAATTTAATTTATTTTTGTTTAAAATTTAATTTTGTCAGAAGTGTCATTTCCCCCAATTTTCTGCTCGCCTTGTGAAGCCGAGCTTATGGCATGGCATTATAGCTACTTTTAAGTGACTAGATATTTCTGATTAAGTATTATGGCATATCTAAACTTGAAAAAACTTGGAAAGTTTATGTTATTGATATATTGTCTATTGCACTTCGCAAACAATTTTGGACATATCCTCTGATGAGCATTAAGGCCCATGGGCTTCTTGTTTCTTTTTTTTTAACACTAAGATCATTTCATAGATCACTATATTTCATTATATAGATTAAAGCTTCTCCAAGCACCTAAGTTTGAAT
Source organism: Tegillarca granosa (assembly GCA_029721355.1). NCBI lineage: Eukaryota > Metazoa > Mollusca > Bivalvia > Arcoida > Arcidae > Tegillarca > Tegillarca granosa. Next base: position 9,892,583 of record CM056612.1, on the reverse strand, counting down.
CCCACTTGAGCTTATTGTAAGGAAAAGTTGTCAGTTAACTGGTCAAAGATCAGTTTTTTATTTGGCATTCTGGTGTTCTCCACCATAATGACTGCCTTGTTAAAAGTGACAGCTTGGGTGTAAAACTCCATCAGTCCATTCTGAAGTATGTTTGCTGGTGTTCAGCTGAAAAATAAATATTTTATATAAATTGTTATAAAATGCATTTAAAGGGGCCTCGGTTGCAGAGTGGTCTAAAGCTTACGGATCACAGTGCCTCTCACCACCTGGGTTTGTGCTTGATCTTAACATAAACAATATGTGTTACATATTTAAGAGCTTTTTGATTTTTTTGGTTTATCATGTTTTTATCTATAATATTTATATCTGAAATGAATTAACAAGTTTGATATTTAATCAATAAGCGCACCTTTTTACTAATACATTTTTTAATATCAAAACATTTCAAGTTTTTAAAGTGTTTCTTTGCATTTAAGTTTTTATCATTTCCATCAGGCGCATTTCAACGAGTAATTAGGTCGAAATATGTATGAATTTAATCAATGTCATTTGCTTTTTTTTTAAAAACTAATTTGTATTTATTTTATATATAACAGAAATATCTGTTAAATTTGGATGTGCTAGATGTGCACATTTCGGAAAATCATTCCTCATCAAAAAGTTGGATAGATAAACAACATAAGCTAAACGGTTAAAAATTAATTGATCTAATGTTCCAAAATTATATGAATTCAAATCCAGTTAAAGGAATGCTTTGCATTAGGGAACAAACCTTAGTTTTAAATTATTTTAAAGAATTTAGACGGCTGAAAATGTTGCTATTTGGTACTACTCAGTTTAATAAATATTCAAAAAGTAAAACAATTTTCATTCAGGAATAACTATTTGACGCAAATTGGAATAAAAACAATACCTGTTATTTCTTCTTTTAATCATAATAATTATAACAATAACAGCTGCTGTTATGACAGCTACAGCGACAATTGGCCCTGCTACAGCTCCAATTAATCCTGAGGTATTTTCTAGCAGTCAAAAAAATAAAAGATTCTTTAGATTTAATAGTTGGACAATAGCAAACGACTACGAAAATGTTAAAACAACGACTTAAAAATTTTAATAAATCATATAATTTTCTTAACAACAAGAACATTTTACATTATGTATTCTCATTATTATCAATAAACAGAAAAAAATTACCATGAATATTTGTTTCTGATACATAATTTTTCAATATTTCAACACACTGATGAATCTTTAGCTTGAAATACTCAAACAAATACTTTTGCTAACAAACATTCACAAACAAGTTTACTTACAAAATTTTTTATGCAAAAATTTTCTTTTAATCACTGTTAGATAAACCTTAAAAAGTTAACAAACTTAACAATAGGATCAACAACGCACAGGGGGTAAAGATATATTTTTTTCAAACAGAGAATGTTGATGCAGACAAGTCTAACAATTTAATAATTTATATTTCTTGTATTATTTAAATTCTACATCCAAAAATTTACACATACTAAATAATTGACAATGCATAGTTCTAAAATATCTCAGAACATGTTAGAATATAGAATACATACGTGGCTGAACCGTGGTAATAGCAATTGCTTGAGATTCTATGCATCCCCCCTTTGTGCACACAAATGTATAAGCTCTGTCCGAGCATACATTCCTGAACGACTTGAAGTCAATGAGCTCGCATACATAAACTATCATGAACGGGCCTCATAATTGAGATGTATTGTCCATATGGAATGCAACTTCAGTGCATTTATTGTTTAATCAAATTACTAACATGCAAGACATCATTTTGAATGTGTACAAGAGATAACACTATTAATTTTACCACCAGTAATACTTTTTCATAATGTTCTCTCTCTCTCTCTCTCTCTCTCTCTCTCTCTCTCTCTCTCTCTCTCTATATATATATATATGAAATTTAAAAAGCCTAAAAAACCTGAAAGTATAATGACTTAATGAAAATTAAAGATGCTAAAATATCCATGACATGAAAACTACAGCAAAAGATTCAGAAAAAAGGACAAAAATTGAAAAAAGACATGGGGAAACTTATTTAGATAGACACAAGACAGACAGAAAATCTGGTTGCAGTGTATTTCCTGAGCCTGTACTTTATTGACAAGAGGATACAACAAAGTTTACTGTTAGGTAAATGAGAAATTTTTTAGAGATATATGTATATGAATATGAATATGAAGTGTAATTGGCTCTGTAGTAGCTATTCTCAAGTTTCTGTTAAACTGTAAAAACTTACTGGTAAGATGTCCCGGGTTTAAGAGGTCCATTACAGTAACTATTCTCAGGTTTCTTATCACATGTTTCGTCTTCACCAATAGTGTAACTTATATATTCATGTGTACTTCTTTTCCGTACTGTCACTGTGGTGTATAGAAAATACATAAATTGTTTTTTGAATAATAGGAGTGAAGTGGAATTAGTATATAGTGACAAGATTCTTTTACTTATATTCTTCTTATTATTATTTTCTTGTATTAGCCTGTTAACTCTTTCCTCCTAGGCGGCCATATTGGATTGATTCCCTAAGCACTTGTTTGACACTGATTCCCTGAGACATAACTGATAAGAACAAGTGAAATTTCACCTAGGGTCACTTAAATTGTAATTGTAAAATAAAATACAAAGCTGTACTCACCAAATTTGCAGGATACATTCCAGGCATATTTTCAAACACAGACATTTCAAAATTTTTCATATAATTCCAAACCAATGGAAAAATTACACTTACTTTTATGCAAAATTGTCAGTTCCTCCAGTGTAAATACTTACCTGCAGTAGATATACTCACTGAAATATTTGTATTTTTCACTTATTTTTTTTTAAGCCAACTGTGGAAAATGTTCCAAATGATATGGCTTAAAGCATGTAATGCAAAGGTTAACATTACACTGCTCACAACCTGATTTTGGTTCCCTCCTGATTTTTTGTTTCGCACACTGTTTACCCGTACGTTTCTTTGCAAGCTCAGTTGGCCAGTGCATCATTCCCTGTGCAAGTCTTACTTCCTCCAGGGGTCTTTTTCTTTAATGTGAGTATTCCCCAAGTAGTTGGTGGGCTAATTTCTGTCTAAAATCCAGCTGGGTTCTTTGTTTTTCTCTGCCACGTCTGGATATTAGTCTATGATTGGTTGACTCTTTCATCAGAACATATGCCGAACAAATAGCAACATCAATCAGAAAACAGAATAAATATTTCCACCATTTACTGGCTTTCCTCCCAATACCGTAGTTAGACCGCAACTGGTCGGCTCTGTCTACACCATTCATGTGTTCTGTATAGTTTCGAATGGACTGTGGACAGGGAACGTCGCGCAAGGTGCCATCTTTCTGCTTACGTTTCACAGTTGTCATTTGAGAAGGGTTAGAGTTTGTAGTCAGTAAGGTAACTGTCCTTTTATCATGCCAGGCTGTGGCAACCATGTTTCCCTTTTGCATCTGTACTAATTCCCCCTGTTTTTTCAATTTTGTTGATGTAACTGCCTGTGGCAACCCCTTCCTATGCTTCCGTATAGTTCCACAAGCATATGTACCATGCTCCAACAATTCCGCAAACAGAGGAACAGATGTGAACAGATTATCACAATAAACATGATGATTCTGTCCCCAAATGTCTCTGGTCAAGTCTTTTACAACCCGCTCCCCTAAGCCTTCTTCAGTCTGGTTGGCAACTCTTCCAGTGTAAACTTGAAAATCATTCACATATCCGTTGTGTGGATCTGCCCTCATCCATACTTTTATACCTCGCTTTGTTGGTTTCAGTGGCACATACTGTTTGAAGCCAAGTCTGCCTGTGAAAGCAATCATGGCTTCATCAATTGATGTTTCACAGTGGGGACTGTACTGGGACTTCAAGTTCTGTCTTATTTGTTCCAAAATTGGCCTAACATGGGCTAGTTTGTCATGTCCTGGTTGACCGCGGGCTGGATTCTGGCTAACATCAGCAACATGGAAATACTGACTCAATTTCTCAAGCCTGTCTCTGCTAATTTTTCCCCTGATTCCAGTTGATCTAAGCAAGTTATCTTTAGCAAAATACATGTCCTGGTTTGGTACACAAACTATTCCCATGATGATCTGAAAGGCAAGAAATGCCTTCATTTCAGCTGGAGTTGTATTTCGCCATTTTGGATCTGGCCCTTTGGACTCTGCATACTTGTTCGTCTCGTTTGCCAAAATTTGAAACAAATGTTCGTCAAAAAGTAAAAAGAAAAAATCAATTTCTTTTTTGTCTGCGTCAAGAACAGTTTTTGGACCGGGATTGCCTCGAAAATTGTAAATATTTACATCCGAAAGTCGGTCTGTCCATTGTAGTTGTTCATTCTCGTCGATGTTTACTGCCCCGTTTCTCGCAAAGTGTGCGAGTGGAATGTCGTCCTCACTATCAGAATCTGAGTCAAAATCACTTACATCAATATCTGATAGAATTTCTAATTGCCTTTCGTAACGTTCCGCAGCCTTATTGAAATCATTTTCATCGAAACCTTCGAAACTCACATCACTCTCACTATCAGACGCCATGTTTTCAAGTGAAAATTTTCATTCAAATAAACCGCAAAAAGATAGCGTGGGTCAAGGATAAATAACAATGCCCGTATGAAAAAAATATTTATAAAACTCTTTTTGATTGGATTAAACTGAAAGGGAATCCCGATTTCAACCAATCACTGATGACTTTACATCCAAGTTCAACATATGGGAATGCCCGACTGTAGTCGTGATCCGACTGTGGAAGCTTGTTGTTTACAACGCCTGTAGTCGGGATTCGACTGTTAATGGAAATATTTATCACGCCTGTAGGCGGGATCAGGGAGGAAAGAGTTAATTTCCATTTACCTGCTAAATGTGAGATGTTCAAATGGCTCATTTAACCTGTAAATTTAATTTCTTTCAACTTTGACATAATTTTAAAAGAGAACTTTTTCGATTGCTCTTTGATGTTATTAACTAATTTTTGGTTATTAATAAATAAATGGTTTTATCTTAAATAGTTGATGTCTTAAAAAGAGTTGAATTGTTTCAGGCCCCAGTAGGTTCTAATTATATTGTGACAGTCAGTTTTTGTACCGTGGTGGAAAGTGGAAATCCCATAGAAAACCATCAACCTTCACTAAGCAAACCTTCTCACACTAGAATTTGGCAGTGTGGGACTGTAACCTAGGCAGTGAGAGGCACACAAGCTTGTGCTTTAAACTACACAGCCATCCAGCTATCTTAATTTCATCTGAAACATTGTTTAAGTCTTTTTTAAAAAAAATTGTTTATTAAACAATCACATCAATAAACTAAAGAAAGTCATAATCAGCTACATGTAACTACTGAAGGTGGCTGTTGTCTGGCTATACCAAAGAGGTTCTACACATAATGAACAATAGTTTTAAGTCTAACCACATACATCATACAGTTTCGGCAAATGATAATTTATGTTTACTAATAATTAAGACAACTTTGAAATGCCATCAAGGAGATTTAAAATCTTAACATTACTGTACATCAAAACTGATAAGAATGATTTTACTAGAGGCAAATATGATCCATTAGACCTCTTAGATTTACTAGTTACCTTAAGTTTCATTTAATTTTGGAAATGAGAAATTCATAAACGTCAATATACAAATTTATGGGCGACATGTTATGTAAAAAAAAAACATGTACTCAAAGCTGATAATGATAATGATATTGATAATGAAACATAATTATGACCTGAAAGAAAAATATGATCATTACCAAGTTTGTTGCATCATACCTATGCAAAGAAATACAGGTAATCATAAAATTTAATTTTTTCCTCTTCTTTTTGCTTCTTGTCTTCAAAGATTAAAAGTCAATACCTAAAATATCTATAGCCTTTATATATTTTGTTTACTCTACCAATTAAACAAAACTTTTTATGAAAGCCAGGGGCTGGCTTACACATAAATAAATAATGCCAATAAAAATTGACAAGATGTACATTTAAAACCCAATTATGTTAATATTAGCCTTTATAAATCATAATATATTCTATACCTTTCTTTGTGTTCTGCAACCATGAACTATTGGTTGGTTTGTAACAATTTTTAAATCCATCTATTTTAGCTTTCTTCCATGTAGTAAATACGTTGTAGTCAGTGTACTGTCTTTGTGTTGTAACTAGAATATGAAAATGAAACATTAACAAGCTCATTTAAATGGGTTTGTCATTTATAAATTTAATAATAACAAGCTCTTTCTGATAAGATCAAGATTGGTTGAAAATTTTTGTTGTTTTACAACCCAGCCCAATCAAGGCTGTCAGTGCAGACATACAGTGGATAATGTCTTCATGGAGAAAACCATCTACATGTATCTTCTTCCAGTGATTAAAATATTTGTCTGAGTGGGGTGCTAGCCTACATGTACATTGTGAGTGGCTCTGTAACCTAAATTTTCCACCACTGGGTCACTAAAACTCCTCTTATAATGATAAGACAGTGTAATGAAATAAAGTTTAATGTTTAATCTAGAAACAGTTTGGGGAGGTGCTGACCTGTAGATTATGAGAATGGATGACAGTGCTACAACCTTACAGTAACATTTTTAAGGTTAAAAGTACTCAATGTTGTACTATAAATTAATTCTGTTTCATATTAAATACTTCAGCACTGGATAATTTTTTTTTAAATGTTATAATAGCTATAATAACACACATAATGCCAAGGCCAGTCAGATGACAATGACCACTATCATATTTATACCTTGTGTTTTTTCAAGACACAAAATGATGCCATTGGCAACAATTTGGCCATTTTCATCTGCTGTTAACTGATTTTGGTACAGAACAATGGTAGCTGTTGTTTCTGTTGGTGGAATCTTTATGTCATTCTGTATTACCTTAATGTCAGGTGATGAATCCAATTTTGGTGGTGCTATAGAAATACACAATCATAAAAAAATAATATTCAGTGCTACCAACAGACAATGTGGTGGACTGGTTTTGTCTGACAGCAGGCTAGTGATTTAAGAGCTGTGAGTTTAAACCCTAGCCTGTCCATGTGGTATGGTCATGAGCTACATAATTTCAAAATCTCTCATTTACCCAACTACTAAATAAATGGGGAACAGCATAAATGATAGTAAAGGTAGGGAGGACAGTAATTCAATATATAAGACTTTTATGTAACCTATACATGAATACAAAGAACAATAGTGAACTTTTATCCACTTCATGTAATCTAAACCACATTAACACCAGCTTGATTATATATAGCAGTCTGCAAGGTTGAGAAAGACATTAACTTCACAATATTAAAAAAAGAAGTTAAAAAGCCCCTACTAATTCTGATTTATAGGGTACGCCAGCAAACAACACATACCAATTAACATTTGTGCAGAAAAATTATTTTCATGAAAGTGGGATCTCATCAATCAACATTTTCTCATATACATTGAACTAACTCTTATTTATTCTAGAAAATGGCAACAAATACGTTGTTTAAAATTTTCTGCACAAACATTAAAAAGTATTGATCACCTGGTTCACTGACAAAACCTACTGCAACAAGAATTTATAAATAAGATAGAAACAGATATCTTTATATGCACACTTATATTTCATAAAGCTGAACAATACAATTAAATAGAACATACTGCAAGGACAAAACAACATATATCAACCATTACAATTAAATGCTACAGCAACACAAATACTGTTAAATAAATCTAGTTTTATTTGTGGTAAACTTAAAATTGTTTATTATGCTATCAAACATTTTTCACAAAATTTATAATTTGTGTAAAATATTAAATAATCATGTACTTATTTACTACAAAATAAAATTTGTTCTGGCTGTAGATCAAACAATAAACTGCACATATAGGGTCACGCACTGAGCTAGGCCAGTAGAGATCTACACTGAATCTTTTAATTGCTTCCCTTACCACAGCTGAGACTATATTGACAATTCAATCTCACAAATGAAAATGAATTTAAAGCTCAGTTGAGGTTTTTGCTTTAATACCTTTAATATGATAGTCCCTTAGTGTATGAATTATTCCATCTTTAACTTATACTCAGTTTCATAAATCAACAAAAATAACACCTCACAAAAAAGTCAGAAATTAAAAATGTGAAAATTAAACCCAGTGGAATTTAGTACATTTACGGTAATCTTAAATTTGTACATACATGTAGTACCTAAAATTTTGGTAAAAAGATAAAACAAGAGGCCCATGGGCCTTAACGCTCACCTGAGAATCTTTGCAAAAATACTTACAATATTCTAATACAATGTATATATGCCTATGCAAAAATTGAAAGTTTTCAAGATAAACTTTCAGTCCTCTTATGCATCTATGACTTTTAAATCTATGACCTTCAACCATATATATCAAAATGATCTTTATATCAATATCTACAACATTTTAATTTACATGCCTATACAAAAAGTTTATAGTTTTCAAGATAATTAACGATATCAATCTTCTTATCCATTTATGACCTTAACCTTTGAACATATGACCCTGAACCATATATCAAAATGATTGTCATATCAATACCTACAATATTCTAATATATATGTCTATACAAAAAGGTAATAGTTTTCAAGATGATTAACAATGTCAGTCTTCTTATGCATCTATAACTTTTTACATGTATGACCCTAAACCATATATCAAAATGATCTTTATATCAATACCTACAATATTCTAATATACATGTCTATACAAAAAGTTTATAGTTTTTCAAGATAATTAACAATTTCAATCTTCTTATGCATCTATGACCTTAACCTTTGAACATATGACCTTTAACCATATATCAAAATGATTGTTATATCAATACCTACAATATTATAATATATATGTCTATACAAAAAGTTTATAGTTTTCACGTTGATTAACAATGTCAGTCTTCTTATGCATCTATGACCTAACCTTTAAACTTATGACCTTGAGCCATATATCAAAACGATCTTCATATCAACACCTACAATATTCTAAAATAAATGCATATACAAAAAATCAATAGTTTTAAAACTAATGCACAATTTTAGTATTTATAAGCAAAAAAATAACATTTAGGGGGCAACAACTCCTACATGTATTATCATATAGTTACGAAACTTGGTACCTTGTTAAATTGTGTCATGCTGAACATTTAAACAATGTTTTGATATTATATATTTCTTACAGTTTTGAAGAAAATAGCCTAAAACTTCACAAATCACAAACAAGCTCATGACCTTGATCTTTTACCTTGACCCCATTTGAAGGTTATTTCAAGAAAAAGTCAAAACCCCATGTCATTATCTACTAATATAGTCAAGTTATAATAATTTGAAGCCATTTTACGACAACAACGATGACAGACAAACTTTGATTAGAAAAGCCCACACTTTGGCTCAGGTGAGCTTAGCAAACAAAACTACAATTACCAGAAATAATTAAAAAGAACCCTAACAAAACTGAAACAATTATTCATAATGCAAACTGGACATATATAAAATCAAAAGCAATAACAGGACTTCTATTCTTCTATAAATATAAAAATCATACATAAAGGCGTTTCCTCTCTTTAAATCATTTTTGTTTCATTAAGATACTGCAAAACCTTACCCACTTAAGAAATAGTTTATGTATTTTAATGGCTATAAAATCTTTGAACAAATTTATCAAAGTCTTGAAAAAATGATGTAACAGTGATGTCCAAATCATTCACATGGCTACTTTATCATTGTTTTTTCTGGAATGATGAAAATTTAGATATCACCAGTTGTTACTGATTTAACTTAATATAAATACTTACGACCAGGTGGGGCATAATACAATTCTGAGCTTTTGATACCTGTCTGGTTTTCATTGTTTATAGCATACACCTGTAAGAAAAAAAAAGAAAAAATGGGTCAAAGACTCAATGGGCCTGGTTGTTTTATTTAAATTTCTATTGAATGGGTGTTAAGTGTGGAAGGAATTTTAAATAATTGCACAAAGCAAGGTGCACAAGTTGTTTTTTTAATACTTCACAGAGAGTCATGATAAATGGGGAATAGGTCCAACAATGACAATATATATGAAAGAGTAATGAAACAAGTATATATATATGTATTAGGAAAATCTCAATCATTTTAACATTTTCTAAAGCTACAGTTAATTGAAAAAATGTGCACCAGAAACTTTACATTGGATTGAACTGGATGAGATAGACAGTACAGGACAGATAGGCAACAGGGTGAAACATTAGCTTTCCACACTTTCATCCAATAGAATGGGGCGCGGAGTTGCAATTACTGCAGGGGGGTCATTTATTAAACACCAAGATATAACTTTTGATTGCCCGGGTTTATTTCGTCCCGATCAAGTTCATCTGTCTGACATTGGTAATGCAATTTTTTTCAATGATTTGCAATATTGTCTAGAGTCATTCTTCACTTCTTCTGGTTGTTGTGGGTAAGACAGAGCTGTATAGACATCTCTGTGTGGCAGTACATGGCGGACAGACATTTCTATTAGAATTTAATTAATTAAAATAGTATTATAATATTCAGTCAATTACTTTGTCAAAGCCCTGCTAAGGTTGGATCCTAGAGGGCGGAATCTCGCCATGGACGTATCCTGGGGGTTCAGGGGCAAAACTTTAGGTGGGTTAAAACCACGATCCAGCAGACAAAGATAGAGCCAAGGGAGGCTACTGGAGCAAAGCTGTTGCTGTCTCCGACATTTTTCATCTACGGATTATCCTGTTTCCTGTGTATGTTTGGTAAGTACCAATAATCAATAATAAAATTATGGCCTTAATGCTAGCGACGAGACAATTTTGACATTAATTTTAGAATTAATCTTTACACACACGTGTGTGTGTGTGTTTTGCATTGTTCGAGTACATGTACGCATTGTACCAGTGCTTACCATTGACTGTCTTTAGAGTTCTTTATGTAAATCTTATAATATGTCTTAAAGAATCCCTTTATAACGCTGTTTGAATTATAAGATTTTGAAATGTTTTTGGTCTGGCTTTACAATTTTATTGCAAAATTTCATATTTAATAAGCTGTCCTCCATTTAATACTTCTTAGTCTAGAGTTTTGTAATCAGTGATCAGAAAATGCATTTTTCAGTTTCAAAGTGTTTGGGTAAACTTGAAGTTCTTATTACAAATTTATTGCATGAAATAATTGTTTAGTTGCGTTCAAAAAGTAGGTACCCCGTTCAAAAAACTTGCTTAAAAGTGACTAAGTTTCAAATCTGGAAAAATGAAAAAAAAATCTTGAAATATTTCCAAAAAGTCAGGTGCACATCTTCAATATATATAGAGGCATTCTGTGAAGTTTTAAGGCTTTTGTTTGAAAATGTAAGAGGTGTTGATTTTACAAAGTAGGTACGCCAAGTTCAAAAAATTCTAAAAAGTGACTAAATTCCAAAGTCTGGAAAAATGGCAAAAAAATCTTGAAACATTTCCATAAAGTCAGGTGCACATCTTCAATATATATAGAAACATTCTGTGAAGTTTCAAGGTATTCGGTTGAAAACTGTAAGAGGAGTTGAGTTCACAAGGTAGGTACCCCCCAGTTCAAAACTTGCTAAAAAACGACTGTTTTCAAAGTCTGGAAAAATGGGTAAAAATCTTGAAATATTTCCATAAGGTCAGGAGCACATCTTAAATTGAATATAAAAACATTCTGTGAAGTTTCAAGGTTTTTGGTTGAAAACTGTAGGAGTTGAGTTCACAAAGTAAGTACCCTATTTTTCCTGCCCAACCGCCCGCCCGCCCGCCTGCCTGCTCGCCCGACATTCACCATACTATAAACCGTATTTGTACTCTGTGCAACCTGGCCAAAAATGAGTTTAACTTCATAGAAAAATGTGCATAATTATAAAGATTTTATAGACAAACTGAAAAGTTTGAAAATTTTCTAATAAATGCCCTGTTATTTCACTTTTCTTTTAGATATAATAAAAATAATAAACTCAACATAAATGAGTAAATAAGTTTTTCATATTTCATATAAGAAACAGTTTCAACATTTATGCAATATTAAATTGAATATGATCATAAAAGATGGAATGTCATTGTGCATTGGTCAATACTTATGATTTATATAGCAGACTTTTGAGACTGACCTTGTAAAAATGGACTTTTAGAAATTCTTGAAAACAAGACAAAGTACTTATATTATGATTTTTAAATTTTTTTTTATATATTATTAATATAATGTATACAGTCAAACCTGGTTAATTGCATAGCCACCGTGATTCAAAATTATATGTGATTAACCAATATATGCGATTAAGTGGGTTTGATATTTTTCACAAATCGACACAACTTATATATATATATATATATTGTATACACATACCTCAATATAGTAATAGTTTTCTGGTTGTACATCAATGGATTCTGTAAATCCGTCCTCATTCTTAAGAGAATGGCTTAAAGTCTTGCTTGCTAGAGTCTGTGAAATAATTTATGGAAACTGATAAAATTTCAAAGATTTTAAAAGATGTTAAAATATTTCTAGATTGACATTATTATAGCTTAATTTGATGAAAACAGCTAACAAATAGCAAATTTATACTTATGATTTATATATATATATATATCAGGGGTCCGGAAACGCTCATATTTGCCGTACATGTCCGACAAAAAATATTTTTGTCCGATGTGAAAAATCACTTGTCTGACATTTTTAGTTTAAAATAGAAATCAGTTAATCGGACATGTGTCATCAACACCGACATTACAAAATCAACACTATGTGGACACATAAGCCTGACCACATGCACTTAAATAACCTCTAGGTTTAAAATCTTTTTGATATTAAGAATTAATTTTTTTTTTTTAAATACATTGTCAATAACAACCTTCCGGCACCCGAGTCAAAGTTTTCTGGAGCCCTGAAATATATATGACAAAATTTATACTTATGATAAATATATGCCTATGTAAAAAAAATAATAACTATTACAAATATAATATAAATTCTGAGAATACTTGAAAAATATGTTTTCACTCTTTTTATTTTACTTAAAATTCTTAAAATGAGTTTTTTGATTGTGGAGTTTAGTAACTGTTTCTTCTTTTTCTTTTTAATCCAGTCAAAATTAGTTAAATTAATTTGTGGAAGTCACTTCTGCAATTGACAGGAAATTAGAAATAAGATGATAGAGGAAACAAGAGTGTCGTGAAGTTTAACTTTGCCTTCCAGAAGAAAAAAAACTTTTCCACCCTAACTTCTGCTGAGAGTGAGATTTAAACCTAGGCAGTGAGAGGCAGGCTAATTGAACAGTCAGAGCTTAAGACCTCTCTTATACTAAGGCCCCTGTGGGCATCAAATAATTTAAACCTTATTTATTCTAATAATCAAAGTAATAAACATTTTGTCAATTTAAATAACATATCTAAACTTACTTTTTTCATATATTATCAATTGTTTGATAACATTAACTTACCCCTGTTGCATTATGTTTAAATTCATAGCTTGTAATTAAACTGTTCTGATCACGGAGACTTGGTATTCTCCAAGTTACAGTGGCTGATTTGTAATTCCCTTCTGGTCTGGAAACCATGAAATTAGCCACCTTCCCAGGAGCTAAAAATATAGTAAAATATCTGTATTGAAATATAAACATCAACAAGAAAAACAAAGACATTTGAAACCAATGAATTCAAAATGACAAATGCAAGGAATACTTTGTGTATAATGAAAAACTTTTATTAAATCCAAAAAAAATAAGGAATGAAGAGCTAAAATGTCCTGATCAAATACTGAGATTTTAAGTTTAAAATTCTTAATTTCAAACATTTTACATAAATGAGTGCCCCAGACTGCCGCTATATGTGAATTTTTAGAAATATTTAAGAATCAAATGCTTTGAGAAAGACCAGGCTCACTTGTAGACACTGTAGATAATTTTGTCTGTAAAAGCAACATTACCTATACATGTAAATAATAGACAGTAAAGCTCTAATGCTGGAAGTATCATGAGTAAAAAAAAAAATTTCTCCCATATTTTTTACAGTTAAACTTGTATATAAGCACCACCCACCGTACCTGAGAAAGATTGATTTTATTGATTGGATTAGTTATGGTTAATGTTTTACACCCTCGTCAAGTTTCGTTCACTTACTCTGGTATGGTTAGCTTTGGGATAATTGATGAAAAAAAAAGGGGGGGGGCTTCAAAACACTGACCTTAATGAACAGATGGCTGTAGAGCAACAGTGTAAAAAAAGAATTGGACTCAGTACAGCATACTCTCTCTATATTTAATGGACATAATAGCTTACCTGCAGGTTTTGTTTTTTCAGGTTTTACAGTCTTCATGGCACTTTGTCCTTCATTTGTAGATGCTTTGATGTTCATAACATATTGCCAATATTCCTCTAGATTTGTTAGTATTGTGCTTCTCTCGTAAAAACCTAGAATAAAAATATGATACTTCATTAAACCTGAATATATAGAAAATATCTGAAATACTCATTGTTAAGTATCTTAATCTGTGTGTAACAGTTACAGTAACTGTAATGTGTTTTTTGAAGAACAAGAAACATTTGCATGGTAATAAATAAAAAATTCACCCTTTATTTGAAGTAACAGAAAAAAATATCTGTTCTTTCGCATCAGTTGCTTGAAATATCATCATATCCATGTACAAAATTAATGACTCTTGTAGAAATTTAAATACTTCTGTACTTAAACCATACTTCACTGACAAAACAGGTTATGATGACATTTTCAAATCAAATTCCACCAAATTATACATGAATGTATTCATTACTACACTTCATGTAATTTAATTTAATTTCTAAACCTTACATTTTCCACAAGTTTTAAATAAACACGAGTAAAACTTGTCAATAAAAATCCTCAAGGTCATAAGAATGTGTTTTTTTTTTTTTTTTTTTTTTCTTTAAGGTTCTGGTTGTGACTGTCTATAAAAATGTCTGTATGAAAATTTTCATTATGACACTTTACCTTGAATTTCAATAGATTTGTTAAAAGTTTGTTCTCCATTAATAACATCCATCAGATTAATGATGTATTTTGTTATACCAGGTCTTGGCTCTGGAATACTCCAACTCAATTTTATTGCTGTGGTATTAAGTACATCAGCTGATACTTGTGTCAAATTCTGTGGTGCTACATTATAAATAATAAAATATGTTTTTAATCAAAAAATACTGGAGGTTAAACTATTTATCATGTGACAAAGTGATCCTAAATTTTCCTATAAAGTAAAAAAGACAATTAAGGAATAATTGTAATTTTTTTCAGTCTATGGGGTCATATACAAAAAAAATTATAATTATTCCTTATAATTAAATTCAAATTATTATTAAATTCAAAAATAAATACAGTATTTATAACATTAACCTTATCTTTTTATACAACTTCACACATGAAAGAAAGTACAAACTGTGTATTTATCTCAATGCAATGCAGCTGGATGTCCATAACTACCGCCGGTACTTTTGCACGCTAGTTTCACCACCATTTCTAAATTGTTTGGTGCATGTGTGTAGTACGTACATGTATAACTTGCATATATATTTAAATTAATTTTAAACAGAGCTTGTAAACATGCAAACACATCGGAGCGGTACAACACTAATTGCCCACAACTGTGCTTTAAAATATCAATGACGATGGCTTCAAGCTGAGGGAGGGGCAAGATATGTTTGGACAAAAACGAGGCATCGGAGTTTGAAGCGGAAATGTTTACTCGTACAAAAGTATCAATCAATAACACATTGTTACCACTATCAACAATACATCAACTTACAGAAGCCAATAATAAAGTGGTTCCAGCTGGTAGCAAACCGTATGATGTTCCTGTACTTGAGTGGGGACATTTCCCTGTCATCAGCATAACATATCCATAAATAATTGAAATGATATGATGCACATGCAGATTCACAAAACTCAAAATTTGCTGCTGTCATCTCAACCATCATTTATGGCAGCAGATCTTAAGACTAATCCTAAATATTTAACAACTTTGGCGTTTTTAATAATGAAAACAAATGACACTGTTTATGTCAAGTAAGACAAATATGGCGGCAGACCGAGTCTTTCACCTATAGCTAGTTGTCAGGAAACCGACATCAGTGGTTTCTAAGGGGTAATGACGTATCACTTGTGATGTACTAGTATACGGTCAAAAAAATTTGTCTATGACAGCATAGACGTAAAAAAAGGCCAATGGGCCTTAACGCTCACCTGAGGATATCTGCAAAATTGTTTGCAACGTGCAATAGACAATATACCAAGTACACAGAAACTTTACAGACACTCAAGTTAAGAACTTGATCAGAATTATTCAGTCACATTTCATAAATAAGCAGTAATATGCATAAAATAACTGTAGTGCAATGAATAATTTCCAAATCATCAACCAATTTTAGTATACTTATGCAGATATGTCCTTCACCTTTAAACATATGACCTTGAACCATTTATCAAAATGATCATCGTGTTAATACCTACAATATTCTAATATATATGCCTATACAAAAAGTTAATAGTTTTCAAGATAATTAGCAATTTAAGTCTTCTTTTGCAGCTGTGACCTTGACCTTTGAACATATGACCTTGAATCATATATCAAAATGATTGTCATAGCAATACCTACAATATTTTAAAATACATGCGTATACAAAAAGTTAATAGTTAAAAGATATAGTGAAAAATATATAATTTTTAGCAATTTCCCCACTTAGTGCCTTGCCATTTCCCCATTTTGAGCCCCATGGCTACCATTTGTGCAAATCTAAAACAAGATGACCTAAGAATATTATAAATGAAATAACTAAGGTATATCTCTGGTACATTCAGAGGAGAAGGTTTTTAAAGTTTTTCACTATTTCCCCTTTTTGGGGCCCCAAGGGGACATAACTCCTTTATTTGTGCAAATCTAAAAGGGCTTCACCTAGGCATGATGATTACCAAGTTTCATTAAATTTGGCCCAGTGATTTTGGAGGAGAAGATTAAAATGTAAAAACTTTACGCATGACGCACAATGCGTGATACACGATGTATAAAGATGCATAGCAATAGCTCAGGTGAGCTAAAAAGATGACTACTTTGTGAGAAAGCATATTTTCTTGAAATTGTAAAATGATATATTTGGTGATTTTTTATTGCCTGTGACTGTTTTAATAATTATCAAACAAAACACATCAAGTCTTTAGCACATCACCAATGTATTTCATTCATGATATTTTCATATTCATACAGAAACTTTGTTATACTTTCATTGACAGACAAAAATTTGCCACAAAAATCTATGTACATGTCCACAGAAAGTCCATGGAAATTATGCACATGTCCATAGTCAAAAAGTTGGAAAATTTATTTTTCAATGGAAATATACACACTTTCCTTAGATTTTTGTGTTATTTCAGTGGAAATCCATGGATTTTACATGGACATGGATATATGTATATGGACATATCAAAAAGGTTGGAATACCAATACCTACAATATTTTAATAAACATGCTTGTACAAAAAATTAATGGCTTTCAAGATAACTCCCTAATTGAGTACACTTATGCAGATATGACCTTGCATGACCATTCAAAATATGACCTTGAATTATATATCAAAATGATCGCCATGTCAATACCTACAATATTCTAATATACATGCCTATACAAAAAGTTAATAGTTTTCAAGATAATTAGCAATTTAAGTCTTCTTTTGCAGTTGTGACCTTGACCTTAAAACATATGACCTTGAATCATATATCAAAATGATCGCCATGTCAATACCTACAATATTCTAATATACATGCCTATGCAAAAAGTTAATAGTTAGCAAGATAATTAGCAGTTTAAGTCTTCTTTTGCAGCTGTGAACTTGACCTTTGAACATATGACTTTGAATCATATATCAAAATAATTGTTGTCGCAATACCTACAATATTCTAATATACATGCCTATACAAAAAGTTAATAGTTTTCAAGAAATTAGCAATTGAAGTCTTCTTTTGCAGCTGTGACCCTGACCTGTGAACATATGACCTTGAATCATATATCAAAATGATCGTCATGTCAATACCAACAATATTCTTATATACATGCGTATACAAAAAGTAAAAAGTATTCAAGATAATTAGCCTTTAAAGTCTTCCTTTTGCAGCTGTGACCTTGACCTTTCAACATATTACTTTGAACCATATATCAGAATGATTGTCATATCAATATCTACAACATTCTAATATACATGCCTATACAAATTGTTAATAGTTTTCAAGCTAATGCACAATTTTAGTATTTATAAGCCAAAAATAACCGACAACAACTCCTACATGGATTATCATATAGTTACAAAACTCTGTACCTTGTTAAATTTTGTCATGCTAAACATTTTTACAATGTTTTGAATTGATCCGTCTTTTAATATTTGCAAGGAAATTTGCCTAAAACTGCATAAATCACAAATTAGGTCATTGATTATTTTCAAGGTCATTTCAAGAAAAAGTAAAAACTGAAGACCCCATGTCAATATCTGTTCAAATAGACAACTTATAACAATTTGAAGCAATTTTAGGAAATTGCCTAAATGCATAACCGATTTTTGTTGACCAAATTTTACAAAATGAACAAACTATAGGCTTAAGACCCTCTAGAAGCCAAATATCACATCAGATGTTTTCTCCTATCATCGGTTTTGAAGAAGATTTTTTAAAGATTTTTGCGCCCCTAGGTCACATTGACCTAGTTGCAGTAGTCATGGCAACGCCACAAACAAATCTGAATTGCACTGACCCAGACATGCTTCTGACCAAGTCTCATTGAAATCTGCCCAGTACTTTCAGAGGAGAAATCGAAAATGTGTGTTAGCGATGCACAGACACCCACACATGCAAACACTTGGCGAAAAATTACCTTTTATATACCTTTTATTATTCCCAACAGGTATTGGAAAGTTCAACCCTTTGACAAGTCAACCTTTCCTATACCTTTTGTTTCACAAAATATCGTCTTTCATATTTTAAATTATACGAAAGATTCAAAAGGTAATATTTCATCTTTTGACATTGTCAAAAGGTGTAATTCCTAAACTTTCGTATACTGTCAAAAGATAACAGTCCCTAATTTTACACTTTTGTTTCATCTAAAACTTCTTAATGCATATAAGAGACTGCAAGATTTTACAAAAATTTTTACACCTTTTTTTACCTGTTATTAGCTTTGATATAATTCAAAATGTCAAATTTCGACACCTTTTTATACATGTCGATTAACTCAAAATGTCATCTTTTTTCACCTGTTATTAACTTTGATATAACTCAAAATGTCAAATTTCGACACCTTTTTATACATGTCGACTAACTCAAAATGCCACCTTTTTCACCTGTTATTACCTTTGATATAACTCAACATGTCAAATTTTGACACCTTTTTATACATGTCGACTAACTCAAAATGTCATCTTTTTTCACCTGTTAATACCTTTGATATAACACAAAATGTCAAATTTCGACACCTTTTTATACATGTCGACTAACTCAAAATGTCATCTTTTTTCACCTGTTAATACCTTTGATATAACTCAACATGTCAAATTCGACACCTTTTTATACATGTCGACTAACTCAAAATGTCATCTTTTTTCACCTGTTAATACCTTTGATATAACACAAAATGTCAAATTTCGACACCTTTTTATACATGTCGATTAACTCAAAATGTCATCTTTTTTCACCTGTTATTAACTTTGATATAACTCAAAATGTCAAATTTCGACACCTTTTTATACATGTCGACTAACTCAAAATGTCATCTTTTTTCACCTGTTTTTACCTTTGATATAACTCAAAATGTCAAATTTCGATACCTTTTTATACATGTCGACTAACTCAAAATGTCATCTTTTTTCACCTGTTATTACCTTTGATATAACTCAAAATGTCAAATTTCGACACCTTTTTATACATGTCCATTAACTCAAAATGTCATCTTTTTTCACCTGTTATTACCTTTGATATAACTCAAAATGTCAAATTTCGACACCTTTTTATACTAACTCCCCTTTTAATTCATGTCGACTAACTCAAAATTTCATCTTTCTTCACCTGTTATTACCTTTGATATAACTCAACATGTCAAATTTCGACACCTTTTTATACATGTCGACTATCTCAAAATGTCATCTTTTTTCACCGGTTATTACCTTTGATATAACTCAAAATGTCAAATTTCAACACCTTTTTATACATGTCGATTAACTCAAAATGTAGAATTTCGACAGTTTTTATATATGTCAATTTCATGGTCGTGGTTGGAGTTGTATTATTTTTAAACAATTTTTTTAGCTTTTCGCGACGAAAGCAATGCTATTTATTTATATTTATGGACTAATCTAGGAATACGTTCGTGTGTTTTGATTTGCCATGTACTAGCGCGAAATCAAAGCAACTATTTTATTAATGTGCGAAGAGACAATATGCCAGCTCCCACAGTTCATTATCATGGCACCGGGTGAATTATGACATACTTTGTCTTCTGAATGCCGAGTGCCAGGCGAACCCCTAACCTCCCGGTTTTGAGGCAGACGCTATACCACAGTCACCTTGCCGATTACTTTGTCTTGGTTATAAACTTCAATCAACAATATGCATAATGAAGATAACTGTTATTTATTCATTATTTTTATTTAAGAATAGTGTTTTATAATAAATGGAATCAAACTTTGATTTTTTTTTCTGTTGATTGTCATTTGTGAATATACCTTTACTAATTCGTGTAATAGTCTCAAATGTTTACGATATATTAGAAATGGGTATTTTTATAAACTTCAATTCCCTTTATTCCATTAGCATACACTCATAGGATTTTACAATAAAGTTGTATGACAGCGCATAAATATATAAAACAGTATATAATTGTCTAGTTTGCCAAACTAATTGCAGTTTTTTTAAAAATGCTATCATACATTATGCTATGATAGCATAATTCAGGTGGATAAAGCAATATAAAGATTCCCAGTTTACTTTATATTGCTTTATCCACCTGAATTATGCTATGTATGATAGCATTTTTAAAAAAACTGCAATCACGTTAAACAGATTTTTTTTATTTTTGAAAACTGCAAATAAACATTTTAAACATATAAACAATCCCCAGATAAGCATACTATCTGTGTTGCAAAATACATATACAGCTGTTTAAGATTTAGAGAGAATTGTTGTTGTCATTGAAATGTGTAATGTTGATAAGCGTCGCATAGGAAAATTTTCTCCCGACGAGAGCAAGATTATTAATCTTTAAGGACTATTCCAAGAACAATGCGTTAGAACTATAGGAGTTTATTATAGCCTGCCTTTTACTACCGCGTACCCTGGGCGACTTTTTGTTAAGGTGCTAGCTCACCCAGTCAGTAGGCCACACAAAAACATACAGCTTTCCCAGTCCATCATCCTAATATCAGGTGAACCAGTTGATTCTCTGTCCTCTAAATGCCTAACGCTAGGTTAGGAAGCAGTATCGAAAATTTTAGAGTAGTATGTATGATCCGACTGGGCCTCAAGACTGCAATCGCCCGCTCTCGAGGCCGACGCTCTAGATCGAGAAGGACTAGCAAAGCTATTACAGTAACTATGTGCTAGATGTGGCTAGCTATAGGCAACTCCCAAATGATTGGTAGATAATGCCCAGTTATCGGAGATAAAATAAATTTTGACGGGTTCCGATTTAATTGTTGTCTAGATGCGAGATTGTACATGTATGGCTCTTGCGTATAGTAGCAGTAACCGGTCTTACTACTCATGGCATTAAGCATAAATTCAAAATATTTTTTTGGTGAAGGTGAACACAATTCCGTTGTTGTTCCATTATTACAAAAGAAAAAACTTAAATGGACACGAATTATTTTAGATTTAATTAGACATTAAAATAAATGTCTGGCTGTGGTCATTACTGTTTGACAGAGACATGGTAAAAGTAAGAATTCCCTTCTCTCTTTGATTTGAAGCATTAACTTTGACACATCCTTAAGAAAAATAATTTGAAGTTTAATTGAATTTCATTTCTTGAGAGAAAGATAAAATGATTATTAATGTAACAAAGGTTTAGGAATATAAACAAATTTAACCTGCATTTTTCGGCCCCCATTATCGTTTAACTTGTACACTTTATAGACCAGCCCGGATTTTTAAAAAGGAGTGAAGAAATGGCCATTACATGCTACATTAAACTGATACCTTTAAGGACAATTAAAAAAATAAATAGGTCATCTCCTGTGGTGTAACTTAACATTAAAAACTGACCAGTTTAATATGACTGAGGATTTATCCAATTTTGACCAGGTTTAAACTGAAATAACTGTACTTTATCTTGACAAAATTTAAAAAAATTAAAATAAAATAAATCAAAGTACTTTAACACTAATGAGAAGTGAATCCTAATTTTTCGAAAACTTCAAACTATTTTTGTAATTATATATAATGTAACTTACCCATCAAATAATTCTACCAAAGTATTTATTATATTTTATTCAGTATTAAGTCAGTCTTGTATGATTATGTGTTGGTTTTTTAAAAAAAGATGGGAAAACAGTTTATAGAAAACTTCTAAATCCGAAATTTATATTAATAACTTTACATAAGTTTTATCCTGAGATACTTAAACTAATTAAGTTTCATAGTTTCTTATTTTTTAGACAGTTGTTTGAGGTGATTTGTGACGGTACATATTGTCGCTCTGTACGTATTGTAGCACATCGGTAAATATCAGATGTCCGACGACAATATGTACCCTATCCTCACTGGACTTTGTTGTCTTCCTAGTATGGTTTATATGATGATGATGATGATGATGATGATGATGATGAAGAAGAAGATTGGACATTTTCAAAAGGCAAATCGAATAAGAAAAATGATGTTTTAGTTTCAATAACCAACAGATACTGTAATTAAACTACTCTCTCTCTCTCTCTCTCTCTCTCTCTCTCTCATTTAGTCAAACACTTTAAAAACCTCAAATGCTTCAATTCCGGCACATATTTAAGACTCGAGAATTAGACCTTTATTAATATTCAATACTAGTATATTATCCTGCAATGTTTAATAGTTTTGTTTATTAACATAGGCAAATTTAATTATATACATGTATATACAAATAAAAAATATTTAAAAAAAAAAAAGAAAGAAAGAAACTACCCCTAAAATATATATCAAGGTAATTGAAATTGTTTTCCATTTAATTAATAAAACTTACGGGAATCCGATACAAAACAAAACAGCAGTCCGTGATTTTTCCGTCAGCTGTTTGAAAAAGTTCGCTCGAATGTTATAAACTTTCTAATGGCATCAACCACTCCACACCGTATTTGATTATATACGTTTTTAAATCTCTTCTTTTTGCGGAAAGTATTTGAGGTGATTAGGGAAATAGAACTGCTTTTAAATTTAATTTTACAGTAAATAACACATACTGAAATTCTAAATATATTATACGTATCCCTAACTGTATAACATTTCATTTTAGCAAGACAATTATGTCAGTACACGGTAGTACTCTCTCTCTCTCTCTCTCTCTCTCTCTCTCTCTCTCTCTCTCTCTCTCTCTCTCTCCAAATATACTTATATATTGCTTAGCGATACAAACTATATTTTTGTATATCTGTTTTTGTTTTAGACAACATCAAAAATTTTAATTTGTTTTTCACACAATATACTGCTCTCTAGGAGAGAGCGTTAACATAACTTCTTTTCTTTTTTTGTCTAATATTGTTTTGACAATAACAAATCTGCCTTTTATTCTATGAACTGGTATATTCGTTGCCGGGCCCCTTTGAACGTACAGACTTGATTAACAAACTTCTAATAGTTTTCCATAATCATTCCGCAATATGTCAAGAAGTCTTTCAAACCATCTTACCTTTCCCAAATAATAACTTCAGTTTTTTTCTTTATCAGTCTCGTCCCAAAAGCCTTCATGTACTGCAGAAAGGCGCGAAGACATTGCCAAAACAATTGGTTTCTGAATTCTGTTTATTTCGCCTAGGGTCCCTCTGTCATGACTCACCTCGCGCAGACTTTTAAAAACTGGTTGTAGTTCTTTACTTATCTTGTATATCCCTTCTTGCTTCTCTCTCGCCTATGCCTCTTTCAAAAATTGTTTCATAAGCTGAACCTCAGTTTTCTTTTTATTGATTTTGTACGCCCCTAGTATCCCATTAGATAACCAAAATTAATAAACAGGCCCATAATCTGATAGTCGTACAAGTGACCATGAAGATGCATGTTTGGAGTTGCACATTTCTGTCCCTACAACTGCTCAAGCATTTCACAAAACTGCAACATAAATTTGTCGGCAATTTTGGCGCTGTCTACTGTTAGGTATCTCTAACACACTCTTTTGCATGCTAACACAAATTTCCTGACATTCTTGAAGAATTCTGTTTAGGCAGTACATTGAAAACAGTACTGTCTAATTTTTAGCTGGTCTGCATTAAATGATCCGAATGATGTCCGAAATTTTTGTGTAAGTTTTCCAACATCAGTTGGACAGTTATAGTTTTCTATTTTGCTTTCAAATGTTTTGCAATGTTCCTCCAATAGTAATTTTTGTTTTCCACACTGAGATCATGTGTTTTGCTGTTGCCAAAAAGATTATGCATGGGATCGATCGACGTCATTCTGACTTCATCTCTTCAACTCCTCCTGGAAACTATTCTCTTCACCAACTCCTCCTGGAAACTATTTTTTTTTTACACTTTTACACCCCATTATTCAAACTATATGACTTTATAATTATATTTTCCCGTTTAAATGGCACATATCTAGGTAGATTGCAGATACAAAAACCTACTGAATAATTTGTGTACTTATACGGTTGGAACCAGTCTACATTCAACATTAGACCATGATTGCTGTGTTTAGTAAAAAAGTTATGTTAAAACCATTAAATTCTTCCAAATTTTTTTCTATCATATATGATGCACTTAACATTTTCATGTCTTTCTTGTTTTCGCCTGTTTTCACAAAGATCTTTGATTAGTTATTCGCCATGACAGAGTGGTTATTAGCCCTGACAGTGTGGTTATTCGCCATTACAGAGTGGTTATTCGCCATGACAAATTAGTAATTCACCATGACAGAGTAGTAATTCGTCATGACAGAGTTGTAATTCGCCAGGACAGATTGGTAATTTGCCATGACAGAGTAGTATTCGCCATGACAAAGTAGTAATTCGCCATAACAGATTACTACTTCGACATGACAGAGTAGTAATTCGCCAGAACAGATTAGTAATTGGCCATGACAGAGTAGAAATTGGCCATGACAGAGAAGTAATTGGCAATGACAGAGAAGTAATTTGCCATGACAGAGTAGTGATTCGCCATGACAAAGTAGTAATTCGCCATGACAGAGTAGTAATTCGTCATGACAGAGTTGTAATTCGCCAGGACAGATTGGTAATTTGCCATGACAGAGTAGTAATTCGCCATGACAAAGTAGTAATTCGCCATGACAGAGTAGTAATTCGTCATGACAGAGTTGTAATTCGCCAGGACAGATTGGTAATTTGCCATGACAGAGTAGTAATTCGCCATGACAAAGTAGTAATTCGCCATAACAGATTAGTACTTCGACATGACAGAGTAGTAATTCGCCAGAACAGATTAGTAATTGGCCATGACAGATTGGTAATTTGCCATGACAGAGTAGTAATTGGCCATGACAGAGAAGTAATTTGCCATGACAGAGTAGTTATTCGCCATGACAGAGTAGTGAAGAGAATTAATAAGCCATGACAGAGTAGTAATTCGCCATGACAGAGTAGTAATTTGCCATGACAGAGTAGTTATTCACCATGACAGAGAATTAATAAGCCATGACAGAGTAGTAATTCGCCATGACAGAGAATTAATTTGCCATGACAGAGTAGTTATTCGCCATGACAGAGTAGTGATTCGCCATGACAGATTATTAATAAGCCATGACAGAGTAGTAATTCGCCATTACAGAGAATTAATTCGCTAGGACAGAGTCGTAATTCGCCATGACAGAGTAGCAATTCGCCATGACAGAGAGGTAATTTGCCTTGATAGAGTAGTAATTCGCCATGACAGGAGTAATTTGCCATGACAGAGTAGTGACTTTCCTATAACAGTTTAGTAATTCGTCATGATAGAGTAGTAATTCGTATAAGGCAGAAAAAATAATTCAACATGACAGAGTAGTAGTTCGCCATGACAAAGTAGTAATTTGCTATGACCGAAAAGTTAATCGGCATGACAGAATAGTAATTCGCCATGACAGAATAGTACTTCATAAAAGACAGAGAAGATAATCGCCGTGGCTAATTAGTAATTCTATTAGCCATGACAAAGAAGTTATTTATCATGACACTTTAGTGGAAAAGACAGTGTATTTATTCGCCATTGCATGATACTTATTAGCAATGACAGAGTAGTAATATGCGAGGGTTAAGAATTTTAATTTTCATGGTGTTATTGTTATCAATTTTTATTTGTGCATGTGATTTGCACATGTGTGTTTCTTGATGTTCTTGCGTGCACTCAGGGTAATTTTTAGGTAATAGTTTACCGGATGAGTGGTTGCAGACTAACAAATCATCCATCAGTTCCGAGTTGTTTTTCATTTACTCCAATGCCGAGAGCAAGACGTAAATCTAAATTTTTTTAACCCCTTTTGTTAACGCTGTCATATGCTACTTTTGAATTTTGAGAAAAAAATACCAATAAAAAGTGGCATATTAATACTTTTTAAAAATTGCATTATTTCATGAAATTTCAAGCCCAGCACATGCCAAACGAGGCCGCGTATTAAAAAAGATTCCAGGCGGACGTTACAACTAGACCACAAGGGAGGTATAAAACATTGAGTACTGAATAAAGTGATGTAATATCAATACTTCCAATCGCATCATTTTAAATTTTTGGAGTTGTTATTGTTTCAGAGATATGATAAACTTTATACAGATTTTGAATCCCAGCAGTGAAATCCTTTATAATCTATATAAACATAATCGATACAGGAATTCTTGTATTGGTTTGTTGTGGATATTATTTATTTATTTATTTATTTATTTATTTATTTATTTATTTATTTATTTGTTTTTTTTTTTTTTTTTTGTTTTTTTTTTTTTTTTTTTTGCATAGTTACATATTCTTCTTTATGCATAGTTAATATAAAATATTTTTATATGATCGAAAGCATGAAAGTTCCTTTCAACTTACGTCAAAATTTAAATACTATTTATGTAGGACAAATTTCTATTTTAAAAGCTTTTTACCACAAACTATTAGAGACTGGAATGAATTACCCACTGATATCAGGAATGCTTCTATTTCTATTTTTCGGAAATATATCCATAATTCTGTTAATATTCCCTGTTATTTTTTTTCGGGCCACCGGTTGAGTCAAATTTATCACACAAGGTTGAGACTTAAGTGCAGTTCACTTAAACAAGATTTGTACAACAAAAACTTAGTAGCTGGTCCAAATTGTTCATGTGGAGACATAGAAACAACAAAACATTTTTTATAAGAATGTAAAAACTATGATCATATTAGATCGATTACAATTCTTAAACTTAAGTTAAACCGTATTATAGACACTGAGCCTTTACTTCATGGAGATTCAAACCTATCGGATGCTTTAAATATTGAAATTTTTAAAACAGTTCAAAACTTTATTACCCTATCTAAGAGATTTTCAAACTAGAACAATATTTTGTTAACTAATTATGTTTAGACGAGTACCATTTGTGTTTATGTAACTTGCTTAGTTATTTATTTATGTACATGTACTATTGCATATATTCAACTTTTGTATGTAACGATTATACCTGTCTTCACCAAAATATTTTTCCTATGTTTTGGCCATATAGTTTCGATTCGAATTTTACAGTTGCTATGGAAACGGGTTAATATAAGCCTTTTTAGGCTTGTTCCTGGATCCTTTTCTATGTGATTGTATGTTGACTTATATATTGTACAATGCTCTTTTTTGAGAATAAAATATTGTTTAAACTAAACTAAAACTTACATCAAATATATACTCTGTTATTATGTTGTCCATTAAAAATGGAATTTTAATTTACGAATAACACATTTCCAAAAATGGCTTATAATTAATACAAAAATATTGAATTTAAATTTTATATTTAAGTTAATGTTTTATATAATCATGTGCCAAAATCAATATAAGGGTAAGATTAATAGAAATTGGACCACTGAACAGATTTGCTTGCATAATGTATACTAATGTCTACTTATCATCAATAATAGAGTTATAATAATTATATAATATAATTATATATTATAGAAGTTATGAAACGTCTGTCATATTTTAATAATTACTTAATTCAATTTTCCAGTTGTCTTTTGCTTATAAGGAAAAGTAGACTAAATTTCAATATTTGAATACAATTATAAAATAAATTAAAAAAGCTGCCTAAGTGTCTAAGGAGAGAATGGAACAGGTTGTGGACTTCGAAATTCACTGAAAGTGAGAAATGCTGGGTAATATACAAGATTAAATTCAGTAAAATGTAGGTATCATCTTGGTTAAAAATAGATAAATTAAGCTAGTGTCATGTGCAGAACTTTTAATTTTTATGAAAAGATATATTCAAAATTCGGCTTATGCAGTGAATTTTTAAAATTTCTTTTTGTAAAAATTCAAAAGTCGGTTATTATGTTTTGTTGTGATATAAATGGATTGTGTATTTTAAGATACATTTTTATTATTTTACAAGTAGCTTGAATTAGTTCGAAGTTTGTTTGAAGCTACTTATTGTATACTTATGAATAGTGTATGACAGAAGACATTTTACTTGTCATTTACACCTGGAGGAATGAAAAAGACACAGATTCAGTTTATGTTAAGTTAGGAGGATTAGTATTATGTCATCTCAATCACTTTTCAGATAATAGGTACAGATGGGACTTAGATCTGACAGCCAAACACCCAACTGTGAAATGGTGCCATAAACCTAGTTATGAATTAAGACATCCCTTGTCCAATGTATCTCTAACAGTTTTATAACCTCAAATAAAAAAGACACTTCCTTTCCCTTTTTTGAGAGATAAGAATGCACGTTGCTTAAAATTTTAAAATCAAGTATGTCGGATATCAAATCTATGACAGACTGTGATGAAAGAACTTATGAAAAAATAAGCAGTGATGAAAGTGATGGAGTTGAAGACAGTGTAATGGATACAGCTTCGCTTAATGCTAATAGTCAGGTAAAATTATAAATGTATTCCTTAAGAGCACACACACACACACACACACACACACACTGTTATTTATCTCCTAAATCAGTGTTACAAAGTTCACACAATCTATTTTTTTTCTTTTTTCAACATGAATAAGTGGTTTTTGATTACCACATCTGAAATTACTCAAATAAAATAGTTTTATTTCAGTCAGAAAGTTCTGAAGTTAAATAATGAGTAAATGATTTTTATCTTTCTGTAAGATGTGCAATTTAAAAACCAACCAAAAATGATCAACTGACGTTCTAGATAATTCTAATAAAAATGATCCGTATCATTAATTAAATTATTAAATTACTTTTAATTTTTTTTATAAATTATTTTATTTTATTAAAGGTGCAACGTTGAGGTATTTCACTACCAAAAAAAAACAAGAAGAAACTGAAAAGAGAAGACGTGTTCTGTATGAAAGATAAAAAAGAAGTAAGTATTAAAACTTATCTGAAACCGAGTGTATTAAAACTCGTTAGGAGTCTAAAAAGCGGGCCTCATTGGCCGAATGATCTAAAACGCGCGCTTACGGATCACAGTGCCTCTGATAGCCTAAGATTGAATCCTGATTAGGCAAATCCTAGTGTGAGAAAGGATTCAAGTTCGCTTTGCCGAAGGTCGGTTTTCTTTAGGCACTCTAATTTTCTCCAACAATCATGAACTGGCACCTCGATACAAGTGAAATTTTTTACTTAGACGTAGACTCAACTCGATTCAGTATATAAAAAGGCCTAAAATATTTAAAATACTTTTGTTCAAAAATGAATATCTTTCTCGAATTTTCTATGTCAATCTCAAACTACAAAATGGCATTTAGGAAAAAAAGCATCGAATATATGTATATATAGTGTATCAAAACATTCCTAAATGAGAATTTTCTAACATAATGTTAAAAAGTTTATTTTTGTTTTCTGTTTATCTATGAAATTTAAACTTGCTATTATTTTTTAATTTTCTTTTTAAAAAATAGTATAATTTTAAACAAATGAAGTTTATTTAAAAAAAATCAAATAACTTAATAATTATTATCGCATCAATACATTAAACATATCAACTCAAATTTTGGTTAACATCTTAGCAACATTTATTAAAATTAAAAAATCATGGTTTACTTGCAATGGATAATTTTGAAGAGAAAAATGGCAAATTTTGAGAAAAATCATTGTTCATTTACTTTATTTAAAACTTTATTTGAAATTCATTTACAGCATTTCATAAATCTTAATATTTGTGCCTTCTTGGCTCTGTGGGATTGTGTCCGTCTCGAAAGCGCGAGGTCGTAGATTCGAACCCTGGCTGTGGCAAATATATGGCACATTTTCTTTCCATAATTTGATTTGAAATTTAGTATTATATAATACAACAAAGTTAATAAATAAATAAATATCCACCAACATAAATATTATATTTTACGGATAATTCTTTTTTGGTTCAAAAGTGCAAATATATTCATGACTTCATTATTTAAAGTATTGAATCAGAATGCGGTGTTCAATATCCTTAATCATACATATAACAATAATACATATTCTGCGATATATTATAATTGATTGAATTTTAAAAAATAATTTACGCTCTTAAAACAAGGTGTTAAATTGAAATTTAATATGCAAGATGATAAATAAATAAATGAAACATTACATTTATTTTCGATAGTTACCAATCACTAGAATTTAGTTTTTATTGCATTAAAACACCAATCAATTTTCATGGTTGATTTATTTTGGATTATAAAAATAATAGAAAGTCTTAAGCATGGAGTTACCCATCACGCACATTTAACAGTTCACCAGTTTTCTCTATTTTACTGTTAAAAGCAGAATTATGAAAATCAAATAGATGTACATTGAAGCACTTGCTCTTCGTATATCTGGCCCCAGTTTCACAATCATTCACTAAACTGAGTGTACACTCAATTCAAATTAGGAAATATTTTAATTTTTAAGACTTAAAAAAAAATTAAATTGAATATCTTAAAATTTAAATTGTTAAGTGTAGGTTTGTTGAACAAAACATTGTCTTATATAACTTAAAATTTTGAAAATGTTGATGAGAGAAAAATGGATATATTTGAGTTTAGTGTATGTGCTTAACTGAGTGAATAATTGTGAAACTGACTGGAGTCTGGTCTACTTCTAGACCACAAAATCCTCAAGTGTTTTAAATATACTACATTATGCAACGATAAAGAAAATATGAATATATTTAAACTTATTTTTTAGAAATCAAATAGAAGACTTGCAGCTCTGCAACAAATTACCATCGGTGATGCAAAGAAACAAAAAAATAGCAAAGGTTTAAAACCTGCATGCATGTCAAGTGATGAGGATTGTGAGGATGGCTTTATCATGCTTCAACCTTCCTGGCAGAGTGAAAAGTTTACGAAATACAGAGCAATACAAGACAACAAATAACTTGACACTTGTTCCACAAAGAGGAAAAGATTGATGCAAAAAAGGACAATTATAACAGAACATAAAAAAGATTGTCTTCAGTTGTCTGAGGACATGATCTGGATATTTAAGGACGGTGAAAACCAGTAACACTTAGTAATTTATCATGTTATTTATATAAAAAAAAATTTATCTCGAGGGATCTCAGTGGCCGAGTTGTGAACGCGTTTTCGTTTGTTATCAAATTGTATTATACATAGAATAAAATATTTACATCATTGAATGTGTTTTTGAATAAAGTGTAAGAAGGATGATACGGGATAAGAAAAGTCGACAAAATCTTTTAATGTACAAAATGTACCAAAAGGCTAGAAAAGGTCATCATTTTGTAAGTCAAAAGATGTAAATATGTCACAAAAGACCATCTTTTGATGTACAAAATGTACCAAAAGGCTAGAAAAGGTCATCATTTTGTAAGTCAAAAGATGTAAATATGTCACAAAAGATCATCTTTTGATGTACAAAATGTACTAAAAGGCTAGAAAAGGTCATCTTTTTGTTTGTCAAAAGATGTAAATATGTCACAATAGACCATCTTTTGATGTACAAAAAATACAAAAGGCTAGAAAAGGTCATCTTTTTGAGGGTCAAAAGATGTAAATATGTCACAAAAGACCATCTTTTGATGTACAAAATGTACTAAAAGGCTAGAAAAGGTCATCATTTTGTTTGTCAAAAGATGTAAATATGTCACAAAAGACCATCTTTTGATGTACAAAATGTACCAAAAGGCTAGAAAAGGTCATCTTTTTGTTTGTCAAAAGATGTAAATATGTCACAAAAGACCATTTTTTTGATGTACAAAATGTACTAAAAGGCTAGAAAAGGTCATCATTTTGTGAGTCAAAAGATGTAAATATGTCACAATAGACCATCTTTTGATGTACAAAATGTACTAAAAGGCCGGCTAGAAAAGGTCATCATTTTGTGAGTCAAAAGATGTAAATATGTCACAAAAGACCATCTTTTGATGTACAAAATGTACTAAAAGGCTAGAAAAGGTCATCATTTTGTGAGTCAAAAGATGTAAATATGTCACAAAAGACCATCTTTTGATGTACAAAATGCACAGAAAAGATACAAAATGTCATCTTTTGTAGATCAAAAAAGTAAATACATCAAATGTAGAATTGTTTGTTTTACAAACTATTCTAAATGTCTTAGAAAAGGTAATCTTTTGCAAGTTTTTTTTTTAAAATATGGCAAAAGTTTATATTTACTCTATTACATGTATTAAAACGATAGAAAGTGTCGTATTTTACAAAGACAAAAGATGTTGATTTGACACAAAAAAATCACATTTTGTTGCCTTAAAGATTTTATAAAAGTTAATATTTTGTTACCTTTTGTTTCTACCAAAAGTGAGCCATTTGTAAGTTCACAAAAGGTATTCAAAAGATCATATTTTTACATCTTTCCAAAAAGTTGGATATGTGATCAAAAGTTAATAAAAGCTTTACAAAAGATGGTCTTTTTATCACCTTTTATTTAAACTAAAAGGTGATTTTTCGTCCAGTGAAATACACATACTGCGCTATGCCATAAGCTCACATGACCTGTGGCAGGTGAGCTAAAAATTAAAATACAAAGGACCAATCTTACTCCTGAAAAGATGATCAACTTACTGGAACATGAAGAAATATTACTCATTACTACACCTCCTACTAACCATTCCTGCAAAAGTTTATTAAATTTGAATGGATGGTTTAGGAGTACTAATGTATACAAATAGTATGACATGTGGATGGATGGAGAGGCAGACAAAAAGTATGACATGTGGATGGATGGAGAGGCAGACAAAAAGTTTGACATGTGGATGGATGGAGAGACCAATAGTATGAAATGTGGATAGATGGAAAGACAGACAAAGAGTATGGCATGTGGATGGATGGGGAGACAGAAAAAGAGAGATAGAATGCATTGCTATGTTCCATTGCCACTTTTTATTTTAGCAAAATTAAGATGATACGATTACTATTTCTATTTCAAATGATTATATTTATACGTACCTTCTTCTTTGGTTTGCACTATTAATATCTGTTTGTATCCATCATCAGTTTCTGTTATAGCACTAACAGACACACTATAATTCATATATGGATATAAACTGTCTATTGTCTGTACAAAAGTGTTATTTTCCAAACCTGTAATTGTAACTGCTACCATTTTTTGTGCATCAAAAGAGCAACTACTTTTAAAACTTGGTTTCTGTAAGAAAATAAATCATATACATGTATAACAGAAATAACTTTATAAATTAAACAGACAATATAATAATTTGTTAAATTGCAACACACATACAAAAACAAGAAATAACTAAATAAATGAAACAGACACTATGTTTGTTAAATTGCAACACACACACACACACACACCAAAAAAAAATTATGTATATAATCATACATCAGTAACTCACTGTTTGTCACATAATAAACCTTACTGATGTGTTTCCACAAAAATTTATCATTTTTATTCAAGACAAAATTAGTAAACAAGAGGCCCATGGGCTCACCTGAGGATATGTCCAAAATAATTTACAAAGTACAATATACAATGTATAAATAAATCACAGAAACTTTCCAAATTTTCTTAGGTTTAGAACTGCTACAATACTTACTTAGTCACAGTTCATTTATACATTTATAAAAACCAAATATTCATGTGATAACTATAGTACAATGAATAATTTCCAAATCATTAACTATTTCAGTATGGTTATGCAGCTATGTCCTTGATCTTTTAATCTATGACGTTCAACCATATATTAAAATAATCAATATATCAATACCTTCAATATTCTAATATACATGCCATTACAGAAAATTTATAGTTTTCAAGATAATTAACAATGTAAGCAATCTTATACAGGTAAGACCCTGACATTTTAACCAATGGCCTTGAACCATATATCAAATTGATTGTCATATCAATACTTACAATATTCTAATATACATGCCTATACAAAAAGTTATTAGCTCTCAGGATAATAAGCAATTTTATTTCTATTATGCAGCCAAGACCCTGACCTTTGAACCTATGACCTTGAATGATATCAATACCTATAATGTTCTTATATACATGCCCATATAAAACATTTACAGTTTTTAAGATATAATTCACAATTTCAGTCTTCTAATGCTATGACCTTGACCTTTGAGCCTATGACCTTGAATCATATATCAAAATGATCATCATATCAATACCTACAATAATTATATGCATACCTATAAAAACAGATTATAGTTTTCCAGATAATTAACATTTTTTGGTTTTCCAGATATTTAACCATCTCTTGTGCTTTTGCTTCTGTGACCTTGACCTACATAATAATACATACAAATTTAATGCTGATTCAGGCATTCTAAGACACTCTCTTTAAATTTAAGTTTTAAAAAGATTTTTTTTACTGTCACCTGATCATATTTTAAACACACCTTTGAACAATCTGAACACTGATACAATATCTCTTTCGAGCATGTGCTTCCATTTTGAACAATTATCCTGTATCCAGTCAATTTGCCCTTTGTTGCATTTGGTTTCATCCAACCAACAGTAAAACTTCGACTATGCACAACTACAGGTGACAAATTCCGTGGTTTTGAAGGCACTGAAAATATAATATCAAACTTTGGATAATAGAACCATTAATGTCAGTTGATTAATTGTAGTTTCACATCAATTTCACAAGCAATTTTTCAGCTATTTATGACAAGACCATTTATTATTCATATTCAGAATTTATCTTTACAAATGTTCATGAGGAGAGTGAGTGACTGTGTAATTTCTTCTGATATGCATTGTACTTATGGAAAATTTTACAGTGCTTGTACTATGTATATCCCCAAAATGCCGCGAATGAACATAGCTGACTGCACAGTCTATTATATTGGTACAAAGTCAACAAGTGAAACCCTACAACATAGCAAACCCTTGTATTTGACCAAAACAGAAGCCATGACAGTGAGTTTTGAGTTGGATGACTAAAACCCTTAACCAATAGGCCTTCACAGACTCAGTAACCATGGGTGTGAGAAGGCATTGTAATAAGAAAGCGTGTTAAAAAAGAAGATGATGGTATTTATGTAACTCAGCTAGGTTTTAAAATATCCCAGAACCATACACATATATGTATTAAACACCATCAGTGTCATAGAATATGTTCATCTATTCTGTCAGTTTATATCAGTATTATTTCAATCGGATTAAATTGGCTGATTGATTGATTTAATCAATGTGCAATGTGCAAGTATTTTTTTTTTAAGTGCAAGGCCTGCTGTGACACAGAGCATCGGTTTTAAGGTCTTACCCATGGATCCTGCGACTTTCATTCCTAAATGCAGAGCATTTGGTGAAAGAACTCTCATGATCAATTTTCAAGTATTGGTCAGACCCGACCGGGGTTCAA
Organism: Tegillarca granosa; assembly: GCA_029721355.1. NCBI lineage: Eukaryota > Metazoa > Mollusca > Bivalvia > Arcoida > Arcidae > Tegillarca > Tegillarca granosa. Next base: position 9,856,479 of record CM056612.1, on the reverse strand, counting down.
ACCTATGATCTCCAACATACAAATCAAAGCCAGCACTCTACCAACTGACCTACCATAATAGTTCAATCAAACTGAAGTTAAAATGTGTAGAAAAAATGGTTTATAATGCTATCAAATCCATTGCTTTGCAGAACAAACAATAACTTGCATTTAATTTAGTTGGATTATGATTTATTTGCTTTGCATGGAAGACTGGGAGATAAAGCTCTATAAATGCCGTTTCTTAAAAGTTAAATAATTTTATTCACATTTCATGATTATTCTACTTTTATTCTGCTGTTGAAACCTTTATTTCTATCATCTTTACCCTTTCTTGTTCCAGAAATAAAGTGAATTTTACATGGAATTTCTGAAGCAGTCTTACAAAAGTAAATAAATGATGTTTGCAAGTCTTAGAGTATTTGCTTTAATGATTGGTACCAAGAGTACATTTGTCAGGCAAGATTTTAAAATGATTGTTGTTACTAAAAACAGAAAATATATATTTCTTGATATGGGGCCAAAGATCAACACAAATCATAATATCAAGGATAAAATTGGTCTTTTTCATAACAAATTTATCCATTCTTTCTATCATTTGTACAAATAGTGTGGCATGACTCTTGATTCTTGTAGTCTTTTTAGTTCCGTAAACAATACAAATACAATTACTAAATTTGGGCATTGTCAATAGCAACCAAAAGGTCAAAGGTCAAAACTAATTTTTACTACATGCTCAAAAAGCATTATAATCAACATTAAATTACCTGTTAACACTAAACAGGTCCCTTAAATGATTGTAATAACTAAAAATTGCTAGGCTATTGCATACTTACAGATTTGTCATGGCATGCAGAAAGTTCAAGATCAAAAGTGTCCGTTGTTAAAATCGCACGGTTAAAAGGAAGTATTGACCAAAAATCTGAATTGTCTATTGTACTATTATATCAAGCATTTGTTACTGCATGTATTTAGGTTAAGATGAATATTTAAACCTTAAAGTAATCTAAATCAAAGGACAATAAAGCTACCTAATGCTTTTTATATTTATAAACTATATTAGTAACAAGTCCAATGAACAAAATTCAATATATCTCATTGTAAAAAATTTTTGATTTATTTGACAAGTAAGCATTTCATCTGAAAAATGCTTGGTTGTCCATGACCTTTGACCCAAAAAACCATGCTCTCTCTCTCTCTCTCTCTCTCTCTCTCTCTCTCTCTCTCTCTCTCTCTCTCTCTCTCTCTCTCAGTATACACTTTTTAAATTTTTCAAAAACATGGTAACTTTTGTAATAGTAATTAGACTCTGTTAGTAATATATATTTTTTCTATGAGTTCATTATTATGTCAATTATTTATTTATTTTCACATAAAAATGTGAATAATAATACTTTGAAACTTGACAATGCCTTTTCTTGTTCTTCTCATGGAGTCAAAAAATGTTTATTAAGTCAAAGTTTGGACCTATGAACTTATCAACGTAAATACAAAAAAATATGGTCAAGGCTTATCAATTTTTTAAAAAAAATTAAAAAATCTTTTTACTATATCTGCTTTGTGAATAAAGGGAGCATGACTCCATGGTAAAGGTTCTAAAGTTCATTTATTTAATATATTCACTTTTATTGAGACAGTCAATTACTGGACAGTAGAGGAAACCCAAAGGTAAAAAAGGGGGAAAAACCCTAAATTTCAACATACTAACTGTTGAACTTTCATCTCAAAATTGGACCTGTTGTGAGTAGGAGTTATTTACCTAGGCTGTGACAGGCATCCTTAGAACCACTTGGACACCAAGGATCTTACTTTGAATTCAAGATACTTGAATCAACTCTATTTTCAGCAAGTTTTGTTGATTCAAAAGAGATATCGGACAAAAAAATTGCTAAATTGCTTTGGAAAAACCTAAGTTTTCAGAGTTTTTCCATGACATATAGGCTTAAAATATGCTCACCAGTATAATTATACCCGAATAGGAACAGGAAGGGGTTTAATCATGACATATGTGCCAACAAACAAAAACAAAAACAAACAAGAGGCCCAATAGGGCCTATATTGCTCAACTGGCGCACAAATTGCATCACGTTTTGTGAAAAGTGAGGCAACCAAATATTATTTAGAACAAGAGGTCTAGTGGGCTTTAATGGTCATTTGAGGACATAGAACAGTGGTTGATGCTTATAATTCAAGCAGACATGGTCTTGAAATTAGTAATGGAGGGAATATAAGCAAAGATGTTGTGTATGCAAGTCAATAATCATTGTATGAGAAAAATAAGAACAGTTAACACATTATCATTTATGAAATATTGTATTATTATGCATATTTAGGACAAACAAAACATTTGAGCATTCTTTTTGTAACTATTAAAATTGAATATACATTGTATACAAGATCTTGTATTATAAACCATGTTCATATGGAATGGAAAAGTTATATGACATTCAACTGTATCCTACATGGATATTCAATGGATACATGGGATTAGTACAGTATTGAGAAGTACATAAATAAAATTTGGAATCCATGATAATAGATTGGATAAAGTAAATAGCAAAGTACATTAATTGTTAAGTATTTATTATACAAATAAACAACATATCACATGTACAACTGTCACATTTTAGTGGCATGTATAGAAAAACGCATACTTTAAATGTGGTATTTTCTGTATTCAATAATGTTGATCATTGAAGGTCTCACAGTTGCAGTCACTGGCAGACCTAGTATGAATGCTTTCTACTACATGAATCAACTTGATCACTGAAGGTCTCGCAGTAGCTGACAGACTTAGTGTGAATGCTATCTACTTATATTCTTATAAAAAACACCATAATTTTACATTGGGTTTTGCATATTTTGTCTTAATTTGCTACTTTACAGAAATCCCGTTAATCCTTTCTTTTCTCTGTACTCAGAGTTGGACTGCTAAAGACGTGGGTAAGCAATATATAAAGCGTATAAAGAAATACAAAGCAAAAGGAACAATATATAATGTTATTTTGGGTTTGTTTACAAAAATAATGATATTTAATATTTCAATTTAGAAAAACAAAGGTTTTATTACACTGGGGTGCATGGGACAAATTTGGGGCAATTATACATCTTCAGTCTACCCCATCTAGTAAGGACCTTTCACACTAAATACTGTTCCAGTTGGCCCAGTGGTTTTAAAGGAGAAGATTTTCAAAGAATTGATTAAATATTATCCCTCCTTTGCATAAATCGTGAAAATTCTGTCAACGAAAAATTTCTCAGAAAAACTTGTTATATATATGTTAAATGCCCCACTATCTACATTTCAAATTTGAACAAAAACAGTTAAAAAATGACTCAACACTGGCTATTTATGTGTTTTTGCTATGTACAGTAACAGCGGCCAAATTGGATGTCAGGCGGGGTCGCCTGGTACAAACGTTAGTCTACCCCCACCTAAGGGCCTTCCACACCAAATATAGTTCCAGTCGGCCCAGTGGTTTCAAGAGGAAAAGATTTTGAAAGAATTGAATAAATATTACACCTCATTTGCATAATTCCTAAAAATCAGGCCAACGAAAAATTTCTCAGAAAAACCCATTATATATATGTTGAATGCCCTGCTATCTACTCCTACATTTCAAATTTGAACAAAAACAGTTTAAAATGGCTATTTATGTGTTTTTGCTATTTAAAGTAACAGCAGCCATCTTCAATGTCAGGCGGAATCGCCTGGTATAAACTTTAGTATACCCAACCTAAGGACCTTCCACACCAAATTTGGTCCCAATTTGTCCAGTGGTTTCAGAGGAGAAGATTAAAGTTTACGCACATATGCACGGATGCACGCAAAACTATGCCATAAGCTCAGCTGGCTATAGCCAGTTCAGCTAAAAAACCAACAACAACTTTACAAAACCGTAAAAATACCCCAAAGTTTTGATCCATTAGCAAATGTATATATAAACTCTGTTTATCTTGAACTTTAAATAAATCAATCTTTTTTCAATTCCTTGTGGAGATCAACATACAGTGATTTTACTGTATTAATTATTTATATATCATCTACATCATGAAATATAACCAATAAAAATAAACACTTACATCCACGTTTGGTTTTACAAGTAGCATTAAAACTTGCAGGTCCATCATATAAATCATTTCTTGCTTTAACCGTGAAAGAATAGTAACTATCTGAAAAATTACCAATAAAATAAACAACGACAATCTATAGATAATTAAATGACTTTACATTTGTATTAAATGCTTTTTGGTTTTTTTTTAATTTGAAAATTATCTTATAATTTCAAACAAAAATTACTCATTAAGCCACCTTGTGTCACAACTAATACTTTAAAAATGACAAGTAAAACAGGTGAAAATACTAAAGGTTTTATATCTAAAAGACTTGTATACATGATTACAACCATTATAATCATAAATTAGTCCAATAAAAATTAATCACTTATTTAACAAAATTCAAATACATATGCATACATAACCAGAGTTATCAGAATCTCTCAATATCATTTGCTGAGCATTTCAATTATTATTCATAAACTTAATAATGATTTCCAGATTTACAGAATGATGTATTATCAGACAGATAAAAACATTTATATTTTACATCCGAACCCTTAAAATGTTGGGTTAATCTTTAGCATACATAGTTGAAAATAATAAAGAAAGCAAGAGGTCAAATATGACAAGTTATTTATACCTGGCTTGATAAAGGTTGGGGTATATTTTGTACTTGCTAATTCTATTAATGACAAGCCAATAAAAAAATTCTATTCAAATCTTATTTCATTAGTTTAATGAGAAAATACTTACTGTTACTGTAAAATCACACATTTTTGTAAGTTTTGCTATTTTTGTTGGCAACTGTAAACCATTACATTTTATGTCAATGATAATTTTTTATTTTAGATACCTAATGGGATTTATTTTCACAAAATGCAATTCCACATTTTTTTCGCAAAATTTTTTAATTGCAAAACTACGAAATTTGAACCCAAAAAATATTTCTGATTCTACAGTATATACTTTGATAAAACTTTATTAATTTTTTTAATATTGTCAGATTTATCTAGTTTGAACAAAATCTGATCTTTTGTTAGTAGGAATCTTCCAAAATGAATATTTTGAATAAAGATAAGAAACTTTTTCAGACATTTTTCTTTTATAAATAATTATAGTATTGGCCATTATCTTTTGATGATACATAGGGTTTGTATAAAATCATTAAAATCCACTAAGACACATTTAACATCAAATTTTATCCTGGCAAATTTCCTTCAGAGAAAAAATTAATGTTTATGGATATTGCAAATGCACACATGCATCTTCAGCAAGGTCAGCAAAAATGTATTTTACCTTCTTTTAAATTATCTATTTCTTGAGTTTGAACTGGTTTTGTAGTATTGACTGTTCTTGGGGATTCTGGTCCAGATATCACATAAATTGAGTAATACATAATATCTCCATTAGGATTTACAGGTGGAGTCCATCCCAAGATCACACTGGTATCCATAACTAAGGTACATGTAAGATTGGTTGGTGCACCAGGTACTGAAACAAACAATTGTTAATTTTAAACTATTTTATTATAACATACTTGGAATAGCAGATATGTGACATCACTGCTATTATCTTTTATGATAAAGATGTAGAAACTATAAGTTCATTCATGAATAAAACTTATTGTTCAATCATCATATAAAACACTAAAACAGTCAAAGCATTATAAATTGCAATTTATTTAAAAAAGGAAGTACATGACTGTACATGATTTTACTGGTATCTGACAAAGTATACAGGCTGCAGATGTCATGTCAGCTGTGGTGAACAAACCAGGCGTTTATACAGTTCTAGAAAGTTTTGTCTTTTTAGGACTTAAACATATTTAATATGCCATTGGTAAAAATATTTGAAATCAATTCAGGAACTCTATCATTTGTAATTTATAGAAAGAAAAAAGCTGTAGAAAATGTCATTTACTGGTAAAAATTACTTTCCAAGAAAGGAACAAAAGAGTTAGTACATCTCAAAATATATGTACATTGCTGGACATTTCTCTGAATCTTTTTCATCGAAGTCTATCAGGTATACACTTAGGAATAGGAAAACTTAATAATCTCAAACAATATGTGTACACATTCCAAGCAGACCTATGGGAGAGAGATTGGATAGATGAAATATTGTCATGTGTTGGCCAACATGCTTAAGACAATGAATCCGAAATACAGAGAAATGTCTTTATCAAAAAGGCTTCAAAAGTCACCTTCATCAACAAATGTGCACAGGGTGTACAAACATGGGAGAAATATGATTATGTATAAGTTCATCACAATATAATGTTATACAGGTTTTATGTTAAGAAAGGTGACACAATACAAACATAAAACAGAAATATGGTTTTCATACAAAAAATAAGGGTGCACACATCTCAGTTAATTTACTATGTAATGCAAAGATACTGGTTGTGGGAAAACTCAAACTTGTCGTATCTCTCATCATTTAAATGGATATTATATATACACTGTAATCTGACATAAAACTGTTATGAGGTTAGTTTAATCATTATATCTGAATTTTACAATAATAGTTTTAAACATAATTTTACCTAAATTAATAAAAATTCTGGTGCAAATGTTGTCCTGTCTAAATATAGCATAAACCAACACGGTGGTGTCAAAAGATCAAGAAAAGTGTTGTCAACAATAAAAAATTAGTTATTCATGTTCATAAAAAGAATTAATTTATAACTTCTTGTAATAAACATTGTAGTTAAAGTATATACCACTGAGTGGTTAAAACATTGGCCTTCAAAATTTAAATGGCTTCTCACTGCTATTAATTTCAACCTGTCGACTGCACGTGAGAGAGAATTTTTGTTGTTGTAAGCTCTTGTTGGTTGTTTCAGTACCAGCATATTGGACTAAATGGTTTATTATGCAAGGTCTAGAGTGCTAGTACTCTAAAGGTTGTCTAAATACGCACTAATGCCAATGCAATTCTATCAGAGCATTGAGAGTTTTTTAAAATTCAAAATATTAAAAGTAAATCAACTTAACCTTTGAGAACTGTGGGACAGAATGCAAATTATACCTTAATTACTAAACACCATAAATTTATTAGATTTGTCACTATAGCTAATTGTTGTTATTTATACTTTTGTCAATTTATTGTGATTCAATTATTGAAAATTATTTACTAAAATCTCAGAGATGGACAATACATTTTTATGTTGAGTTTTTTGTAATTAATTCGCAGAACATCATTAAATTATTGTGAACCACAAAGTTGAAATTTTTCAATTGTGTTGATTACCAGTTTTAGGTTGACCTTTAAAAATAAAAAGAGTTGATATTTTGACTACAAGCATTTAAGAAAATAATCTTCTGACGTACAATAATGCTGTTGTGATTTATTTTACAATTGCGAGTACTTCAGCCATAGTTTTGTTTTACTTCATTGCTGGTATTGTAACATAATGCTGATCAGAAACACCTATACACTCAGAAACTAAATAAACTTAAAGGGGTTTTAAAATCTTTTTAATGTAAAACAACATTCAACCAACCAATCAACCTCTTAACTAACATTAATTTACAGCAGCTGCTATTCTAAGAGTAATTGCTGATACGTAACCAGCTTTGGAAATGAAAACTACTTACCAGTAACAGCAGTCCTTGTATTACCATATCTAGGATCACTTGTCATACTTCCACTTCTTGCTGTTATAGTTATGTTATATCTTCTACCTGGTGTTAATGATGTCATAGTAGTGGAATTTGTAGATGATGTTTGTGTACGTTTATCACCATTTCCACCCTCAAATACAACTTTGTAACTTGTAGCTACTCCTGCTGATGCTTTCCAAGATAGTGATACTTCTTTACCATTATTATCAGGATAAAAAGGTCCAATTTCTCCTGGTACAGCTGGTTCTAAAAGTTAGTTTAAAATGTCTTTTTATGTTATAGATGTATTTTTTTTATTATTGGATTCAGGCATCTATGTTTAAACAGAATTTAGAAATAACAGAACATTAGGCAAATAATCCAGAATTTTATACAAACAAGAGGCCCATGGGCCTTAATGCTCACCCGAAGATATGACCATAACCATTTGCAAAGAACAATAGACAATTGCAATATATAAAGAAACTATGCAAGTTATCCCCAGTATCGACCCCACTGCCACAATACTTAATCAATAATATCTAGTCACAGATCATTTATATATAGCTCAAAAGCATGTAGTAGCTATAAAGTACAGTTGATTACTCTTAGACGATCAGTGTACTTATGCAGCTATGACCTTGAGCTTTTAACCCCAAACCCAAAACCATATATCAAAATGATAGTCATATCAATACCAATAAAATTCAATTATACATTTCCCTACCAATAGCTAAAAGTTTTCAAGTTAATTTACAATTTCAGTATTATTAGAAAAGCTATGACTTTGACTTTTGCACCAATGACCTTGAACCATATATCAAAACAATTGTCATGTTATACTTACAATATTCTTATAGACATGCCTTTACAAAAAGGTAATAGTTTACAAGATAATTAACAATTTAAGTCTTCCTATGCACCTATGATCTTGACCTTTAAAACACTGGCCTTGAATCATATCAAAATGAATTTCATATCAATACCTTACAATATTCTAAAAAGTTCATTGTTTTCAAGATAATTATAGACAATTTCAATCTTCTTTTGCAGATATGATCTTGACCTCTGAATCTATGACCTTGAATCATAGATATCAAAATGATCATCATACCAATGACTACAATTTTCTGATATGCATGTCTATAAAAAGTTCATAGTTTTCAAGATAATAAACAACATCAATCTTCAAATGCAGTTATGACCTTGAATAATATATCAGATTGATCGTCATATCAATACAATGTACCTACAATATTCTTATATTTATTTCTATACAAAAAGTTAAAAGTTTTTAAGAAAATTAACAATTTTAGGTTTCCTCATTATATCAATACTTTAAATATTCTCATATACATGTATATGCCTATACAAAAATTTAAGTTTTTCAGATAATTAACAATTTCAAAGCAGATCTAAATGTTAAAAGTTAATTAATAACTGATAATGAACAAGGCATGGCAAATGACAGACTGTGAAACACTGCAATAGTTCATCTGAGCCTTCATTTACACAGGTGAGCTAAAAATGAAAATTCATTATCTTATTTTATTTTATCAACTTCCTTAAGTTATATTTTTACCAAATAATATAGATTAAATACCTACTTGAGTGTTTTAGATTAATGTCCTGAATAATTTGAAATTTAATTATATTGATGAATAAAAAACATAAGTATATGCATTTTATATTCTCATTAAAAACATGGTTTTATCTCTTTAATCATTATTTATAAAGTTTAACTTACTTGTTGTGACTGATTTATCATCAGATGGCACTTCCTGTTGTTCGTTTCTACTGTTAGTATCTATAGATACCACAGTTATAGTATAACTACCACCAGGTGTTAGTCCTGTAATAGTAGTTGATGTAGCACTAACTGCAACATTATTAGCTCCAGAAGAAGTCCCTTTCCATCTGACCTGTTTACTCTCAATAGCACTGTTAGCAGTAGGGTTTGCCCATGTCAAAATAACTGATGTTGTAGTTATTGTTGTCGCTTGAACATCTGATGCTTTTAATCCAGTTACTGTAGTAACAAAATAGAAACTTGAGTGGTAACAAATCTCAAAACAAAATGATAGCATAAGTGGTAAATGTAATATAAATAACATAGTAACCAAACAGATAACTTCGGACAAGCTAAGTCAAAGTTTATTTTCTTATGCTTTAAAGTTTATTTTAGTTAATATTGTAATTTTAGTTCAACTATTGTTAACAATTTAAAAAGAAAAACTTCATAAAATATGCGTTTAATATTTATATTTGATTTTATTTTCAAAAAAATTACTATTGGTCCACAATTGTTTGTCACATGATTTTTTTTCCTAAAAATTTTCTAGTTTATTTAAAACTTTCCTCATAAAAATAACAGTAAAATTAAGATTTCAATAAAACTTGAAAAGATTGTCACAAAAGTGAACATATCCCAAGTCACCTGTTTAGGTCGAAAGGGAAATTGGGTAGGGGAATAAAATTTTTAATTTGTTTTTAATATGATGTGTCATTTGTCTAAATTAAAAACAAAAATACCAATCCAAGTTCAAATCACAATCAAGAAAATACACAATACTCATAACTCATAGGCAGAAAGTATTCAACAAAATAAGCTGATATTCATTCTTTCAGGTTTTACTACTATATATTTTATATCTGAGGTCTTTGTTACTTTATAGAGACAATCAGATCAATGCTGAAATTTTAATTTATAGGGGACAAAACTCCTAAAAATAATCACAGCAACACATAAAAGTCAAGAGTAATCTATATATATAAATGTCCAAAACATATCAATCCAATGCTGTAGGAGGAGATTGATGTACACGTTTGTTTTCAATGTTGAAAAATTCAAAGTCAATAAAGGGGCATAATTCTCTAAAAATAAATGAGAGCAAAACAGAAAAATCATGGGACCATCTGCAGGTGATAGGAAGAAGTCTGCAATGTTTAAAAAGTATCAGTTTAATCATTTAGGAGGAGTTATAGATGCACATGTTTTGTCAGCAATGTTGAAAAATTCTAAGTTGAAAAAAGGGCATAAATCTCCAAAACAATAATGAGAGCAACATGGAAAATTCATAGGACCATCTCAAGGTGATAAGGAAAAAGCCTGCAATGTTTGAAAGGAATTAGTAATATTGTGTAGGAGGAGTTCGATGCACAAGGTTTGTGTTGAATGCACACACACACACACACACACACACACACACACATTATTACTCTAACTGTGGTTTTCCTGTAATTATGTAAATATGCTGAGTTATCGACAAAATACCATCTTCTCATTCATCATATAAAAGGATAATCATCAAAAATTACTTTATGCATAACATTTTTTAAATAGCTTGAAAGGGGAGACAACTTCTGCAAGAAATAAATCTCTTAAGTGTCAGTGAAGGGACATTAATACTTTGATGTATGATTGAAGACATATCTATTTAGCGATAAACTAAAACTAAAAAAATCCAATGATGATTTAATTTATGCATTCTGGCAGATACTACCTAAAAGTGACTAACAAAAATTGCTCAGATAACTTCTCAACAAATTTCTGCATGTCCATGAGGGTAATGTAGATTATGGTAGAATATAAATAGAAACAATGTATAGATATTTGAAGCACAATCAAAAAAAAAAAAAAAAAAAAAAACTATAATAATTCGGAAATAAGTATTAAAAGATTTAGGACTGAATAATCCGATTCTGAATAAATGTTGAAGAATATTCTGAAGCTCTCAGTCAACAAAAACAAAATTGCCATGATAATGTTTCTAATGATGAATTGCATATCGGATTCCTTAACATAAGTTTTTGGAGAAAAAATTAACTGAATTTAATTTTGTGCTTTAAATGATAATTTATCAATGTTATAAAGATCTCGAAAATTCCAATGTATTATTTCCATATAACAAAATTTAGGAGGGCAATACTTGGAAATGAGTCTTTTATGTCACATTTCTCTGAAAGACTGCAATAGCCAATTACTTTCTGAGCAATGTTGTCATCAATTAAATCTTCTATAAACTTGTGTTAAACCAAGTTCTTCAGTAAAAAACAAGAGGCCCAATGGGTTCCAAAAGCTCACCTGATAAATTATGATTACTTGAAATAAAAATGTACTTAAGTTCTCAAATACAATTCACTTTAAAATAGGGATATGCCAGGGGTAAAAATTATAGGATTTTTATAGGAAATTATAGGAGTTTTCACTAAAATTACAGGAATATTTTTAAATAGTTTACAGTTCTAAAATCTATCATTCCAGAAAAACCTCTACCTTTCACCTCAGACTGTATGTTTCTGAAAATTGTCTTATTGACATTGGGACCATTACTACTTCAGGTCACCAGCTTTTCTATATTAACATTTTCTTGGTCAAGTGATTTAATCATTTTACTGACATCATATTCTGACAAAAAAGAGCCTCAAAGAACCTATAGCAAACTTGATTTAAAGTGGGTGACCAATAATGAAATAGTAAATCCATCTTTTTATTTATTTATTTTTTATATTATTATTATTATTATTATTTTTATTATTATTTTTTTTTTTGTACTGAGCATGTCATTTTTCATTAAAATGCAATTAATAGGTATATCTGATAAAGTTACATATCCTTTACAAAGTCTTGCTTTAAAAAAAAGGACCTATATTCCATCTGATATTAGATAACCCCAATTCATTAGACACTGGACAAGGAAATATGGCTTGAAATAAAGTTCCTTTACCATCACATGAACTATAACTGTTATTAGACTGTGCAACTTTCATACACCATAATATCTCAGTTTTGAGAACCTTATGTTGTAAATTGTTAACGTTGGTTTTGTTACATACTATTTCTTTATGATATACAATACAGTTTGCAACATATTCATTCTTTCCCTTTTCACATCATAAGTTTAGAGTCGTTCCATTGCAGTCCAAAGTAGTCAGCCATGTAATATCATGTTTTGGATGGACTTAAAAATCATTCTACTTGTTCAGTGTACACGGAGTGACTTATTAATGTTTTTGTATAGAGTGCATTGTAATTACAATGTACACTTACTGCTTTAGAAATACATAAACGTTAACCTTGCTTCAGGTATGTACTTAATGCAAGAAAATGTCCACATTCTGAATTCCTGAAGCTAACAGTAACAAATGTATAGGAACATAAAGGAAATGTAGGAGGTTTTTTAAATAATACAGGAAAATATAAGAAATGGGCAAAATATAGGAATGGTAGGACTCCTGCATAAAACATCATTACTCCACTCCACTCATCTCTGAAACCAAGGTGCCACTTTAAATGAAATTTGTTGTGGACAAATCTTGCTTGATGTAGATTTCAAACAGGAATATACAGATAAATTTAATTAAGGATGTCTGTTACAGAAAAAAAAAAAAAAGAAAAAAAGAAAAAAAAAAGAATCAAAGTACTAAAAGAACTGAAATCACAAAACCTTGTTTTGAAAGAATGATGTAACATGTTTTACCATAAGGACATGGGATTCATCAATTTTTGGATTCAAGAAGTCTGTTTATGTTTAGATTCCCTAGCTTTATCATAATGATCATATTGTTTCAGAGTCCTAAAGACATACTAGTATTCATCAATTAAGTACTGTTAACCATGAAATGTTGTCAGCCATTTTATCTTAGCACTTTTCGCAGGTGAATCTTTTTTGCTGTAGATCACTTATTTTTCATGAGTAAAAAATTTAGCATCAAGACCATCTTGGCCATACGAATAATTGAATTCACATTTGGAATCTTATTAAATACAAAAATTCGCAATTGTTTGTGGCATAAATATTAATAACAAAATAAAGTGTCCTGATGATACACAGCCAGACCTTAAACTTAACTTGGTCAAACCACTCCACGCTAAGTGGCTCTTTTATTCATTTGAAGAGTTGAAGGGAAAGCCTGATTAAGAATGCTTGGGACTTGGCCGGTATAATTTGCTTATCAAGTACTAACTTTCCAAAAAAACTTGCCTGATTAATCATTTATTATCATTTTATGCATATGAGAAGTTGTTAACAGTGTTCTGGTAATTTTACAACATTAATTTTCTTTTGTTTAATCAATTAACAGGAAGATTCCAAAAGTTCAAATCTGAATAAACAGCTGCACCTGGAGCGCATGATACGCCCGTCAGATATTCAAACTTCTTTTTTAATGTCTTAAACAACTTGACATTTAGCTGAAACTTATTTTTTTAAAACAAAAGTAGCAAATTTATTTCTCAATGTTTATTCACTAACATTTTTGATTATAGGACAAATATAACACAAAAGTTTCATAAAAAAAGTTCAAATAATTTTTGAGTTACAACATGCAAAAAATGCCTAAAATTTGACAATTAAGGGCCAATAACTCTACAACAAGAAAACATACAAATCTCAAAAATAAAAGGGAGCTCTCTGCCATGGTTACCAATATAACACAGAGTTTCATTCAAGTTGTTCAAAGCATTTTTGGGTTATTATACAACATGCAGAAAAATGCCTTAAATATGACAATTAAAGCCCCATAACTCCGTAGTGACAAAAAAAAAGGAATCTAAAAAACGAAAGGGTGCATTCTGTCATGGATAAAAATATAACACAAAAGAGCCATTAAAATAGTTTAAAGGAAGTTTCAGTTATAGTACAACATGCAAACACATGCCTAAAATTTGACAATTAAAGGCCAATAACTCCACAACGAGAAAACATATGAATCTCAAAAACGAAAGGGAGCTTTCTGCCTTAGATACAAACATTTCACAAAAATTTCATTAAAATTGGTCAAAGCATTCTTGAGTTATCGTACGACGTGTGGACATACGGACAGACGGATGGACGGACGGACGGACCGCGCCATACCATAATACGTCCCGTCATAGATGGGCGTATAAAAAGGATGCAAATGTGATAATTTCATAAACAAGCATCTGAAAAACATTACAAGCAGTACAATTTATTATATTTGTGTAATTCTTTTCATGCAACTCATCTTAATTTATTAAGCAAAATAGACTGAGATGTTTCAATGAATAATATATGAGTGTGTAAATGTTGAGATATATTAAGATACCTCAAAGACATTATTCTTTTAAAATACTTTTTTAAAATTCATATCAATTGCGAATATTAAACACTAAAAACTATTCTTTATATTTCTCTTGAAAGACTAAAGTAATAAAGAGTAAACAGAAACAAAAAGGTGTAACTAAGATCTAATATAGCATAATTTATTGAATATTTAAATTATATAATATTTCAATTGAATTCATATATTAGAGTCCGTCCAGGTATTGTCGTACATGTTTTGATGCCATCACGTGTCCAACCTGTGTTAGGCACACAACACTCGGTATAATAGTCTTATTCAGTTTTTCTTTAGTGTGGGACCTGTATCAATTTTATGCATGCTGACACAGAAAAGTCAAGAAAAGTATCGAAAGTTGTAGGTGGCAATTATCATACATTCATTGCTGATAATCTCATACATAAATGTTAATGGAAACCGGGGAACACCATTTTATCATTAGGTTTTTTCTTTTATTGGCGAGTATTGGATGAATTTTGAAAATAACATACAGCCACAGTTTCCATAATTATATAAAACTCCTATGTTGGTGAATGACTATGTTATGTTCCATTCCAACACAGGCAGACCTTATTGTGATTTTGTTTTTCTGTTTGCTTACTAAAGGTAGATGGTGTTTCTTTGATAACTCTGTTTTCTGTAAATTGACTACCTCAATACAAGTAAAACAAAGCCTTGACTTGGGCGTCAATCTCTATTTTTAACAACCACTGCAGTAGCTTAATTGGTAGAATGCTGCGGCTCCGTAAATGGAAGATAAAGGGTTTGCACGCAGACCAGGTCTGACCAATGACTTGAAAGTGGGTAAGGACGATTCTTTCGGATGGGAACTTAAAATAAAGGAGGTCCCATGTCACTGCCGACGTGGCACGATAAAAACCAATGCCATCAACGTAACACACAGGAAAAATTTCTGCACTTTCGCCTATTATATAGCTGACGACGTCTCGATTTAAGTGAAATATTCTTGACTGGGACGTTAAAAACCACTACTTAACTTAAGTCTATTTCATCATACTACCTTATGACTGGTGCTTTGTCTTGTATCAGTGAAATTTGCTCAAAGATACAACTGAAATAAACCATGAGTATGTGTATCAGTTTTCAATGTCACATAACAATAAGGTACAAAGCAAACACTGACGCACAGGGAAACAAGCTAAAATTTATAAATTTTAATTAGAGAAGTAAAGCGGATAAATCTGAAAGATCTAGACTATGCCCATGCAGCAAATATATAGCTTTTTAAAAACTTTAATCACGATATTCTACTAGAACAAAGAACAAATGGCTTCATTGCAGTTATTTTTATTATCATTATTAGAAGAATAATAATTAAGGGGTATTTGATGCAGGGGTGTTGTTTGTTCTGGGATATTTTGTTATTTTCAGACTACCACTTACAAATGAAAAAGGATTATATTGATAAAAATATTAATCCAGTTTGAAATATTCAATGAGTGCAACGCATGTCTAAATTATAAAAAAAAAATGCTGTAAGTTCGTGTAAAACTTGTGATGCCTGGAAACAATATTCTCATTTAATACTTTTAACACAAATTGACCTTAAAAATTGAGAATTAAAAAAGACTGAACATTGAAATTTTATTTAATATAGGGATGATCTATAAAACCAATGCATGAATGAACTACGGAAACAAAATCTTTTATGTCCAACTCCTCATTGAGCACTTACAAACACGACATCTAAATTTCTGTTTTAGACTTCTTTTTACAAGATTTTTGGTTTGTTCTTTGTTTTTTTCTAACTTTTTTGCTTCCCTCTCCATTTTTTATTTTAATTTAGCATCTGGTTCTATTTGTTTTTTCTGAACTTCAAGGCATTTTTGGTTAAAAATTTCATTCCTTGTGAGTATTCTATGGGAAGTTAAACGTTTTGACGCTTGTGTTGCTTTTTTGTCTACAACACCTTATGGAAGAACATTGCTTATATCATCAGTCCAAGATGGAGAAATGGAATCTGTATTTAACACATCTGTAGTCAATGTTCCACAACATATAATGGAACCCATAATGGGTAGCTGAATATTTATTACACCTGCCCCATCTTGACTGCAGTTGATCTCTCCTTACACAACAGCTTCAAGTAACTGATCAACTGTAATCTCTTCGTAATTAGTCATGAAGTTATTCAATATCTCGTTCATTATGTCATCGGCGGCATATTTGGATATCTCCTTCACTGTTTTATCGGCAGCGCATTTGTATATCTCATTCACTGTGTCATTGGCGGCGTATTTGGATTCCCATTCATTACTTATATTGCCGCTAGTTGTGACCGGTATCAAACAGTGCTGATGGCGCAAATGCTTGTGCTGGAAATGCTCTTGAATCAGTAGGAAATATTCCATATTTTTTAATCCGCTAATGATTGAAGGAGTAAAAGCTAGATTTTGTGCTTTACGGAATAATTAAGGCCATTCCCATTTTGGAACCATGTTGTTTGGATCATCTGACATAAACTCTATGCATACTCTATTACACTCTCTGGATAGTGGACCGAAAACAGATTTGTCAAGAGGACATAACCACTTAGTTGAATGTGGTGAAAACGTAAATAAAGTGATACCATTTTTTCTTGCAGCATCCATGAGTCCAAAAGTCTCATAAGATGAATGGGAGTCAAAATATAATAATATTAAGACTTGCTTTACCACAATGTTTAAAAAAATGCTCCTTAAACCATATTTCACTAAGAGTATCTTCCATCCAAGCTTTCTCTTGGTATGTGTACTTGGTTCCAGGAATGCCTTCGGCAGTGTCATATGCGTTTAAACTTTTGTACGTTATCCCCTTAACTATTACCATTCATGGTATCTCCTTGCCTGCAGCATTAATGCATGCCAGCACTGATACATTATCTCTGTTATTTCCTACTCCGCCAGGTATGTTTTTGATACACTTTCCCGCTATGACTTTTGCTGGTTTGTGTAGCAGTGGAACACTTGTTCATCAATGTTCCATATCAGGGCAGGTGATTTGATCAAGCTTAAACGAGATAATGTTGATCTTAAATCACTGAAATGATTTTCTGTTACCGTCAGATTTAGCATTCTGGTGTGAACTGTTGTGAGTGCTGTTGAAGATCTTATATTTAGATCAGGATGTCTTTTAATAAATCCTGTTAACCAATCTTTTCAAGGAACACCATTCTCCAAAATAGTCTAGCAACTTTTATCGCAAATATGTGCCATGTTATCCCAAACATTTGTATTGCTGCAGATTTAATCTTTTCAACAAGTTTCTGTTCAACCTCTGCAGGAAGAACTGTAGGTCGGCCAGGGTACACAGTGTCTTGTATTTTCCCGCTAACTCTGTTTTGGATAGTCATAACCGGGACACCATATTTTCCAGATGCCTTATGGAATGATAATCCAGCAGACAGTTCTTTCTGGGTATATTTTTGTCTTTTGTCTTTCTTTTTACCCATTTTAAATAACTGTAAAAAAAAAACAATAATAATATTTAAGACATATTTTATTTAAAACATTATATTTCACAATCTTACATATAACTGGAAAATAATTAGTTCTGTTTTTTTTTTTTTCAAAACGAAAGGCTGGATTTTGTAAACATTAGAAACTGTTTTATTTCTTTCTAAATGTGATTGGGTTTTGCTGTGCATTTAAGCTTTTTTTCATAACAAAAAATACAACATCGATAACAGAATAGTCTAAGTCATCAAACAAATTGAAAAATATTGTATCCAGTACCAAGCATTTCTTCCTAATTCTCCATCCAACGTAAGGTTGATCAAGTGACATATTATCATTTGCTGCTGAAAGTCAAATTCAGGTTCAGAGATAACTAATGTTCTGAGTTCTCTGTGCAAACATTCACGTTCTAAACAACTTCTGTGGATAATCTCTCTCTGTCTAAGTTTTATCAAAACAGACATATTCTCTTAGTTTAAGATTTAAGGACCTAAAATCAATAAAAAAGCAAAAAATTAAATAATATACTAGTATTTATTTATTTTTTTTTTTTTTCGTTTGAGGAATTTCAAACATAGCATTTGCAAAATGTACAAAATTACCCTGACATACATTTTCTCTAAATATTATACAGAGATTAAATTTGAACAGTTTTAAAATGAAAAATAAATACGAAAAATGGGTCAAAGACTCAATGGGCTAGGTTGTTTTATTTAAATTTCTATTGAATGGGTGTAAAGTGTGGAAGGAATTTTAAATAATTGCACAAAGCAAGGTGCACAAGTTGTTTTTTTTATACTTCATACAGAGTCATGATAAATTGGGAATAGGTCCAACAATGACAATATATATGAAAGAATAATGAAACTAGTATATATATATGCATTAGGAAAATCTCAATCATTTTAACATTTTCTAAAGCTACAGTTAATTGAAAAAATGTGCACCAGAAACTTTATATTGGAATGAACTGGATGAGATGCACAGTAAAGGACAGATAGGCAACAGGGTGACAACACTAGCTTTCCACACTTTCATCCAGTAGCTAATAAATCAATGACTTTTAGAACATTTTTGTAGTTTTCTTTCATATATGTATAATAATCCTATTTTTTTTAAAGATTTGAAATTGACAAGTGTGGTATGTATTCTAATCCTAGGGCAAATTGGCTGTAATGCGGATACTTTTTGCTTTTACAAATACATTAAACACTTATTTGATTATTTACACTCAGACAAAATTAATATTTTCAGCCTTGATCAGCATTGTGTGTGTGTGTGTCTGTGTGTGTGTGTGTGTGTGTGTGTGTGTGTGTGTGTATGGCGGGGGGGGGTATATTCTGATATATTCTGATTCTAGGGCAAATCAGCTGTATCGCGGATAATTTTTTCCTGATATACTATGATAATAGGACAATAAGCACCTTCACAATGTTCCAAATATCAGATACTATGGGTTTAAACCTTGGGGTAGAAGGAGTGGGCACTTCATGTGGTGATGGGCAACAAAATCAATAGTCTTATCTAAGTGTTTGTTTTCTAGGTTCATGCTGAATGTAACACATCTAACATGGTAATACATGTAGTTACACATTTGACAGAGATTTTTAAAAAATGTCAACTACTTTGGCTAATTACTAGTTATTTTTAGGTTTTCACAGACAATCATGAGTGTCTTCTTTTGTGAAAAACAAGCTGTAAGCAGTTTTGCATCATATTTTTTCTCAGTATTACAAAGTGTCATAACTGTCAGTGACTAAGTGGTCTAAAGTGTGAAGTGACTGCCTTTATATAAGTAAAAGAATCTTGATTGGGGTGTAAATCTCCATTAATCCCCTACCCCCCTCTCTCTCTCTCTCTTCTCTCTCTCTCTCTCTCCTCTGGAATGACAGAGAGAACTGAAAAGTTTGTTTAGGGATTCAGTTTACACAGGCTTATTCATCAATGAATATTATTTGTGTCCTTATACAATGTAAGTGAGAAGTTGTGGGTTCGAACCTTGACCAGATCTTTTATCTATAATTGAAATTAAATAATTGTTTCAATTCTTTAAAAAAAAAATTACTGTCAACAAAGCAGTTGAGTTAAAGCAAACTAATATGAATTCAGCTGAAGAAAAGTATTGAAAAAGAAATAAAAATTGTATAAACCCTACTTGAATGTTTTTATTTGCCAATTATTTTTTCATATAATATGATTGTTGAAAAATTGCCTCCATAGCTCTGTAAAAGAGAGACATATGTTTGGAAATGTACAAAAATGTTCAGTTGGATCTTCATGTTGTGCGTAAATACTGGAAAATGTGAACAAAAATTAGACCTTGGTTGTTTGATCACTCTGTACACATAATCAGTTCCGACTTTGTCAAAACCATTTCATATTCTGGGCATTACTTTTATGATCTAGGTTAGCAGAGGGTTTTTTAAATTGTACAGATTTTCAGTGACTGTGTCAAGCACTTTCTTGACTCTGGTGTTTATATCGCCAAGGCCTCCTATGTCTAATGCTTTCACATCCAAAGCACTGATAATGTGTCGCCATCTAAAGACAGAAGAAATGTCAAAATGTTTGTAACTAAATGATTATCTGAATTTACGTGGTTCAAATTCAACAAAGAAACCAAACAAATATTTGTACTGCATGTGAATCAGCACTGTCATTTTCGGGGAGGGGGGGGCTTTGTTAAAAGTTGTGGCTACTTGCTTTTTGAAAATGTTGACCAAAAATTTCACATTGGATGCTAAATGGCTACCAAAATCTAAAACCTACTTGGAGGCCAATCATCATTTATGCCTTTTGTTTCATCCTTTGTCAGTCTGCCAAAACCTTTTCCACTTTTCTCCTACATTTTTAGCTCACCTGAGCACAAAGTGCTTCGTCGTCCGTCAACAATTGCTTTAAACAACTTCTTCTCAGAAACTTCTTGTCACATTTTGTTCAAACTTAATCAAAAGCATCTACAGAACATTGCCTTTCAGATTTGTGTTTTTGGTTGCCATAGCTACCAAATGTAGGTCACATTGACCTACATAGTTGAAAACCTAAAAAAATCTTCTTCTCCAAAACCACTTCACTGAGATAAAATTTGATGTGATATTTGGTATCTAAAGCATCTTATATACCAAGTTTTTGAATTTCAATAATTTTTGTGAAAAATTAGGTTACGTGTTTTTGCATTTATTTTTTATACATTGTAAATAGTACTCTTTTACCAAAATTACAATAATATAATTTGTAAACTTGTAAAATACAAGTCGCTTTTTTCGACCTTTTTCATTTTCAATTCTAGCAACCCAAGGGTCGAGGGTTCAAATCCCAGTGAAGCCACTTTTTTTCCCTTTTTTCTTTTTTTTTTTAATTTCTGAATTTTATGACTTACCATGGTGCATGGAAGAGGTTTTATGAATTTTTACTTTTTAGTGTAATTATTATTTTTGAAATAATGTGATTCTGACATGTAAATATAGCTAAAACCTTGAAATTTTTTTTTTTTTTTTTTTTTTTTGTTTTACAAAATCACTGTTATGTGACATAATTTAAACTAATTGAACAAATTTTTTGAAATAATTTGCAGTTGAATTTCACATTTTTTAAAAAAATGTTTTAATTAATGTGTCAAATCTGTAAAGTCTTAAATCCAGATCTGAAAATTGGTCATGTGAGCTTTTGTTATGGATAGGCACTCTGCCATCCATCCATCCATCCATCAAAAGACTTCTTCTCAGACACTAATGGTCACATTTCATTCATATTAGTCAATAGCATCTATAGACCATTGCCATTCACATTTGTGTTTCTGGTTGCTGTGGCTACCAAAAGTAGGTCACAGTGACCTACATAGCTAAAAACCACTTCTATTGAGGCAACATGTTATGACATAACCAGTTACATTTAAACTCAGGTGAGCAAATTAGGGCCATCTTGGGCCTCTTGTTTAATAGATTTTAACTAAACTTGATATGATTGTGCACATGTCATGAACAATGGTTTAGTTATGTGGGTCAAAAGGTATAGGTCAAGAGGGTAGATTCTTGGAACTTTTGTAGTGTTTTAATGTACATTTATATCCTACATTTCTCAATAGATTTTAATACAACTCAGTAGATTTTAATAAAACTTGGCACACACATGCACAGATGTGTTATGAACCATGTCTAGTTATGTTGGTTAAATGTCAAGGTCACAAGGGTCGAATTTGTTTTTTTATATGGTTTTTCATGTCTGTTCTGTTTCCTTCATTTTTCACTGGATTTTAATGAAGCTTGGTACAAAATTGTATTTTTGACAAAACTTGGTTCAATTGTAAACCAACTTGATACAATGCGTTAAGAACCACATTTATTGTAGATAAATTTCGAGGTCAAAAGGTCAAATTTGACTCTCTGCTTTATGACAGAGCCTCAGTAGACTTAAAACATTTTCTTTCCATTGTGTAATGTCCTTCATTTTCAGATACAACTTTATTTTTACATTTCAGTTAACTTGTTTGCATCTGTTTTAATTACTGGTTTCCATATGCATTAACTTTCATTCTATTTCTTATCCAATTCAATCTTACTTTTTGCAGGCATTTATTAGTTACTGAAGGACAAAACCTTAATTTTCAGAATATATTACATGAATTTTTATTTTGAGCTTAAGCTCTCATTTTAATTTTTTGAATACATGACAGATTTCTATCTTTTGAGGACCATAGTGGCTAGTTTATTCCAGGTATTTTTTCATATATATTTTTAACTTTCATTTCAGAAGTGGAGTGGAGACTGTCTCTTATTGTCAATTAGAAATTGACCAAGATGGTTTTGGAAAGAAGTTTGTGTGGAAATTTGGTGGTAAGTTTGTGGAAATATTGTATAGATATGTGCCTGTACAGTACAGACCACTTTGTGGGGCTTGTTGGTAGAGTGGCTGCCTATAAAGTGGGTTGATTAGGTATTGTGCTCTTGGTCAAGTCTAAACAAGATTTAAAATAGGGTTGAAAAGAAATACAATGTTTAATTTTTCTGTTGTCAATATAATTGACTGCTGCTGGGTGAAATAATATGGCAAGTCTGTAATACTGTTCCAGTGAACTAGCACTTTAAAGAACTTATGTGCAGACTACTACAAGGTAGACCTCAACTGAAATAAATACTTGATACAAAAGTCCATATATGAACTACTATTTACCTTTACTTGAATGACTGAAAAATTGTTTATAAAATTTTAAATCACAATAACCAATCAAACAAAACATTTATACTATATCCCAGTTGTATTCTGTAATTTCCAAAGAATTGCAATGTTGAATCATAGTGTTGGCCATGGAATCTGTAAAAGCCTTGCACAATGTTTGCCAACTCCCACCTTAGGGAAAGTGGAAATTACAAGACCACTTCAGCTGTAATACATAGTGTAAGAGTTATATACAGTGAGGTGTAAAAGATATTGTCATTGTCATTTTCTTCTTTGTCTCATCTACAATAGTTGCAACAGTCTTAACCTATTTTCTTACCATCCTTACCAAATCTTGTTTAGGACTTTGGAATTTCTGTTTCTTTTTACCTGTGGAAAGTAACTTTTAGTTGAGGGAAAATAGCTTTTGAACAGCTACTTTTCCATCAGACAGTGGCAAAAGGAAATAATTCAATAGGTTTTTGATGAAGAAAATTTGTACTTGAACATGGGAATGTGAATTTTCATTGTAATTTTCCTGAAAAACATTCAAGAAAATTTCTGCTTGTTATGTTAATTGTCATTAAAATGTCTTCTAAGATTATTTAATTTTTTGCTTAGGTTTTGATTTGTTTGCAACAACAGTTTTTTTTAAATGGGAAGTTTTAATTAGAGTCTGTTGGAGGAAGAATAAAGAAATAAGCGAAAAAGACCAGAGCAATTTTCTTTTGGTTATAGATTTGATGGAAAACCATACTGGTAAGTACAGTTAATTTTATGTTCTAACATGAATGATTTGAAACTTTGGATACTAGCAATATGTGTGGTACTAGTTATGTAGGGCATTTTTTTGTATGTAATGATTGTTTCCTCAGAGCTGAACCTGAATGGGAAGTTCGGTAGTTGCAGCCACATAAACCAAACACTTATCAAGATAATTTGCACGAACACAATAGCATATAGTTATTCGATTTTAATTATATTTACATGCAAAATCAATATGTTTTTTTCTTATTTAAATAATTTAAATAATTAAGATTTTTTTTTATATCGTCCCCACTAAAATTAAAACTACCATGATGATTGTTTTAAATAAAGAAAAGATTTGTAAAATACTTGGAGAGTGACGAATTAATTTTGTTCCAACTACTGAAATTTCGTTTAAAAGAATATTTGTTGATATAAAATAATGAAAATTGAAAATTCATTGTTTAGTTTTCAGATTATTTATCAAAGGACAAAAGAATTTTGAAAGGTTTTGGTCGTGGCTTTCTCCAAATTCTTTTTCAATTTTTTTTTTTTTTCAAATTTTTTAATAATTAATTTTTTTTCAAAAACACAAATAAATGAATAAATAAATAGTTTTCTCCAAAACACTAAAATAAATAAATAAATAAAATCTGTAGTTGCTTGATAAACCTGTTTGTAGGTGCATTTTATTTAAAGTACATAGACACATCGTGCAACCAGCGGTCTAATTTTTGACCCATGTCTAATTCGTTGTAGGGACCCATTAGAAGACAGTTTAAAAGCAGTCATCATGAAATGTGTTTTCTCTCGATTTAGGGGAGTTCAAGCTCATGAATGTAGGCCTATATCTATTTGAATATTGAAATTCTCTTTTTAATATCACACAAGATATAGACCATCATGTTGGTTCTACCAATAATTTAGGTATGTGGATGTTTATGTTACAATAACATCATTTGTAGACTTTTCCATGTAGAAATGTAGAACTTGGGAAATCATCTTCCTTCATGTAATAAAAGCTCAGTTCTTCAGTTTATTTATGTGTTTCTTGTATGTAAAATGCGTATAGAGAGAGAGGGGGAGAGAGAAAGAGAATATTAATTTTCTAAGTATGATTTACTGCATTTATTTCTCTACATATTTGATATTTGCGCTCAAATTAATTTAAATCAGAAGTTTTAAAATATTGAAAAATCTTCCGATTAAAACTGCGGTAAGAAAAATACATGATATCAAATGGTACTTTGCGTGTTATATTTAAACAGAAATTTTCATCAGACCGCATGCAAATGGGAAACGGAAAGTGTACAACTTTTATACGATACAGAAAATAGCCTAAAGGCTAAATTTGTGTACCGTTATACAAAAAGGCCCACAACGCAAGGTTTGGTTTGTGGGATATTATATACAAAATGTCCCACAATGCCAGCATCCCACAACGCTTATATAGCCAAACTTTAAAAAAAGGCCGTACCTTGAAATTAATTATATATATCAATTCTACGTTTAAATATGCATACCTTTTGTAAATTTCAAATAAATCCCATGCCTAGATAAAAAGGTCACACAACACACCTACTGGACAAAGTTCCCATAAACCACCATTAGTGTCTATATATATATATATATATATAGATATATATATATATCTTCGTGAAACAATGTAGGAGGAGTTATTTCACAAAAAAATAGGTACTCTTTTTCCAAACTCTGGAAAACAATGCCATGAAGTCAGGTGCATCTTTGATTATCATATTAAAATTCTTTTTAGAATCAACTAAATGCATTTTAATATATTTAACAAATAATGAATAGTATTGTCATAAAATAATGTTATTTTACTCACTAGTGTAAAAACAATCCTTCACGGGTCCTCAGCAAGTCCTTAGGTTGAATTTTCCCGGCAGCACAACTGTGGACCAATCAGCATCAACCACGCATTGAGGTGAAGGTTGCAACACCAAAAATACAGACAGGGAATTCCAGAAATATCACGAAATGATTTTTAACGAAAAAGATAACATTTTATTTCAGTGTAGGAAATTAGTCAACAGTATGACAATACCCGAGCTGACTCGACAAGACTGAATGTTTTTTTAATACATGTGCAAAGTAAAATTTTAAGGTACCTGGAATTTTACTTATGTAAAGAAGTTAATGCAAAGATGATTTAAATCTCTTTATAATGCATTTCAGACGACCATTCCAACATTTCTCAAAATGTTTGCCATGTCAGGTTAATTTTGTTCCGTTAGTCTCGTGGAAAGTAATATCTATATCTACCCATTAAGATTATTTATGGTCTGATAACTGCAGTAGTTAAATAATGGATGTTAGTGATTAATGACAAGTCCTTGGATTAGTACAGCAGTTATAGAACCATGTCTCAAAAGTTCAATCTTTTCCTAACACTTTTTCTTATTCTTTTAAGTGTCTTTAGGACCTGTAGTATTACCAGCTATTACGAGTTCTTAATAGTAATCTGTCATGTAGAATAATTATATAAATCAAGAAAAAAATCTTCCACAGTATTCTCAAGTCATAAGTAGCACACCGGCAAGGTTTCAAAACATTTGCTAAAAAACTGTGGTAGAAGTTCATAGCACTGGCAAAAAGCTAATGAACAGATGAATAGTATACCATAATACATCCTATATGGTCAAGTGACAGGCATATAAAAATGAATCTACATTAACATCTTACTTACATGTACTTGAGCATGTAGTTCCATCATAATAATGATTTGATTTACATTTACATTTAGACTGCTGGTTACATTCTAGATTCTTTGACTCATCACATTTCACTGTACTTGAACAGGCTTCATCAAACCTCTTTAGAGCAACTGAAAAAGAAATCCTAATGTGTATTTTTTTTAAAAATGCATTTACATTTTATATCAACAGGACAAATGATAATTACAATATGTGAGGTGTAAAGCCTGATAAATCAGCAAAATTATTTTCTAAATTTTAGTGTCCAATATCCTGTTCATTAAAATGTTACTTAACTACATATATTTGTTTTCATTTTTTTACCTAAACAAACAACTTTTTTTTGTTCAAAAAAGCTTACAATGTAAAATGAATTACTTTTCTTATATAAGTCACTATAAAATTAATTCTTCAGTACATTTACATTTAGTTGCTTTTAAAAACCAAAACTTAACATTACAATTAAAACAGAAGTATTAGTGAACATGAACCTTACCTGTGGTGGATGTGACATGGGGTGGAAACCCAGTTGATTCTGTAAGTGTACTTGCTGTGGTAACTCGAACATTGTATGATTTTTCAGGTGTAAGGTTATTTATAGTAAAATTGGTTGTTGATGATAATAAAGTTAAGGGATTTGCATTACAATTAAAACAAAACTATGAGTGAAAATAAAATATACCTGTGGTGGCTGTGACCTGGTCTGAATGCACTTTTTGTTCTGTAAGTCTACTTGTTGTGTCTACAGATGTTACAAGTACACTGTACGATTTTCCAGGTGTAAGGTTTATAATTGTATAAGTAGTTGTTGTTGATGATAAAGTTACAGGAACTGCATTGCCAGTCCATAAAACTTCAAATCTGTTAATAGCTGATACATGCTCTGGTAAAGTCCAATCTACTCTGATTTGAGTTTGACTTACACTTCTAACTTGAAGACCTAACACTTTGAGATTTGCAACTGAAAAAAAAAACAGTATCTTATTATATATATATATATATATATATATATATATATATATATATATATATATATCAGGGCTCTGGAAAACTTTGACTGGGGTGTCAGACATTTTTTCAAAGCAACCATACCACCGATGCTGTGAGAAAAAAATTAAAAAACGTAATTGATGACGTACTTTTAAATTTTTAATATCAAATTAGATTTTGAAAAGGGTTAAAAAAAAAAAAGATAGAAGTTATTTATGTACATGTGATCAGGCTTGTTGATTTTGTACTGTCGGCATTGAAGAGATGACGTTTGATGGCCATCTTTGTTTATTGACAATCATGCATTTTCATTTTCCCGAAGTTACACAAATTTTCTGAACCTCATTTCAAGACCTCTTTTATGGTATTTAGACAGTTTGCCAAGATCGTACGATGCGCGTTGTAGTCTTATTCAACACCCCACATGGAATCTTTTCCTTTCCTTTTGGTTTTTCCTCCAATGTTTGGAGCACCATCGTTAAGGGTGTAACTGTAGCATTACACTATTAAAATATGGTTAAAAAGTCAATACAAAGTCCTGTGAAAGAGGTAAAAAAAACCCCACACTTTTACTCTCCGGAATAAAACTCAATGAATATATATTAAAATTTAAGGAAGTTACACTCTGTTTGACACACAGTTGTGGCAGTGGTAATGTTAAAGGGTACCTGTAATGATTTTCAGTTTTGACATATTTTATTCGTCATACTTAGATATGGCTTTTGCGAAAATTCCATAAAATTCCATTCCATAATAAGGTAGATATCGGTGATTTTCTAATACATCTCTAGAAATCCAAATCAAAAAGGTCGATATCGAGGCTCCTGTATTGTGACGTCATACCAGTAACATACCGCCACAGAATATTATTTACCAACTACTAAAATAAGTCAAATACGAACTCGTAGTTTAACTTTCTATGATTATTTTACGAGAAAACTAATAGTATTTAATGAAGTGAAATTAGCATCCGTTTGACATGTACCGATAATTAAGATTATTATTAATCCTTTTGTTTATTAGACACATTCCTTAGATTCAGACCCACACCTGTAATTAACAGGATGTCACTTATAATTTGCAAAATGATTTGCAGGTTGATAAAGTTATCTTACGTCCTGTAATATACAATAATATCTTTACCAGTTTACAGTTCGAGTAAAGTAAAATATTTTTATTTGGTAAACATTATTTGTCATATACAGTATAAAGATTTCACTCCAGAAAAAATGGATATTTCATTTTTAAATTTTTAATAAGTAAGAAAAAGAAATTTTTCCTTAGTTTTCATGTCAACAACAACAACAACAATAATAATAATAATAACAATAAAATAAAACTTTTAGACAAAATTGAAAAATTTAATTAAAAATTGACGACAAGAATAGTCTATTTAAAACATGTTTATTGATCTACTTACAGCATTTGATTTTATTAGATTTTAGTTTTCACTTTTCCTTGGGCATACATTTAGCTGTGATATTCTTAAATTCTTTATTCTATATATACAAATCCATAGAATTATAATAATAATAATAATAATAATAATAATAATAATAATAATAATAATAATAATTATTATTATTATTATATTATCTCATTTTTTTAAATGTGGTCTCATTCTAAAATCTGTGTCATTTTATTTTAAACAATTATAATATATTTCGCGTAAAATAATTTGAGATGGAATGTCTTTGTTTTTTTTTTTAATTACCCCAGCATTAATTAGCCATCGGACAGTTGAAAAGAACTATGTTACAAACTTTAATTGTGTGAACATTTTCCAATGATCGAGGAAATGTGATGCCGCCAGACTACCGTAGTTAAGTTTTCAACATCACAGTCATTGAATTTCAACTGTCAATAAACATTGCACAAAAGAGCATAGGCGATTAGATTTTTATGTATTGATTTTTAGCCGGTGCCACTGTCATGTGCTGATTTTGAATTTTTATTAAAATAATGCATTTAATATTCAAAATTTTGAATGCATTATCTGATTATTTTACAAGAAATTCAAAATCAGCACATGACACTACAGTAAGTTCCGCAACATTCATCCGGTCTGTCCAGTCCGACTTGATATTTAATTCTTTTTAAAATGTCGACAATAAAAATAATTTTTTGTGTATTTGACGAGTTAAAACTTATATAAATCGCGTATTTTTTGTTATGGACATCTTATTGTAATTCTCGAGTCTGTCCAATCCGACTTCATAAAATAATTTATTTTAAAAAAGTCAAATAGATGATCAATTTTTGTGTTATTGATAAGTTAACACTCGTCAATTATTTTTCAACAGCTATGCAACCAAATGCAGTCACAATTCTTGAGTAGGTCGGGACTCGACTCAATATGTTCATCAGATTCGTCCGTTTCTGGTTCGAATAAATAATGGTTCTACTCCAAATTCATCACTTATAGGATTGTCTACTGCTTCCCCAAATAATAACGAACTATTTGACATAAATAAGTACATGTCAGAGTCGTTACTTTCTTCTACACACATCAATATATCATCATTGTTACTACTGTCTATTATGTCAGACACTACTTCTAATACTGCAATGACGTCACGCGTTTACAACTCAAAACGAGGCGTTTCACTTTTCCATAAAGAGAAAGTTAAATGTGGATTTATAACTTTTTTATTTTGTCACCAATTTTGATGCAGTTTTCAATATTGTTATATTTAAATAATATATAAAACAATTTTGATAAAAAAATTTTTGGTTACAGGTACCCTTTAATGGTTAAAAAATATAATAAAATACAGTATCTACATGCACACACTTAAACTCCCAATACCAAGCAATTCCCTAGGCTTCATATGAATGGCAAGCACAATCCCCTTGCAATTGATTCAATTTTATCTGCTGTAATATCTTCCTGCAACACTAGTGGAATAGATGGGTGTAGTATGTTCAAGATGCACTGCAGTAAGTTAGCTTTATGCTCACAGAATCTGTTTAAGTGATGTTGTAACTTGTCCAGTAGAACATTGCAGAGCTTTAACACATAAGTTTCTCTAACATGTGTGAGAGCACTACAGTCAAGAATAAAGTGCATGCGAGTTTCAGCATCCTGCATACAAAGTTGACATTTTGGTTTAACATTGTACTGATTGAACCTATGTTTGTTTCTTGTAACAGATATACGCCAGACACTAACCAAGCTTTAATAAAGGTCTTGTGAATATTAACCGTGTTATATCCAGCAGTTAACCATATATAGTGAACTCTATCGTGTATAAAGTTTGGAGTAAGATACATCAATGTAGCCATACCAACAGTCTCTTCATTGATTTGTTGCTTACAGCGGTTGATGATCTGGGTTTTTACTAATGTTTTCCATGCTATCTTAGACGTGTTTTCCAATAGTTCAAATATTGATGGTAGATTAAATTGATCCAAGATGTTTTAGGGTAGATGAACCAGCTGTTCCAGTTTGACGACTTAATTACTAACTGTCGCACACAGATTTCTTTTTCAATTTCACAATTGCGCATTATATTTGCTAACATAGTCAGTATTTGCATTTGTAGGTAAGACTCGATGGGGAGCTGCCCAGAGAGAATATATACTGCAGAATTTGGTGTCGTTTCAGGAAGACCTTGTAGATTTTTCAATACATTACGATGGTACAGGTTTAATTGAGAGTAGCTTTTCCTTGACAGCACTATACCTTCCAGCCCAAATAAGAGCCTAATCCACACAAAAATATTCCACATGTCTATTATGAACCTTTGAATTTACCATCGTACCCATGCATTCCGGCTCCCATGAATGTGTATGCTGTACGTCTAGTTTGCTAGTTTAATTCTATCAGTAATAAAATCACTTTGAGCAACACCTCTATCAAAACCTAGATGTACATATGAAGACACTCTTTCCAGTGCAGAATTATTCAGAACCAGATTACATGATGTTTTATCATAATTTTTACTGAACAGCATGGATTTACTTTTGTTAGAACTAATCTGGTAATGCTTGTTGAAAAACTCTCTTTAACTTTTAACATATCTGCATATTCAGTTAATATTTCGCCAGTAACAATATATCATCTGCACAGGTAGGACTCCCTAGACCAATAGATCCAATCCTGAAGCCGGATGTTTGTGACTGTAATGTATCTAGTAATGGATTTATAAACAGTTTATATAACGATGGTGAGATTATACCTCCTTGTAGATTTTACCTTCGATGATAAGTTATTGTACCAATCATTGACTACCAGCCAGTCAGAATCCTCAACCCCACAACGATGAAGTGATCTTTACACTGAGGCATGCCATACTACATCAAATGCCTTTGTTGCATCAATAAATGTAGCAAAATGTGTTTCACCATTATCTTTAGCTTCTTCATTAGATTCTGTCAGCAGCAGTGACCCAAATGTTGGTGATACAGTAAAGCTCAAGTAGATACATAAATTTCCACCCGCCACAGTGTTTTTTTAATCTGCAGCAGTAAAATCCACAGTGGATGTCGGTGGAAATTTTCTGTCCACCGCAAATCGCGTTGGACGGTTTTACCTTGGACATCTTATAGTATGATAAGTCCACCAAATCGTCCACCACGCCTATCAGTTTTGAGTATTTAATATGTATAATCAAAATTTGCAAACCATTATTGGATCTTAATTAGCAGTTGTTTCAGGATTCACCAAAGAGAAAATACTGATGCTTGTTTTCTTACTTAGTTTTTTTTTGTGTCATTTGATAGAGTATTATACATTAGAATATATAAATAAAACATCAATTTAAAACAGCTTTGTTATTTTTATCTGTTAAAATACAAATTCAAGAAATCAATCTAAGGCTTCTAAAACCGCATCTATTTAAATCTGGAAACTTCATGTCAATTCCGAGTCACATAGGCAGGTATCAACAAGCTTAGAAAGCAAAACTTCTTCTTATAAAAGAGAAAGGGGAACTAAACTGTCCTGATAATTGACTCTCTCTCTCTCTCATACCACTAAATAGCCAAGTTTTGTCGTACGTGTATATTCTGAATAATTGGCATTTTTTAATAATTTTTTTCACTGAAAACTTCATTTTAAGTTTTGAAAAAAAGCATTATATTCAAACTCTTTACTGAAAATAATAAAGAAAGATTGGTAGAAAATGTTGTTACAAACATGTGATCTCATGTCAGTTCGTGGCAATCTAAAAATAGGATGGTGTAAACAAAACAGTTATATAAAAACTTCCATAAAGCAAAGTACTTCTGGCATCCCAAACAATAATTTTTATTATATAAATTATCAGACTGTGTATAAAGTACTTGTCCCGTTTCAATTTGCTGCCTGGTCATGACTGCAGACATGATTTAAAGACAAACACGTGAAAATGCATTTCCGTTTCCAATCTCATCACTGTTAATTAGTTAATAAGTTTGTCGGTAACATTTGATCGTAATCACTGTATACATAACTTCATATCTTCCGAGTCCAATATTATTGAAGAGAGGAATTGGTTTTCACGGGACTGGTTTTATTTCTTACCAAACAAAATAATAAAATAAATAAATAATGAAAGAAAAAAAAAGAAAGAAAAACAGAACAGGTTCTTGGGCCTCGTGGAAATGTTAACCATTTTAATTAAAGCTGACCTAGCTTTCAAAACATTTGTAAAGGTTAACTGGTAAAGGCAGGTGCAATGGAACTTGTGGCTGTATTTTGCTTGAAGTCAAAACTTATTGTGAAGTTATATATAACTAAAAGTAATCAGTGATGACGATGATTATTGGAGCCTGTTCTATTACTTTTAGACCTTATCTCAGATGATTCTATCTAAAGGCAGAGTTATTGAGAAATTGTACAATCTGTGCATTATTTGTTCCTCATTGTTCCACTATTCTTAAGACCAATCAATATCTTTCAGACCTGTACTTTATGTTGTGAAGATTTAGAACCTTTTAGCTGCATTGACGGGGCCTCATGAGAATGACCAAGGAGTGTAAAAGAAGCCAAAACAGGATCATAGAAGTATTGGTACTGTCTCTCTTTTTACCTTTATGTCATTAAGCACAACACAATTGTCCTTTGTTAGAATATAGCTAGTCTGCGACTCACTTGTACCGTTTGAATGATGAAACGTGGATGTATGAGGGAAATAGATAGGTAATATTAGTCTTAGCTCTTGACATGCCTGCTATAAAACTTCTTCCCTAGCAGAAGTACATGTTCTTAAAAAGGAAGCATTCATATCCCCTAACACTATAATTTTGCAATGCTTGAATTTCTCGAACAGCTCTACAATTTCATCCAGACATTTATCGTATTCTACATCATACTTGTTCCCTCCACTTGTTGGCATATACACACAAATAATACATACAAACATTTCGGTAGTTTTAACAGTAATAACAATATTTTTCTCACTAGCATCGTCAAGTTTTGTTACATATGTATCTAGCAATTTACGCCATAACAAGCCTACCCCAATGAACCCCAAGTTCTCTGTTTTGGTAATACATGCTCATATTGGTTGTTGAATTTAAAATGGCAGTTAAATCCGTGCTTATCTGCAAACTTTTCCATGATTGACTTTTCAGACATTAACAACCAGTGTTCCTGAATGCCTATGATGTCAACTGCTTTTAACAATTCACTGAAGTAGATGGACATTGGTATTCCTACTGAATCCTTCAATATTGTATGTTGCAACGGATACACATAATGAATTGGATAATTTTGTCCATGAATATGAGGCCCTTTCATTAAACAGTTTTCCTGTTATGTAATGTGGACGAGTGGCCATTTGAAACATTATTTGGTTGCAATTGTCTATCTGAGGAGGGGTGTGGTTTTGCCTTCTTCAGGGTGGTCTGTTTTTTTTGTGGAGCTTCCTTAAACAAGAGGCCCAATAGGGCCTGTAATGCTCAACTGGCTGCATATGTAAGACAATGTCTGTTTTTTTTTATATCTAGTAACGACGGCCATCTCGACTGGTACAAACTTTTTTTCAGGCCGATGTAGGAACCTTCCACACAAAATTTGGTTCCAATTCGCCCAGTGGTTTAGAGGAGAAGATTTTAACTAAATATTACACCTAATTCGCATTTTTCTTGAAAATTGGGTCAATAAAAATTCTCTCAAAAAAACCCGTTATATATTTTGAATCCCACACAGTATACTTTCTATATTTAAAATCTGAGCTCAATCGGAGAAAAAACGGATCTACAATGGCCATTTTTGGTTTTTTCTTCTATTTTTAGTTACGGCTGCCATCTTGGTGTCAGGTGGGGTTGCCTGGTACAAACTTTAGTCAGGCCAACGTAGGGACCTTCCACACAATATTTCGTTCCAATTGGCTCAGTGGTTTCAGAGGAAAAGATTTTCAAAGATTTCACAAAATATTGCAACTAATTTGCATAATTCTTGACAATTGGGTCAACAAAAAATTTCTCACAAAAACCTGTTACATATGTTGAATCCCCACAATATACTTTCTGCATTTCGAATTTGAGCTAAATCGGTGAATATTGAATCCACAATGGCCATTTTTGTGTTTTTTAATGTTTATTGTAACGGCAGCCATCTAAGATGTCGGGCAGGGTTGCCTGGTACAAACTTTAGTCAGGCCAACTTAGGGACCTTTCACACAAAATTTCATTCCAATTAGCCAAGTGGTTTTAGAGAAGATTTTCAAAGATTTCACAAAATATTGCACCTAATTTGAATGATTCGTAAAAAATGGGTCAACAAAAAAAGACTCGGAAAATCCTGTTACATATGTTGAATCCCCCACAATATACTTTCTATATTTCGAATTTGAGCTAAATCAGTGGAAAAATGGATTCACAATGGTCGTTTTTGTGTTTTTTCTACTTATAGTAATGGCGGCGATCTTGGATGTCGGGCGGGGTTGCCTGGTATAAACTTTAGTCAGGCCGACGTAGGGACCTTCCACACAAAATTTCGTTCCAATTGGCTCAGTGGTTTCAGAGAAAAAGATTTTGCTAAATATTACACCTAATTTGCATAATTCTTGAAAATTGGGTCAACAAAAAACTTCTCACAAAAACCTGTTACACATGTTTAATCCCCCATGGTATACTTTGTATATTTCAAATTTGAATGGATTAGATTTTGATACACATTTGACTAACAATTTCAGGTAAATTATATTTTTTAAAATTATCTTGTGCTTCAACTATTTAAAAAAATTATATGGAAAAAATCTTTTAAAAATCTTTGTTTTATTACAGTTTTTTAAAATTGTCAAAGAATTCTTCAATTCCCGTATCTTGTACTTTAATTATAACATGATTATGGACAATATCGATTGTATACTTTCTATATTTCAAATTTGAGCTTAATCAGTGAAAAGATGGATCCACATTGGCCATTTTTGTGTTTTTCTCTTTATAGTAACTGCAGCTATCTTGGATGTCGGGTGGGGTTGCCTGGTAGAAACTTTAGTCAGGCCGACGTAGGGACCTTCCACACAAAATTTCATTCCAATTTGCCAAGTGGTTTCAGAGGAGAAGACCAAAGTTTACGCACACAAGCAACCACACACGCTTCGCCATGCCATAAGCTCAGCTGGCTTTAGCCAGTTGAGCTAAAAATGATGTCCATGTTTGAGCTTGTTACCCTGTTCCTGATTACGGAAATTAACTGAATCATGCACATTTGTAATACCTAATTAAACTGTATCATTTTCTTTGTTAGTTAAACTCTTCACACAGTGCTGTTCGTCATCTTTTTTTTATAATACTGGGTCGGACTATGGTCTTCAGGTGGCAAATCCTTCGGTTGGTTTTTATTGATAAAATCAACATCCTTTGAGATGGGAACATTATCAGTGGTAAACTTTGGTGTTACATCACTTTTTACCTCTTGACCGATTGTTTTGCTAGCATTATTATAGTTATTTCTGATTACACTTGGTTCACGGATGACATTATTTTTTGCAGATACATAAGACATCCCTTCTATGACCTTAAGATGCTCATCAATATTTTCTAGCATATTGTAAAATGACTGTATGTTGTGGCCATTGAAAGGGGAGAATGTGTTTGTTTGATTAATGTTTCTGATAGACATAGATTCTTCCAGATCACAAATTATTTTTTTCTAGAGTCAAGATATATGCTTGTGCCGCAGCATGTCTATTTGTAGCTTCGTCCAGCTAACGTTCATGACAATTGGTAAGAGTTTCCTTTGCACTTAACTCCCTTTCCTTTGCTCTAGTTTTATGTTCGATATCTTCTAGTTGATCGAGTTTAACAATTTTATTTGTATCAATATCTGTATTACAGGACATATCAGCAGTATAGGTCTTTGACAGGATACCTATATCACGTGTAGCCTTATGTGTTGTTATAGGAGGATGTACACATTGCGCCTGTGTTGACGGTAAGCTAATCTTGGTTGGCAAAAGTCTGACATGTCAGACATGCATAAGGGACACTGTTGTTCTCTATTTGCGAGATAATATCAGGTGATAGAGACTCACATGCATAGTGTATCCATGCATCACATTTATCGCATTGCACTGCCCTATCCTCACAGTGGTTTTGACATATTAAGCATGCCTCGATATCCCCATCTGGGTTATCTGGATCAAAATTACCCTCATCTTCACACATTGTTTCTACAAACAAATCAGACTGGTCACTGAATACATTCTTTATTGCTGGTAATATAAGTGTTGTGGTATTTGACGAACCATCGGGATCACCTTCAGACTCGATTAGAAATTTGCTCAATTGTTTTTGAAGCAGTTCATTAGCTCTTTTGAAGGTATTGGACAACTTGCACATGTGTTCATTTATGCACTCAATGTCGTCATTATAAAAAGATCTCATAGAATGACAATTAATGTTTACTCTAGAAGTTGTGAGATAAATGTTAGTACAATACAATTGTTCATCATTATGACTAACTGAATATGACTCTTCTGCTATTGCTTTCCCATCTTTGGACATACCCATACTATGTAAAAATTGAACATTTTTTAAAGGATTTTTCACAGAAAAGCCACTTAGAACAGAATGAAATGCCTCAAAGGCAGCTGTTGAAAATGTGATAACCAGATTTCCCTTTTCATTTGACATTGTACATCTTTCGGTTGCTTCCAACTTCTTTTTGAGTGCTGATATTTTGTTTATTTTTTAATTTGTTTGGTTATTTGATGTTTTACGAGCAAGGGGTGTTGGTCGTGAAGGTGTATATATTTGTCTTACTTTGCAATTTCTAGTGGAACTGTGGAGTAGCAGGTGTTTGGGTATAGACATTTTTGGTTATTTCAAACTAGAATATTAAAAATGATGAGTGATAAAAGTCAACACACTAAATATAATTACACTTTGCAGATAAGTACTCTAAAAGCAAATATATATACATAAAAAGCTGTGCAGACTACAGACTAGGATCTAGTCTACTCTGGGAGACATAAACAAAAATGGCTGCTAATGGTTGGAAAATACAGGCGGCTACTTCACTAACAATTACTAATTTTAAGCTAAAAAAGTCTAAGCGCTAAATCCTAGGTAAAACAATAAAAAAAACACTGTCAATTGCTTATTTTCAGCGTGCATAAGTTAAAAGTACCACTGCCACTGCCACTAAAAGAACACTAAAACACAGACATATGCAGCCTCTAGTCTCTACCAGTCGCCTCTTTCATATTAGTCCGATGACCATGACCTTCAATGATCAACCATCATTATCAGGTGTCTATGGCTTCCGTCTGTCAAGCGATGTGATTACTTAATAAACAACTTAACAACAAAAGTAATGATGATTCAGATGATGAAACAAAAGAAACAGAAGGAGACCGTGGATTCTAACAAAAGCCTAATTATTAGATTTGTAGTATTTATTGAAAACGGTTGACAGGTGATAGAAAAAAATACTGGAGTGATATAATGATCGACGAACATATCTATTTACCTGTCCGATTAACTGAATTATATTTTAAACTAGAAATGTCCGACAAGTGATTTTTTACATCGAACAAAAATAAATTTGTGTTGGACATGTCTGGCAAATATAAACGTTTCTGGACCCCTATTATATATATATACAAGAGGCCCATGGGGCTTAACGCTCATCTGAGGATATCTCCAAAATTGTTTGCAAATTGTAATAGACAATACATCAAGTACAGAAACTTTACAGACACTCAAGTTAAGAACTCTCACAAACTTAATCAGAAATATTTAGTCACATTTCCTTAATAAGCAGCTAACATGAATGAAGTAACTGTAGCACAATGAATAATTTCCAAATTTCAGAATACTTATGCTGATATGTCCTTGACCTTTAATCATATGACCTTGAACCATATATTAAAATGATGGACATGTCAAACCCTACAATATTCTTATATATATGCCTATACAAAAAGTTAATAGTTTTCAAGATGATTAGCAAGTAAAGTATTCTTTTGCAGCTTTGACCTTGACCTTTGAACATATGACCTTGAATCATATATCAAAATGATCGTCATGTCAATACCTACAATATTCTAATATACATGCCTATACAAAAAGTTAATAGTTTTCAAGATAATTAGCAATTTAAATCTTCTTTTGCAGTTGTGACCTTGACCTTTAAACATATGACCTTGAACCATATATCAAAATGATCGTCATGTCAATACCTACAATATTCTTTTGTACATGCCTATACAAAAAGTTAATAGTTTTCAAGATAGTTAGCAATTTAAGTCTTCTTTTGCAGCTGTGACCTTGACCTTTGAACATATGACCTTGATTCATATATCAAAATGATCGTCATGTCAATACCTACAATATTCTAATATACATGCCTATACAAAATGTTAATAGTTTTCAAGCTATTGCACAATTTTAGTTTTTATAAGCCAAAAATAACATTTCAGCATCAACAACTCCTACATGGATTATCATATAGTTAAAAAACTTGGTGCCTTGTTAAATTTTGTCATGCTAAACATTTTTACAATGTTTTGAATTGATTTATCTCTTAATTTTTGTAAGAAAATTGCCTAAAACTGCATAAATCACAAATTAGGTCATGACCTTGATTGTGACCTTGACCCTATTTTAAAGACCATTTCAAGAAACAGTCAAAACTGAAAACCCCATGTCATTATCTGTTCAAATAGTCAAGTTATAACAATTTGAAGCCATTTTACGAAACTTTTAAAATTAAACACAAAAACGCGTAACCCATTTTTCGACCGAATTTCACAAAATGAACAAACTATAGGCTTAAGACCCTAGAGAATCCAAATATCAATCAGATTTAAAATTTTTGCACCCCTAGGTCACCTTGACCTAGTTTTGGTAGCCATGGCAATGACACGAACAAATCTAAATTGCACCGACCTAGACATTCTTCTGACCAAGTCTCATTGAAATCTGCCCAGTACTTTCAGAGGAGAAGTCGAAAATGTGTGTTAATGACGCACGCATGCACGCACGCATGCACACACGCACACACGCACGCACATACACATGCCACGCCATGCCATAAGCTCACATGACCTTTCGGTCAGGTGAGCTAATAAAAATCACTGCATTTGATTTTGTAGCCAATACAATGAGGAAGATATATTGTCAATTGATGATGCCATGCTATAACAAAAAAAACACAAGTTCTAAACAATTCAGTTTACAATACATGTAGATCTCATTCCAAATATTCAATAACAATCATAATGTCATTAATGAAATTAAACTAACCAAGACATCTTGTTTTGGTTTTACTTCAAATAATCTTCAGTTTTCTTGTCCAATATGTTTTACAAATTAATCTGACATCAATTTTTTAAATTGTGTTAACACAACATGCTAAAATATTTGGATTTTTCATTTTTAAG
The DNA here is from genome assembly GCA_029721355.1 of Tegillarca granosa. NCBI lineage: Eukaryota > Metazoa > Mollusca > Bivalvia > Arcoida > Arcidae > Tegillarca > Tegillarca granosa. The sequence continues at coordinate 9,815,869 of CM056612.1, read as the reverse complement.
AAATATCTTGATAATTTTTATGCTTTAAAAATCTTAACTTAACTAATTTTTTTCAATTAAAATAATCTTAATCCACTCCAATTTATTCTTGACTAAATATTTTGTAAATAAAAATCAAACAAGAAATAATCTTAACTATTGACTCTAGTTTCTTGATTTAATTTTAAAAATTATTCAATCCAAATAATCTTGACTTCAATCTCTTGATTTAGTTCAAATAATCTTGATTCAGTTCAAATAATCTTGACTTCAATCTCTTGATTCAGTTCAAATAATCTTGATTCAGTTCAAATAATCTTGACTTTAATTTCTTGATTAGTTCAATTCAAATAATCTTGACTTCAATTTCTTGATTCAGTTCAAATTATCTTGACTTTAATTTCTTGATTCAGTTTAAATACTTTTGACTTCAATTTCCTGATTCAGTTTTAACATTTTTTTAAAAATTAAATTCAAATCATCTGACTTCAATAATACTGCAGTAAGTTTACTGTATCCGCATATCATAATCACAAAACCGCAAAATATGCACAAAAACAGATTCACGATTTTATGAATTTACCAAGTGTTATGTCACGAAAAATAAAACAAATTAAATACCGATATATCATGACAAATGTAGATCCACGCATATATCTCTCTCCGTGTGTCATCATTAGGCTATACTTGCACAAAAAAGTGAATATTCACGTTCTACCGTTTACATGAAGCTATGTCACAAGTAAACAAATTCGATCTAACTCTCTCTTTGTTTGTTCATATTAAGTATAGCTTATACTTAACAGGTTATAAATAGCAATAATAATCTTCAAAATATGTCACGGTCTTCACATACAATGAAGTTTCAAGCCAACTGGCCAATGACATTTCTCTATTCAGTCAGGTGATCAAATTGACCAATCGTCGTTAAATCAGTGTAGCAAACCTTTCCACATTTATACTTAAGTTACTGTAACCACAAAATGTATACAAAATAAACAGGACATTTTTCTTTTGTTATTGTTTAACACAGGCACAAGGTGAGGGCGGTAGGGAGGCGTTGTGGAGGGAAAAAAGTGAAAAGCAATGGTAGGTGGAAATTCCGACAATTTTATTCACGTATCCAGTTGAGTTGTTAATTATTATACATTTACTTACTGTTTTCTTTATTTATGTAATTTCTGTCAAGAATCTCATAGATATGTTTTGGTGTTTCAGGAAACAGTGACTGATAATCAAACATATACTTTGAATGTCCCGCTTAAACAGTCGCATCTGGCCGATAGAGGGCTCAATTAAACACTACCGCCAACCTTTTTGATCACAATAAAGCTGACACTGTTAGTGTCTGCTTTAATAAAAATTAAAGTTACCGGTAACTTCACACATGATGTCATGATGTTATAAGCTTTATACATGTATATTGCTCTCTCTAACTTTGAACATATGCAGTTTTGTCATATTTAATTGATGTCTGCATGCAGAAACTGTATGATCTAGATGGTGAAAAGTAGATATTTTAGGACAAGAATTGTTTTTCATTTAAATAGCAATTAATGTCAAAAATGATGCCAATTACTTTTCTTTGCTTAATGTTTATAGCTTCTATAATATTGCATTTTTAAAATAAACAAGAGGCCCATGGGCCTTAACGCTCACCTGAGGATATGGCCAAAATCATTGGCAAAAATACATACAATATTCTAATATACATGCCTATATAAAAGGTTAAATAGTTTCCAAGATAATTAACAATTTCAGGCTTTTTTTGCATCTATGACCTTAACCTTTGAATGTATGACCATGAGTCATATATCAAAATGATCGTCATGTCAATACCTACAATATTCTGATATATATGTCTATACAAAAAGTTAAAAGTTTCCAAGACAATAATTAACAATTTCTGCCTTTTTATGCACCTATGACCTTGACCTTTGAATGTATGACCATGAGTCATATATCAAAATGATCGTCATGTCAATACCCTCAATATTCTGATATATATGTCTATACAAAAAGTTAATAGTTTCCAAGATAATTAACAATTTCAGGCTTTTTATGCACCTATGACCTTGACCCCTTGAACATATGACCTTGAGTCATATATCAAAATGATCGTCATATCCATCTTTACAATATTCTAATATATATGCCTATGAAAAAGTTAACAGTTTCCAAGATATTTAACAATTTCAGGCTTTTTATGCACCTATGACCTTGACCCTTGAACATTTGACCTTGAGTCATATATCAAAATGGTCGTCATATAAATACCTTCAATATTTTGATATATTTGTCTATACAAAAAGTTAATAGTTTCCAAGATAATTAACAATTTCAGGCTTTTTATGCACCTATGACCTTGACCCCTTGAACATATGACCTTCAGTCATATATCAAAATGATCGTCATATCCATCTTTACAATATTCTTATATATATGTCTATACAAAAAGTAAATAGTTTCCAAGAAAATTACAATTTAAGGATTTTTATGCATCTATGACCTTGACCTTGAAACATATGACCTTGAGTCATATATCAAAATGATCGTCGATTCAATACCTACAATATTTTGATATATATGTCTATGCAAAAAGATAACAGTTTTCAAGATAATTAACAATTTGAGTCTTTTTATGCATCTATGACCTTGACCTTTGAATGTATGACCTTGAGTCATATATCAAAATGATCGTCATGTCAATACCTACAATATTCTAATATATATGCCTATGAAAAAAATTAACAGTTTTCAAGGTAATTAACAATTTGAGTCTTTTTATGCATCCATGACCTTGACCTTTTAACGTATGACATTGAGTCAGATATCAAAATGTTCGTTATGTCAATACTTACAATATTCTAATATATATGCCTATGCAAAAAGTTAATAGTTTTCAAGCTAAAAATAACATTTCAGGGGCAACAACTCCTATATGCATTATCATATAGTTACGAAACTTTGTATCTTTTTGAATTTTGTCATTCTGAACATTTTCACAATGTTTTGATATTATATATCTTTAAAATTTTGAAGAAAATAGCCTAAAACTGCAAAATTACAAATTAGGTCATGACCTTGAACTTTGACCTTGACCCCATTTTGAAGGTTATTTTAAGAAAAAGTCAAAACTGAAAACCCCATGTCATTATCTGTTCAAGTAGTCAAGTTATAACAATTTGAAGCCATTTTACGAAATTTTTAAAATTAAACGCAAAAACGCGTAACCCATTTTTCGACCAAATTTCACGAAATGAACAAACTATAGGCTTAAGACCCTAGAGAAGCCAAATATCACATCAGATTTTTTCTCCCATCATCGGTTTCGGAGAAGAAGATTTTTTAAGATTTTTGGACCCCTAGGTCACCTTGACCTAGTTTTGGTAGCCATGTCAACGCCATGAACAAATCTGAATTGCACCGACCCGTATATGCTTCTGACCAAGTTTCATTGAAATCTGTCCAGCAGTTTTGGAGGAGAAGTCGAAAAAAGGTGTTAACGACGCACGCACGCACGCACACACGCACACACGCACGCACATACACACGCCGCGCCATGCCATAAGCTCACATGACCTTTCGGTCAGGTGAGCTAAAAATCATCTATACTTACTTTGGTTGTTTGTACATGTTCCACCATTATAGTAAAGGCCAGTCTTACATTTGCAAGTTTTAGTAGATTGTCCAACACATTCAAGTGATTTTGATGTATCACAGGCAGCAAATACACTACACGCTGCATCAAAGCCAACTACTGCAGTTAAAAAATTTTACTTTTGTTAGTTATGTTTCATAAAATGTTTGTTTTGCTTAAAAAAGCTTTAAAGAACAATAACAAAAATAACTTAGAATATAGACATTTTATACGAGATATTTTCATTGAATGTATTAGTATCTTTTTAAAGTCAATTATGAAAGAATTGATATCCCATAATAAAGGCAAAAATGACAAAGGTTCATAGCTATCATCAACTACAGAAAGGTGATGGGACCAGGGAAAAACATCTGTACTAGTATCTGATAAATAAAGAGCAATGTCATTGAAAAAAATATTGCAAAGAACATAAGGATTCGTGCTAAGTGATATTATTCTGATAAAAAATAAATTTTATGATTTATTCCAATGTTCACTATTATGGTATTTATTTTTATTTGTCAAAATAAGTTAAAACTGAAGTGATAACATACAAAACAACAAGGTGTCTTTTTGTTTTATTGATGATACACAAATTAAGAGATATCATTTAAAATACTGTTTACTATAACAAAAAAACTGTTTCTGATAACATTTAATCTACTATATTTCAAAACAGTCTGAATGACAAATCTTCAAGTTTTCTGTTTAAGGCTGAAATTTCTGTTTTGGATGACCAGAGGTTTTAAACTTATTTTATACAATATTGGAAAGTTTTAAAAAGAACCAAGAGGCCAAAGGGCCTTAATGCCTTCCTGTGGATATGACCAAAATCATCTGCAAAGTGCAAAGCACTATTTACAGAAACTATTCAAGTTTTCTCAAATTTTGACCCCACTGACAAATTCTAAATCACAAATATCAAGGCACTAAAGTACAATGGACAACTTCCAGATAATTTTTTGTCATTTCAGTATACTTATGCAACTATGACCTTTTAACCTTAACCTAAAATCATATATCAAAATTTTTGTAATACCAGTACCTACAATATTCTAAAATACATGTCTAAACAAAAACTTTATAGTTTTTAAGATAATTTACAATTTTGGAATCTTTCTTAAAAAATGACCTTAAATTTTGAACATAAGACCTTGAATGTTACAGTATAGCACTTTATATTCACAGGGGTTTTATTTTCACTATAATCGTGATCAAATCTAATTCCGCGAAAAATAAATTAATTACAAAAAAATTTTAGAAAAAGAGACTGTTTTGTAGTAAAAACAGACTTAATTTAAAACAAATATTGTTTTATTAGCATAATTGAATCAAAGAAGTAACACAACTGAAGTCATTTCTATAATATTTAATTGCCGGCTTTGGTGAATGATTCATGAATCAATTGCAATTCAGGTTCACTGAAGTTTTTAATTCATCAATAGCACCGGCATGGAGTGGCTTTAACATCTTGAAACCTCCTTGGAATAATATTTATGAAATTTGTATTTAAAGTAAATTTTAAATATATTATTTTGTATCAAATCAAGTGGTTGTAACTGATGGAGTGGCTTTAACATCTTGAAACCTCCTTGGAATAATATTTATGAAATTTGTATTTAAAGTAAATTTTAAATATATTATTTTGTATCAAATCAAGTGGTTGTAACTGATTGGTACATTCAGCTGGCAAATATATCACATAGATACCATTTTTAGGAAGATTTTTTAAAAATTCCTCCCCAGGATGTGCTTCGTAAATGTCAAATATTATGTATACACAAAACCTTGCGTCTAATGCCGATGTCAAGTCTCTCTGTTACTGTGTTTATACATATGGAACTATCACATTTTCAACATATCTTTCAATTGTTTCACCTGTACTCCAGTGTAAAGACAGGTGACAACTATCCTATCCTGATGGGTTGTAATTTGTATTACAAATGACATTAGTAAGTTTGTCCTTGATAAATAAGTTGTGGGAGAAGAACATCTATGGAAATTTTCAGTAATGAATATTAAACTGAGATATTTATTAACAAGTGAGCAAAAATCGGTAACAAGAGGCCCATGGGCCTTAACTCTCACATGAGGAAATGTCTCAAATTTGCAGTTAATTATAAAAACTTTACAAAACTCCTCTAGTTTGGAAATCCCGCAATAATTAATCAGAAATATCTAGTCACATTTCATTTATAAATAGCTCATATTGATGATTTAACTATAGTACAATGAATAATTTCCAAATCATTAACCATTTGGTTATACAGCCATGATTTTGACCTTTGAGCATATGAAATTGAACCTTATATCAAAATCAGGGGTCCGGAAACAGTCATATTTGCCGGACATGTCCGACAAAAAATATTTTTGTCCGACGTGAAAAATCAAGTGTCGGACTCTTTTAGTTTAACATAGAATTAACTAGTGAGCAAAAATCGGTAATAAGAGGCCCATGGGCCTTAACTCTCGCATGAGGAAATGTCTCAAATTTGCAGTTAATTATAAAAACTTTACAAAACTCCTCTAGTTTGGAAATCCCGCAATAATTAATCAGAAATATCTAGTCACATTTCATTTATAAATAGCTCATATTGATGATTTAACTATAGTACAATGAATAATTTCCAAATCATTAACCATTTGGTTATACAGCCATGATTTTGACCTTTGAGCATATGAAATTGAACCTTATATCAAAATCAGGGGTCCGGAAACAGTCATATTTGCCGGACATGTCCGACAAAAAATATTTTTGTCCGACGTGAAAAATCAAGTGTTGGACTCTTTTAGTTTAACATAGAATTCAGTTAATCGGACATGTAAATAAATTTATATGTTTGTCGGTCATTATAATACTGGAGTATTGTTTGTTATAACCATTTTCAATTATCACTACAGATCTAATAATTAGGCTTTTGTTTATTAATCAGTTATAATCCATGTCCCAATCTGTTCCTTTTGTTTCATCGTCCGAATCATCATTACTTTTGTTGTTAAGTTGTTTATTAAGTAATCACATCGCTTGACAGACGGAAGCCATAAACAGCTGATAAGGAGGGTTGATGCTTGAAGGTCATGGTCGTCAGACTGTATCAAAGAGGTTCCACGCGGGATGTTAAATAAGACTACATTGCGTATAGTACAGGTCTTGACAAACAGTTTAGTTATAAATAAATAATTTTAAAAAGTCCAAATACAATCAAAGAGGTCTCGAACTGAGGTTCAGTTAGTTCGTGTAACTTCGGGAAAACGAAAATGCACGTTTGCCAATAAACAAAGATGGCCATCAAACCATGTGTTGTCGCCGACAGTTCGAAATCAACACTATGTGGACACATGAGCCTGACAACGTGTACCTAAATAACCTCTACGTAGTAGCTAAGCCCTTTTTAAAATCTATTTGATGTTAAACATTTTTTAAAATATATCGTCAATAAGTCAATAACATTTCTTTTTTGCTTTTCTCAGCATCGGTGGTACTGAGTTGCTTCCAAAAGATGTCTGACACCCCAGTCAAAGTTTTCCGGAGCCCTGATCAAAATGGTCATAATATCAATACTTGCAATATTCTAATGTATATGCTTGTACCAAAAATTGAATCATATATCAAAATGATTGGCATATCAATACCTACAATATTCTAATATACACGCCTATACAAAAAGTTTAAGTTTTCAAGCTAATGCACAATTTTAGTATTTATAAGCCAAAAATAACATTTCAAAGGGCAACAACTCCTACATGAATTATCATATAGTTACAAAACTTGGTATCTTGTTAAATTTTGTTATGCTGAACATATTAACAATGTTTTGAATTCATATATCTATTAAAATTTGCAAGAAAATTGACTAAAACTGCATAAATCACAAATTAGGGTTTTGAGTGTGTAATATGTACTATTGTGTCTTAAGATAATGTACGGTTGATCATGAAAGTTTGAAGATCCAAATTCACTTATTTGAAACCCCCCACCAATTTTTCAAAACTAAAGTTAAGACCCTTCAACTTTGAATAATCAAAGTTTGACTGTATTTTAATATCAATATTCTTATGCCATAAGTAAAGTTACAAGCTTCTAGGCCATTTGGTTCATGAAAAGATGTTCAAATATTTTACTATTTGGGGTCACTGTGACCTTAAATAAAGGTCATATTCAACCAGCTTCAAAATTTAGAAGGGCTTCATGCATTGATGCTATATATATACTGTTTTAAGCTTCACAGCCTTTTGGTTAATGACAACAAGATGTTAAAAGGTTTTTCTATTTAAAGTTATGATGACCTTAAAGAAAAGTCAAGTTACCTTGAGCCATGCTTTGGGTGACATAAATAAATCCATCCTGACTGTGCACTCGTACAACACAGACCACAATACCCGCTTGCACAACTTACACATACATTAACTTTAATATAGATTAATCCTTATAGATAAAAAAAGGACCTATTGAGAATTTAGAAGGCATGTTAAATTTTAAAGAATGCACAGAAGTCTTACAAAATATGAAAAATTGTAAATCATCCGGTCCTGATGGTTTTACAGTTGAGTTCTACAAGTTTTTCTGGAAAGATTTACACGAATATATAATAAACTCATTAAATTATGGATATGATAATGGTATGTTGTCTGTCACGCAACGACAGGGGGTAATTACTTGTCTCCCAAAGGAAGGAAAACCTAGACATCTCTTAAAGAATTGGCGACCTATTTCTCTTTTGAATGTTGATTACAAAATAGCTTCTTCTGTCATTGCAAAAAGAATAAAGACAGTTTTGGAAACATTGATATCTGGGTCTCAAATGGGTTTTATGAAAAATAGATATATAGGAGAATGTACACGACTTATAATGGACTTGATACACAAAACCGAAACTGAAAATATACCCGCCATTCTTTTACTATTAGACTTTGAAAAAGCTTTTGATTCGGTTGAATGGTCATTTATTCAAAAGGTTTTAGAATTTTTTGGTTTTGGAAATTCTATAATTCAATGGTTTAATACTTTTTATAACAAAGCGTCAAGTTGTATACAAAACAATGGCCACTGCTCTGAATATTTCAGGTATAGGAAGAGGCGTTAGACAAGGTGATCCCCTTTCACCTTATTTATTTATATTGTCAGTCGAGATCTTAAGTGCAGCAATTAAATTTAACCCTGAAATAAAAGGTGTTGAAATTAATAACTCTGAATATTTGATAAGTCAGTATGCCGATGACACTGCATTAATACTTGATGATAGTGAAACCTCCTTAAACCGGGCTCTAAAGCTTGTTGATGACTTCTCTACCTGTTCTGGCTTAAACGCAAATTTTGAAAAAACTCAGGCTGTATGGATTGGGGCAAAGAGGGGTTGTGGTGAAAAAATAAAACAAATCAAAATATTCTTTGGAATTTAGAGGGAAATTTTAAACTTCTTGGTATCAAATATAACCTTGGGTCAGAGAACATATATGAGGAGAATTTTACCGAAAAAATACAATCCTTTGATAAATTATTACATGATTGGTCATTTAGAAACTTGTCTCTCGTTGGAAAAGTTACCGTTCTTAAGACTTTAGCATTTCCAATTCTTGTACAGATTCTCGCTGTTCTGCCAAATCCACCAGTAAATGTAATAAAAAAAATCAATACATCTATGTTCTCTTTCATTTGGAATGGTAAAGTGGATAGAATCAAGCGAAATATTCTCGTGCAGCAATATGACAAGGGTGGTCTAAAAGTTCCACACATATTATCTTACTCTTACTCTTTAAAACTTTCGTGGATACAGAAAATTCTAAATCCAAATTGCCATTCCGCTTGGAAAACTTTGCTGATAGATGATCTTTATCATTTTGGTGGAGACAAAATGTTCTTAATACCTAAAAGTGGATTGCAACACATTTTACCCAACTTAAATTTGTTTTGGAGATCAGTAATTTTGAGCTGGGCTGAACTTGGGGGCAGTTTTACCACAACCCCTTGTGAAATTTTATCACAAACTATTTGGTTTAATCCAAAAATTTTAATTGATAATAAATGTATATTTTGGGAGAAATGGTGCAAAAATGATATATTTTTCATTAATGATTTGATTGATAAAGATGGTAATTTTTACAAGTATGAGGAATTCTGCACCAATTTCGGTTTCAACCCAAACTATCTAGACTTTTATGGATTAATAAGCACTATTCCATCTGAATGGAAAAAATGTATCAAGTATAATAGGCAAAATAAATTACAAAATATTTCGACTGAAAATTATGAAAGAATTAAAAAGAACCAGAAAGTGTCCAAATATTTCTATGGCGTTTTCATTGAAAAGCTGCAGGTTAAAAACAATTCAGCGTGTTCCTGGCAAAATCAATTTAATATTGCTCAAGAGGACAAACTATGGGACAATATTTATATTAATTCATTCAAAATTACTAACGATACCAAACTTCAATCTTTCCAATTCAAAATCAATCATAGAATTTATTTTACAAATAGTAGACTAATGAAATGTAAATTACTTGACACTGAACTTTGCACTTTCTGTGGTGAAACAAAGGAAACAATTTTACATGTCTTTTTTGAATGTCAGTTTGTCAGAAATATATGGTACCCATTAATAGATCGGATCAATAGCTATTTGAAAATAAATGTAGAACGATCTCCCAGTAATATTTTGTTTGGTGTTACCAAAGAAATTCCTTTTTTAAAACCCATAAATATATGTTTTCTTGTTTTTAGATATTACATACATACATGTAGAACTAAAAAACTACGGCCTAATCTTACTGCAGCTTTAAATGCTTTAAAATACTATAGAAATATGGAACTTTACTCTCTTTATCTATACTCTCCGGAAAAGGCACAAAATATTAGACAAATGTGGGAAAGTATCCAGGATATAATAGATAACAAATAAGTTTTTTTTTTCTTTTCATGTGTAAACTGCAACAATAATAGAAATATCAATTTGTAATAGACTCATTTTTTTGGTTTTTATTGACTAGTAATTCTGTTGACAAAATGATTCTTTGATTTGCAAATATTATGTAATATGTTATGTAAACATGCATGATATACTAGTATATAATAATGTTTGTTTTTGAAATGAAGATGAATAAAATAATATAAAAAACAAAAAAAAAATCCTTATAGATAAATTATCATTCTTTTATTGTACATATGTTTAAAAAATGCTACATGTATGTTAAATAATATTACAAACATTTTCTAAATCATATTTGATAAATCCAAAGTAATTGAAGAATAACTTGAAGCCTTGGGCATGTGAACAAGATTTTTCTATGATCTGTTCAACTGACCTATTTCTTCACCTAAAATGACATAAACATATACTTCATAGGATTTTACTAAAAAGAACTTACTGTTAATACATGAACCTGTTGTGCTACTCCAATACTGGGTATTTGTACAAGAACAAATACTACTGATACATTGAAGATTACTGGCACAAGCATCTATTGGTAAAGTTTGACAATTGCCACCTTTTGCTACCTCTGAAATAGAGTATTGACTGGTGAAACCATTGCCAAAATAATGTAAATGCTTGTCTGCTGCATACTGACTCCATGCTGTAGCATTCTTATGAAAAGACGCCCTAAGTGCTTGCTGATACAACTCTGACCATAATATACTTCATTGTCTCACACATAATACACCAACATGTCTGAGATTACTTCTGAAGGACTAATAACCCTAAACATAGCACAGAAAGCTAAAAAACAGCTAATATAATTTGAAACAACATTACAAACAAAAAAAACTATCTACATTTTTATATCTAATTTCAAATCTTTGTAGTACACAACTTTTTCAGTAATGGCTATTCATGTTATAATTAGGTCTATTCATTGTAATGGTTGCCATCTTAGATTTTGGATTGACAAGTCTGAAAAAAATTTATATCAATATCAGCTAGAAATGAAAAAACTGAAGGCCTTAGGTATGTTATCAGAGTTTTTCTAGGATCTTACCTAGTGAACTATGTTCATATCCAATATGACATGCAAATCAAATGTATCCAACTTTCTTAAAAAGTCAACATTCTACACAATATTGATAAAAATAGAACAAAACTTACTGTTAATACATGAACCTGTTGTGCTACTCCAATACTGGGTATCTTGACAAGAACAAATATTACTGATACATTGAAGATTACTGGCACAAGCATCTGATGGTAAATTTTGACAATTGCCGCCTTTTGCTACCTCTGAAATAGGTATTTGGTTTTAAATTTTAAAAAAGCAGACACTAATAAATCTTTAACAAGAGGCCCAATAGGGCCTGTATCGCTCACCTGGCACACTCACTGGTAATATCTTTATTTTTTATTATTTCAAACAATATTTATCATAAATTCCCTTTTCAATTGTTCCTGTACTTCAGAGAGAAAGAATTAAGCTAAAAATAGACATTATTTGCATATTATGTAATTGTTGCAAAAACGATAAATTGTACAGAAAAACCCGTTACATATGTTTAATTACGTAATTATTGCAAAAACGAAAAATTGTACAGAATAACCCGTTACATATGTTTAATCCCCCGACATCTATTTTCTATGTTTCAAATTTCAACAAAATCGGTACATAAATGAATCTGTAATGGCCATTTATAGGTTTTTGCTATTTATAGTAACGGCAGCCATCTTGGATTAAGGACGGACATGTCGGATACAATTTTTAATCTATAGCAGCTAAGGACTTTATACGACAAATTTAATTTCAATTGGTCTATTGGTTTCAGAGAAGAAGATTAAAGTTTATGGACGCACACACGCACGCACGCACGCTTTACCATACCATAAGCTCACCCTGGCTTTGCCAGGTGAGCTAAAAATTAAGTAAATCATCTGGCTATAATACATTTATTGCTTACTTGGATAATAAGATCAAGTATCTAATTTTTAAATCAAATATAACCATGGAATGAAACTGGATTTCCTCATCCTAGAGATTTCAGAAAAGAGGATATTTGAAACACCAGCACAAAATGAAACCTCATTTAAACAAACTTTGAAAATTTAGGCAATGAAAACTTTGTTTCAATCCATTTCATAATTTTGTTTTATGGTTAAATATCTTAATATCCATCTCAAAAAGTGGGAGGACAGGGTTGGAAACCAGGCCAGGTCAGGTCATACATAAGACTTTCAAATTTAATTTGCTGCTGCTATAGGGACTAGGTGGACAGAGTATTGACTGGTGAAACCATTGCCAAAATAATGTAAATGCTTGTCTGCTGCATACTGACTCCATGCTGTAGCATTCTTATGAAAAGACACCCTAAGTGCTTGCTGATACAACTCTGACCATAATATACTTCCTTGTCTCACACATAATACACCAAAATGTCTGAGATTACTTCTGAAGGACTAATAACCCTAAACATAGCACAAAAAGCTAAAAAGCAGCTAATATAATTTGAAACAACATTACAAACAAAAAAACTATCTACATTTTTATATCTAATTTCAAATCTTTGTAGTACACAACTTTTTCAGTAATAGCTATTCATGTTATAATTAGGTCTATTCATTGTAATGGTTGCCATCTTAGATTTTGGATTGACAAGTCTGAAAAAAAAAATTATATCAACATCAGCTAGAAATGAAAAAACTGAAGGCCTTAGGTATGTTATCAGAGTTTTTCTAGGATCTTACCTAGTAAACTATGTTCATATCCAATATGACATGCAAATCAAATGTATCCAACTTTCTTAAAAGTCAACATTCTACACAATATTCAATTTGATAAAAATAGAACAGAACTTACTGTTAACACATGAACCTGTTGTGCTACTCCAATACTGGGTATCTTGACAAGAACAAATATTACTGATACATTGAAGATTAATGGCACAAGCATCTGATGGTAAATTTTGACAATTGCCGCCTTTTGCTACATCTGAAATAGGTATTTGGTTTTAAATTTTAAAAAAGCAGACACTAATAAATCTTTAATATTTAATGTAAATCATCTGACTATAATACATCTATTGCTTACTTGGATAATAAGATCAAGTATCTAATTTTTAAATCAAATATAACCATGGAATGAAACTGGATTTCGTCATCCTAGAGATTTCAGAAAAGAGGATATTTGAAACACCAGCACAAAATAAAACCTCATTTAAACAAACTTTGAAAATTTAGGCAATGAAAACATGCAAATCAAATGTATCCAACTTTCTTAAAAGTCAACATTCTACACAATATTCAATTTGATAAAAATAGAACAGAACTTACTGTTAACACATGAACCTGTCGTGCTACTCCAATACTGGGTATCTTGACAAGAACAAATATAATTACTGATACATTGAAGATTACTGGCACAAGCATCTGATGGTAAATTTTGACAATTGCCGCCTTTTGCTACCTCTGAAATAGGTATTTGGTTTTAAATTTTAAAAAAGCAGACACTAATAAATCTTTAAAAATTAATGTAAATCATCTGGCTATAATACATCTATTGCTTACTTGGATAATAAGATCAAGTATCTAATTTTTAAATCAAATATAACCATGGAATGAAACTGGATTTCGTCATCCTAGAGATTTCAGAAAAGAGGATATTTGAAACACCAGCACAAAATAAAACCTCATTTAAACAAACTTTGAAAATTTAGGCAATGAAAACATGCAAATCAAATGTATCCAACTTTCTTAAAAGTCAACATTCTACACAATATTCAATTTGATAAAAATAGAACAGAACTTACTGTTAACACATGAACCTGTTGTGCTACTCCAATACTGGGTATCTTGACAAGAACAAATATTACTGATACATTGAAGATTACTGGCACAAGCATCTGATGGTAGATTTTGACAATTGCCGCCTTTTGCTACCTCTGAAATAGGTATTTGGTTTTAAATTTTAAAAAAGCAGACACTTATAAATCTTTAAAAATTAATGTAAATCATCTGGCCATGGAATGAAACTGGATTTCCTCATCCTAGAGATTTCAGAAAAGAGGATATTTGAAACACCAGCACAAAATAAAACCTCATTTAAACAAACTTTGAAAATTTAGGCAATGAAAACATGCAAATCAAATGTATCCAACTTTCTTAAAAGTCAACATTCTACACAATATTCAATTTGATAAAAATAGAACAGAACTTACTGTTAACACATGAACCTGTTGTGCTACTCCAATACTGGGTATCTTGACAAGAACAAATATAATTACTGATACATTGAAGATTACTGGCACAAGCATCTGATGGTAAATTTTGACAATTGCCGCCTTTTGCTACCTCTGAAATAGGTATTTGGTTTTAAATTTAAAAAAACAGACACTAATAAATCTTTAAAAATTAATGTAAATCATCTGGCTATAATACATCTATTGCTTACTTGGATAATAAGATCAAGTATCTAATTCTTAAATCAAATATAACCATGGAATGAAACCGGATTTCCTCATCCTAGAGATTACAGAAAAGAGGATATTTGAAACACCAGCCAAAATAAAACCTAATTTAAACAAACTTTGAAAATTTAGGCAATGAAAACATGCAAATCAAATGTATCCAACTTTCTTAAAAGTCGACATTCTACACAATATTCAATTTGATAAAAATAGAACAGAACTTACTGTTAACACATGAACCTGTTGTGCTACTCCAATACTTGGTATCTTGACAAGAACAAATATTACTGATACATTGAAGATTACTGGCACAAGCATCTGATGGTAAATTTTGACAATTGCCGCCTTTTGCTACCTCTGAAATAGGTATTTGGTTTTAAATTTTAAAAAAGCAGACACTAATAAATCTTTAAAAATTAATGTAAATGATCTGGCCATGGAATGAAACTGGATTTCCTCATCCTAGCGATTTCAGAAAAGAGGATATTTGAAACACCAGCACAAAATAAAACCTCATTTAAACAAACTTTGAAAATTTAGGCAATGAAAACATGCAAATCAAATGTATCCAACTTTCTTAAAAGTCAACATTCTACACAATATTCAATTTGATAAAAATAGAACAGAACTTACTGTTAACACATGAACCTGTTGTGCTACTCCAATACTTGGTATCTTGACAAGAACAAATATAATTACTGATACATTGAAGATTACTGGCACAAGCATCTGATGGTAAATTTTGACAATTGCCGCCTTTTGCTACCTCTGAAATAGGTATTTGGTTTTAAATTTTAAAAAAGCAGACACTAATAAATCTTTAAAAATTAATGTAAATCATCTGGCTATAATACATCTATTGCTTACTTGGATAATAAGATCAAGTATCTAATTTTTAAATCAAATATAACCATGGAATGAAACTGGATTTCGTCATCCTAGAGATTTCAGAAAAGAGGATATTTGAAACACCAGCACAAAATAAAACCTCATTTAAACAAACTTTGAAAATTTAGGCAATGAAAACATGCAAATCAAATGTATCCAACTTTCTTAAAAGTCAACATTCTACACAATATTCAATTTGATAAAAATAGAACAGAACTTACTGTTAACACATGAACCTGTTGTGCTACTCCAATACTGGGTATCTTGACAAGAACAAATATTACTGATACATTGAAGATTATTGGCACAAGCATCTGATGGTAGATTTTGACAATTGCCGCCTTTTGCTACCTCTGAAATAGGTAATTGGTTTTAAATTTTAAAAAAGCAGACACTAATAAATCTTTAAAAATTAATGTAAATCATCTGGCTATAATACATCTATTGCTTACTTGGATAATAAGATCAAGTATGTAATTTTTAAATCAAATATAACCATGGAATAAAACTGGATTTCCTCATCCTAGAGATTTCAGAAAAGAGGATATTTGAAACACCAGCACAAAATAAAACCTCATTTAAACAAACTTTGAAAATTTAGGCAATGAAAACATGCAAATCAAATGTATCCAACTTTCTTAAAAGTCAACATTCTACACAATATTCAATTTGATAAAAATAGAACAGAACTTACTGTTAACACATGAACCTGTTGTGCTACTCCAATACTGGGTATCTTGACAAGAACAAATATAATTACTGATACATTGAAGATTACTGGCACAAGCATCTGATGGTAAATTTTGACAATTGCCGCCTTTTGCTACCTCTGAAATAGGTATTTGGTTTTAAATTTTAAAAAAGCAGACACTAATAAATCTTTAAAAATTAATGTAAATCATCTGGCTATAATACATCTATTGCTTACTTGGATAATAAGATCAAGTATCTAATTTTTAAATCAAATATAACAATGGAATGAAACTGGATTTCTTCATCCTAGAGATTTCAGAAAAGAGGATATTTGAAACACCAGCACAAAATAAAACCTCATTTAAACAAACTTTGAAAATTTAGGCAATGAAAACTTTGTTTCAATCCATTTCATAATTTTGTTTTATGGTTAAATATCTTAATATCCATCTCAAAAAGTGGGAAGACAGGGTTGGAAACCAGGCCAGGTCAGGTCATACATAAGACTTTCAAATTTAATTTGCTGCTGCTATAGGGACTAGGTGGACAGAGTATTGACTGGTGAAACCATTGCCAAAATAATGTAAATGCTTGTCTGCTGCATATTGACTCCATGATGTAGCATTCTTATGAAAAGACACCCTAAGTGCTTGCTGATACAACTCTGACCATAATATACTTCCTTGTCTCACACATAATACACCAACATGTCTGAGATTACTTCTGAAGGACTAATAACCCTAAACATAGCACAGAAAGCCAAAAAGCAGCTAATATAATTTGAAACAACATTACAAACAAAAAATTATCTACATTTTTATATCTAATTTTAAATCTTTGTAGTACACAACTTTTTCAGTAATGGCTATTCATGTTATAATTAGGTCTATTCATTGTAATGGTTGCCATCTTAGATTTTGGATTGACAAGTCTGAAAAAAATTTATATCAACATCAGCTAGAAATGAAAGAAGAGGCCCAAAAGGGCCTGTGGAGCTTAACTGACGAAAATGGTTCTTGAAAAGGCATTTAGCTACTTTTTACAACTTCTCATTTGCTTTATTAGTTGATATTAGATCAGCAAATAAGAAAATGTGTTACGAAAGCAGGAAATTACTTGTATAAATCATTAAATAAGCTTGGTGAGCAGGGTTAAATATTGAATGTATTGAAATTTTTTTGTTTCAATAGCACATTTTGAGAAATTTGTCAAAAGGGACATCATCACAAAAAATCTAGTAGATTTGAAGTTTTGGACGATTTGCACCTGTATTTTTTGTGTTCTTTATTTTTACAAAGTTCTAAGAATCTTGTATGAAGTTTAAGAGATGTGCTTATTATTTGTTGCAATAGCTCTTTTTTTTTTTTTTTTTTTTTTTTTTTTTTTTTTTTTTTTTTTGCACAGGGGACACAATTTTACTGAACATGATAATGGGCCTTAACCTGAAGATAACTGCCAAATTATGAAACTTTAGGCCTAACAATTTCAGATGACAAGATTTTCAAAGTTGATTTCCAATATAAAGCTATGTTAAATGCTAAATATAAAAGCTGTAGGCCTTACAGTTTCATAGAAGATTTTTAAATTTGACTTCCCATATTAGTGTATGAAGATATATGGGCCCCTGGAGGGGACCAAAAATGGCCCAGGGGACTTTATTTGTACAAACCCAGTAAAGGGACTTGAGCTGAATATGAAAGCTTTAATCCTTACAGTTTCAGAGAAGAAGATTTTTTTAATTTGATTTCCAATATATGCAGATAAAGTCATATGGGCCCCTTGTGGTGGGGCCAAAAATGGCCCAGGGGCCTTTATTTGAACAAAACTGGTAAAGAGTCTTGAGCTGATGATAAATGCAAAATATTGAAGCATTAGGCCTTACAGTTTCAGATAAGAAGGTTTTTAAAGATTTTTTTATTTTTCATTTTTTATTTTTTTTTTTAATTAATTAATTTTTTCAAAATAAATACAAAATTCTGAGCCATGTCCAGGAAAAACAAATACCAAACCAACTCACACACTGCAATCATACTAACACACACACTCCCACACATCAAATTAAAGACCAGTCTTATAGTACAGGTAGATAGAGAATATATACCATGCATAAACTAATATGATATAATGGTGTACCTAAGAACATTTTGTCCTAAAATTTGTCTTTATCTGACTGTCATTATAAATATATATATATATAACAACCAAACAACCATGACACACAAAACCCAAAACACTTCTACACCTAATACACAAGTACATCATCTTGATATATTAACATCAAATACATTTATTCATTGACTATCTATTACTAAATTCTGGAATTTTGACCATCTTAGATTAAAGTTGTTTTTGTAGTTTTCATCACTTAAAGATATAAATTTCTCTTTAGCAAAATAGTTTTGGATTTCTTTTTTAAAAATATTAACCATTGGCACATTACTATTTAGCCTCTGTCTGTAGATGTGATTTTTGCCTAAACACAAAATTAAGTTAAGTACATAAGCTGATTTATCATGAATGCCAAAAAAGACAGTTCTTTCAGTAATAAACTTTTCTATGTTGTTTGTATATAAAATAATCCATGTTTCTATACTATTCCAAAATGTTTTACTTATCACATTCCCAATATAGGTGTATAATAGTTTCAGGTAGTGTGTGACAAAATGTACATAACTGCGAATCTTTTAAGCCAGTGTTAAAAAGATACCGATTAGTGACAATAATTCTATGAATAATACGGAATTGTAACCATCTACGCTTAACATCTGATAAAAATTGTACTGTAAAATAATAGGCATTTTTCCACCATAATTCAGAACCATTAAAATTCAGATTATTTTCCCATTTAAATTCAGATTTTGGTTTGAAGTTACATTGATCTATAAATAAGTCATACATACCCTCTGTGCCTTTTTCCTTTGATAAAAAAATAGAAATGTACTGAGGAATATAAGGGTATAGTAATTTAGTTTTATTTCTTTCACAAACAATTTTAAGACTGAATTTCTTACACCATAAAATTCTGGGAGACAATTCATACATTTCACAAAATTGTTTATATTCATAAAAATTTCCATTCTCATCAAAAAAATCATTAAATAACCATATTCATTTTTTATTCCATATATCAAAATATACTGTCTTCCTATCAATAAGAATATTTGTATTGTACCACAAGGGTTAAGACATAAAATTATTACCACAAGACTTTGATACAATATTCATGAAGTCATATAAAATGCCATAGATTTCCTTCCAAAAAACATTTCCACAATTTTGCATTAAAAGTTTGAAATAAACACAACCAAAATGAAGACAAGATTCTTTAAAATTGTTCTTTAGCAATATATCTTTCCATGCAGTACTATTTGTTTTTAATAATCTTCGGAACCAGGTCAATTTTAAAGATTTGATAAAAGCATTCAAATGTATCATTTTACATCCCCCATTTCTATATGATTGTACCATTTTTTGTCTAGAAACTCTATCAATTTTGCTACCCAATATGAATTTATATAGCATTTGTTCTAGAGTTTTTATTATATGTTGACTTGGTGAGGGTAAACTAATGAAAAGATGAGTTAATTTAGGTATGAAAATTGATTTAACAACTATTATTTTACCTAGAAGTAGAAATATTTCTCTTTGACCAAGATTCTATATTTTTTGATAGTTTTGCTATCTTTTCTTTAAAATTAAGATCTATTATTTCTTCAAGGTTGGTACTGTAATGGATACCCAGTGTAGTAAAATAAGAATCTGACCAGTAAAGAGGGAGATCGGTGCAGATTTTATCCTTACATAATTTATTAGCCCCAATCCAAATACAACAAGTTTTTTCAATGTTTGGTTTTAAGCCAGAATATTTTGCAAATTGGTCGAGGAGGTTAAGAGTAAGTCTAAGTGATTATTCAGAGCCATCTCAAGTTATAGTAGTGTCATCTGCATATTGAAGTATTTTTATTTCTTTATTACCAATAGCTATTCCTTTAATATTTTTTTCTTTTCGTATCATTAATCCCAAAATTTCTACACATAATAGGTGAAATTGGGTCCCCCTGTCGACATCCTCGAGTAATTCTAAAATGTTGTGATGAAATGCCATTTTGAATAATACATGTGTTTGTTTCACTGTTTAGAACTTTAAATCATTTTCTAATGTCATTATCAAAATTAAAAAATTGTAAAACATGATCTATAAAACTCCAAGAAACTGAGTCAAATGCTTTTTCAAAGTCAATCAATACTATCAATCCAGGAATGTTATTTTGTTCTGTATAATGTAGTAAATCATAAATTATTCTTGTATTTTCCCCAATAAATCTACCAGACATAAAACCTTTTTGGTTGTTATGAATTAAGTAATCTTTATTTATTTATTTTTTATTCTCTGTGCTATGCATGCGGAGAGGAGTTTATAGCTTACATTCAACAAAGTAATAGGGCGCCAATTTTTTTAATATTCTCTTGGTTTATCCCCTTTTGGAAGTAGAGTGATTAATCCCTGTCTTTGTGTTTGTGATAGAACACCTTGTTCAAAACCATAATTTAATGAACGCAGTACAAAATCAGATAAATCTATCAAAATTTTTTTTTATAGAATTCAGCAGTAAAGCCATCTGAGCCAGGAGTTTTATTGTTTTTTAATAATTTTAACACATTGACCAGTTCTGGTTTTGTTATTTTTCCTTCTAATTGCTCACTCTCTTTGTTAGATAATTTGGGAACATTCTCACCCATAAACAATTCATTTAAATCTATTTGAGTTAGTTCATTATCTCTACTAGTAAATAAGTTTTTATAAAATTTTGCAGTTTCCTTTAAAATTAAATCTTTTCCTGTAATGACATTACCATGACCATTGATTATTTTACTTATTGTTTTGTTTATAAAGTTTCTTTTTTCCAAGCTAAGAAAATATTTTGAGGGTTTTTGCCATTTTCAATCCAATTACAGTTTGACCGTAAGAGCAAGCCATTCATATGATACTGCCTTATCTCTTCTCTTTGTTTAACTTTTGTAATTTTTCTTCACTTTCATCATCTATAACATTATTCAAAATTTCATGAAGTTTTTTAATTTCTGTTGCAATTTCTAATTCTCTTTTTTCCCTCTTTATTTTTTGTTAATGCTATAAGGTATTGTCATTGACCGAATTTTCAAAAGAATCATTTCAAAAAACAATTGATCATTAATAGTTAAATGGATGTTTTCATTGGGTATTTTATTTAAGTTATCTTTAGAATATGGGGTGGCAGCATATTCAGCAGTAGTTTCTTGTATTACTTTTTTCACTTTTTTAACATATTCAAAATCTTTTAACAAGGAGTTATTGAATTTCCAGAACCCCTTACCTTTTTTAAAATTCAAGATTTGCAGAGTTAAGAGAATTTCAGAGTGATCTGTTCTATATCCAGGTAAAATTGCTGTTTTATTTATACAGGATAATAATTCTTGGCTTACTAAGAAAAAGTCCAGTCTTGCCTTTTACAATGGATTTTTTCTGTTCCAGGTAAATATTTTTGAGAGGGGATTATATACACGCCAAGGATCAACTAAATTTAAATCATTTTTTAAAGTAAGAACTTCATTGGGGGCTTTGCGGTTATTTACATTTATTTTTATAATTAAGACTATCTTTTTCTTGATCTATTATTAAATTCCAGTCCCCACAAATAATTGTAAATTCTGAATTTAGGATATTGATACAAGATTTTAATTCTGAATAAAATTAGGACAATCTCTATTTGGACCATAAATGTTAGCTAGAGTTATTGATATTTTTTTTCTCTATAAGTATTTCTAAAATAATATAATTACCATTTACATCATATTTTATACTTAAAATCTCAAATTGAAAGTTGACTCATAAGTGTTTTATACCCCTAAAGTGTACTTAAAAAGTTTTTATCTTTTTCAGTTAGATGAGTGTCTTGTAAACAGTAAATTGACAATTCTTTTTTTTCTAATATAATTTAGAACATCTCTTCTTTTAGAGAGGTCAGCCAAGACCTCTACAATTCATAGAAAAAATATTTATAGCCATTGGTTGAAAAAATATATATAGATAATACACATGTAGTTAGCTGGTCCACAAACACACACACACATTCACACTTACATAACAGCAAAAACATGTATAGTACGTATTTGATGAACGCATGCCTCATGGTGATGAGCAAGAAAAGAGCAGAACATTTACTTACATTATGTATGAAATATCTGGTTGACCACATACACAAAGTATTTACTCCAAGTATACAGACTATGACTTAAGCAAAAAGCAAATTAGTCTTCTTTAGTAAAAGCAATGCTTATAATGTATGATTAGGGATAATGATATGGATTTAGATTAACATACTTCGAAAAATAGAGTATTGCAGATCAAGTAGCATGATTACCTGTAGTAGGAAGTATCCTAACTCTTATAATATACAGTTAGGAAAGCGGTTAGGGTAGAACAATTCCGGGAATTCATTTCTATCTTAGGTGAACAGTTTAACTACTAGGAGTAAATACGTTAAGTAAAGTATACAATCAATATACGCAACATAGGACTTTTTTATATACACGGTAAATTAATAATAAAATTAAAGTTCATTTATTTCTATATGAGTCACAGTAACATATAATGTAACACTAGGAAATAGTACGTCACTTTATCAGTTTATTATCAATTTTTTATTTAAGTTTTACCACTACTTGATTTAACGACTCTTCCATCAAGTTAAACCTCTTGGGGCCGATATGTTTGCCTCCATACCATCTTGTAACTACAATTCCAACATTGACATAATTGTTACGAGTCAGATATTCCAGCAACTTCCTTCCCACTCCGTGTTCCCCATCGTCTTTGTAACCTTGATGTATTTTCCCTTCTTCGTCTCTGTGTCTATAAACCAAAATACGATGATTACACTTAGCATATTTCGGCTCGATCAATACTTTCTTGTAAAATCGCCTCACTTCGTTTAATGATGACAGTGTTGGCGCCTACAGCTATAAAGTTTCTTCCAGCCTCACTAATACACACACTTGTTTCCGTTTGTACCTCCTCAACTTTTTCCATTTCCTTTCCATCCATCGTAAGCACATCTTTGGTGTTTGGAGGGTATAACTTGTCCCTATACATAGACCCGTCCGGAAATATTGACTTATCTTTCACTACTTTGGTGTTTATGTTTTGCTCTCTATATGCACTACTGATTTCAAACGGTTCTCAACGATTTCCAGAGGAGATTGTGGTGTTATTCTGAACGGAATATTTACGTTCAGGGACCTCTTTGCTTTCTGTGCTTTAAATATCTCATCCTTTGCATCTCTATCTACTAGTTTGGCTGTTATTGTCCTTGGTTTCCCGTTTAAAGTTGATTTCCAATATATGCATATGTAGATATATGGACCCCTGGGGTGGGACCAAAAATGGACCGGGAGCCACCATTTGTACAAACTTGGTAAAGGGACTTGAGCTCATGTTAAATGCCAAATATAAAAGCATTAGGCCTTACAGTTTCAGAGAAGAGGTTTTTTAAAGTTGATTTGCAATATATGCATATGTAGATATATGGGCCCCTGTGGTGGGGCCAAAAATGGCCCAGGGGCCTTTATTTGAACAAAACTGGTAAAGAGACTTGCGCTGATGTTAAATGCAAAATATTGAAGCATTAGGCCTTACAGTTTCAGAGAAAGAAATTTTTAAACTTGATTTCCAATATATGCATATGTAGATATATACGGGCTCCTGTGGTGGGGCCAAAACTGGTCCAAGTGCCTTTATTTGTACAAACCTGGTAAAGAGACTTGAGCTGATTTTAGATGCCAAATATTGAAGCATTAGGCCTTACAGTTTCAGATAAGAAGTATTTTAAACTTGATTTCTAATATATGCATATGAAGACTTATGGACCCCTGGAGTGGGGCCAAAAATCGATCCGGGGCCACCATTTGTACAAAACTGGTAAAAGGACTTGAGCTCATATTAACTGCCAAATAAGAAAGCATTAGGCCTTACAGTTTCAGAAAAGAGAGGTTTTATTAAACTTGATTTCTAATATATGCATACGTAGATATATGGACCCCTGGGTTGGGGCCAAAAATGGACCTGGGGCCACCATTTGTACAAATTTGGTAAAGGGGCTCAAACTGATATTAACAGCCAAATATGAAAGCTTAAGGCTTCATGGTTTCAGAGAAGAAGATTTTCAAAGTTGATAACCCATTATAAGCCTTATTTACACTTTTTACAAAGTATGACAGAAAAACGCTAAACACGCGTAACCTAGTTTTTGATGGAATTTCACGAAATGTACAACTTCTATGTTTAAGGGTGTCTAGAAGCCAAATATAACATCAGATTTTGCATATAACCTATGGTTTCAGAGAAGAAGCTTGTTTTAGGTTTTTTACATTCTAGGTCGCTGTGACCTACTTTTGGTTGCCATGAAAACCAGTACAAATCTTCATCTACTCCTTCTGTGGATCATTCCTGCCAAGTTTTGTTAAAATTGGCCCAGTAGTTTCAGAGTTTTTGCTGTTAACGGACGGACAGACGCACGCACGCATCATGCCATAAGCTCAGCTGGCTTTAGCCAGTTGAGCTAAAAACTGAAGGCCTTAGGTATGTTATCAGAGTTTTTCTAGGATCTTACCTAGTGAACTATGTTCATATCCAATATGACATGCAAATCAAATGTATCCAACTTTCTTAAAAGTCAACATTCTACACAATATTGATAAAAATAGAACAGAACTTACTGTTAACACATGAACCTGTTGTGCTACTCCAATACTGGGTATCTTGACAAGAACAAATATTACTGATACACTGAAGATTACTGGCACAAGCATCTGATGGTAAATTTTGACAATTGCCACCTTTTGCTACCTCTAAAATAAAATGAGTTAAAAATTCAATAGAAACACAAACTTTAATAAATATATATAACAGGAGTCTCATGGGATTAACACTCAGCTTAGGATAAGTTGTTTGCAAAGATGGAATTTCATTACTAAAACTTTCCAAGTTGTCTCAAGTCTGGAAGTTGCATAATACTTTATCAGAAATATCAAGTCACAATCCATTAATTAAAGTACAATGAATAATTTCCAATTGAAATCATTAACCATGCAGCTATGTCCTTGAACTTTAAACCATGACCTTGAATCATATATCAAACGATCATCATATCAATACCAATAATATTCTGATATACTGTAGCAAAAATTGATCTCAGTCTTTTACTGATGAGTTCTATTGTTTCACTATGATTAATGATGACTTTGGCTGGTCATTGATTGTAAATCCATGCATACAATTTCGGTTACACTCTAGTTATTGTTTTAAATTAAATTGCAACTTCTAAAATGTTTTAAACACTTTATTGCACATTTTTAATACTTATGTAACCATTTTATGAAAGTTCGGACTTATATAAATTTTAGAGCAATTCTGGGTTGATGGACAAAAAATAATCATATGGTTTATTTTTATCCATGGTCAATTGGTCTGGATCAATCGGTATAATTGGCTCGAATGTTAAAGATTCAAAGTAGTATAAAAGGGATTCTGAAGATTGATGTAATGTGCAGTTAGTAAAACAACTTTGCCTTATGAGGAAGTTCCCTCATAGTTACAGACTAGGAATCCTAGTGTTAACAAGGAAAGTTGAATAAACTGCCTGACTGAAACACAACAAGTTTCTGCTGGTCCAGAGAGCACCCTCAAAGTGTAAAAAAAAAATAACAGGCTTACCCTCAAGGAAGCCTTTGCCACTGTGAAGAAACAGATAATTACCCTCAAGGTAATCTGCTGCCAACACAGCTAATAGGAATTCAGTTGTTTTTAAATATATGTATTATTCTGATATAAAGTAAAATACAGGTTTTTTTTCTCTTATTTTATTATAATTATTTAATCATTTATTTATTTGCTTGCGCGGACTGATTACCCTACATGAACACGGTACATACATTTTGATACTCAGCAATGATAAATCCTCAAACAGATATTCAAATCGCGGTCTACGTTATAATTAAAGTTGTATTTTGATCCTCCTGGTATAAAAAATTATTTTAGAAAAGCATCAAATAAAATTTCCAAATTGATTGCCAAAAAAAAAACAAACTAATAAATTGATTCTATTGGGATAAATTAACATCGGCTCACACATAAAGTTGTAATAATGACACCTAAAAATTTTATTTTTAAATGCAAGTTTAACCTCAGATTCATTTGCCAAAGATTAAAAATTATTGAATGAAATAATTTCTAAAAAAAATTTTATTTGTGTATAAAAAAGAAAAAAAAAATCCTTTTTAATTGCATAAAATTTGTCAATCAAAGTTCCAAAATTCACTTATACAGATGCATCAAACAGTGTCACCATGTAAAATAAGAATGAAAGGTTTTGCTTTTCCGTTGAGGGCAAAAACATCAAAATAAAACATGATAAAAATCAAAAGTGGTAGCTGTTCGAGGTAATGAATTTGATGTTATTTACAACTTTTCAAGTTATTATTTTTTTAAATAAATCAAACAACCTTCTCCTGCTCTTCATAAATATGTGGTTTTTATTTGGGTTTGAAACTAAATTTCAAAGTTAGAATGAATTACTTTTTCCGTACTTTTTCGGCACTCCTAATTTTTCACTACGTCACGAACGGGATCGCTTCGTAATATTCAACTTGAAAAATTGAACTGAAATATATTTTGCATAAAAAAAAACTCAAAGAATATAATTTGTTGACAATTTTCTCTAATTTCAAATGGTAACAAATTTACACCAATCAGTCAAGTTTTAACAATTTTACACCAAACATTGTGCAACAGACCCTCCAAAAATCAGGATGGCGTAGTTTGGAGTATCTGCCAATTAAAGGGTTAATCCAGTCAATCTATGATTGGACCTTGAAATAATTACAACAGAATTTTTCTTTGTTGGAAAATAATGGGCGTCAACCCCTTATCAATATATAAAAAGTCCAAAAAAATTTTGAGTGGTGGAACATATTAAAATTTAAACATAAAACAAGAGGCCCAATGGGCCTTATACGCTCACCTAATAAATTATGACTTACTTAAATGCTTTAATTTCAAAATGAAAACGACTGTTTGTATTAAATTATAAAGATTTTTTATACAAGCAAATTCATAAAATTACAGAATTCTGTAACAAAAATTAACAAGAGGCCCATTGGCCTTAACCCTCACCTGAGGAAATGTCCAAAAACTTACAAAGAAAAAAAGTTCACAAAATTCCTAAAGTTTGGAAAATCCTGCAATAATTAATTAGAAATGTCTAGTCACATTTCATTTATAAATAGCTCATATGAATGATTTAACTATCGTACAACGAATAATTTCCAAATCATCAACCATATGGTTATGGTTTTGAACTTTGAACATATGAACTTGAACCTTATATCAAAATGGTCATAATATCAATACCTATGTACAATATTCTAATAAACATGCTTGTACAAAATGTTAATGGTTTTCAAAATAATCTACAATTTCAGTCTTCTTCTACAGCTATGACCTTGACCTTTATAAATGTGACCTTGAACCATATATCAAAATTATCATCATATTAATACTTACAATATTGTAATATATATGCCTATACAAAAAGTTCACAGTTCTCAAGATAATTAACAATTTCAGTCTTCTTCTACAGATATAACCTCTAACTATCAACATATGACCTTGAACCACATATCAAAATGATTGTCATATCAATACCTACAGTATTCTTATATACATGCTTATACAAAAAGTTAATAGTTTTCAAGATAATTCACAGTTTCAGTACACGTATGCAGCTATGACCTTGACCTGTCAGCATATGACCTTGAACCATATATCACAATGACTGTCATATCAATAACCTACAATATTCTAATATTCATACCTAAACAAAAATTAGATTTCAAGCTAATGCAAAATTTTAGTATTTATTAGCAAAAAAAAAAAAAAAAAAAAAAACAAACAAAAAAACAAAAACAAAAACAAAAAAAAAACATTTTCAGGGGCAACAACTCCTACATGGATTATCATATAGTTACGAAACTTGGTACCTTTTTAAATGTTGTCATAGGGAACATTTTAACAATGTTATGAATTCATATATCTCTTAATATTTGCAAGAAAATTGCCTAAGACTGCATAAATCACGAATTAGGTCATGACCTTGATTTGTGACCTTGAACCTATTTTAAAGGTCATTTCAAGAAAAAGTCAAAACTGAAAACCCCATGTCATTATCTGTTCAAGTAGTCAAGTTATAAAAATTTGAAACCATTTTAAATTAAACGCAAAAACGCTTAACCCATTTTTCGACCAAATTTCACAAAATGAACAAACTATAGGCTTAAGATCCTAGAGAATCCAAATATCACATCAGATTTTTTCTCCCATCATTGGTTTCAGAGAAGCAGATTTTTAAAGATTTTTGAACCCCTAGGTCACCTTGATCTAGTTGTGGTAGTCATGGCAACACCATGAACAAATCTGAATTGCACCGGCCCATATATGCTTCTGACCAAGCTTCATTATAATCTGTCCAGCAGTTTTGGAGAAGAAGTCAAAAATAGGTGTTAATGACACATGCATACACACACACATGCATGCATGCACATACACACGCTGCACCATGCCATAAGCTCACATGACCTTTCGGTCAGGTGAGCTAAAATTAGCCAATAACATCAAAGTTCTCAAAACATGAATAATTCTGTGCCAACAATTTATTGTTTGAACTAAAATAGTATTCATGATGATCATCAAACAATGTCAGATTCACAAAAAATTATATTTCAACTCTAACATGGAATATAATAGCTTTGAAAAATTGCTAGATTTTATATTGTTGATCATTTTTGCAATTTATTGTTATCATCTACCTATAATTATAGTTTACAAGAAAATGGTCAAAAACAGCAAAATCTGTGAAAAAATTAGTATTTTAAAGGCAACAACTCTTAAATGGATTTATATATAGATACAAAACTTGCTAATGTGTTAGTTGTGGTCATGCTGAACATTTTTGCAATTTATTGTTAAAATTTATCTCAAAAGTTTTCAAGAAAGTGGTCAAAAACAGCAAAATTTGCAAAAAAGATTTTGTCATGTTGATTTTTTCTGCAATTTATTATTTATTTTTTTATCCATCTAATAATAGTTTTCAAGAAAATGATAAAAAAAAACAATGAAATTTTCAAAAAACTAAATATTTCAGGGGCAACAACTCTTACATAGATCAACATAAAGATACCAAACTTGCTACATCGTCAGATCTTGTGGTGATCTTTTGTTGCTAATTTTTTTTTATAATTTATTGTTTTTATCCATCTATAAAAGAAAATGGTCAAAAACAGCAAATTTGCAAAACAAAAACATTATTACAAGGGCAACAAATCTTACATGGATTAACATTTAGATATGACACTTGCTGCATTGTTAGATTCTATTGTTCTAAACATTTTTGCAATTTATTTTTAATATCAATCTATGATAGTTTTCAAGAAAAATGTCAAAAACAGCAAAATTTCTGAAAAAATCAATATTTCAGGGGCAACAACTCTTACATGGATTAACATATTGATACGAAATTTGCTACCTTGCTAAATTTTGCCATGCATAACATTGTCACAATTTATTTTTATTATCTACTTCTAACTAAAAGAAATGTCAAAAACAGCAAAATTTGCAAAAAAATAAAAACCATATTGTGGGATAACAACTCCATAAGTTATTTTCTGATTTCTTACAAATCTAACATACCATTAGATCTTACCATGCTTATCAATTTTAAAACATAATAAGCATAAAATATCTGAAAAAACCTTTGACCTCGACCTCATTTTAAAGAACATTTCAAATTGACATCAAAACTGAAGACCCAAAGTCATTATCCTTGCAACCGATTGAGATATAGCATTTTAAAGACAATTTCGAAAATTTTATTGCAAATACACGTAAACCATTTTTTGACTGAATTTCACTAAATGAACAAACTATAGGCTTAAGACCCTAGAGAAGCCAAATATCACTTTAGTTTTATCTCCCATAGTTGGTTTCGGAGAAGAAGATTTTTAAAGATTTTTGCAACCCTAGGTCACCTTGACCTAGTTTTGGTAGCCATGGCAATGCCATGAACAAATCTGAATTGCACCAACCCAAACATGCTTCTGACCAAGTCTCATTGAAATCTGTCCAGTACTTTCCAAGAAGTTGGAAATTTGTGTTAACGACAAAAACACACACGCACACATGCAAGCATGCACGCACGCACACAGGCACATGCACATGCTGCACTATGCCCTCATCTCACAAGACCTTTGGTGAGCTAAAAATTCAATATTGAACTCAATATTTTTAACTGTAATTGGCCTCTGTACAAACATTTTGTAAACTTCCGGTTTATGAAGTTTCTGCAAAGGAACATAAATAGATTTTAATTACAAGAACATAATGTCATCTAATTTGTCTTACTTGAAAAAATTACGGATAAGTGCAAACTAATGCAGTTCTTGATTCGTTTTAATGAAGGGGGGGTTGCATCAACAGTACACATGTGCTTGCTAGTGGGAAATGTATTCATTCAATACATATTTATAGATTGAATATGTTTTTAATGAATCAAGCTTGTTCAAGATGAAAAAAGAATACACAAAAAATATTATTAGAAAAAAAAGAAAAAACCTTTCATGACATCTTAACAAATTTGATGTTTTTTGGTCTAAGGGGGCCCAATGCAGCCATTTATACAATGTCAGTACTGAGGATGAAACCCAAGGTTATTGCCAAATTATAGCAATTTCACAATTACTGTTACAGTGACTTTATTTCTTTTATACATTTTTGTTTTAAAGAAATTGGTATTTAAAAAATGTGTTAATATTTTGGTTTGTATGTTGCATTTTATGTAATTTGTTTAATATTCAGTTTACTTATTTGCAAACAGTAAGTAAAAGAAAGGAATAACAATGCTATTGGCAACGTTGCAATTGTTAATTTATTAAATTGTTACCAGGTGTGTGTGTGTGTGTGTGTTTGTGTGTGTGTGTGTGTGTGTTTCCTTTTTTATTTGTTGCTCTTTGATGTGTATTGCATGATTAGATAAGCGATTCTATGTTAATGGAATGCATAAAATAACTTCCTGTACATGCCAAACTGTTGTAAAAGCAAACAGCAATCTTTATTTTATGTTAAGCCCCGGCAAGGGCTGAGGTTTTGTTCTGATATAGAATTTTTTGCAACCACATCTCCTTGGGGACTTCTGATTTGTGCAATTTCACTTAGAACCGACTTCTGCAGATGCCAAATATCACAACTTTAATGCATATCATCGGGTTCAGCACAGGTTTGGTAATGATCTTAACCTTGCAGAAAGGGACTGGATATTGCTAACTAACAATATTTTAAATCAGATTTGCTCCCTGTTCCAAATAAATTGCTCAAGATTGTCAAATGTTATTGAAGAGTTGTGACAATAAGCTTTGCAGTTGAAATATGGACTGCCCTGCTCGTTTGTCAAAATTAGACAAATATTTCATATTTTATTTTTTTCTGAACCAAACCAGGGCTAATTGATATGATGTAATCTTTGTATTGAAGGAGGTTAGCATCAACATTCTTTTTCAGTCCTATTTTCTGACTATTTAAAGCCATGTACCTGAAAACTGAAGTCATTTGTTCGGTAGCAAACACTCAGTACAATATTTGCAAGAAAGGTTAAGTGTCTAAGGATATCCAAACTGATTTGATAGTGATAATAGGAAAAGCTTACATATGCTACAGTAAAATGGTCGGTAGTAGAATTTAAATGAAAGAGAGAGAGAGAGGAAAATAACACCCATCTTGGAAGGCTGCCATGTTTGCATCCTTAAAATGGTAAACAACTGACTGGCGAGTTATGGAAAGATATAAGGCCAGTATAGTTGGCATTGCATTAGAAGTCAAGAACAGATAAAAATAAGTGTTGAATTCGGAATTGTAGAGGATATTACAGAATGTGTCTAAATAGACGCTTAATTTGGTAAAGACAGTGTCAAAATTGACATTAGAAACAGGCTGAGGAAGGCAGGGGAGCATTCTATTGCTCTGTAATATATGGACAACGAGAGGAATTATAAAGTCGAAAAACAAAATACTATCTCTACAAGTCACTTGTAACATCTGTGCTATTATATGGCTGTGAGACCTCGTAAACAACCAAAGCAAATAAAAAGAATGTCTGCTTACTACACATCAATTAGCAACATAGACTATGAAGCTTTCAATTTTGACTACAGATATGAAGAGGTATCCCATACACTCCATTTTTAAGACTTGGACAAATCATTTGAATATTGCTCAACTCTACTTTTAAAGTTTTTGGCCTATTTCAAGCAATTTGAGTGATAAAATGGTATTTTTATGAAGAATATGCATATCAAACTGACAACAAATGATGTACGTATTTCAATCGGTCCAATAAGGCGAAACAAATTTGATAATTGCCTATATTTTGGAAAATGTGTTTCAGATGCTCAGAATTACAAATTTATTTTGCACTGTGTCGTGTTCTGAATAAATACGAATCTTTATCATGTCCCTATGATACCAGTGATAAATTTTACAGATATTTGACCCAAGCTTAACCCCAAAGATGTTAAACAGTGCTTACAAATAAGGAAAAAATAATAATAACAAGAGGCCCATGTGCCTTAACACTCACCTGAGGATATCTCCAAAATTGTTTGCAAAGTGCAATAGACAATATGTCAAGTACAGAAACTTTACAGAAACTCAAGAACTCCCACAAAACTTAATCAGAAATATTAAATCACATTTCATTAATAAGCAGCTAATATGCATGAGGTAACTGTAGTGCAATGAATAATTTCCAAACAATTAACCAATTTCAGTCTACTTATGCAGCTATTTCCTTGACCTTTAAACATATGACCTTCAACCATATATCAAAATAATGTCAATACCTACAATATTCTAATACACATGCCTATGCATATTTAATAGTTTTAAAGAAAATTAACAATTTTAGTGATATGCTGATATGACCTTGACCTTTGAATATATGACCTTGAACCATCTATCAAAAATGATCGTCATGTCAATACCTACAATATTCTAATATATATGCATATACAAAAAGTTAACAGTTTTCAAGATAATTAGCAATTTAAAGCTTCTTTTGCAGCTGTGACCTTGACCTTTAAACAAATGACCTTGAACCATGTATCAAAATGATTGTCATATCAATACCTACAATATTCTATTATATATGCATATACATAAAGTTAACAGTTTTCAAGATAATTAGCAATTTAAGTCATCTTTTGCAGCTGTGACTTTGACCTTTAAACAAATGACCTTGAACCATGTATCAAAATGATTGTCATATCAATGCCTACAATATTCTAATATATATGCATATACAAAA
Source organism: Tegillarca granosa (assembly GCA_029721355.1). NCBI lineage: Eukaryota > Metazoa > Mollusca > Bivalvia > Arcoida > Arcidae > Tegillarca > Tegillarca granosa. The sequence continues at coordinate 9,781,845 of CM056612.1, read as the reverse complement.
AGTTAATAGTTTTCAAGATAATTAGCAATTTAAGTCTTCTTTTGCAGCTGTGACCTTGACCTTTAAACAAATGACCTTGAACCATGTATCAAAATCATGCTCATGCCAATACCATCAATATTCTAATATATTTGCGTATACAAAAAGTTAATAATTTCCAAGATAATTAGCAATTTAAGTCTTCTTTTGCAATTGTGACCTTGACCTTTGAATATATGACCTTGAACCATACATCAAAATGATCGTCATGTCAATACCTTCAATATTCTAATATATATGCCTATACAAAAAGTTCTCAAGATATAGCGACAATTATATAATTTTTAGCAATTTCGCCTCTAAGTGCCTTGCCATTTCCCCATTTTGGCTAACATTTGTGCAAATCTAAAACTAGATGACCCAAGAATGTTCTAAATGAAATAACTAAGGTATATCTCTTGTACATTCAGAGGAGAAGATTTTTAAAGTTTTTCACTATTTCCCCCTTATGGGGCCCCAAGGGAACATAACTCCTTTATTTGTGCAAATCTGAAAGGGCTTCACCCAGGCATGATGGTTACCAAGTTTCATTAAAATTGGCCCAGTGGTTTTGAAGGAGAAGATTAAAATGTAAAAAGTTTACACACGGCGGATGACGCACGACGCACGGCGGACGAAGATGGATAGCAAAATCTCATCTGAGCTTTCAGCTCAGGTGAGCTAAATATAAAAAAATAAATAAAATTAGTCAAAAATAAATTGCTAAATTTCTTTGGTGCATCTTTTGATATACATCATTCACACATTACCCTAGTGCATATCTGGAACTAAAGTAATACATATCTTTTACATATGATGTCATTTGTATTTACTGACTGAATTTCAACCGGGTGGCTATGTTTGAATTAAAAAAACAAACAGTGTTTCACCTCTCAGAATATTTCGGATGTTTTATATGACATTAAGTTAATGTTTATGAATATTAAAACAAGAGGCCCATGGGCCTTAACGCTCACCTGAGAATATCTCCAAAATTGTTTACAAAGTGCAACAGACAATATCAAGTACAGAAACTCGAGAACTCCCAAAAATATTAATCAGAAATATTCAGTCACATTTCATTAATAAGCAGCTAATATGCATAAAGTGACTGTAGTCTTCTTTTGCAGCTGTGTCCTTGACCTTTCAACATATGACCTTGAATTATATATCAAAATGATTGTCATGTCAATACCTACAATATTCCATTATGCATGCCTATATAAAAAGTTAATATTTTACAAGATAATTAGCAATTTAAGTCTTCTTTTGCAGCTGTGACCTTGATCTTTTGACATATGACCTTGAACTATTTATTAAGATCATCGTCATGTCAATACCTACAATATTCTAATATACATGCCTATACAAAAAGTTAATTGTTTTCAAGATAATTAGCAATTTAAGTCTTCTTTTGAAGCTGTGACCTTGACCTTTTAACATATGACCTTGAACCATATACCAAATGGATTGTCATGGCACTACCTACAATATTGTAATATACATGCCTGTACAAAAAGTTAATAGTTTTCAAGATAATTAGCAATTTAAGTCTTCTTTTGCAGCTGTGACCTTGACCTTTGAACATATGACCTTGAACCATATATCAAAATGCTCGTTGTCGCAATACCTACAATATTCTTATATACATGCCTATACAAAAAGTTAATAGTTTTCAAGATTTATTGACAAATATATAATTTTTTGCAATTTTCCCACTAAGTGCCTTGCCATTTCCCCATTTTGAGCCCCATTGCTTCCATTTGTGCAAATCTAAAACTAGATGACCTAAGAATGTTATAAATGAAATAACTAAGGTATATCACTTGTACATTCAGAGGAGAAGATTTTTAAATTTTTTCACTATTTCCCCCCTTATGGAGCCCCAAGGGAACATAACTCCTTCATATGTGTAAATCCGAAATGCCTTCACCCAGACATCATCATCACCAAGTTTCATCAAATTTGGTTTGGTAGTTTTAGAGGAGAAGATTAAAATGTAAAATGTTAACGCACAACGCACGACAGACGACGGACGGTGAACCATCGCAATAGCTCATCTGAGCTTTCAGCTCAGGTGAGCTAAAAACATAATAAATTCTGTTGGAATTAGTCCCTGGTTCTGCCAAATTTTGTCGTAGATTGACTGAACTAAATGGATGTCATAAAAAATTGATTGTCCGAACTTTAAACTACCCGACCTAAAAACCATCAATATCAAATAGATTCTATTTAGCTAGGTAGTTTAAGAAAAGAAGATTTTTAAAGTATTACTATTAGCTTTTAATAGCAGCTTATTTAAATATTCTGCTCTGATTTCAAGCTAACTATACATTTGAGGGTAAAGCCTTTTATACATGTTAAATTGTTATAATGTACTCTCTGTATATCAAATTGAAACTAAATTGGTTAGTAAATAAACCAGTAATGTCCATTTAGCACATTTTGGCAGCCATCTTTGATTTCCCAAGAAGTTCATTTGTATGAAATTTAAACTACTCCACTTTGAACTACCACTTTAATGTTGAGACCTCAGACATGTCTGCTTTACTTCTGATCATAAAAAAGCTTGATAACGCAAATTTTCTTTCGAAATGACTATTTAGTCATTGGTCTTAGATTTGTTATTGATCACAGAAATAAATGAATGACTTACTTGCAACACAGGTACCTCCAACTGTATCCCCAGTGCTATCATAAAAATTTTCTGTACACCGACATTTATTCTCAGCTGTGTTACATTCTGCATTACTAGTAGCTGAGCAATCGCTATTGGTGGTACAGGATTCACCAAGCTGGGCAGCTAAAATATTGAATCATAAAAACAAACAATATGTATTATTTTAAATTTCTTCAGGTTAAACTTGTGGACATCTCCTGCAAAAAGAAAAAAATTAACAAAAGGCCTGTGGACTTTTTTTTTAACCTTCGAACATACTTAATATGTCTTGAACTATTTTCAACAAGAGGCCTACTTGCCCTTACACTCACCTGAGGATATATCCCATTTTTTTGCAAAGTACAATGGACAATTACATTTAATTAATTATATAAACTATTCAAACTTTCATAAGTTTTTGCTGTCAGCTCAAGTGAGCTGAAAAGTTAATCAGCCCCAATACTTTATTCTCTTTAGGCACTGCATCCAAAATTTTTGTAAATGTTTCTTGTTAAAAAATCAAAGTTTCTAAATACTCATTTAAGGGTTTTTTTTATGCCTTATCTACAGTTTCCAGATCTAAGGTTATGTATAAAGTTTCAAGCTTCTAGGCCTTTCAGTAGTAACTGTTTAATAAAAATAGGTTTTTGGAGGGGGCAATAAACTCTTGATAAATATAGCTCTTGTTTAATCAAAACACTATCATTCAAAAAGGACTTTTGTAATATGTACCTACTAAGTTTCAACATTATCTGTCAAGTTTCAAAGAAGAAATAACTGTTTTATAAAAGTATGTTTTGTAGGGGGCATAAAACTCTGATTATGTAGCTCAAGGGTTGAAGAAGAAGACAAATAAGGAGTGCAGCAAAACCAATATATCCTCCAAACTCCATTTGGGGGACATAAAAAATCAAATTAAGAAGCTTCCAAAAATTGGTACAACTTCATGGGAAAAGGCTATATTAAAATTAACAAGCATCTAGGAACCATTTTTGTGGCTCAGTTGTACAGTTTCCACCTTGAAAGCAGGAGGTTGGGGGTTTGAACCTGTTCTTGTCATATTAATATATTGCTTCTTCATCTGATGCTCGCATTAATTAAGGGGACAAAGTATTGAAAGAATCACCAAGTGACAGGACAACATGGCTGGAGTAATGGTATACTCCACTGTCACTATGTGTGTACACTTGTATAAAGCAGACTTTGATATTTCATTCATACATGAACTTTTTCCGAAATCAAGCAACAGAGATAATAATTATATTAATAATAATAATAATAATAATAATTTGCAAATGAAAGGAAGGATTAAATTAAATGTGAGCCAAAGGAAAAGTGAAAACTCAAATCTAATGAAATCAAATAGCCTGTAAATAGATCAATACATTATCAACTTTAAAAAAGACCAGTATTATTATTAATATTATTATAATTATTTATAATTACAATTATAATTATTTATGGTATGGAAATGGTATGGAAAACGTCGGTGAAATAAATATTTTTTTTTAACTTACAAAAATTAAAAAGGGTGTCCTATTTGCTTATTTATGAAAAATTACATTTTCCAAATGAAATTTTAATTTTTTTCATCAGAAATATTTATCAAAATTCATATATATAAATCTTCCCAGAGTGGGTGCAACCTTGTCGTGGTTGGGGAGCTTGCGTGTCTCAATAACCCTGAGAGCTAATGCTGGCGGGAGAGTTGTCTCCTGGTAGGGTCACCCAAGTCAGACAGGTCAAAGGGTAGAGACCAGACGAATAGTACCCACTGGTACCATTGCAACCATTGAAGAGAAGGATGATTTTTACCAACAAGTCCAAGCAGTCATAAAAAGACACTCAAAAGAGACATGAAGATCCTCATGGGAGATCTGAATGCCAAGGTAGGTGCCGACAACACTAACAGAGAGCTCATTATGGGCAGACACGGCACTGGAGTGCAGAGTGTGAATGAAGGACTGTAATGATCTGGTCATTGGAGGCACTTTGTTTCATAAGACCACGTGGGTTTCCCCTGATGGCAAGACGGAGAACCAGATTGACCACATCACCATCGATCACAAGTGGAGATAAAGCCTGAATGATGTCAGGGTAAAGCGCGGCGCAGACGCAGCATCAGACCACCACCTGGTTATGGCAGTACTGAAAACCAAGCTGAAGGCCTTCAACAACCAGGCTGCAAGACCATCGCACAAGTACAACGTGCACACCTTAAAGGAGAAATTCAAAGCAGAAGAGTTCAAGATCGAATTGAAGAACAAGTTCAATGCGGTTTCCCAACTCCCAGAGGACTCAATAGAAGAACACTGGTACAGCCTTTGAGAGACATAGACAACAACTTGCAAAACAGTCCTGTGCAAGAAAACAAGGAAGCACAAAGAGTGGCTATCAACAGACACCTGGACACTCACCTGTCAAATGATCCATGACGGGAAACTGACGGAACCTATTAGTGTGCAAACCAGCGTCCTTCAAGGGTTGTTTGCTCTCATCGAGCATTTTCCTGATTGCAGTCTACAGCAGATCAGATGACAGGCATCCAGTGTTCTTTCACTAAACAGCTGGAGGACCTAGACTTTGCAGATGACATAAGTCTTCTCTCCCACATGCAGCAAGATGCACAGCAGAAACTATGTCGTATGGCAGAAGAAGCTGAGAAGACTGGATTCAAATCAACATTGGGAAGACAGAGGTCACAAGGGTCAACAACAAGAAGAAAGATCCAATGCAACTACACCAGGAGAACATCAAAGATGTTGATAAGTTTGCCTACCTAGGCAGTGTTGTCAGTAAAGATGGGGGGATGGACGAGGACATCAAGAGCCGTATCAATAAAGCTAGACATGCTTTCAACACCCTTCGACCCATCTGGAGATCGACAGCCCTCTCAATCTGCAACAAAATCAGGATTTTTAACACCAACGTGAAGTCGGTTCTACTCTATGGCTCAGAGATGTGGAGAGAGACAAAAACCAGCACCCACAAGCTCCAGACTTTCACCAACAGATGCCTAAGAAACATCCTGAAAATCAGAGGGAAAGAAGTTGTTTCCAATGAAGAACTCTGGAAGATGACAAAACAAGCCCCACTGGAGACAGAAATCAAGAAACACACTACGCAAGCCTACAACTAACATCACAAGACAGGCTCTTGATTGGAACCCACAGGGGAAAAGGAAAGCTGGACGTCCAAATCAGACCTGGCGCAGCAGCATTGAGGCAAAAACGAGGGCGACCGGATTGACATGGGCAGAACTGAAGAGGACCTGTCAGAACCGGGTGCGTTGGAGGAGTGTCGTTGTAGCCCTATGTTCCACATGGAATGAAGAGGATGAAAACAAAAAAATAAAAAATTTATATATATAAATAGCTAATACAGTAGAACTTTGATGGCTCGAAATCCAAGGAAATGCGGTCAAATATAGGAGTCATCGGGGGATTCAAGCGTCGATTATCGAGATACGGTGGGAGGTTCAGGTTCCCTTGTTTATTGAATTTATAAATTTGTAATACATGTAAATATATTAAAAAATCAAATAATGAAATGTCTGAACTAAAATTTCATTATTCAATTCACGAAATTTTTTTTTAAAAATCATAGAGAATGAAATGTCCTAATTAACAAGAGGCCCATGGGCCTTAATGCTCACCTGAGGATATGGTCAAAATCATTAGCAAAATAAAACTCAAAACACTTTTCAAGTTTTCTCAATTTTCTCACAAGATGTAATCTGAAATGTCTAGTCAAGATTCATTTATAAATAGCTGATATGCATGTAATAACTACAGTACAATGAATAATTTCCAAATCATTACTATTTTAGTATACTATGTCCTTGACCTTTGAATGTATGATCTTGAACCATATATCAAAATGAATGTCAGATCAATACATACAATATTCTAATATACATGCCTTTAAAACAAGTTAAAATTTTCAAGATAATTAACAATTTCAGTTGTCTTATGCAGCTATGACCTTGACCTTTGACTATATGACCTTAAACTTTCAAAATGATCGTGATATCAATAGCTACAATATTCTAATATACATGCCTACACAAAAAGTAGATAGTTTTCAAGATAATTAACAATTTCAGTTGTAGCTATGCCCCTGACCTTTGAACATATAACCTTATATCATATATCAAAATGATCGCGGTATAAAAACCTACAATATTCTAATATACATGCCTATACAAAAAGTTCATAGTTTTCAAGATAATTGACAATTTCAGTTGTATTTTGTAGCTATGACCTTGACCTTTGAAAATATGACCTTGAACCATATATCAAAAAGATTGTCATATCAATAGCTACAATATTCTAATACACATGCCTACACAAAAAGTTGATAGTTTTCAAGATAATTAACAATTTCAGTTGTCTTATGTAGCTATGACCTTGACCTTTTAACATATAACCTTGAACCATATATCAAAATGTTCGTCATATCAATACCTACAATATTTTAATATACATGCCTTACAAAATATTAATAGTTTTCAAGATAATTAACAATTTCAGTTGTCGTATGTAGCAATGACCTTGACCTTTGAACATATAACCTTATATCATATATCAAAATGATCGCGGTATAAAAACCTACAATATTCTAATATACATGCCTATACAAAAAGTTCATAGTTTTCAAGATAATTGCTAATTTCAGTTGTATTTTGTAGCTATGACCTTGACCTTTGAAAATATGACCTTGAACCATATATCAAAAAGATTGTCATATCAATAGCTACAATATTCTAATATACATGCCTACACGAAAAGTAGATAGTTTTCAAGATAATTAACAATTTCAGTTGTCTTATGTAGCTATGACCTTGACCTTTTAACAGATAACCTTGAACCATATATCAAAATGTTCGTCATATCAATACCTACAATATTGTAATATACATGCCTTACAATATATTAATAGTTTTCAAGATAATTAACAATTTCAGTTGTCGTATATAGCAATGACCTTGACCTTTAAATGTATAACCTTGAACCATATATCAAAATGATCGTTAGATCAAAACCTACAATATTTTAATATCCATGCCTACACAAAATATTAACAGTTTTCAAGATAATTAACAATTTCAGTAGTCTTATGTAGATATGAGCTTGACCTTTGACCCTATGACCTTAAACTGTATTTCAAAATGATTATCATATCAATACCTACAACATTCAAATATATATGCCTATACAAAAAGTTGATAGTTTTCAAGTTAAATAACAATTTCAGTTGTCTTATGTAGCAATGACCTTGCCCTTTAAACGTATGGCCTTGAACCATATATCAAAATGATCGTTAAATCAATACCTACAATATTTTAATATACATGCCTATACAAAATATTAATAGTTTTCAAGATAATTAACAATTTCAGTTGTCTTATGTAGCTATGACCTTGACCTTTGACCCTATGACCTTAAACTGTATTTCAAAATGATTATCACATCAATACCTACAACATTCTAATATATATGCCTGTACAAAAAGTTGATAGTTTTAAAGATAATTAACAATTTCAGTTGTCTTATGTAGCTATGACCTTGACCTTTGACCCTATGACCTTGAACTACATATCGAAATGATCGTCATATCAATACCTGCAACATTCTAATATATATGCCTATACAAAAAGTTATTATAGTTTTCAAGATATAGTGACAAATATTTAATTTTTAGCAATTTTCCCACTAAGTTCCTTCCCATTTTCCCATTTTTTGCCCCAACGCTTCCATTTGTGGAAATCTAAAACTAGATGACCTAAGAATGTTATAAATGAAATAACTAAGGTATATCACTTGTACATTCAGAAGTTTTTTCACTATTTCCCCCCTTATGGGGCCCCAAGGGGACATAACTCCTTCATTTGTGCAAATCTGAAAGGCCTTCACCTAGACATCATCATCACCAAGTTTCATCCAATTTGGGTTGGTAGTTTTAGAGGAGTTGATTAAAATGTAAAATGTTAACGCACGACGGACGACGCACGACAGACGACGGACGGTGAACCATCGCAATAGCTCATCTAAGCTTTCAGCTCAGGTGAGCTAAAACTTCAAAATTCATTTTAACATTAAAATGTTTACCTGCAATCTGTCGTATGATGTTACATGACTATGGGGCTAGAACTTTGCACTTTATTTTAATTTCAACATGTGATGATACAAAATAAACAAGCACTGTCCCATTAAGTTAATTAATAATCCTGAGTAGCACTCAAAATTTCAGGTTAATGTCTACACTAATTGTTTCGTTCCATTCTATTACTTTTGATGAAATCTGTATTCAGCTTTTGTTTTGTTTACAATGACTTAGGCTGTATGTGCTTCTGACAAAAATTGTATTCTAGCAAAAGAAGTTGAATTTTCACTAACTTCATACTTTTTGAAAAATATTTATTGTTCGAGCGAGCTGGGGTATTCAAGTTAACAAAGTTCGAGCCAACAGGGTTTATTTACATATGATAATATGGGAAATTGGTCAGGACTGGCAGACAACTTCAAGTTTATCTGGGGTATTTGAAGTAACGGCATCCGAGCGATCGAAGTTTTACTGTATATCTAAATTGTTAACCATTTCCGTATACTTATGTATCTATGCCCTTGACCTTTGAACCTATGATCTTGAACCATATTTTAAAATGATTATCATATATCAAAACCTACAACATTCTAACATGCCTATTCAAAAAGTCAATAGCTTTCAAGATAATTAACAATTTTAGTTCCCTTATGCAGCTCTGACCATGATCTTTCAATGTATGACCCCGAACCATATTTTAAAATGATTGCCATATCAATAACTACTTTGTTCTAATATACATGCCTATACAAACATTTTCTAGTTTTCAAGATAATTTACAACTTTTAATCTTCTAATAGAGGTATGACCTTGACCTTTAAATTTATGACCTTAAACCATATATCAAAATGATTGCCATATCAATATCTACAATATTTTAAAACATGCCTTTACAAAAAGTAATAGTTTTCAAGATATAGTGACAAATATTTAATTTTTAACAATTTTCCCACTAAGTTCCTTCCCATTTCCCCATTTTTTGCCCCAACGCTTCCATTTGTGGAAATCTAAAACTAGATGACCTAAGAATGTTATAAATGAAATAACTAAGGTATATCACTTGTACATTCAGAAGTTTTGTCACTATTTCCCCCTTATGGGGCCCCAAGGGGACATAACTCCTTCATTTGTGCAAATCTGAAAGGCCTTCACCTAGACATCATCATCACCAAGTTTCATCCAATTTGGGTTGGTAGTTTTAGAGGAGTTGATTAAAATGTAAAATGTTAACGCACGACGCACGACGGACGACGCACGACAGACGACGGAATAGCTCATCTAAGCTTTCAGCTCAGGTGAGCTAAAACTTCAAAATTCATTTTAACATTAAAATGTTTACCTGCAATCTGTCGTATGATGTTACATGACTATGGGGCTAGAACTTTGCACTTTATTTTAATTTCAACATGTGATGATACAAAATAAACAAGCACTGTCCCATTAAGTTAATTAATAATCCTGAGTAGCACTCAAAATTTCAGGTTAATGTCTACACTAATTGTTTCGTTCCATTCTATTACTTTTGATGAAATCTGTATTCAGCTTTTGTTTTGTTTACAATGACTTAGGCTGTATGTGCTTCTGACAAAAATTGTATTCTAGCAAAAGAAGTTGAATTTTCACTAACTTCATACTTTTTGAAAAATATTTATTGTTCGAGCGAGCGGGGGTATTCAAGTTAACAAAGTTCGAGCCAACAGGGTTTATTTACATATGATAATATGGGAAATTGGTCAGGACTGGCAGACAACTTCAAGTTTATCTGGGGTATTTGAAGTAACGGCATCCGAGCGATCGAAGTTTTACTGTATATCTAAATTGTTCACCATTTCCGTATACTTATGTATCTATGCCCTTGACCTTTGAACCTATGATCTTGAACCATATTTTAAAATGATTATCATATATCAAAACCTACAACATTCTAACATGCCTATTCAAAAAGTCAATAGCTTTCAAGATAATTAACAATTTTAGTTCCCTTATGCAGCTCTGACCATGATCTTTCAATGTATGACCCCGAACCATATTTTAAAATGATTGCCATATCAATAACTACTTTGTTCTAATATACATGCCTATACAAACATTTTCTAGTTTTCAAGATAATTTACAACTTTTAATCTTCTAATAGAGGTATGACCTTGACCTTTAAATTTATGACCTTAAACCATATATCCAAATTATTGCCATATCAATATCTACAATATTTTAAAACATGCCTTTACAAAAAGTTTAAAGTTTTCATGCTTATGCAAAATTTTAGTATATATAAGCAAAAACTAACATTTAAGGGGCAACAACTCCTATATATAGATTATTATATAGTTATGAAACTTAGTACCATGTTAAATTTTGTAATGCTGAACATTTTAACAATGTTTTGATTTCATATATATCTCCTACAGTTTTCAAAAAGTAGCCTAAAACTGCACAAATCACACACTAGGTCATGACTTGATCTTTGACTTGACCCCATGTTGAAGGTTATTTCATGAAAAAGTCAAAAGTGAAAACTCCATCTCATTATCTATTTCAATAGTCAAGTTATAATAATTTAAAGCCATTTTAACACATTTTTAAATTTAAATGCAAAAATGTGTGACCTTAATTTTACCAAATTTCAAAAAAATTGCCAATTTCTAAGCTGAAGACCCTAGAGAAGCCAAATATCAAACTAGGTTTTTCCTCCCATCATCACTTTTGAAGAAGATCTTTTAAGAAATTTAGACCCATAGGTCACATTGACCTAGTTTTGGGACACAACAACGCCACAAACAAATCAACACATATATGCTTCTGGTCAAGTTACATTTAAATCTGATCTGTGGTATTGGAGGCGAAGTTGAAAATGTAAATGTTTACACCATGGACGAAGACAACAACAACAATGACGACAGACAAATTTTGATCAGAAAGGCTCACTCGAGCTTTTGGCTCAGGTAAGCTAAAAAAAGTAGTGACCTAGACCATATTCTGAAGGTTATTTCAAAGATCAATACTGAATGTTAAATGCAGTTATATTCAGTCGCTGTTGAGTTATAGCAAATCTGTTGAGTTATAGCAATAAATGTCTCATTTTACAAATTAAGAAATTTTATCAAAATACAGGGATTGAGATTAACAGGTGCCCAATCACCCATGGCAACTGTATTTTGCTCTGGGCGATAAATGTGTCATACACAGGTTGCCCAGGTGGCGATTAAAATTTTCAGTACAATGTATTTGACATTCCGATCCATTTACCGATTTAATGTTTATTTCTGACTGACGACAATAATAGTGAAATTGAAAAATGGGTATCATATAGTCAACACATGTAAATGGACCGGAATTCAAATAAGGTGCCATTTTGTTTCCTTCTCTGATATTTGTGTATAAACAGATACTTCCGGCTCTCTGCCATGTGGAAATTTTTTAGGAGCATCGGCTCCAAAAGCTCAACAAGGACTTGCGGAAAAACGAAAGTACTATCAGGAGTATGCAGATAAGTCCAAATGCATCAGAGCGTATAAAAAGTCATGGGAAGATGATCTGGAAGAAAACTTTGTTTACAATCGTTTGGTGATGCTGGTAGAATAAAGTTTTGAATTGTCAAATAACTTCTCTAATTTTTTTAACTACATTATGTTTAGTAAGTGACTTCAATCAAGCTGAGCCCCTTAAAAGTGAACTGGGCCCCTAGATTTAAAATCTTAGGGGCCCATTTAACCCCTTTGCCAGAAAAGTTAAGCTCAATCCCTGAAATTTATTAAGCAAAACTTAATTTTAATGTTCAAAGATATCCTGAATGCAAAAATCACATCAACTTTTGCATTCAAGCTTTGATATCAGAGAAAAAAAAGGTCTTTTGGTTGTTTTTAAAAACGACATCCATCTTGTTGGGCAAAGCCAAACCCCAAACACAATTTTTAAAAGCCATTACCTGAAAAAATAGCCCTGTCACATTATTATCCATTAAATTGGTTAAGCAGCCTCAGAAAGAATGTCAAAAATAAATGTAAAGCATGCAGAGATACAACAACACATAATACAGACACTATGCCATAATCTCATTTGGTCTATGGCCATGTGAGATAAAAACTAAATCAAGATTCTGGTATTTGTTGCTACTCCAATTGAACCTTTTTATCATAAAGACACATAAAGTTTTGGCTTACTTGTGTTTCTTTTACAGACTATAAAAGTTAAGCAATTATATTCTGTGACAAAGTCAGTTTTACAAATCCTTTCTTATACCTGTACAGTTGTTTGCAGTTATAATTTGTTATAAATGCAACTATTATACATCTGTACATACTTAAAGCTTCAGAAATTATATTTGTTTTACTTTATAAAAACTTACCAGTTACAGGTGGTGATATAAAAACTGTAACCTACAAATAAGAAATAAATAATTAGCACATTACATAATTGTTTAACCATCATGTTATACCAAGGCTGATATTTTCATCCTTGGTTTTTCTATGAATAAAATCACAATTCATGAATAACAAAAGTTGCCAGGTGATGAAATTAACTCAACTTATTTGGTATACTGGTAATTAATCAAATTGATACACTTAAATGTACATGTAATTTTTACACAGACTTGCAGAATTTTATAATTTTTAATAAAGAAAATTCAGAAAAATATTTCAACAGATTTTGTTTTAATTAAAGAAATGTGACATTTAAGGTAGTCAATCCATTAACCTATTTCTAAATTATGGATTTTTACTTGGATTTCTTAATTATGTGAATCCTATAATTCTTCCAAATTACAAAAAAGTGGTATAAAATAAATCAGATTTTATAATATATTATAACATTATAGTGAACCTAATAAATGGCAAAATAGCATTGTAACAATAAAGTTACATCTTTGTAAAGCACTCAAATTTCAACTCCAAGTGCACTGTTTATAATATCATTTAACAAAAACTGACAAATTTTTTTTCCAATTTTTATCACACTGTAAATAAAGTTTTAACTTGTTCTAAAAATAATACATCTAAAATATATGTACAACATGAGGGCTTGATATTTATGTTTGTAAGATCTTCTAGTATTCATCCATTTTATTGGCAGACAATTGAAAGTGTGAAGATTAGTGTCTAGATCTATTTGTGGTTTTTGGATAATTACAGTTTTATATCATGTCCATGGATTATTATAATGAACCCAAAATAGTTTTCAGTTCCAACCTCAAGCATGTACAAAACTGATCCAACTTTTCAACATTGAATGACAATAGTGTCTGGTTCGTATTCAGAGTTGTTTCAACATTTTTATACAAATGTGCCAAACAAAAAAGATAACTTATGTAAAATAACTTAATTTGGCTTTAACAGTATACCACTGACAAAAATAATAATAAAAAACATATTAGAAATACAGTTGTCCTGTGACAACTGCAAATACCCCCACCCACTGAAACTGCACCAAACAGAAAACATTCAAATTACTTATATCTAAAACCAATAATAAAAAATTGAAACCTGAAACTCATTCATGATAAATAGGTGGAAATTGAAATTATGTATACATTTAAATTAAAACTTTCAATTTTCGAAGAAGCTAAACTTAGCATTGCATCTAATCAGCATATTCCACTAAAATACCAAAATGAATAAAGTTACCGAAAACCTGTTTCATATTTAAAATGACTAGACATCTAGAATCTATCAACAAAATAAGAAATAAAAACATCCATTTTTAAATGTGTTATGACCACTTACCTTATATATAAATATATATATATTTATATATATATATATATATATATATATATATATATATATATATATATATATATATATATATATATATATATAAAGTAATTATAGCCATCTTGGATTTTGGATTACAAAGAAAATCACAAACTTTAACCCGATTCACTTTGGACTCTTCAAACAAATTTTTCTGTCATTTGGCCATTGAGTGATTTAAGAGAAGAAGTTTGAGTTTACACACATACTCATGCATATACGTAAGTAATAAAGGAAAATGAAAACAAGAAAATGCAACACTTATCAATGAAAAACTTGCATGCACATATACACTTTCCAATAAAGAAATCCACATAGTTTGAAATTATTCCTTTCAATAACTTATAAGTAGCAGCCAATAAAATCTTATGGGGTACAGTTTAAGTATTGAAGAGAAATAACTGCAGAAAATGCAATATTAAGCAACAAAAACATAAATGTGCATCAATCTATACCATCTAATCAACATGTCCTCATAGTTTGAAGTCAATCCTTCAAATAACTTAAGAGAAGTAGCGAATACAATGGTAACCCGGTACAATTTAAGTACTGAAGGGGAATAATTCCAAAAATATGTATTATTCAGAAATGAAAAATACACATACATACAAACTAACCTTCCCAAAATGCTATTTCAAAAGTCATCAAATCTGAAAATCCCACACCAAAATTTTTTCATAAATCTAAATAAAACAATTGAAAAGTTTTATATGGTCATGACCTCTGGCATTAATTTGATGTATCAAGAACAAATCTACAAGGCATCCAAATACAAAACTTGCACTGAAATATTATAAAAATTAGCTTTTACAATAGTAAAAACAAAGGTCATGACCTTGACCCTTTTCAAGGTCATTATGAAAAAAATCCAAATAATGTAAAATTTCATGTCAAAACCTTTAAATGTTTTCCAGTGAGTGAGTGAGTAATAATAATTGTTTAGACCTGCATCAGCATTGTTAAAAATGTAACTAAACAAGAGCTATGTTGAGAACAACATCAATGCACCCACCTGCAAAGTTGTAATGGGTTTTGTGGACCAGTACACTAAGTCTGAACATGAACCAGTGCTTGAGGTAACTACCTGTACTGGCCAGGGTTAAAACACCTGCTCCCATTTTGAACAAGGCATTATACAGTCAGAAGATTGAATGACCATGTGAATAATGTATCAGGGGTAGCTGATTTCCTCAAAGGTAATTAAATGTTAATTTTTTTAATTACCTGGGATGACACCTAAGATTTTCCCAATCACCCTTTAATTGATTGTACAGTGAAGCATACATGTGAACTGGGATGATAGCAGTTTTTAAGTGTTAAACTAGTAATCAGTTGATCAATTTCACAAAATAAACTGAACAATTTTCATAATGAAAGAGCTCTTGCAGATTTTCAGCATTAAAGTTGATTTATTGCATCTGGCACATCATTAAATGCACGAGAACCGAAATTTCAATCAGACAAATGGTGCATCTTTAAATGCATGAAAACTTAATTTCTACTTAAAGTAATCATTACCTTGATCTTTGACCTGGTGACCAAATTTGAAATCCCATGCAATTTGTCTAATCACACAGAATAAGTTGACAAAGTGTCAGATCAATCATAGGAATGGTGGTTTTTAAATTCACAGAAACCAAATTTATATTGTATCTGTTACAATGTACCTTGACTTTTGACCTTAGTGATCTGATCTGCAATCCCATGCGGTGTCTCATCAAAAGGAATAAGCTGACCAAGTCTGAGATCAATCACACAAAAAAGGAAGTTCAAATGCATGGAAATCGAATTTTCTACTTATAGTATTCATAACCTTGACTTTTCATCTAGTGATCTGATTTGTAATCCTATGGCATAGGCTAAGCAATGTCTTATCCCAAGGAAAAAGTGGACCAAGTCTGAGATCAATCGGACAAACAGTTGGTCTTTAAATGCTCTGAAACTGAATTTCCTTCACAGTCACAATTATTGCCGATGATCGATTGTCGGTCGTTGTCAGCACAACAATCCTAATAATCGATCACAAGATAAATAATTGATTATCAGCGAGATGTTTCTGGATTGTAGACAAGTCCATTTCCTTTCCAGTTTTTGCTACTAAAATAATGTGATTGATGTACAATCATTAAGTTATTCTGATTATTAATTGATTAATTAATCGATTATGCCTCTCTGATTATCGATTATTTCTTTTTGTCTGATTAGATATCACTATTACCAGCACATATAGTCAAAGTGCAAAAATGTGAAGCTTTATTTTCAAAACATAAGAAAATTAAGCACAAATATATTTCAAACAAAAATTATCAAAAGTTTGTCTTAAGCTTAAACTATAGCATGCCAAATATTACATCAGTGATTTTATCTCCAAACAATGGTATTGCAGAAGAAATTCTACTAGATATTTAACCATTTCAGTATTCTAATATATCTGTGACCTTGACCTTTGAACATACAGACTTATATTATCAATATAAGATATTGCATTCTAACCTAGCGTTCTGCATTTAGAGAACAGAGTATCAACTGGTTCACCCAGTCACTTTCAAACAGATAATAGAGTGGGGAAGTTGTATGCTTGTCTGTAGCATACTGACTTTGATCATCTCAGTCACTCTGTGGCAAAGTGGCTGCCTCCAGAGTGGGATGTTGTGTGTCCAACCCCAACTAGGTCATACACAAGACTTTAAAATTTTAGATCTTGCATTCTAGTGTAGCATATTATGAATTTAGTGGACAGAGAATCAACTGCTGGGGAAGTGGTGTCAGCTTGCCTATAACATATTAAGTTTGTGAGCTAGCACCTTACCAGAAAGTTGTCCTAAATTCACAATGATACAAACTTTTACACCTCACAAATACATGACCTTGTTCTTGGGTTAATCTACAGAGATTAATAATCTTGCTCTCAAGGCAAATAACAAAAAATGCTGATTGTTGAAGTTAAACAATATATTTATTTTATATAATTGTTATAAATACTGATATGAAACCAATGCCTGTTTATCAAAAATTCTGGACATAAAGTCCAACAGCAATACAATTACAGTAAAAAAGGAAATTCTACCTAGATGACACAGTTGAAACTGATCATTTATTTTCATAAAAACAGCCAAACAATTTCAGAAAGTAGAACATAAATCTAATGTTTCAGAATGCCACCACAAGTGAAGACGGTGTCTTTAGACACCTTGGATACAGTGAAGGCAACTCATCAGATACTATACAGTTTTGTACAGAACAATATAGCGCATCATGCTAATTAGCATGCTCTTTCTGTTGAATAATTTATTCATTCTGTATTAAATACATTTTTTTGTTCTTCTAAAACTTCAAATTATAATATTTTCATTATTTCTAAAATATCATAAAAGTATTTAAAAATTTGAATTTTTAAAATAATAAAAAAAGAAGTTTATGTAATGAATTATCTATGACAAGATTTTTTGATAAGTGAAATATATATGTAACAACCGGTCAGATTTATTTGAAATGATTAACTAAAAAAAAACTAGCTGTCAGACTTGGGTTATAAAATTATCTATGCCGAAATAAAAAAATTAATTAAATCTAGGAAAGTTTTATATTTGACTAAATTATTTAAAACCATTTAAAGTCTTTAAAATTATTATCCTCTCATTATCCTCACTTTTCCCATGTGATTTGTAAGAAAAAGTTTGACAAATTGTAGGAAATTTTGAAAGTTAACGTTGTTTCACAGACATGTCTTTCTAACGTATAAATAATTTACAAATTTATCACACCCATTTTTTAAAGTTCATTTCAATAGTATGATAAAGTTTTTCAATAAGACACTACCCAGTAATATAATTTTCATAAAAATTACTGAAAGATAAAAATATAACATACTTATTTGTACTACATGTATTCTATAAAATGGTATCATTCACTGTATCGATTAGGACGCCTACAGCGTCTTTACCTGAAATGACTGCTTGATTTGTATTGAACCATAGCAGATTAAGAAATCCCTGATATGGGCATTAAAGTAGAATGGTATGGTTCTAGAAAAATACTGAGGGCTTTTACTTACTCTTTGCTACTTTGAAAAAAGTGAAATTAAAACTTTGTATATTACCATGGAAACAAATACAATATATAATGAAAATTACTTGTCAAGTATATATGTTATTGAAGACACAAGTTACAAAAATCTACCACACCCTTAGGCAAAGTTGTTATATAATGATACTTACCACTATCAACCATGTGGTCAATCCCGATATAAATGTGATCGATACCATGTCTTCTAATCTGTTTGTGTTTTAGGCATCCATTAATACCAGAAAAATCCACAAAATTAAGTATTACCAGCTACGGTCCTAACTAGGAAGTTAAAATCAACTCGTGTCCCAGTTTCTAGCGCTTGTCAAAATCAGTAGTTATCTCTTTATTTACCTGTCATGGTAATTCAGGTGTGCTAAAAAAAAAACAAGATTTAACAATGAAAAATTTAAAAAATTTAAGCAGGGAAATAAATTCCAAGTTATCTGTCACAATAAGCCATGTCATCAAAAGTTGTGAAACGGGAAGACCGTCCGAAAATGAGACAAAAAATATGATTGTTTGTAAAGTTTGCACACAATACGACTTCCGGTTGTATTCATGCACCTGTTAGTAGGTCACTGTTTTCACATTGATCTACTTGGAGATGTTCATGTACCGTACTGTCAAAGTTACTGCAGATTTTATTGTTAGTTGTACTTATCGATAGTTTTTTGGTTAATGACCAGTGCATCTAAGCTACACAGGTGCATCTCAAATAAGTATGAATTCAAAAATAGTATTGAGTCCTAATAAAAAGCACATGTATATATTAGAATTTAGGTTTAATATGGATATTATCATTTCAAACTTAAATTTCACTTTGTAAAGTTAATGGTACTCTAATTTAAGTGTCGGAAAAACTCCCTTTTGTACCATCAAATAAAATTTTCAACTGAAATGGCTTGAAAATTATAAAATTAAGTAGGGGTACACAAGGAAATCTTACCAATTTGAAAGTGTTTTTTCTTCGAGTTATATACCAGAAGTTCATAGCCGATTTATCAGCAAATCAGGAATTTTGCACGTTTTCCAAAGTTAATCTGGGACAGCAGGATTTAATGTTAGAATATTGTGTCAATGAAATAATTTTTAGATAAAATTTTAAGGAGATAATGAAAAAAAAAAAAAAAAAAAAAAACGATACAGGGGTTGATACTAGTATGCTGGTATGTGTAATGGTGTTTTACGTCACAATCAAGATTATAACACTAATATAGAGACAGTTTTCAGTTAGATAGCGGAGAAAACATAGCAAGAAAACGTCTAGACCGAGATTTCTGCGGTCTTTAGATTTATCCTTTTCAATTTTTTTGCCTTGGCTGAACGTTTAAAGCGTAAGCCTTCAAATTCAAGGCTGTTGCTTTAATCCCGGTCGGTTACAAGTGAGAAATAATTTTTCTTATTCAAGGTCATTACAATAGACGGCTGGGTGATCTTTAGACCGAGATTTCTGCGGTCTTTAGATTTATCCTTTTCAATTTTTTTGCCTTGGCTGAACGTTTAAAGCGTAAGCCTTCAAATTCAAGGCTGTTGCTTTAATCCCGGTCGGTTACAAGTGAGAAATAATTTTTCTTATTCAAGGTCATTACAATAGACGGCTGGGTGATCTTTAGACCGAGATTTCTGCGGTCTTTAGATTTATCCTTTTCAATTTTTTTGCCTTGGCCTACTGCACGATTGGAGATTGGAGATAGACCGTCAGATTTTCGGACTAGAAAACGTCGTGACAAAACTGGCCAGTGAGATTACAAACTTTCTAGGGATTTGATGGAACCTAGGTAGAGAAAACAGTAGTCCGAGAGATCTGACGTCGATTTTATTTTACTTTTCGACTTTTGTAAAATCGACGACTAAGATATAAAAAAGTCGAAAAGTAAAATAAAATCGACGTTAGATCTCTCGCACTAAGAAAACAGCAGACTGAGATCTGTAAATGTGCTGTTAGGACCATTTTAACCTATAGACTCGAATTGAAATTTAAGTTATAACAATATTAGTTGCATTTGTAATGTTGTTTAACGTCGCATCGCGACAAGGATATTTATCTAAAAACAAGTCCGTATATGAGTGTGACGTGTCAATGTTTGTTATAGCCTGCCGTGTAGAAGTGTGCATTCGAGCGACTTTTTTGGAAAGGCTACTGGCTTACCGTGTCGGTATATGACGCAAACAAGCATACAACTCCCCCTTCTATTATTTGGGCACCGGGTGAATCAGTCTATACTGTAGTCTAAATCCGAGAGCCAGACGAAAAAAAAACGATATCTCAAATTTGAAACTGACAAGTCTCATGTATGGTAGCCGATTGGGGTTCGAACACACGAACTTCTGCCGCATTACGGACGCCATTCCCCATTTAACCGTACCCACGATTTTCAAATCACATCCACAACATTTACCCACTCCATCCCTCTTAGTTCAAAATGATTTCTTTTTAATTTCTTTTTATTTTTAAGTTCTTTACAAATCTAACTTCCTTGTTGTAAGCGATCAATGCAGTTACTAAATACTCTTATATACAAATACATGTACATGTATATAATAATGTTATACTTAACACACATTTAATGATAAACGAAACTTCCTTGTTTGATTTTCAGAGGGAGACTTTAACAGCACTTGAATGTGATTCATATCACGTGATTTATAAATAGATTCGAAGGAATAAATTTATTAAAACTTGAAATAAATAAATCAATAAAAAGTAGAAGAGTTTTACACAATTGTCGGAAAAAATAATATAGATAAGGAAATAAAAGACAATGAAGATCTCCTTCCCTGATGAACCCTCAATTTTTATCACCATATAATTTGTAGATAATGGTTATACATTGTATACAGACGTTATTTAAAATAACTATGCACACGCCGTTTTACATTCGAAAGTAACTTCATATCACCCAGACATGAAAAGATTTTTTAAGTATAATTTACTTTCAAAAGTACCCCCTGACGTTTGGTAAAAATATAGTCATCTACCATTTTTTAAAAAAAATCTTATGTAGACATGTCATTTCGTCATGTGGACATGTCATTATGTTATGTGGACATGCCGTTACATTATGTGGACATGTCATTACGTTATGTGGACATGTCGTTACATTAAATGTGGACATGTCATTACATTATGTGGACATGTCATTACGTTATGTGGACTTGTCGTTACATTCTGTGGATATGTCGTTACGTTATGTAGACGTGTCGTTATATTATGTGGACATGTGCATTTTTATTACGTTATGTGGACATGTCATTACGTTCTTTGGACATGATACATTATATGGACATGTCGTTACGTTATGTGGACATGATGCGTTATGTGGACATGTCGTTACGTTATGTGGACATGTCGTTAAGTTATGTAGACATGTCGTTATATTATGTGGATATGTCATTAGGTTATGTTGACATGAAATTACGTTATGTTGACATGATACATTATGTGCACATGTCATAATGTTATGTGGACATGTCGTTAAGTTCTGTAGACATGTCGTTATATTATGTGGATATGTCATTAGGTTATGTGGACATGACATTACGTTCTGTTGACATGATACATTATGTGTACATGTCATAATGTTATGTGGACATGTCGTTACGTTATGTGAACATGTCGTTAAGTTATGTAGACATGTCGTTACGATATGTAGACATGTCGTTACGTTATGTGGACACGACGCCTTATGTGGACATGTCGTAACGTTATGTGGACATGTCGTTAAGTTATGTAGACATGTCGTTATATTATGTGGATATGTCATTAGGTTATGTGGACATGACATTACGTTCTGTTGACATGATACATTATGTGTACATGTCATAATGTTATGTGGACATGTCGTTACGTTATGTGAACATGTCGTTAAGTTATGTAGACATGTCGTTATATTATGTGCACATGTCGTTACGTTATGTGGGCATGTCGTTACGTTATGTGAACATGATGCGTTATGTGGACATGTCGTTACGTTATGTGGACATGTCGTTAAGTTATGTAGACATGTCGTTATATTATGTGGATATGTCATTAGGTTATGTAGACATGTCGTTACGTTATGTGGACATGATGCGTTATGTGGACATGATGCGTTATGTGGACATGATGCGTTTTGTGGACATGTCGTTATGGTATGTGGACATGTCGTTACATTATGTACATGTCGTTATTTTAGGTGGATATGTCCTTACGTTATGTGGACATGATGCGTTATGTGGACATGTCCTTACGTTATGTAGACATGTCGTTACGTTATGTGGACATGTCGTTATATTATGTGGATATGTTATTATGTTATGTGGACATGTCGTTACGTTATGTGGACATGATGCGTTATGCGTATATGCACGGTTACGTTATGTGGACATGATGCGTTATGTGGACATGTCGTTACGACATAATGTATATGATGTAAGCAAGAATAATAACAACAGATAAATGCTATTGGAAATATCAATTATTGGTGATAGTCAAGATCATATATTTGAATAATTAAACATACAATTATAACAAGAGCTGTCAGAAGACCACCAAAAACGCCTGCCTGCACATGTAATCAGTAAACTTATAAAAAGGTTAACGAAATATTGAAACCAAAAATCTTTAATAATGTATGGTGACAATTACAATTGGATCATTACATAATTCGTCATGTGCTTTGTACAGGAGGGCCGAAAACACATTTTGTGTGAGGTTTTAGATGTAATTTTAACTATTTCAAAAACTAGATACAAAGAAGCATAGCTCCAATTCTTTGAAAAATTTAAATGCGACACAAAAACCTGTTTTATCTGTTAATATTGTTACTTGTTGTAAATCCAAATACCAGATTTGAAAAGTACTAAACGAAAAATTAAAAATTTCTTGTGATTTCTTCATAATGTCCTATTTTGGAACTCAAATGGCAGTAACTCCTGTAAAATTTCACACAACATCTTCCTTTTTCTTGCCAAATATGAAAACAATTGGTGGAAAACTGTGGGACTAGTGTAACACACAAGCCGGACGGACGAACGGACAACGCAATACCATAATACGTCCCGTTTTTGACCATCATATAAAATTTGCAGTCCCCCTCCCACCCCCCCCAAAAAAAACATAAATAAATAAATAAATAAATAAAATAAAATAAATCCTGGGTCCTTCTCTTTTCACGATGTTAAATGATACATGTGCATGCCTCCAGTTAAATACTACCCACTTTTCCAGAACACCTTTAATTTTAAGTATGTTAGCATCGTTTTAAGATGCAAGTTATAATATAGGAAACAAGTTTGCTGATTATAAGTTAATACATCATATTTACAGTGTGTGTGTGTGTGTGTGTGTGTGTGTGTGTGTGTGTGTGTGTGTGTGTGTGCGCGCGCGCAATGAAAATCCAAAGTATTAAACTTATAACTTATAAACATTATGCATGGCGACAAAGATAATAATAATAATAATAATAATTTTATTATTATTATTATTATTATTATTATTATAAAATAAAAAACCATAGTAGATGAAAGAGAAATCATTCCATTTTAAAGGAGGTTTGATTCAGCTAGTTTAATGCGATGCCACACCTAAACAAAGTTGTGGTTTACTATTATGAAGCATTTGATATAGTACTACTTTCCAAAACACTCAAATCACCTCATTGATAGTGATCTTACTTATTCCACTATATATATATATATATATATATATATATATATATATATATATATATATATATATATACTGGCAAGACAATATTCATTGTTCTTCAAACATGTCAGTCATCATACAAGGGTGTTTAATGACCTTTAACAAAGTTAAAAATCTTGAAGGTCAAGGTTTCTAAGGGTGTATGTGTTTCTAGACAACTCAGCTGTCAAGAAATCTCGTGAAATTTTGTATAATGGTGTTTAATGACCTTTAACAAAGTTAAAAATCTTGAAGGTCAAGGTTTCTAAGGGTGTATGTGTTTCTAGACAACTCAGCTGTCAAGAAATCTCGTGAAATTTTGTACAATCTCTGTGTTCTGTATATTTTATGACCTTAAACAAAGATTATATGTTAAAGGTCAAGGTCAGAAAGAATAATTTTTAACATGATTAGTTCTGGAATGATGGAGATGAGAAAAGACTATTAACACACACACACACACACGGTACCCCCCCCCCCACACACACACCACCACCACCAATAAAAAAATCAGCAGTTGACTCAACTTTCTCTCACAAAAATCTCTCTTTAATTTATATTTATACCTATGCAGTAAAACGGCATTGTAATTTGTGAGCTCACTCTTTAACTAGACAACTTTGCCATGGACTTCACTCCCAAATATTAATTAAGGGCATGTTTGACTTGGTTTTCCTACAGTATTTCATTATAAAATATGATTGCGATTGATCTTTCAATGCCTGTTTAATTCTACTATTTAATGAATTAATCAATAAAGGTTTGGTGTAATTTATCACAGCTTTTAAACGTCATAACCTATTGGGAGTGAACAGCTGTAATAAAAACTATTAAAATGAACAGAATCAATATCCATGTTACAGGTTTAAAATATGACATCTGCTTTGAAAGAGGATTGCCTGAGGGTATTTTAATATATTGAAGCAAATAAAAAGCTTAACATCACAAGATACTCAAATGGATTGAGTGAACAGTTTCACAATCATTCACTCTATTGAGTGAACTAAGTTTCACAATCATTCACTCTATTGAGTGAACACAATTTCACAGTCATTCACTCAATTGAGTGAACAGTTTCAAAATTAATTGAGAGAACAGTTTCACAATCATTTACTCAATTGAGTGAACACAATTTCACAATCATTCACTCGATTAAGTGAACACAGTTTCACAATCATTCACTCGATTAAGTGAACACAGTTTCACAATCATTCACATGATTGATTGAACACAATTTTACAGTCATTCACTGGATTGAGTGAACAGTTTCACAATCGATTGAGTGATCACAGTTTCACAATCATTTGCTCAATTGAGTGAACAGTTTCACAATCGATTGAGTGGTCTCAGTTTCACAATCATTTACTCATTGAGTGAACACAATTTCACAATCGATTGAGTGATCACAGTTTCACAATCATTTACTCAATTGAGTAAACAGAATTTCACAATCAATTGATTGATCACAGTTTCACAATCATTTACTCATTGAGTGAACACAATTTCACAAACGATTGAGTGAACAGTTTCACAATCATTTACTCGAATGAGTGATCACAGTTTCACAATTGTTTACTCAATCGAGTGAACACAACTCAAATAAGGGAATATTTTAATGTCAATTTTTAAGACATTACACAATTAAATTTGAATATCTAATGTTACATTAAAATTGTTCAGTATAGATTCCTCGAACAAAATAAAACATTGTCTCATAAAACTTATTTATTTTTTAAATATTGATGAGAGAAAAATGGGAATAATTAAGTGTACACTCAATTGAGTGGATGATTGTGAAACAGGGACCTAAAGGATACAGTGGTGAAGATAATGGCCTCCAAAATCAAACCTGGTGTGGCTTAAGTTGACTGCAACTTAGAAAGGATTTTTCTTCCAGGTTGGTTCTTACTGGTTGAGGGGCCTCAGTAGCCAAGTGGTCAAAAGTATGTGGTTACACAGATTACAATGCCTCATGGTCTGGGTTTGAATCCCACAGATCCTAGTGTGAGAAAGTTTGTCAATTTGCTTGAATAAGGCTTTCTCCAGGCACTCCGGTTTCCTCTGTCATCCCAGAACTGACCACTTCGAAATAAGTTAAAGAATCTTGACTGGGGTGTAAAACACCACTACTCTAATCTTCCACACTTTACTGGTTGGTAATGTACCAATTGGTACATGTATAATGAACTGAGTGGTCAGTGGTGTTAATCTGCAACATTGCTATCAAGTGTACTAGCACTTCAAAAGTGGCTAAAAGTACTCACTACAAAGCAGATTGGGCATACTTTTTCAACTCACACATGACATAAATGTGTTTAGATTAATCCTTAATTGTCCAATAACTTACTACTATGGTAACTCAGTTGGTAGAGTGTTCGCTTCATATGTGGGTGATCAGGGTTCCAACCTGGGTGAGGTCTGACCAAGACTTGAAAATTGGTGACTGTTCTTCCAACAAGCATTCCACATTAAGAAATTAATTAAGTCACAAGGTCCCTCAGAGGAGACCTTAAAAACTGATGCCCTGCGTCACAGCAGGCATGACACACAAAGGAACATTCCCTACACAATGCTCTTAGTGCACTTGCAACTGCATAGGTCAAAATTTCTGCCACTTTACCTATAGCTGGTGACATGTGAAATATTCTTGACTGGGACATAAATTATCTGAAATTCATTGCATTAAGCACAATTGTGAAAATTATCATCTTATACAATAGTTTTACCTTATGACCTACTTATTATCTTGTCTTTCATGACCTATATATAAATTTGACCTACTTATGTCAAGAAGATAATTCTTAGTTTGTATGAAGATTGCTAAAATCATTTGGCCTTAAACACACATTTGGTATTATATGGCCTAGTGACCTACTTATAACCCAATATGATCATTATATAAATATGACCTTTCCTTTGTTAAGATCATTCAGAACATTTTCGAAAAAGATCAGCAAAACATTGACCTCTTTACAATGTTTTTTTATTAATTGCCTTTGTGACCTACTTTTTGACACTTTTGAAAATTGAGATACATGCATTTATTCTTTGCGTGTCACTCAGCATTAAAAACAACAAGAGAATAGATTGGTTCATTGGGGGGGGGGGATGTTATGCTTGTCTATGGCATAAAGACTCTGTGAGCAAGCATGTAAAAGTTCCCCTGAATTTGCATAAGTACCAAACAGACAATAAAACACAGTCACATCTTAAACACATACACAAGCTTGTTCATAGGAGTAGAATTATGATGTTTTCCACACCAATCAAGCGTCTTTTACTTATATCAAAGCAGTCAGTTCTGGGATGGTGGAGAAAAACGGAGCATCCAGAGAAAAGCAGAGACCTTCGGCAATCAAAAAAAAAAACTTTCTCACACTAAGGAGTTGAGTTGAGTTGAGTAATGGTGTGTAACGTCCCAGTCAAGAATATTTCACTTATATTGAGACGTTGCCAGCTATAGGTGAAAGTGCAGAAATTTTGCCTGTGCGTTGTGCTGATGGCATTATACAGCAGGGCTCTTTATAATGCCACGCCTGCAGTGACATCAGACCTTGTTTATTTTAAGTTCCCATCTGAAAAAACCGTGACTTTCATTTCGTAATGCCGAGTGCTTGGCAAAAGAACAGTCACTACCCACTTTCAAGTCTTGGGTCAGACCCGGCCGGAGTTCGAAACCCATGGCCTCCCACTTATGGAGCCAGCACTCTACCAACTGAGCTACCGCAGTGGTCTCAAACTAAGGACCTACCATGATTAAAACCCAAGTCATGAGAGGCACTTTGATCCATAAGTGGACATTATAGATCACTCGGTTTAATCCTTAAAAAATAACAAATTTGTTATGTCCTGAGTGGTTGAAAAATTAAAAGAAATATGTATTTTATATTTGTAATACTGGGAGTGTGTTTTTAATTTACTGATTTAATAGAATTGTATTTTTAAATCAATGGTTTAAAAAAATTGTATTTTTAAATTAATGGTTTCAAAACACTGTATTTTTAAATTAATGGTTTCAAAAAATTGTATTTTTGAATTAATGGTTTCAAAAAATTGTATTTTTAAATTAATAGTTTCAAAAAATTGAATTTTTAAATTAATGATTTAAAATAACATAACCAACCAATTAAACTTAACATAAAAAATTTGATGATGGTAAGACCTGATATCTTAGACAAGATTTCAATATTGGTTGGTTGTAATGTTGTATAGCATCGCATCACAAATTTTTCAGCTATTTGTGACAAAAGAAAGGTTATTAAACTCAAAAGACTTGTCCAAGACCAAGTTGGTGTATGAGAGAAATGTGTATATTACCTGGTTTGCCTTGTAATAATACATGGAAAGACTTCCTTTTGTACCCTCCACTAAAATATTAGTTTCAACTAAAATTATATAAAAATAATAAATTCATGCCATTTTGAACATTTCTGTAAAACATAATTTTTCAAAAATTTTACATTGAATTTTAATGGGTGGGGGGGGTACAAAAGGAAGTCTTACCTAATACACACTTAAGCAATTTTATGTTAATGTGTTAGCTCACCAAGTAATTATGCACTAGACAATTATACCATTCTCCCACTTACACTATCCTGGCAATAAGTGAACCAGTCAATACTTTGTCCTTACACCTAGCACCAACAAAGGAAGCAGTATCTCAAATTTTAAAGTCTTATTATGACCTGCCAGGGATTTTGATCCCATGGACCTCTCAGACAAAACAAGACAAATTTTCAGTTGTCAAATTAAGATCAAGGTCAAGGGTCATTTATGAATTTTGATCGTCCTAATGTGCAAGTGAGCTACACATTTCTTAGTTACCTCCAATAACGAACAAGAATTCCATGGAATTAAATGTCTTGCCTGGTTATTTTTTGATCGAGTAGAAAATACACTACTTTCACATAAACTTTCACATTTTGACACGCCGTTGAAGCCTATGACCACACTGTCAAGTAACACCTAAGTCTCGCCTTATGGCAATGCCAGTCTTGACAAAAATGTTTAAAGCCACATAAATTAATGTACAGTTAATAAACTAGAATACATATAAATTTATCTCTGTTCCATTTTTTTTAATTATTATTTTTGTCTTAAAAATACAATAAATTTGCGAAAATAAGCAGTTTTAAAAAATGTTTATTTTCTGATAATATTCATGTTCAAAATAAACACAATTTTGTCACAAAAATAAAGTTTACCTCAAGTTAAACCTGTTACCATAACAACCAAAAACAAATGATTTTTTTTTGCCATGTAAACTTTGATAATAGCATTAGGGTAATATATAATTTTAAAACTCCTTATTAACAGACCAACCTCAAACAATATTTGCTGTAAATATAAACATTGCCATATCAACCAAAAAAGTCACCAAAGAAATATAATTTACACATATTTGCTGATAATATTCAAGTTGCTATATAAAACAAAACAATGTCATTAAAGAAGGAAATATAGTTTATTTGTTGTTAATATTCAAATTGTTATAACAACCACAAAAAAAAAAAAAAAAAAGATCTTTTTGATAAAATTTATGTAACAACTAAAACAATTCACAAGAGGCAAGTCAAATTAATTTGCTTGATAGCATGTATTTGTGTTTTTAGGAATATATATATTTAAAACCTTAACAATCACATGCACAAAAATGTATGTACAATATGTACAGAATATATATATATATATATATATATATATATATAATTATATCTTCAAACAAAACAAAATATACTTGAAACAGATCAAATATTGTCATATCTCTTTATGTCCTCTCAGAGGGTATATTTTCCATTGCTAATGTGATTTTAAATTGTACAATAGAAATTGTGAAAAGCTAAATCCTGGATTATCAGAAAACCTTTCTGAACTGAAAATCCTGGGTTATCAGAAAACCTTTCTGAACTGAAAATCCTGGATAATCAGAAAACCTGTCTTAACTGAACAAGAGGCCCAAAAGGGCCTGTGGAGCTCAACTGACAAAAATGGTTCTTGTGCCTCCATTTATATAAACTTGGTACAGGGACTTGAGCTGATGTAAAATGCTAAATATAAAAGCTGTAGGCCTTACAGTTTCAGAAAAGAATATTTTTAAATTTGACTTCCCATATAAGTATATATAGATATATGCGCCCCTGGGTGGGACCAAAAATGGCCCAGAGGCCTTTATTTGTACAAACCTGGTAAAGGGACTTGAGCTTCTTGTTAAAGCTTTAAGCCTTACAGTTTCAGAGAAGAAGATTTTTAAATTTGATTTCCCATATATGCATATGTAGATATATTGGCCCTTGGGGTGGGACCAAAAATGGCCCAGGGGCCACCATTTGTACAAACCTGGTAAAGGGACTTGAGCTGATATTAAATGCCAAATATAAAAGCATTATGCCTTACAGTTTCAGGGAGGAAAAGTTTTAAACTTGAATTCCAATATATGCATATGCAGATATATGAACCCCTGGGGTGGGGCCAAAAATGGACCAGGGGCCACCTTTTGTACAAACTTGGTAAAGGGCCTCAAGCTGATATTAACTGCCAAATATGAAAACTTAAGGCTTCATGATTTCAGAGAAGAAGATTTTCAAAGTTGACATCTCATTTTAAGCCATATATGCATATGCAGATATATAGACCCCTGGGTTGGGGCCGAAAATAGACTGAGGGCCACAATTTGTAAAAACTTGGGAAAGGGTCTCAAGATGATATCAACTGCCAAATATGAAAGCTTAAGGCTTCATGGTTTCAGAGAAGGAAGATTTTCAAAGTTGATTTTCCACTATAAGCCATATATGCATATGCAGATAAATGGACCCCTGGGGTGGGGCAGAAAATGGACCGAGGGCCACCATTTGTATAAACTTGGAAAAGGGCCTCAAGCTGATATTAACTGCCAAATATGAAAGCTTAAAGCTTCATGGTTTCAGAGAAGAAGATTTTCAAAGTTGATATCCCATTATAAGCCATATATGCATATGCAGATATATGGACCCCTGGGGTGGGGCCGAAAATGGACCAAGGGCCACCATTTGTAAAAACTTGGTAAAAGGGCTCAAGCTGATATTAACTGCCAAATATGAAAGCTTAAAGCTTCATGGTTTCAGAGAACAAGAGTTTCAAAGTTGATTTTCCATTATAAGCCATATATGCATATGCAGATATATGGACCCCTGTGGTGGGGCTAAAAATAGACCGGGGGCCACCATTTGTACAAACTTGGTTAAGGGGCTCAAGCTGATATTAACTGCCAAATATGAAAGCTGAAGGCTTCATGGTTTCAGAGGAGAAGATTTTCAAAGTTGATATCTCATTATAAGCCTTATTTTCACTTTTTACGAAGTATGACAGAAAAACGCTAAAAACATGTAACCTAGTTTTTGACAGAATTTCACGAAATGTACAACCTAAATGTTTAAGGGTGTCTAGGAGCTAAATATCACATCAGATTTTGCATATAAACTATGGTTTCAGAGAAGAAGCTTATTTAAGGTTTTTTGCATTCTAGATCGCTGTGACCTACTTTTGGTTGCCATGGAAACCAATTGTATAAATTTTCATCTATTTCTTCTAGGGATCATTCCTGCAAAGTTTTGTTAAAATTGGCCCAATAGTTTCAGAGTTTTTGCTGTTAACGGATGGACAGACAGACGCACACACGCACGCACGCACGTGCGCATCATGCCATAAGCTCATCTCGCTTTAGCCAGTTGAGCTAAACATCTGGATTATCTGCAAACCTGTCTGAACTGAAAATCCTGGATTATCAGAAAACCTTTCTGAACTGAAAATCCTGGATTATCTGAAAACCTGTCTGAATTGAAAATCCTGGATTATCTGAAAACCTGTCTGAACTGAAAATCCTGGATTATCTGAAATCTGTCTGAACTGAAAATCCTGGATTATCAGAAAACCTTTTGTCTGAAAATCCTGGATTATCAGAAAACCTTTCTGAACTGAAAATCCTGGATTATCTGAAAACCTGTGTGAACTGAACATCCTGGATTATCTGAAAACCTGTCTTAACTGAAAATCCTGGATTATCAGAAAACTTGTCTGAACTGAAAATCCTGGATTATCTGAAAACCTTTCTGAACTGAACATCCTGGATTATCTGAAAACCTGTCTGAACTGAAATCCTGAATTATCAGAAACCCTTTCTGAACTGAAAATACTGGATTATCAGAAAACCTGTCTGAACTGAAAATCCTGGATTATCTGAAAACCTGTCTGAACTGAAAATCCTGGATGATCTGAAAACCTGTCTGAACTGAAATACTGGATTATCAGAAAACCTTTCTGAACTGAAAATCCTGGATTTTCAGAAAACCTGTCTAAACTGAAAATCCTGAATTATCTGCAAACCTGTCTGAACTGAAAATCCTGGATTATCAGAAAACCTTTCTGAACTGAAAATCCTGGATTATCAGAAAACCTGTCTGAACTGAAAATCCTGGATTATCTGAAAACCTGTCTGAACTGAAAATCCTGGATTATCTGAAACCTTTCTGAACTGAAAATCCTGGATTATCTGAAAACCTGTCTGAACTGAAATCCTGGATTATCAGAAACCCTTTCTGAACTGAAAATCCTGGATTATTAGAAAACCTTTCTGAACTGAAAATCCTGGATTATCATAAAACGTGTCTGAACTGAAAATCCTGGATTATCTAAAAACCTGTCTGAACTGAAAATCCTGGATTATCAGAAAACCTGTCTGAACTGAAAATCCTGGATTATCTGAAAACCTGTCTAAACTGAAAATCCTGGATTATCAGAAAACCTTTCTGAACTGAAAATCCTGGATTATCTGTAAACCTGTCTTAACTGAAAATCATGAATTATCTGAAAATTTCTGTTATAATTATTGCAATAAAATGGTTAAGTTTAAAAACCCTTGTAAACAAGCACCTGTTCTTTTTGGACAAAAACTTTGCTTAAGATGGTTGTCAGCTTAGACAGTGAAACTTGACCTGTGTAAAACAAGCACCTAAAACTTTGCTTAAGATGGTGGTCAGCTTAGACAGTGGAATTTGACCTGTGTAAAATAAGCACCTGTTCTTTCTGGACAAAAACTTTGGTTAAGAAGGTGGTCAGCTAAGACAGTGCAACTTGACCTATGTAAAACAAGCACCTCTTCTTTTTGGACAAAAACTTTGGTTAAGATGGTGGTCAGCTTAGACAGTAGAATTTTACCTGTGTAAAATAAGCACCTGTTCTTTTTGGACAAAAGCTTTGGTTAAGATGGTGGTCAGCTTAAACAGTGCAACTTGACCTATGTAAAACAAGCACCTCTTCTTTTTGGACAAAAACTTTGGTTAAGATGGTAGTCAGCTTAGACAGTGCAACTTTACCTGTGTAAAACAACACCTGTTCTTTTTGTACAAAAACTTTGGTTAAGATGGTGGTCAGCAAAGACAATGCAACTTTACTTGTGTAAAACAAGCACCTGTTCTTTTTGTACAAAAACTTTGGTTAAGATGGTGGTCAGCTTAAACAGTGCAACTTGACCTGTGTAAAACAAGCACCTGTTCTTTTTTGGACAAAAACTTTGAATCAGATGGTGGTCAGCGAAGACAGTGGAATTTGACCTGGGCAAAACAGGCACCTCTTCTTTTTGGACAAAAACTTTGGTAAAGAAGGTGGTCAGCTTAGACAGGTAGACAGGTTTAACTTTACTATTTTTTAAAATACAATTAGGTAACTTTTGAATAAAAATTATCATGTTGGCATTATCATAGCTCTAGTTTACAGAAAAAAATTATTTCAAATAAATCATTTTAAGAATTGCAAGTGCTGAAAAAGCAAGAAGTTAGTCACATATCAGTATACTCCAAAAAAATGGAACTCACTAGTGTACCAAGTGATCAATACCTCTTAAATTTTGTGTGGAATGAAATGGATAAGGTTTACATCAGATAGTCCCAAAAAACATCGTTATTACGAGAAAATGTAACTTTATGTGATTCTATTGTCAATGAAAAAAATTGTCCCGCACAAACACTATGAGGTATCATGTGGAGCTCAGGGGACTTCCATTACATTATATTTTTTAAAGTTTTAGGGATGAAAATATCACAAAAAAATACCATATTTCTAATTGACAAGATTGGCAGAAACAATGAATCATATATCTGGTTGGCATAAATATTCACTTGTGTTTGTTTTTTTTTTTTTTTTTTATCTATTAGGTTTGGTAGGTTTGACAAATTTCAAAAAGTCCAATTCTAATTCAATGTTATTCTTTAAAGGAAAATTCTAGGGAATTCAAATTTAATTAACTGGTATAATTTAACGAGAAAATTCCGGAACGAGACTGAGTTTGGCAACAAACATTCCAATAATATTGTAATACATATCTGTGGTAATACTGATAATTTGACTTTTAAAAAAAACATTAAAAATGATAAAAACATGATTATAGAGTTCTGAACAATATGTGTTACCATGGTTACCTCACAACATTTGTGCATAAGTTTTAGTTACATCTCCATGTATATACACTGGAAATGGATTCCTGTTTGTTGAAGGTTTTTCAGTAAAACCATTTTTATTTCAGTTGTTTGTGATGTAAACATTTTCTTGAATGTTTTGCACAAAAATTATGGTGGTTTTGATTAATAAATGGCATGCTGATAGAATTTTTTAAAAACAATCTACAGTTAAAAGTAACAAGAAAAATTGTAAAATTTGATATAATTTTTTTTTCAAACAAATACATTACATATACATACATGTATGGATAAAAAGAAAAATTTCTTTAAAATGCTGAAATATTCTTCACTCTAACATTTTCATCCATATTGGATTCTTCAGGCACATTGAAAAACAACAATTAAATGATATCTTGGGGACAACAACAACAACAAAAATTATGACATCATCCAAATCTGTTCAACAGTACAACAAATAACAATATATCATTAAAAATGGTTCAATAGCTATAGGACAACAAAATTTATGACATCATCAAAAGCTGTTCAACAGTACAACAAAAACATGACATCATCCAAATCTGATCAATAGGACAACAAAAAATTGTGACATTATCAAAATCTGTTTAATTAGCAACAAAAATCATAACATCACCCATATCTGATCAATAGGACAACAAAAGTTATTACATCATCAAAATATATTTAATCATCAAAATAAATATCTGTTCAATAAGACAACAAGAATGGAATGCGCCAGTGTACCACGTGATCAATACCTCTTAAGGTTTGTGCGGAATGAAATGGATAACAATTACGTCAAATATTCCCGAAAAAACGTCGTTATTAGGGGAAAACGTCACTTTATGCAATTCCATTGCCAATAGAAATAATTGTCCCACACAAACGCTATGAGGTATCACGTGGTACACTGGCAAATTCCATTATAAAGGCAACATCATTTCAAAAATGTTCAATAAAAAGAATTCAATAAATGCATAATATTATCCAAATATGAGCAAACAGGAGATGCAAATCTGGATCACAGTCTATTAGTTAGGCATATAATGTCATTTATCCCATACAATCCCCCTGGAAGTTTACGCATTTTTGAAAAGTTTAATACATATTGTCTGAAATAACAACAACATGTTTTTGGCTGATATCATCAGGGTATTTTTATTTGGAGAATCAAATATTTGTAGTTTATCCTACTCAAACATCTATTTATCCTTGTTTAATTTTCCTCGACATATATAAAGTCAAACCTGTCTATAAAGGCCATACATGGGAATAAGTAAAAGTGGCCTTTATGGACAGGTGACCTTTATACACAAGTTCAAATAATATGAATAAAGAGCAAATGGGATAGAATTTTAATGGTCTTTATGTACAGGGAACCTTTATACACAAGTTTAAATAATATGAATAAAGAGCAAATGGGAAAGAATTTTAGTGGCCTTTATAAGCAGGTGGCCATTATAGAGAGGTGAACTTAAAGGCAGGTTTGACTGTATATTCTGTTTTATAAATTCCCTCTGGACATCTAATGGAATTCCCCAGTGCACTATGTGGTACCTTAAAGCTGCAGGACATTCATTTCTATCAGCAATGGAATCATCTTAGATGACATTTTCCCCGACATTCTTTTTTTTTTTTTTTTTTTGGGAAATTCTGGATGTAAATGATATCCTTTGTCATTGAGTACAAACATTTAGAGATATTTATTATTAGCTGAGAAGATACATTCTTGATGTTCCCCAACAGAAAGTAAAATTAAAATTTAAAAAAAATCTAACTTAGCAAAATTTTGGCTTTGACTTGATTAAAACAAAAATTCAATGATACACAAAAAGATTTCATCTATAAATTCAGATGAATGAAGTGTCAAGTAAATTACCAGGCCTGAATGGGATACATGGACATTTGGCCCGATACATTACAATGTCAGTGTGGAACAATGAGTTCCACTGGATCTGGAATCACATACAATGTTGGTGTGGAACAATGAGTTCCACCGGATCTGGAATCACATACAATGTTGGTGTGGAACAATGAGTTCCATTGAATCTTGAATCGCATAAGTTGATAGTTTCCTAAACAATCAAAGTTATTAACCAGAATTTTGTAATTCAAATGTTTTCTATATCATTCCATTCAAAATGAGCTTTAAAAACCATTCATGGAATGGTAGAAGGGCAATTCTTTCCTAACACAACCTAACAGAACATAGTATATTCCTTCAAAATTTATGGAATAAAAATGTCTACAGTCCTGTTATAAATCTTCATTGTGTGTGGAATTTTGTCAGTTTCAAATGGCAATATGTGTACACATTATTGATCAAAATTCAGCTGACTGATTGTAATGTTGTTTAATGTCACATCAGTAATTTTTCAGCAGTATAAGTTTAACAATCTTTAAAGATAAATGATTAATAGATGAACGAGTTAGGGAATGCTCGAGAAGTGCAAGTGTTATTTATGTCTGCTTTTGTTCCATACACACTAGATTTTTTTTTAACGTGCTAGCTCACAAGAGTTCTTGCACCGCAGACAAGAATAACCACTCCCCCAGTCACATTATCCTGGCACTGGGTGAACCAGCTGATACTCCGTCCTCTTAAAGCTAAGTGGTGAGGAAACAGTATCTCAAATTTTAAAGTCTTATGTATGACTATGCCAGGATTTGGACCCACGACCTCCTGCTCATGAATCAGATGTTCTAACTGTGAGCCACAAAGACAGTTGAATCAAGGAAGTAAAAATAATAAGATTTCTATTTGGGTTCCAAAAGTGAATAAAAATCAAACAAAATTTGTAACAATACTTTAAAAAAATATACGACAGAGATGTAATTTAATGACAACATATCTATTTATTAAGTAATTAAAGAGCCAATATGATTGTCATTAGCAAATGCTGATGAAGTAAAAATCAGAAATAATCAATAAGCTGTTTACTGAAGATCAAAAGTTGTGGTTACCACTTGTGTTTCCTCATAATCGATCTTCGATAGAAAAAATGGTGCGAGTTCTTGAATCAATACATGTATTTTATGATTTTTTTATTCCCTTCTCAAACAAGGGTCAAAATGTAATTAAGTATTTATATGTTTGGTTACAAGTCACATGGCTGACCAAAAAAAAATATGATCATATAAAAACAAAGATGAAATACTTAACAATTGGACTGTTTTAAAATGATGTTCATTGTCAATATGAATGCAAAAACTTTGCAAGGAAACTAAATAAAGTGTGTTACAGTTCAATTTTTATTTTTGTTACATATTTTTTAAAAAAATTGATTGATTTTAGTACTCAAAATTTCCCATCTATAACACTTGCACACCAGGAAGAGTCCAGTAGACACAACAGCCACAGAAGGTGCACATGTATTTTAGACAGAGAACATAATTTATGACTGAAATATACTCCATAAATTCATTTTATTGATATTCAAAATCTGATTTTTATTTTAATATTATATCCAATATTCTCAAAAATACATTTATGTTAATGAACCGTTCTTGTCAATCTCATAAATGTACTTTTTATCCATGTTAGTTTACCTATGATACTGTAGTTCCAGATTGTGTATTGCATTTTATATGTATTCATATATGAAGTCATATGGTTTTTGTGATTTATAGTCTATATGAATGCAATGGTTCTTAAGCTTAGAGAAATGAGAATTTCAAACGGAAAATGAAAATATATGTACTTACATGTATACTTGTATGTGCTACATGCACTTTAGTGAATAATACATGTGTAACCTCAACTAAAAGTATGCACATGTAAATGCATATATGTACAGTTAGTCTATGAAAATCAGACTAAATCTTACTGATAATAATAAAAATAAAAAACTTCATAAATTTCACAGATACATGTTTCGGATATATAAATATTTTTTTTTTAAAATCTCATTTGATCAAAATCTGCAAAATTACATCAGAGCATCTACATATTCTAACCAAAGATCAATTAAGATTTTAAACGGTATTCAATGATCTTCATTGGATATCAGACATTAAAATAACAAGAATTTTTTTCAGAACTAGCATCAACTCAAAATTAGACTAAAACATTGAACTGAAACTTGATTTTTCATCATTTCATAAATCTTTGGTCTATATATATATAAAATGCAAAACATGTTTTAAAACCCTTGTCTTCTTTTTTGCAAACCTTTATATCATTAAAATTTACAAACAGTTCATTTTCTCCCAGTTCAAGTTTCAACATTTTCTGTAGAATTATATCCATCCCAAATCATAAGAGTCATACACTTTCTGCAGTCATATTTCATCATTCTTTGTAGAATTTTGTCTGCCCAATCACTTCATAATGTCTACTTTCCCATTCCAAATTTCATCAATTTTCTGAAGATTCTTGGACCTTCCCAAAAACCCCTGCAAATAAAGATGCATAAATTTAAAAAAAAAAAGTTAATTTTTGTCTACCATGCCACCTAAAAAATTATGCTGATGATATTTCTAAGCATTATATTAATGCAACTTCAAAGCTTTGTTGCTTCATTTATGGCTGCCCATAAGTGGGAGGTCATGGGTTCCAACCCTGACATGGTCTGACCCAAGACTTGAAAGTGGGTAGTGACTGTTCTTCCACCAAGCACTCAGCATTACAAACAGAAAGTCATGGTTCTTTTAGATAGGAACTTAAAATAAATGAGGTCCCATGTCACAATATAGAACCCTGCCATATAATGCAATCAGTGCAACAAGCAGGCAAAATTTCTGCACTTTCACCTTTGGCTGTTGATGTCTCTATATAAGTGAAATATTCTTGAATGGAACATTAACTCATTTATGGCTGCAAGTATTCTAAGTCCAAAAATCTTCATTTTTAAAAATATCTTTTTCATTAAATAAGCGTTTTTTGGACTCTCTGTCAAACTCCTATAACACCAAGTATGTGGGAGATCTGGGTTTGAACTTTGACCAAGACTTGAAATAGATAGTTACTATTTTTTCATCAACTACTCGACATTAAAAAAATTAAAGTCATGGGCCATTCAAGGAGACCTTAAAACTGGAGCCTAAAGTCACAATAGGCTTGTTGAGCTAAAGAGATCTCTTACTCTCTGCACATTTCCTAAGCACACTGCAAAGGTCAAAATTTCTGTCACTTCACATATTGCTGGTGACAGCTTGGTATAAGTGAACTATTCTTGACTAGAACTTAAAACACCATTTGATCAGTCAATTAATTGATTGATCTTATGACATCAATATTTGACTATGCTTAACTTTTGATCTTTTGAAAACAAAACAAAACAAAAACAGGTCAACAGTAAAAATTAAAAGAAATAATTTTATAAAAACTCTGCTAATAACAGAATCTGCTTTGGAATAAATCCATGACAAATTCTTAAAATAGAAGTGTAGGGAAAAAAAATGCGAAAATAATATCAGTATGGAAACTTTTGTCTCAAACTTGACCTTAAAGAAAAAGGTTAAAAACTAGGTCACAATCTTGACCTTCATGACAAAAAATAATCAAAGTACTGAAAGTACTGAAATTCATGAAATACAAATGAATGTTTTTGACTGAATGTCAACTTCTGTAAAGGTCCACAGTTTATACAAATTACATGACAGGACTCTTTACTTACTTCAGTAAAACTTGCCAGTAAATTGGTGGCATGACATCTTTCTTCATATGATACATAGTCCACCTTTCTTTGCCTTGATCAATTGGAAACGTTTCCAGTGGTTGGGCATCATAATCAAACTCGGCTAAGATACATTTTCCTCTGCCAGTAATGAGTGGACATGATGTGTAACCATCATACTGAAAATATAAGAGAAATATACTTAAACATAATTTTTGTTTCTGAGGTTGATGGTACTACAAATATTTTTGTTTTCTTTTTATCCAAAATTTTTAACTAGACCTAAGTGAAGAAAATCTAATTGAGATGTTAAGCTAAATTACTTCACTCTAATCCGCAACTTTCCTTAAATATTCTTGCTGTTTTGGCTCCCCTTAAAATTCAAAATTTCATACCTTTACTTATTTCTAAAAATTTCATCAGACACTTTGTTTTTACATTTCAGGGGCAATAACTCCTTTGTGGAAAATTATATAGTTCAAAAACAATGTACTTGTATAGATTTTGCCTAGTGGCTTATTTCTAAAGTATTATAAGTTTTAAATATCTGTAAAAGAGCTTCAAAAAACTGGCCCCCAATTCTTTTAAAAGTCAAAATTATGTATATGACCTTGACCTTTGACCTCATTTTGAAATTCTTCCCAAATAATTATCAAAAAATAAAACCCTACGTTCTGATGTACTCTTAATGATTAGGAAAGTGTCACCTTTAACAAAAATACTTAACCTCTCCAGTGAGATTTCCGTATCTTGCATGTACATAGATATTCATAACAGATTCCTATACTGTTATTGTATTCAATTTCATGCATTTCAGGAATTATCACTCAATTTGCTAGTGTAATTTTTGTGGTGTTTTGAAACAGACTATAGAATTCTAATTCTTTCTAGCTAAAGACTTGACATTAATTAATCATAAGCAACGTGTCACTGATATAACTGCTTGTAGTTGGAATGGAATTGTTTTAGGTTTCATATTTATATAGGTTTAAATTAGGGCTGTCATGGTTATGACATGGTTTTGCCCTGTTACCTAACCGTGACCAGTTATCCGTGACAGCCCTAGTTTAAATGTCGTAGTTTTGTTTATCTGTTTCAAATAAATTAATTGTATTTAATTCAAAAAGTGTTAGTGTTAATTTGCATAACCATCCATGTCCAAGTGGGTAAAGTAATGTGTCAGATCTTTTACATCCTATCAAATTATTATCTGATTGATTTTGTTGTAATTTTCTTTGCCTTGTATTAATTTTTGCGGAAAAGAGAAGACCGA
The DNA here is from genome assembly GCA_029721355.1 of Tegillarca granosa. NCBI lineage: Eukaryota > Metazoa > Mollusca > Bivalvia > Arcoida > Arcidae > Tegillarca > Tegillarca granosa. The sequence goes on along the minus strand of CM056612.1, from coordinate 9,740,238 downwards.
CAAACAGCGAATTAAAGTACAATTACAGTAAGTTAAAACTTAAAATTTCAATATTTATCTGAGAGTAAATAAAGAGTACACTTGCCTGTGCTTTTAAATCTCTCCCGTCCATTAATGCTTGTAAATTCTTTCTTAATGTTCCACTCTGTGCAGCTGTAAAATGAAAATATAATAAAATTACTTTCGTAATAAATATATGTCAAATAAAAACATTGAAATCATTTTAAAAATTGTGTTTCAATGAAATGACATATTTTAAAAATTTTGTTTCAAAAACATGACATGAATTGTTTCAATGACATGACACAAGTTGTGTTTCAATGACATGAATTGAGTTGTTTCAATGACACGACATGAGTTGTGTTTCATTGACATGACATGAGTTGTGTTTCAATGACATGAAATGAGTTGTGTTTCAATGAAATGGCTTGAGTTGTTTCAATGACATGACATATTTTAAAAATTTTGTTTCAAAAACATGACATTTATTGTTTCAATGACATGACACAAGTTGTGTTTTAATAAAATGAAATGAGTTGTGTTTCAATGACATGGCATAAGTTGTGTTTCAATGACATGACATGAGTTGTGTTTCAATGACATTGCATGAGTTGTTTCAATGACATGACATATTTTAAAAATTTTGTTTCAAAAACATGACATGAATTGTTTCAATGACATGACACAAGTTGTGTTTCAATGACATGAATTGAGTTGTTTCAATGACACGACATGAGTTGTGTTTCATTGACATGAAATGAGTTGTGTTTCAATAACATGGCATGAGTTGTTTCAATGACATGACATATTTTAAAAATTTTGTTTCAAAAACATGACATGAATTAGGTCAATGACATGACACAAGTTGTCTTTCAATGACATGACATGAGTTGTGTTTCAATGACATGAAATGAGTAGTGTTTCAATGACATGCATGAGTTGTGTTTCAATGACATGACATGAAATGCTTCAATGACATGAAATGAGTTGTGTTTCAATGACATGGCATGAGTTGTTTCAATGACATGACACAAGTTGTGTTTCAATGACATGACATGAGTTGTGTTTCAATGACATGAAATGAGTTGTGTTTCAATGACATGGCATGAGTTGTGTTTCAATGACATGGCATGAGTTGTTTCAATGACATGACATGAGTTGTGCAAAGACATGAAATGAGTTGTGTTTCAATGACACGACATGAGTTGTGTTTCATTGACATGAAATGAGTTGTGTTTCAATGACATCGCATGTGTTTCAATGACATTAAAAGTTTCAATGACATAACATTAAATGTTTCAATGACATGAATTGTATTTCAATGACATGACATGATTTTTTTAAATGACATGAAATGTTTCAATGACATGACATGTTTTCAATGACATGACATGAGTTGTGTTTCAATGACATGAAATGAGTTGTGTTTCAATGACATCGCATGTGTTTCAATGACATTAAAAGTTTCAATGACATAACATTAAATGTTTCAATGATATGAATTGTATTTCAATGACATGACATGATTTTTTTAAATGACATGAAATGTTTCAATGACATGACATGTTTTCAATGACATGACATGAGTTGTGTTTCAATGACATGGCATGAGTTGTGTTTCAATGACATATTTTAAAAATTTTGTTTCAAAAACATGACATGAATTGTTTCAATGACAAGACACAAGTTGTGTTTCAATGACATGACATTTATTGTTTCAATGACATGACGAGTTGTGTTTCAATGACATGGCATGTGTTGTTTCAATATGACATGAGTTGTGTTTCAATGACATGAAATGAGTTGTGTTTCAATGACATGGCATGAGTTGTTTCAATGACATATTTTAAAAATTTTGTTTCAAAAACATGACATGAATTAGTTCAATGACATGACACAAGTTGTGTTTCAATGACATGACATGAGTTTTGTTTCAATGACATGACATGAGTTGTGTTTCAATGACATGAAATGAGTTGTGTTTCAATGACATGACATGAGTTGTGTTTCAATGACATGGCATGAGTTGTGTTTCAATGACATGACATATTTTCAAAATTTTGTTTCAAAAACATGACATGAATTGTTTCAATGACATGACACAAGTTGTGTTTTAATGACATGACGAGTTGTGTTTCAATGACATGGCATGAATTGTTTCAATGACATGACACAAGTTGTTTTTCAATGACATGACATGAGTTGTGTTTTAATGACATGACATGAGTTGTGTTTCAATGACATGAAATGAGTTGTGTTTCAATGACATGGCATGAGTTGTTTCAATGACATGACACATTTTAAAAATTTTGTTTCAAAAACATAACATGAATTAGTTCAATGACATGACACAAATATTTGCGACAAACATCAACTCTGCCAGTTTCAACTGAAAATGTATGCTTTTATAAAAGTTGGGGAAGTTAATGACATTACTGAATCTCTATTATTCTCCAAACCCAATGAATGTTTATGTAAGTGCATTTGATGAATTCTTTAAAATTGAACATATACGTCTCTTTAATTATAAAGAACTCAACAAATGTACTCACTTAAGCATACCAAATTTAACACATTAATTGCTAACAAGGCAGTAATATAAATGTGAATCCTTTAAAAAGACAAAAATACCAACAGACCTGAAAATTGTGCATTATGCCCCTGACAGAAAAGCGTACAATTTGATCCAGTGTGATTAATGCACCATTAGGACCAAGTACCACTACCTAAGCTCAATGTGTAGAGTGTTCGTTCGGTCAGGTTTAAGCTAGTGACATTCTGATATAAGTGAAATATTCTTAATTAGGACTCAAAACCCCATTTAATTAACAGACAGCTAAGTTACAGATGAAATTTATGACAATAATAAGTATCTACTTTTTAAAGATTAGCTTTTGACGTTTATGAAGGCAAATGGATGTTTAATCAGATAACAATAAACTGATCAACAGTTAAATTTTGCTTAAAGAAATTACTTTGCTTGTTACTGAATGTTGAAAGCTTTCCAGAATGAACAAGAGCACCGCCGAGCGTAGCATTATACGCCCGTGTTATATTGATCGAGTAGTACTATTTACTAGTGTGGCGACACCTTTAGGGGTTTCGCGGGAAAGAATGGAACAATCTAGAGGATTTCTATCAGTAGAGCTCATCCACAGAACTTGCCACTCAAAAGTTTGACACAGACCTAACGGATAAGTGCCAAACCTACCAATAATTTGGTAAAGAATTGGTTACTTTAATATGGGTACGAATTCAAAACGGTACGTTAAATTGTTTTTGGATGATAGCGCCGACTTTAAACAGTTATTGTGGATTTTATGTAAAAGATAGAAAAAATATAAAAATACCGCCTTTTCCGTCAGATCTTAAACATTTTTCGGTCAATGGACGACTTTTTCGTACAATGAACTGTTATTGAACAGGAGTGCGTTAAACGTAATTGTTTTTCGAAAAATTCATTTTTTGCATGTTTGACCCCAAAATTAAGTATGATACCGATATTTCCCAAAAATTTCACCAAGTTAGATAGCTAGATCGCATTAGACTCCATAACCTCAGAAATTTTTAGCAAAATCTATCGAGGAGTTTTCAAGGTCCCCAAGATGCAAATATATGCTGCTAAAAAGGAGAAAGTTGTCGCCTTTATCATTTCACATCCAGAGGATGTTCTGAATGAATTCGTCACTAATCCTCTAGATTGTTCCATTCTTTACTGAGAAGTATAATTACAACTAGGATATATGTATGTAAAAATATATTGCTAAATGGATAGTGGTAGACTGCTATATAATTCATATTCATTTCCAGGAAGGAAGAAGTTTAAAATATAATGTTAGGTCATGGCAGTGTTTTCATGTGTTAAGCATTGCATGCAGGAAGATTTTAGGAAACAAATACATTTTTTGTCTGAAATGTTTTGAGAACTTTTTTTTTAACCAACCTGAAATAATTTATATCTCTAAAGATTAATTATAATTTGAACTGTTGTTGTGATCTGTGCAGTATGATAAAAAGGTGTTTTAAGTTAAAAAAGGGGCATAACTCCTCCAAAAATAATCTGAAAAAGTTGTAATTCGAACTTGCACCAGATAATAACATCGTAAATGTGTATACCAAATTTCATTTGAATCCATAAATAGTTATAGGCTCTGATGATCGGAAACCACATGGTCATACATACAAAAATTTCTAAGTTAAAAAAGGGGCATAACTCCTCCAAAAATAATCCGAAAAAGTTGTAATTCGAACTTGCACAAGGTATTACCATGGTAAAGCTGTATAACAAATTTCATTTGAATCCATAAATGTTTGTGGTCTCTATTGAACGGAATACAAATTGTTAACAGACGCCCGCCCGCCCGGACGGACAGCACCGTAACATAATACGTCCCGTCATATGACGGGCGTATAAAAAGCAGTTTCAATTACAACTGTTTGCAACTCTGAAAGAATGTTTATTTTTGCAGTACTGGTTCTTCAATCTTTGATATTAAAAATTTTGTTAACGAGAATCGTCTGAGATTATTTGAAAGTAACAACCCTTTATTAAAAATGAAGTATAGAACAATGTTTAAATATATCTAATAAAATGCAAATATTTTCTTTTGGCATAACCATAACTTCTACAGAAATTATTAAGATCTTTAGGCATCAGTATGCATTACCAAAGGTAATAAACAATATTTACTGTCATGAAAAACAAGAAAATTGTCAAAATATACTATTTGTATTTTTTTTTTATTATAATTCATTATTAAAATATCTGTCAAATATTGTTAGTTAGGCAAAGGATCATGACTTTTGTCAAAAAGACATGAATTTATTAACACCCAACATACTTTACTGTACTTAATGCTATAAAACTATAAACTTCTTGCATGTACAAACCAAACATTCCCGCGTTTTAAAGTTTATAGAGGTACTACGATGTAGAACAAAGCTTACCACCCATAAAATTCTTTTTGATGAAGATTTTTTATGAAAGGTTTTGATTATCACGGATATAATATAACGAATGTTAATATAACAGATGTTAAAATTTGAGATCTTTCTTGAAAGAATTTAAATATATCATGACAAATAGTATTTGTAATTGGTAACTTTTAGAAGTGGACATTATTGCCTAATTCGCAATAAAATAAAAATCTGTCAATACTGTTGTTGTTGGCTATACTGCCGATCATGCTTGTTAAAACCTTAACGGAGACAATAATCATTTTATGAAATGATTAGCCTGACTCAAGTTATTTGCGACAACCGGACATTTTTATCACCATTTAATAAAAATGTAATAAATGACAGATTACAGCATTACTTATTTTTGATCTGAAATTGTGTTTTTCGTTATAGTATAATCTACATGAGTTACATAACGCTTGTTAATGTTTTTGTTGTGACAATTGGTTTTCACCCTATGTGCTCGGTAAAAAAACAATGTGGATTGGAAAAATGCTATTTAAACTTCGAGACCAATGGGATATCATAATAAGAAATACCACTTCAGTCGTTATTTGTTCTAAAATAATAATGTTCTGTGTTTCTTAACTGTATCTGTCAATGCGACATGCAAAATTCAGGCAATTTGATATATTTATGGTGCAGTCTCTGCTCATAAAGAACATTGATGCATCTAAATATTGTCTAAATATTACACACATTATACATGTATACGTGACTATGATTACACAATTACAAATACCGATTAAATTTTCATATTTCTGTAATTTTATGAAGTCATCAAGTGACATGCATTTTCCTTAATTGGGTCTTTAAATTGACATTGACAGGTATGTGTGACAAGAGCAAGGTTATTAATCTATAACATAGATTAATCCAAGAATGTGTGTGTGTGTGTGTGTGTGTGTGTGTGTGTGTGTGTGTGTGTGTGTGCATGCAAGTGTGTTATATAGTCTATATAGTCTGCCATGCTCAAGGCAACCTTGTTAGAAAAGCTCACCAAGTCAGTATGCCACAGACAAGCATATCATTCTCCCAGTCATATTATCAAGATGGTTGAATCAGTCAAAACCCTGTCCTCGTTATTTTCAGCCCCAGGCAATGCAGCAATATCTCAAATTTTTCAAATCTTGCGTAGGATCTGGTGGGGGTTTGTACCAACATCCTCTCCCTCTCCAAACAGGAACTACACCCTTGAGCCACCAAGGCAATATTTAGCCATAGTGAAGAGTGCTGTGATCTGTGACACATAGATACCTACCTACAGCAGCAGCAGTTTTAGAAGTTGGTAAACTGGTACAATCACCAATACCAAATATATTTGGATATTTTGTATGTTGTAAGGTATCTTTTCTCACATCTAAGAATCCTGCCTCATTGACTAAAGAGCTCTGTCGTAAAACATCTGGCGCTGACATTGGAGGTGTTGCATGAATAAAATCATACTGAAATCATAAAACCAAAATAATATAGTCAAACAAACTTTGATTAATCGAAGTTGAAGGGTCTTCATTTTAGGTTCAAATCATCGGGGGGTTCCAATAATTGAATAAGTGAATTTGAAACTTCAAACTTCGATCAACCGCACGTTATCTTAAAACACAACAGTATCATAATGCACACTGGAAGTGTTTTATCAGTGTCAGTTTATAATTAATAATATGTCATGACCTATAATGATTTATTTCATTAAAACAGACATATAAATTTTATTTAAATAAAACAAATCAAAATTTAATATCATCGAGTATGAAATCAAATTCGCATACAAATACATACAACACAAAGTAATAATAACAATCCAGAGGGAGTACACTATGCTTTATGCATGCAATACACTGTAAATGATTTTACAGAATTTTAAACGAAATGAAACGGAACAGGTTCGAATAATTTCTAGAACTGAAATGCGAATAAGGCAAGGCGTAAAACTGTCTCTGTCAACCTTTATTACACAATTAAAATTTCTTATTATTTTCACGACCATGCTATATAAAAATATTTATTGAATATTAAGATGCTGTTTTTTTTTGTTTTTTTTTTTAGTTTTTTTTTTGGGGATGATGGTAAAAGTGGTCAACAGAATTCTGTTTATCGTTTACTTGAGTATCGCTACACATGTGCAGCTCATATTCTGTTATACCTGGGATTATAATTACAGTTTAATTGAACAACTACGATTAGTTTTTGCGATTAATGATCAACATGGCTTATGATGAACAATACCAGGCATACATATGTCTCCATAATGACAGTCGGTTACGCTTGGGTAACACAAACGGGTAAAGGTGAAACCATACTCGTCTATTAAAATGTACAGATGAGAGTAGTTTCTTTTTAGAAATTAATAAAAATGTCAAATTTTTGGGGGAATATTTCCACTGACAAATCTAACGCAGGACTGAAATTAGGTTCGAATAATCGCAGGTATTCAAATTACAAAGTTCCAATAAAAGAACTTTTTTAATAAGAAGTTATAGTCAGGACCTACCGGGAACTTCTAATAACCTAAGGTATTCAAATAATAGCAGATCGAATAACCGAAGATTGACTGTATGTGCATCTTTTGAGACTAGATATTAGAAAGACTGATCGATTAATAAATGGTGTTTAATGCCCCAGTAAGGAAATTCTCCCTTATATTGAAGTGGTCAGTTCTAGGATGGTGAAGGAAACCAGAGTGTCAAAAGAAAACTGGCAAACTTATGCAAGTGAACTGGCAAATTTTCTCACACTAGGATGTGCTTGAGAGAGATTCGAACCGAGGCGGTGAGAGGCACTCTGATCTGAAATGCACACTTTAGATCATTCGGCCACTGAAGCCCTGATATTAGAGATAGAAGTGAAATACTTGATTTTGCATCCCAATCAAGTTTTCACACATTATTATTCTCCAAACTTTCCAAAAAAAAAAAAAAAAATCAATTTAAAAAAAAAAAAAAAAAAAAAAATTGATTTTTTTTTTTTTTTTTTTGAAAGTTTGGAGAATAATAATGTGTGAAAAATATATTTTACAAGATAAAAACACTATTTTATCTTACAAAGCAGAACTGAATAAAACACCTTTAAGCCCCCAGTCAAGATTCTATGAAGCACCAATCAGGTTGGTCCATAGTCATGTTTTTAAATTGATTTTTTCATGCTGCCAATGATAAACAGACCTGTTCTATATTGATGCTAATTTGTGAATAACTTTCTAACATGATCATGGGTTCCAAATTATATTTCACCATGATAGGTCCAGGACTTTTTGCCTTTGTTTTTGATAGGACCCAAATTAAGATAGGCAGGTCCCAATATCAGCAATGGATGGTCCATATGCACCAAAACGAAGAAACTGATCTTGATCAACTTAGTTTATATCTGGATTAAACAAATATATCATACACAACTTACAAACACTCCAGCGATACTGTTGTCAAAGCAGCTGTGCATTATGTTTTCATTTCCGGAAACAATCGGACAACAACTTTGACAAATTGCAATAAATTCAGTGATTTGAGACTGTTTATATACAAAGAAAGAGTATTCTGAAATTGTTTTAATACACATAGGAAGTGTATTCTAAAAGTTGTCGCAACAAAAAAAACAAAAAACAAACAAAAGGTCCATCAGACTTTTACAGTAAAAATTCCAAGGGTCCCAAAGTAAAATCAAAAGGTACCAGACCTCGGACCTGGGAATTTTGAACCCCTGAACATACCTTAAATGTTTTTGTTTCCTTGGTATCCAAGTTCTCAAATACTGCCTCGCTTGTCTCGGGCTTGACTTCAATTAAATTTGTTTTAAAATTTACTTCAATATTTCTACAATTGAAAAAAAAGTTAAAACGAAAAATGAGATTGAAATAATCCATTTCAAAGTGTGTTTACAACAATATAATAAGCCCCCTTAGATGGCTGATCAATTTCAGATGTTTTGTTAACTAACTGCAACCCATAATAGATTCTCTTTATATCACCATAAAGTAATTTTTAGGAATCACTTTCTAGCAGACCTTATCAGGCCTAACTTAAAAAATTCATTGTTTGCTGTTTTCTGACCCATGCTACCCACATGTGGGTAGGTAGGTAGGAATAAAAAATTTTGAAAAGTTTAAATTGATTTCATATGTCTTGTTTAAAAAACATTTTACAAATTTTTGCTAACTAGTCTTCCTTGTTCCTCTTTGTGTTTTTTTTTCCATGGAGAAACAAAGCCGAATTTCCTTGCCCCTATATAAACCTGTTCACAAGTTTTCTCACTTGCCAGGGTTATTGCCCTTTCATACTGTTTCCTATGTTGTATGAGACAAAAAAAAATAATAATAATTGAATTGATGGCAAAAATTTTTTGGGTATGGGCATTTCAAGTGGGCTGGGCGGTCAACGGCTAACAAAGTTAATTTTATTTCAGGCTTGTGGCACAGGAGTAGGTTCAGGATTCAAAACTCAGACTGAATTCATTGGTTCAAGATCTGTCATTTTCAGCAAGCTGTGTACAATTAAGACATTTACCTTTAAGAAAAATTTTTGTTGGATTTACATTCTTAAGAAAAATATTAAATTTAGAGATTTTGCTTCGCTAGAATTTCAAGATAACTTTGAAAACTACATGTATCATTTTAGTTCATCAGGTAAGAAGTCGGAAGAAAATTTTACTTTTATAGCTTGGATGAAGTCGGTGATTTTGCTATGGTTTTTAAAAACTACCTTCTACCTTTCATATTGGGAAAATTTGGACCATTTTTATGTCACATATTACGCTCAGAATTTTGAAATTCATTGCAAAGAGCTTATATTGTGACAATATCTAACATTTTTTGTCTGTCAGAACAGTTTTGGACAACTGGATTTAACTTAAACTATTTGATTGTGTGTCACTGTTGCCTTTTGGGGAATTTTAGTTGTCAAATTGGGAAATTTTAGTCTAATTTATCAAGGGGAAACTACCTTTATTCGGTAGTAATTTTAGGCAAACAAAACCACTGTGAAGTAAATAAATTTAAATGAATACACAAACAGAAACTTCACATACCTCAAAACTCTATTTGATAAGTGCAGTAATAATAATAGCTTTAAGTAGCTAACCTTTTTTGGATAATTTCTGACAATCTGTCTGCATATTTCTTTACACCAAAGATAACTCCCAGTGATGTGTTAAAAATAACCTTTGTGTTGTCACGCTTACCATTCTAAAAGTAAAAATACAATTTTGTAAAAAAAATAAATCAATCAATCACTCAATTAAAAAATAAATAAATAAAAAATAAAAATAAATAAATAAAAAATAAAAATAAATAAAAAAAAAAATAAATAAATAAATGGTAAATAAATAAATAAAAAAAAAATAAAAAATAATAAAAAAATAAATAAATAAATAAATCAATCAATCACTCAATCAAAAAATAAATAAATAAAAAAAAAAATTTTAAATAAATAAATAAATAATAAAAAATAAAAAATAAAAAATAAAAAAATAAATAAAAAATAAAAAATAAAAAAATAAATAAAAAATAAAAAATAAAAAAATAAATAAATAAATATATGGTAAAAAAAAATAATAAATAAATAAATAAATAAATGGTAAATAAATAAATAAAAAAAAATAAAAAATAAAAAATAAAAAAAATAAATCAATAGTAAATAAATAAAAAAAAATAAAAAATAATAAATTAAAAAAAAAAATTTAAAAATAAATAAATAAATAAAGACAGTAGAACTTCGATGGCTCGAAGTCCAGGGGACTTTGACCAAATATTCGAGCCACTGGGGGGATTGAGCCATCGAACATCGAGATTTAATCTGAGGTTCATGTTCCCATGTTTATCGACAGCCATAGAATATTTAAATTTGTTATACATGTAAATGTATTAAAATGTATTTAAATTTGTTATACATGTAAATGTATTAAAACGTCAACTAATGAAATGTCCGAATTAAATTCTATCATAAGATATTGAAAAAAAATCAAAGAGAATGAAATGTCCCAATTAAAAATACAAAATTCATTTCAACTTCAACAATATTGACCTGAAATCTGTCATATGATGTTATATGTCTACGGGGCTAGAATTATTCAATATGTCACTTTATTTTAATTTCAATGGGTAATGATACAAAATAAACATACTTTATTCTAATAACATATTTTATACTAGATAAGGCCAAATATAGAGAAAAAACACAGTTATAACCGGTCGTTTTAATCACAGGAATTAACGATAATACACAACACTCTACATAATCCAAGGACATGTGAATTAAAGAATCCTGATGTACAATTATCAGGCATGCGCGACTGAGATGTTTGAAAATTCCAATCAAACACTCCCGTGTGTGGTCATAGGATTAAGAGATTAAAGAACTGGGTATATCGACACGCTCTCATTAGGTTAATTAATAATCCAGAGTAGCACTCAAAATTTTAGATAACTGTCTACACTAATTGGTTCATTTCACTCTGTTACTTTTGAAAAAATCTGTAATATGGCTTTAGCTTGTGTTTTGTTTACAATTGCCCGGACCAAATGTTTTTCTGACAAAAATTGTATTCGGGCAAAAAAAGTTGAATTTTCACTAACTTTATACTTTTGAAAAATATTTATTGTTTGAGCGAGCAGGGGTATTCGAATTAAAGAAGTTCAAGCCATTGAAGTTTATTTACATAGGATATTATAGGAAAATGGTCAGGACTGACAGATGACTTCGAGTTATCTGGGGATTCAGGGTAACGATGTTCGAGCCATCGAAGTTTTACTGTAAATAAATAAATAAATAAATAAATAATTTTTTTTAAAGTATAAAGTTAAGATCATCATTTACAGTAAAACCTTGTTTTATTGCCACCATCTGTGTACTCAGACTTCGAAGAATTCAGGGCATTAAGTAATTTATGGGCCAGGCAGTCAGTCCAAAAGTGGAATATATGGACCATTTTCAGTTAAGACTAGAATAGAAGTAAGTGAAAAATTCTGAACTTTATTCAAGGTAATTAGATTTTCTATGAAAATTAAGCAAAATTCAATGTAACAAACAGTACATTGTAAAGACGCTATGCACAGACAATGCTTGACTGGGGAAGAATACAGGAGGGTGTGTGAACCTTCCTGTATGTAGGGTTATGGGGGTGTGTCCTCCCCACAAAAATTTTGAATTTTATATGCAATTTTAGACATATTGAAGCACAAAAACAAAAAGATCAAAACTAAGATCAAAACTAAGTAATTTCTAATTTCTAAGATGAAAATAATAAGGAAATATATCAGGAATCATATTATCTATATTGTAACTCAGCATCTGGACAAACCTACGTCAAGTCCAAGGGGCCCAGAGTGAAATCTTTCCTCAGATAAAGGTGACTGGGTGATCGCAAAATAAAATCTGTGCTATAATTTGAGGTACAACACTGCCAACTATAACTATAGGATTAATTATTGGCATGAGCATGGTTTTCTCCTTGACACATTTTGCGGTCAGTTGTTTTGTGCGAAAATAAATTTGGTGAACCATGTAGACACAGCTGATAAATCTTTACCTATAATAACTTGTGTGCATGTTTGTAAATAAAATCTTGGCATTAAATACTTTATAGGTAATAACCAGATTAGCATAAAATATTGCATATCTCTAACACCCAAACACCCCCACCTGTTATTAACAAGAATTCCACGGATTTAAATGTCTTGCCTGGTTAGTTTTTGATGGAGTAGAAAATACATAACTTTAACATAAACTTTCACTTTTTTAACATGCCGCCACAGCCTACGATGACAACATTAAAGTAACAACTAAGTCTCGCCTTACGGAGATGCCAGGCTCAACAAAAAATTTTTAATTTTCGCACAAAACAACTGACCATGAAATCAGCCAAATACTTAAATTACATCTCGTTTGTAGTAGGTTTGCAGTAATGTCTATGTAAATTACCTTCCGAAATATTTCTTCAGCTAGATACATTATTTTCTGTGGTGCCCCTGCACATTTGATGGGTGTGTTAGGAAAAGTAAATATGGCATTCCCTCCTTGGAAGTTTAACAAGGCTGGATATGTCTTTTGAACATAGACAGGTGAGTAATTTGAGCATACACGATCATCATTCTTCAAAGCTTCTACCAACCCTTTAATCTGCAAATGACACAAGTACCGGTAAAAATAAATGTAAACAATTTTTTTATGGAATATGTACACATGCAAGAGTTTTTGGTTTATCTATTGTTTTTAAGGTTATTAAGCTTGTCTTAATTAAAAAGTATGCACTTTTTTACCACTGTTTGTAAAATAATGTTGTTTTACATCTCATCAGCAATTTTTCAGCTATTTGTGATGCGACAATGTTTTTTTTCCCCCAATCTCGAGGATTGATTTGAACACATCTTCATATTGGCGTATGATTTTGTGACTGTTTCTGATCTGCATTGTATTATTGCTTACATAGGGTACCTTTGAGTGAAATGTAAATTGGCATGCAATGTGGCAAATAAACTCTGCAGACTACTCAGTCCATTATACTCACACAAAACCAACCATTTTAGACCTACAAGGAAAATCCTTTCTTATTTGCACTTGACCTGGCCCTAGTTTCACAATCATTCACTCAGCTGAGTTTACACTCAACTCAAATATTCCTAATTTTTCTCTCATCAATATTTTTAAGATATTAAGTTTTATGAGATAATGTTTAATTTTGTTCAACAAACCTATACTAAACAATTTAGATATTACTTAAGATAAACAATTTTAACTGTGCAATGTCTTGGAAATTGGCATTGAAATATTATCGAATTTGAGTTGAGTGTACGTTCAGTTGAGTGAATGATTGTGAAACTGGGGCCAGGTTCTATCCCACAGCAGTGAGAAGCCTCCACTTATGGCTTAACCACTTGGCCAACCCCTTGTAAAAAGAATTCAGAAAAAAATTAAACAAGCACTCTTAAACAGGAATCATAGGTATTGTGGTAGTAAATCTTAATTGCAAACTGGACGGTATATATATATATATATATATATATATATATATATATATATATATATATATATACATAAAATTGTTATACATGTATCCGTAGAGAGAACAGAGGACATGATATTGGGCCATTAGCTTCAGGATTGTAAAATGTGTGATTTTAAATAAACCAGAATCTATCTACCTACTAATGCTGAAATTAAATTAAATGTTTCAAAGAGATAAAGTTATATATATATATACACACACACACACACACACACATATATATATATATATATATATATATATATATATATATATATATATATACTGTATAAGTATTTATTTTGGCTGTGTATTAATATTGACATAATGCGTGTTGAATTAAAGCTGCATTAAGTTTTCGAAAGAACAAATTAAAACAGTGCTAATCTAATTAATGATGTTCCTAATGAACAATGTTACATTTGGTTCAAGGATATAAAACTCGAATAAATACAGAAATTACAGTAATTACCCTAGCGAGTTACAGCATTTGAAATCTAATATAAGAACATGGTTACGTCATCAAAACCCGGGTCATTTAAACACAACTTTCAAAACGGCAAAATACGAAAAATTAAACACAGAACTTCGTTGAATTTGTCATTTGTGACTTAGTAAGGGATACATAACACCATTTCAAATACATCTGGATATTAATGAGGACAATTAATGTAATTTGTCATGTTTCACCTTCGATTCATGGGTTTTTCCGTACATCAGTGTGCATGCTCCAAGCTCATAATTACCATCGTAAAACACTGACCAACCGGTCAGAGAATTCTGTTTATTTACAGCTAAAAGAAATGAAATTTTAGAAAATGAATGTCACGGATTGTGGTTAGAAAATATCTATTTTTAAAAAAATATATTTTTAGAAAATCAAAAAAAAATTCAGAAAATTGAAAAATTTAATGCAGCTTTATTTCTGCCAAAACGAATACACTTCACATTTATTTAAGCTCATTTGTCTAAAGGGAAACAATAACAGCGCCAATATTAATACATGCTAAATGTTTGAGATCCTTGGGAGCACTTAATATAATACACGCTAATATAAATACAGTTGAATCTCTTTATCTTGAACTCCACGGGGAAATACAAAAAGTTAGACTTATCCAGAGTTCGAGATAAACGATGTAAAAACAGCAAAGAAAGGGGAAATAACTCATACACATATATCAGAAGTCATTTTCGGATTGTCTTGTTAAACTGTAGTATCGCCCTTTTATTTTATGTGATATGCATTTTTATTTACTCAAAATCTGTCAATAACTGATTGCACTATTGTATTTTACCGACAAACAGTGGATTCCACTTTGGTCCCCATACCGGTTTTGCTTTGTGTACTTTAATACCCCCAAGCTTCCGGTTGTTTTGCTTAATACGTCAAACAACCACAATGTCAAGCTTGGCAGTAATTAAAACATCCCCTAATCTTTTTGATTGTTTATTTGTTTATACAACGTATAATACATGTACTTAACAGATTAAGGAAATCGGGAGGTCAGTGCAGTTTAATAACAATGACTGTAATGATTTGACAGCCAAAAAGTCTGTTTGAGTTAACAAATTTAATTTTCTTAAATTTTTCGTGCAAGTTAACAAATGTTTTTTAATAGGATTTTCATTCAAGGGGACGAAAAAATTGTTCGACATATCCGGAAATTTGAGATATCCGAATTATTTTGGTTTAATAAAGAACAACTCTGTCTGGACTTTTTCAAATAGTTCGACTTAGCCGATAGTTCGAGATATCCTGTGTTCCAGATAAAGAGATTGAACTTTACTTATACAGTTTATATTTTGTGTAGCCAGCTCCTCGTTTTGTTAAATATACAATACTGTACATTACCGTCATATCATTATTGAAGAGTAACAACCTTTAACTCTCATTTTTTGCTATTTTACATATAATAAATTCAACGAATTAAAATAAAATTGTAACACTTACATCCCCATAGTTCAGCTGCATTCCCATGGCAATCACTAAATAGTTGTAGGATATCTAAAACAAAATAATCAAAATTACATATAATTATGTATAATTATGTTTACATGGCTCAGAAATCAGCATTGTTATGAAAAAAAAAAAAATTACATGATTACATGTAAAGGGAAATGTAGAGCAGAGTTATGATGTTTTAAGCCCCATTCTCAGTTATAACGAGATACTCATTTCTTTTATTTCAAGGTGGCCGAGTGGTTCAAAGCGCGAGCTTACAGATCACAGCGCCTTTCACCGAATCCCATTCGGGACAGATCCTAGTTGAGAAAGTTTGTCAGTTCGCTTGCCAAGAGTCAGTGGTTTTCTCCGGTCACTCAGGTTTCCTCTACCATTCCAGAACTGACCACCTCGAAATAAGTGAAAGATTCTTGACTTGGGCGTAAAACATCATTACTCCACTCAACTCCACTCCCAAGACCACTATGGTTGTTAGTTGTTTATGTCCCCATTTCATAAATGGAAGGTTAAGGGTGCGAACTCCGGCCAGGTCTGACCAAGACTTGAAAATTGGTAGTGACTGTTTTTTTCGCCAAGTACTCGGCATTTAGAAAATGAAAGTCATGGGGTCCTTTGGAAGAGACCTTAAGAACCCTCCCCGTATATTGCCTGTGCTTTAAGAAATTTTCACACATCTTATTTTATTTTTGGTAAATTTGAAAAAAGTTACAAGATTATAAATATAAAACTTTTTTAAAATTTATTATTTATTTATTTATTATTTATCTATCTATTTATTATTTATCTATCTATCTGTTTATTTATTTAATTAATTTATTTATTTATTTATTTATTTTTACATATTCATAATCTACTTGCACTTATGCCAACAATCATCCACCAATGTGGAACAAAACAGTATGGCAAAATTTTATTTAAAATATTCCTGTGAAAAACTAACCTCCTTTTTTTGATTTACAGTATTGATTTTTGCGTCCCAGCCTAGAATATTTCATTTATATCAAGAAGTCACCAGCTATAGGCAAGTGGGTTTTTACGTCCCAGCCTAGAATATTTCACTTATATCAAGAAGTCACCAGCTATAGGCAAGTGGGTTTTTACGTCCCAGCCTAGAATATTTCACTTATATCAATAAGTCACCAGCTATAGGCGAGTGGGTTGTTACATCCCAGTCGTGAATATTTCCCTTATATCAAAACCTCAGCAGCTGTAGATGAAGTAGCAGAAATTTTGACCTTTGTAGTGCACTCAGGACAATGTGTAGGAAGGGATCTTTAGTGTGTCATGCCTGCCGTGACACGGGACATCAGTTTTTCAGGTCTTCTTTCACAGACCTTGTGATTGTTCATTTCTAAATGACAAGTGCTTAGTAAAGAAGTGTCACTGCCTATTTTTAAGCCTTTGTCATTCCTAGCTGGGGTCCAAACCCTGGTCTCCATCATTAAAGTGCATGTACTCTACCGGTAAAGTTACTATAGTGGTTTTCAAGGCGAGAAGACCCTGCATTTGCACTGACCATCATCCGACAACATTGAAATAAAAACATACTGGGGCCACAATTAAAAATATCTTTGTTTCCCATTGCCCTACCCTTACTTCTGATATTGGGTAGGTAGGTAGGCTTTTATTTTTTTTTTTTTTTTTTTTTTTTTTTTCTTTTCTGGTTAGGAAACATTCTACACATGTCACCTTCTGTGTTTACTAGTACATCTTCATCACTACGGCGTTTGTATCACATTGAATTATAATTGCATAAGCGTCTTGACAACTAAGAAGGTTGGCGACTAAATCCTGAAAAGGAAAGAGAATCGAACCGGAATCTATTTGCACAGAATCGCAAAAAAAAAAAAAAAAAAAAAAAAAAAAAAAAAAAAAAAAAAAAAAAAAAAAACATACACACACAGCATTTTTCAATAAAATTTTTTCAGTCAGCGAGATTTTTTACAGTCGGTCGCACAAGGGGAAACAAACTATATTTTATATTTGCCTGGTAAAACTTGAAATGATGATTATTGCTAAAACAGTTAACAATTAATACATTAAATTTTTAATTTATATTGCAATGAAAATTGGACAAAAATTAAAAATCGATAATCGCAGACAGTGGTTTTGTTTGCCTAAAATTACTACCGAATAAAGGTAGTTTACCCTTGAGAAATAAGACTAAAATTTCCCAATTTGACAACTAAAATTCCCCAAAAGGCAACAGTGACACACAATCAAATAGTTTGTTAAATCCAGTTATCCAAAACTATTCTGACAGACAAAAAAATGTTAGATATTGTCACAATATAAAATCTTAATATGTGACATAAAAAGGGTCAAAATTTTCCCAATCTGAAAGGTGAAAAGAAGTTTTTAAAAACCATAGCAAAATCACTGGCAGAGGCATAATCGATTAATTAACCAATTTATACTTAGTAACTGTACATCAGTATTCAGTCACAATAAAAGCTGAATATAAATATTTTTATTGTGAAAGCCAAGTGTTCTTGCTTAGTAATTGTAAGTTAAAGGCCAGATAGCTCCTTGCCCTGACAGACTGACAGTGACAAAACGTCTTCACTAGCATAAAAAGTGTCTGGAAATGGATATGTCATCTGATCACCGTCCACAATTGTTGTTTTTAGTAGCAATAACTGGAAAGAAAACAGATGCATCTACAATCTGGAAACTACTTTGCCAATGTCGGCAATGATCGATTATTTACCTTGTGATTGAACATAAGGATCGCTGCATTGACAACGACTGAAAATCGATCATCAGTGATAATCGAGACATCATGCATAAAGACCAAAATATAAAAATTTTTTTACTTACTGTTTCTCCATCACTAGTGGTAACTTGGTTTTTTTCGGGGTTGAACTTTACAACACTAGCTTTTATCCAATCAGCTTTATCAGGAAGTACAGCAGCCATTGGCATGGCAGTATTTTTGAATTTTTTGACTCCACCTCCAACCAGAGTCCACATTGGTTGATAATAATGAATCTAAAAAGAAGTAAAGCATTAAACTGTAAACATGACAATTTTAGCATGTATATATTTTAAAAGCAATAAAATTACATTCTTGGCTAATTCGTGTGAATTTAATTTAGCGCAAAACAACTTTTGAACGGAGCGCCTACGTTACATACCTATTTTAGTAGTGTATTTAAAATAGAGCCAAAATCAATAAAATTAATACATCACTTAATATTAGTATGTTAGAATGTTTACAGTATTTAAAGCTGCATTAAGTTTTTCAATTTTCTGAATTTTTTTGATTTTCTAAAAATATATTTTTTAAAAAAAGATATCCTCTAACCACGATCCGTTTCTATTCATTTTCTAAAATTTCATTTCTTTTAGCTGTAAATAAACGGAATCCTCTGAAGGATTGGTCAGTGTTCTACTGATGGTAATTATGAGCTTGGAGCATGCGCATGGATGTACGGAAAAAACCCATGAATCGAAGGATGAAACATGACAAATTGCATTAATTGTCCTTAATTAATATCCAGATGTATTTGAAATGGTGTTATGTATCCCTTACTAAGTCACAAATGACAAATTCAACGAATTTCTATGTTTAATTCATTGTATTTCACCATTTTGAAAGGTTTGTTTAAATGACCCGGGTTTTGATGACGTAACATTAGATCCTAACTGCTTTATCTCGCTTGGTAATTACTGTAATTTCTGTTTTTATTCGAGCTTTTATCATTGAACCAAATGTAACATCGTTCATTAGGAACATCATTAATTAGATCAGCACCGTTTTATTTTATTTTTTTGGAAAACTTAATGCAGCTTTAAATAAGATCAATTTTATGTATGCTATTTAAACAAACTTTTTCATTTGGTTTTCTCTCATGACTTTAGCACTCTCATTTTCTTACCAGCAATGGTAACTGAAGTACAAGGCCCTAAAATATAGGACTTCTTTGGTCAAGGAGTCTTAAGTGCCCCTTTAGGGACTGCATTGTCTCAAACCCCTAAAGTGCCACTTTAGGGATTACATTGTCTCAAACCCCCTAACGTGCCTCTTTAGGGATTACATTGTCTCAAACCACCTAAAGTGCCCCTTTAGGGATTGCATTGTCTCAAACCACCTAAAGTGCCTCTTTAAGGATTGCATTGTCTCAAACCCCCTAACGTGCCTCTTTAGGGATTACATTGTCTCAAACCACCTAAAGTGCCCCTTTAAGGATTGCATTGTCTCTAACCCCCTAGGTTCTAATCCTGCTTAAGGAGATCTTAGAGTGACTAAATTTGTCAGAGCTCTTGATAAAGGATATGGTACTCTGGTTTCCTCCACCATCCCAGACCTGACAGCCTTTTTCTTTGTGGAAAAATTCTGACTGCTGTATGAAATACCATAACTCCATTCTACTTTAAACACATGCTACACATTTTGTTTTTGATTTGGAGACTGAATATTTACAGACAATGGTAAAAATGTCAAGTGAACTCTTGTCATCTGACTGAAGATTAGAAATTATTGATACAAATTCCAGTATATCCTAAAACTACAGGTAATGGTTGTCCTCGTTGTCCTATTGTTGTTCAAGTATAGACTTTAAACTAAATGTACTGGTTTTCCTGAGCTCCCTGGTCTTTGTTGTCCCAGTATAGCCTCAAACTACAGGTACTATTGTCCTGAAGTCCCCAGTCTATGTTGTTCCAGTATAGCCTCAAACTACAGGTACTGATTGTCCTGAGATCGATCCCGAGTCTATGTTGTCCCGATACGGCCTCAGACTACAGGTACTGATTGTCCTGAGATCCCGAGTCTATGTTGTCCCAATACGGCCTCAGACTACAGGTACTGATTGCCCTGAGGTCTCCAGTCTATGTTGTCCCAATACTGGATTTAACGATTGAAATTCTGACCGAAATATGAATCGGTTTTGTATTAAGATTTTACAACTTGACGGGACAGTTCTCAGGGTTTTTCGTTACATAAAACATGACTTCTCTTGGCAAACAAAAAGCTAAAAATAAGATTTTCATCTTTTAAACCATTTTATTTTGCATATAATGTCTCAAATGTATTTAGGCTTGTCTGGTAAACTTTTAAATAGAATGACAACATAGAAATTGCACTTGGTAAAAACAGTGCTTTTGTACGAAAAAACTAGAAAATTCAGAGGTTTTGTCCCCGTCATTGTAATATCTAAATAGGAAAATGATTCATGATGACTCAGAACATTTAATTGGCAAATGGTCTATACAGCCTCAATTTACAGGTACTGACTGTCCTGAGGTCTCCAGTCTATGTTGTCCAAATATACAGCCTCAATCAGGTACTGATTGTCCTCAGCTCCTTGGTCTTTACAGTCCAAGTATAGCCTAAGCTAAAACTCAAGGTACTGGCCTCAAGCTATATGTACTGGTATCCAAAGATTCTGAGGTCTATGTTGTGACAGTGTAGCCTCAAGCTACATGTACTGGTATCCAAGACCCTGACCCATGTTGTGTCAGTCTAGTCTTAAGATATGCACTGGTATTCAAGGGCACTTGTCTATGTTGTGACAGTCAAAGCTGAGGCCTAAAATAAAATTAACTTTGTTTGCTGTTGACCGCCCGACCCACTTGAAATGCCCTACCTAAAAAATTTTATTGCCTTCTACTACAATCTTTGTTTTTTACTTCTCATACAACATAAGAAACAGTATTAAATGGCAATATCCCTGGTGAGGGAGACGACCCTTGAGCAGGTTTATATGGTAGTAAGGAAATTCAACTGTGTTTCTCGATGGGAGAAAACACAAGGAGGAACAAAGACGACTTAAGTTAGCAAAAAATTGTAAATGTGTTTTAAAAGAGACATATGAAACCAATTTAAGTTTTTCAAAAGTGTACCTTCCTACCTACCCACACATGGATAGCATGGGTCGGAAAACAGCAAACAAGGAATTTTTTAAGTAAGGCCTGAAGCTACATGTACAGGCATCCATAGAACCTGGTCTATGTTGTGACAGTTTAGCCTCAAACTACATGTACTGGTATCCAAGGACCCTGATCTATGTTTAGACCATCAAAGCTCAAGCTACATGTACTGGTATCTAAGGACCCTGATCTATGTTGTGACAGTCAAAGCTCATGCTACATGTACAGGCATCAATAGAACCTGGTCTAGCCTCAAGCTACATGTACTGAGACCCAAGGATCCTGACCCATGTTGTGTCAGTCTAGTCTCCAGATATGTACTGGTATTCAAGGGCACTTGTCTATGTTTTGACAGTCAAAGCTGAAGCTACATGTACAGGCATCCATGGAACCTGGTCTATGTTGTGACAGTCTAGCCTCAAGCTACATGTACTGGTATCCAAAGACCCTGATCTATGTTTAGACCATCAAAGCTCAAGCTACATGTACTGTTATCTAAGGACCCTGATCTATGTTGTGACAGTCAAAGCTCATGCTACATGTACAGGCATCAATAGAACCTGGTCTAGCCTCAAGCTACATGTACTGGTATCCAAGGACCCTGATCTATGTTGTGACAGTCTAGCCTCAAGCTACACGTTCATGTATCCAAGGGACCCTGATCTATGTTGTAACCAGTCTAAGCCTCAAGCTACATGTACAGGTATTCATAGACCCTGGTCTATGTTGTAACAGTCTAAGAAACAAGCTACATGTTCATGTATCCAAGGGCCCTGATCTATGTTGTGACAGTCAAAGCTCAAGCTACATGTACTGTTATCTAAGGACCCTGATCTATGTTGTAACAGTCTAAGCCTCAAGCTACATGTACATGTATTCAAGGGCTTTGACCTATGTTGAGACAGTCAAAGCTCAAGCTACATGTACAGGTATCCATAGACCCTGGTCTATGTTGTAACAGTCTAAGCCTCAAGCTACACGATTCATGTATCCAAGGGCCCTAATCTATGTTGAGACAGTCAAAGCTCAAGCTACATGTACAGGTATGCATAGACCCTGGTCTATGTTGTAACAGTCTAGGCCTCAAGCTACACGTTCATGTATCCAAGGGCCCTGATCTATGTTGTAACAGTCAAAGCTCAAGCTACATGTACAGGCATCAATAGAACCTGGACTAGCCTCAAGCTACATGTACTGGTATCCAAGGACCCTGATCTATGTTGTAACAGTCTAAGCCTCAAGCTACATGTACATGTATTCAAGGGCTTTGACCTATGTTGAGACAGTCAAAGCTCAAGCTACATGTACAGGTATCCATAGACCCTGGTCTATGTTGTAACAGTCTAAGCCTCAAGCTACACGTTCATGTATCCAAGGGCCCTAATCTATGTTGAGACAGTCAAAGCTCAAGCTACATGTACAGGTATGCATAGACCCTGGTCTATGTTGTAACAGTCTAGGCCTCAAGCTACACGTTCATGTATCCAAGGGCCCTGATCTATGTTGTAACAGTCAAAGCTCAAGCTACATGTACAGGCATCAATAGAACCTGGACTAGCCTCAAGCTACATGTACTGGTATCCAAGGACCCTGATCTATGTTGTAACAGTCTCAGCCTCAAGCTACATGTACTGGTATCCAGGGCCCTGACCTATGTTGAGACAGTCAAAGCTCAAGCTACATGTACAGGCATTCATAGACCCTGGTCTAAGTTGTAACAGTCTAAGCCTCAAGCTTCACGTTCATGTATCCAAGGGCCCTGACCTATGTTGAGACAGTCAAAGCTCAAGCTACATGTACAGGTATTCATAGACCCTGGTCCAAGTTGTAACAGTCTAGCCTCAAAGTGTGTACTGGTATCCAAGGATACTGGTCTATATTGCGACAGTCAAGCCTCAAGCTATATGCACAGGTATCCAAGGACCCAGATCTATGTTGCAAAAGTTTAGTCTCAAGGTGTGTACTGGTATACAAGGATACTGGTCTATCTTGTGACAGTCTAGCCTCAAGCTACATGTACAGGTATGTCAATTTTAGGTCTAGGTCAAATTCCAGGTCAGTAAAATGATAAATTGAAATATAAATAGATCTTAAATAACTGTCATTTAAAATTAATATAATTGACAGTGCACTAAATTTTTATTTTTTGTCAATTGGTGATAGACTGAAAGTTCTAAATTCATTTCATAAATCCAGTTTTGAAGAATTGAAAAATTCCTTATCAGATAAACTTGCTGTACTTAAATATATGTCAATATGATAACACAAGATTTACCTTGATTAAAGGTGAAATAGGTAATATCTTACTATGGCCAGATCCAGGTAACCATGATTATGGGGTTCAGGTGGCATAGCTCTCTTGTCCAGATTCGAGCCCGAAACCAGGTTTTAGCCTGAAAATTTCTTATTCCAATGCAAGAACATGTACGAATTTTGCAATATTGTCTAGCAGAGCTGATCATGAGATGTGACAGGAAACTGCATGTGAGAGAGAGAGAGAGAGAGAGAGAGAGAGAGAGAGAGAGAGAGAGAGAGAGAGAGAGAAATTTGTTTAAGTTGCCAGGGAAGACGGCGTTACAGATAATGTGTACCGAGATAAGCCCTAATCTTAAATTGCGTAATTTTGCACTACTATCTAGCCGATTAATACAGATGCGTGCTTCCAACTTAGATGTGTGTGTGTGTGAGAGAGAGAGAGAGAGAGAGAGAGAGAGAGAGAGAGAGAGAGAGAGAGAGAGAGAGATGTTGATCTCACTTCATTTGGTTCAATAACTCCGACATTTCCTCGTCCTAACTTCGAAGAAAATTTGTTCGATATGCTGCAACCCCCCGTTCCACCGCCGATCACTAACAAATCATATTTCTTCTGAGTTAATTCCACTGTCGTCGAAAATTTTCTGACGATAATGCCTCTACTGGACAAAAGGAGCTTCGAAATATTGTTTGTGGCCATAACTAGCTAATACTTGTGGAACCAAGTAGATGACAATTTTTCCCAACTTCACCGATATATATTGCATAAGGTACAATAAGACGACCCCTTGAACTTTGTATTTAAATGTAACAGCCATTTTCATTGGCTTAAATTATGAAACGTAGACTTTTCCATCCAGTAATTGTCCTTGAAACGTGAGGAGCAAGCGCGTGCACTATTTGTTCTCCTACGATTTTTTGTCACGTTTCAAGTTTGTGTTTTCTCGTGCGAAATGCAGCCCTACATAGGATGATGCAACTGCAATTTAATTTGTTAATGTTAACTTGTACGCACGCCAAAATAATGTGTCACTGAGGCTTTTTTGTCATCGATGACTTTTACGTTAGTAGTTAGTCCTACTTTCGTTTTCTCTCCCCGACAGCGGGGGACCAAATCAAAATTTATTTTTAAGCACGCCTGTCATTTTTTTTTTAAATTCTTTTTTAAAATATATAATTATTTAGATCTAAATTGGGTTTTTTTTTTTTTTTTTTTTTTTTTTTTTTTTTTTTTTTTTTTTTTTTTTTTGAGCACGCCTGTCGTTTTTTTAATTCTTTTTTAAAAATATATTATTTAAATATTGTTTTTAGTATGTAGTTGCTTTTTATTTCCCTATTCAGAATAACTCATTTTATTACTTATTCGTTTATTAACGTTATTTAAGGCACAGATGAGTTTTTTAATGATAATAAGACCAAATTGTAACAATTTACTTAGTTTCCTCTTACAATGTAAATATTAAATATTATTATATATAATATTATTATAAACATTATTTAATAAAAAAATATCTGAGAAGGAAACGATTCTGAAGAATGATCTTAGCAGAAAGTAATAAAAACAGAATTCACCGCATCTAATAAAAAATTTTGTTGAGTTAAATTAGGATATAATTTAATCAACTTGAGTGACGTATTCCTGTTTTTAACCCCTCCGCCACCCCCCCCCCCCCCCCCCCACACACATATGATAGTTCGTATGGAGTGAATGCATTGTGACCGGATTCAAGGGGGTGAAACCCTTTGAAAAATTCAAGAGAGAGAGAATTTCAGAGAAATATGTCCAATATATCCCCAAAAATATCAAAAATTCATTTTTCTGCCCCCCCCCCCCCCAACAGAGTCCTGTCCTCGATTTAGCGCGGTCAAAGACCCTTAGCCACTAGATACTTAGGCCGCAAGTTTCGGGGCTCGTAATATCTCATGATAAAATTATCCCCGCCCCCTTCATTAAATTCTGCAACGTACATTGTTTGTAAGTAGTACATATGTAAACATATTATAGGTAATGATGTATACGTGTTTTTTGTTTATGCACGTTTAGTCTGATCTAAAAATATAAAGGCCTGCTTTAAAAAAAAAAGATTAAGGACTTAATTTAATATCATAATTCCAGTAAATATATATATATATATATATATATATATAATTTTTAAATAATTCTAAATATTCCAAGCATATTTAAGTCTTTTAATTTTGAATTCATTTGATTTATACATGCATGAAATAAAAATAATCTTATCTTTTCTCTAACGTAACGCTATTTTTTTCCTGAAAATTCCGAATTTCTTTATTTGTTTCATTATCACATCCCAATATACCCCTTCACCATTACGTGACATCAGTGATTGAGTGGTCAAGATAACGGCTTTCCGAAAACATCGCCTCTCATGGCCTAGATTCGAATCTCACGTACTCGGGAAAAACCCTGTCGCTATTTCGATTGAATATCGGTGGTTATTTTGAACATTCCGGTTTCCTCTATCATCCCTCAAATTTTGTGGGCGTACAATATGCCGTGGTTTAATACTAGTAAATGGATAATATCTTAACGTATATAAATACTTAGCGCCTATTATTATATAGGTGTTAAAAAAGTTTTCAAGCCTATACTATAACCCAGAAAGATGGTGCGACCAAGCCCTAACGTTATTTTGACTGAATGGACTTCACTTTCCATTTAATCAATGCATCTCTGGTTGCCGTTTTCGTTGTTTAAGGACTTGGATTGGATTGGATTGGATTAATGGTGTTTTAAGCCCGAGTCAAGATTCTTTCACTTAAACCCAGGCGTTCAAATCGGGATGATAAAGGAAACTAGGAGAGCCCGAAAAAAACTTCGACAAGAGAAACAACGTCTTCTACAAGGATCTACCCTAGGGGATTCAAACATAGGCGGTGTATGACACCGTGATTCGTAAGTGGGTTCTTTAGAGCACTCGGTCGTCAACGCTCCTTAAAGGGCTTGACAGTTGCATTTATCGTAAGAAATATCGGATAATTTTCTTCGGTGTTGATGTTTGTCGACCTCTTTTTTCCGTTTTTTAAAACGTTACCTTGCAAAAATTATCACATTCAAATTCAAATATTCTGGAAGACGAAAAAAGATGTCATCGCTGCTAGTTTGAGAGTTCGGATAATTTTCTTCGGTGTTAATGTTTGTCGACCTCTTTTTCCGTTTTTTAAAACGTTACCTTGCAAAAATTATCACATTCAAATATTTTGGAAGACACTTCATACTCAGGACTATCGATCAAGGTTAGTAATTTTTCTCGATTACATTAATATCTTCAGTCTAATGCGAAATGAGGCGGCATCCCTTCCGAAAAGCTTTGGAATAAGAAAATCCCGGTCAGTTATATATATATATATATATATATATATATATATATATATATATATATATATATATATATATGTTCTAACCCTATAACACAGTACAGCCGCCAGATAATTTGAGTCTGTTGAGTCAGAGGAAATTCGGACAAGCCCCGGATTCGATTCCAGACCAGACGCTGTTTTGATTTCTGATGTGTGCGTAGCTTTGTACTAAATGTTTTTAGTATATTTGACAAAGTGACCTGGATTATTAGCTTCTATAAAAAGTATGTGTCTATTGAAAGTATAGTCTGGTCACGTTTGAAAAAACACCCGTTTTATATCACGTTTGTTTGAAACGTACTCAAAGTTAGCCATAGGGCACATCTTAGAATCGGTAAAATTTTAGCTCGTCTGACCAACCGGTAATGCATTTACCTATAATCCTTTGGCATTTAGACTAGACCAGAGAATGATCTTGTAACTTTGAGCAGTCAGAATAATCGAGTATTTTGTTTAAGAACACGAAAGGAAATAAGAAATCTGAAAAGAAATCCAGTTTCGATGAAGTCTCTCAGAGTAAAGTGACACTTGTAATCATTTTATAATGTACATAAAAGCTAAAATGAATCTTTTGCTCATTATGGATGAAAGTTCTATTAAATTTTCATTAAGTTTGAACACTAAGTGCGAGAATAATATAGTTATTTTTTTCACAGTTAATTGGTTTCAATAGAAATGGTAGCTATTTTGAAAACTTTAAAATCCCAGGGTGTATTTAGAATTTTTGCGAGAAATATTTTATAACTGTAGAGTCGCGAGAAATTGGTTTCCGTGTGAAATCGCTATGTACAACACTCAGAACATTTTTATGAGTAAATAACATGGAGAGAGAGAGAGAGAGAGAGAGAGAGAGAGAGAGAGAGAGAGAGAGGTGTCTTATCCTATCATAAAATGAAAAATTACGTTAAGATTACATTCCTTACAGTCCCATTTATAGTATGATTTAAGTATATAAATATGATTCGAAAGCAGGACAAAGATCCAAAGTTTTATGGATTATGACACATCGGGACCAGACGAACAAATCTCCAACTTTGACATCATCGTATATACAATTATCTCAATAAAGTATAGTTTCAAGCGCGAATACAAAATTTTGACTTTGAATGCGGTTGGTAACATTTATTACAGATATTATCTTCATAGTCAAAATACCCAACGGGTTTTCACGTTGATTTGACTTTATCGCCATCTTTGTTCTTCACGCTCAATGCCAGATACTAGGTAGTGTGGGATTTTGTTGCTCTAACAATATTCTCAGTTAACGTGCTTATTGTTATGGCGAAATTCCGACACTCCGAATGCAAGTCACGTGCTGAATAACAATACCGAAAGATAAACATCACAAAGCTTGGACCAAGTTATATGAGTTAAAAAAAAAGTTAAAGAATTAGAATTAAACATTTTGTCTGCTTATATGAGCTTAAAATCATAATGATATAACAATGTACAAATTATTCAACCGTGAACAGTGAAGAATGCATAACACTGAAGACTGCATAACATCAAAGGATCAAAAGAACTATTTTGAATGGTAAAAGTTAATTTAATTTCCTTCTACACCAACCAGGGCCTTGTTGACAGAATAACACGGTGACAGATAACAGCGCCTCTCAGTGCCTAGGTTTGAATCATAATTCGACCCAATCCTATTACCTGGGAAAGTTTGCCGATTTACTCATAAAAACTATAATTTTTTATGTAGATAAGGATAATAATCATAATATATGTATTGAAATAACAATCAATTTGATATATGACTCAAGGTCATGGGGTCAAAGGTCAAGGTCAAAGGTGCATAAAATACTGAAATGATTAATTATCTTGAAAATTATAAACTTTTGTATCAGGGGATAACAAGTATTGGTCTAAAGCTGCATTAAGTTTTCCTAGAAAAAAAATTAAAACGGTGCTGATCTTATTAATGATGTTCCTAATCAACAATGTTACATTTGGTTCAACGATAAAAGCTTGCAATTGAATAAATACAGAAATAACAATAATTTCTTAGCGAGATGTAGCATTTGGAACATGCTTACGTCATAAAAAACCGGGTCATTTAAACACAACTTACAAAACGGTGAAATACGATAAATTAAACATAGAACTTCATTGAATTTGTCATTTGTGCCTTATTAAGGGATACATAACACCATTGCGAATACACCTGGATATTACACTGCAATGACGGACAATTAATGCAATTTGTCAGGTTACACCTTCGATATAATGGAGTTTCTGTACATCCGTGCGCATGCTCCCGACTCATAATTTAATCATCGATAAACATTGACCAACCGGTTAGAGGATTTCATTATTTACAGCTAAAAGGAATGAAATTTTAGAAAATGAAATCTCATGGATCGTGATTAAAAGTTATCTTTTTTTTTTTTTAAAAAAAAATATATATATATATTTTAGAAAACCAAAAAATTTAGGAAATTAAAAAAATTAATGCGATATAAAGTTCGAATTCATAGGTTTTAATGCCAAGGACATATGTATCTGCATATGAATATTGAATTTGTAACTTATCAGTCATTTTGATATTTAGTTTAAGATTATTGGCTTAAAATAAAGGTCAAAGCTTTATAAAAATATCAAAAAGGTTAAAAATCTTGATAACTATAAGAATTTTGTATAGAGATGAGTATTACGATATTGAAGGCAATTTTATATATATAAAACGTTTTGATATAAGGTTATGGGTAAAAAGGTCAAGGTCATAGCTCCATTAGAATACTGAAATAGTTCATGATCTGAAAAAAATAATCTTAAAATGACAATGTGTATAAGAATACTATTAGTTATCCGACAGCTATCGTTTTGATGTGTGGCTTAATGAATGGCTTTAAAGGTCAAGGTCATAGGCTCATAAGAAGACTAAAACGGTCAATTTTCTAGGAAACTATAGAGTTTTTACTTTCACACATGAATGAGAAAATGACCAGGTATTGATGTGTCAATCTTTTAATATATGGCTCAAGGTCTGATAGAATACTGATCTGTTTAATTTATCTGGAGAACAATAAACTGTTTGTTTAGGCATACATATTAGAATATTGTAGGTATAATGTAACGATTATTTTGCTTTATAGTTAAAGGGTTCAAAGGTCAACACCATAGCAGCACAGAATGGTTAACAATCTAGAAAATGTATACAAATAGTGCCATTTGGTTTTCAGTTGTGACGTTTTCTCTACATGGTATTTAAAGGGGGTTAAGCTCATGGTCAAGACCTAATATATTACCTTTTTGTTTTTTCTTTTTTATGATTTTTATTTATAGCATTTGAGTGCAGATTTAAAAAAAAATTGTAGCGCTAAAGTCAGGGTAATGACCCGATTAAAGATATAAGTTTCCTACCTTTTTGGCCCATTTTGAGCCCTATGGCTACGATTTGTGCAAATCCGAAACGAGATGACCTATGAAAATTATAAATGAAATAACTATGTATATCTCTTGTACATTCAGAGGAGAAATTTTTTTTTAAAAAAAGTTTTTCAATATTTTCCCCCTTATGGGGCCCCAAGGGGACATAACTCTTTCATTTGTGCAAATCTGAAAGGCCTTGACCCAGGCATAATTATCACTAAGTTTCATTTAATATGGACTATTGGTTTCAGAGAAGATTACAAGATGTTTAAATGTTCTGCTACTTAAGGTCACTGTGATCTTAAATGTTTGTCAAGGTCAGCCAGCTGCACAAATTTTGTACATCTTCTTGTCCTGATGCCACATATAAAGATTCATGATCCCTGTCCTTTTGGTCCATGAGAAGACAATGCTTAAAGGTTTTACTACTTAAGGTAACTGTGACATTGAATGAAGGTCAAGGTCTACTAGCTTCGCAAACCTTTTCCTCTTGATGCTATACATGACGATTCAAGCACCTATGCCTTTTGGTTCATGAGAAGACAATGTTTAAAGGTTTTACTACTTTAGGTCACTGTGACATAGAATGAAGGTCAAGGTCTACTAGCTTCAACAATTTTGTACATCTTCTTGTCCTGATGCTATATATGACGATTCAAGCTCCTAGGCCTTTTGGTTCATGAGTAGACAATGTTTAAAGGTGTTACTACTTAAGGTAACTGTTACCTTGAATGAAGGTCAAAGTCTACTAGCTTCGCAAACTTGGTACACCTTTTTGTCTTTATGCTATACATAACGATGCAAGCTGTTAGGCCTTTTGCTTCATGACAAAGATGTTTAGAAGTCTTACTACTTTAGGTCCCTGTGACCTAGAATGAAGGTCACACTCAACCAGTTTCCAAATTTAAAAAACTTTGCCCAAGAAAGAACCAGATCAAGTTTTACTATCATTGGGGTCACTGGTTCTGGAGAAGAAGTCTTTTAAGTGAAAAGTTTAAGAACGGCAGACAAAAGGGTGTTTTCAAAAGCTCACCTCGAGCATTTGCTCAGGTGAGCTAAAAAGCAGAAACAAAAGAATTAAATGCAGCGATTTTTATTTTTATATTAATTTGGTTTATGATATACAAAACTTTGACATGCATGACTTTTAACAATAACAATAAGAATTCAATCTTAAACTCATCTAACAAGTATCATTACAATATTTAAATTCATTTTCAATAGCTTAAATCCTTTAACTTTCAACCCTTTGGCATATAAAAAAATTCCCTTCCTGAATGGTAAAATCCGTTCAACATTACCAGTTATTTGAATTTGTAAGTCATGGGACACAAACCCAACTTCAAGTTTAAGTTAAATTGCATCTCAAAACAGATGCAAAATGATCCAAAAACATAGAAAAGAAAGCCCTTCTAATGCAAATTTATGAGTGCAGTTGTTATTATAATAATTTTTTTTCATGAAAAAAATTGACCAAAAGTTCTTTTTCGTTTTTTCATATATTTTATTTTATCCCTATCATGTTTATTTATTCTGCGAGATCAAGATAAAAAGAAAATTAACCAAAACAATGTTAAGCACTATGTGAAGGCACTTTCAGCATTGTTGATATTGACTTCAGACCTTACGTCTTAACAGTCAGTTAACTGTTAAGCTTTTCTTAGCAGCCATAACAAAAGTATGATGCAAAAATATGTAAACATTAACAAATGAGATGGTTAATGGCACTCTTAAGACAGATTTTATATCTCAAATGTTGTACTTCTTCAAATCCAATAAAAAAAATTATATTATTAATTCAGGTCATGAACAAAGCCTATGCTTAATGCTTTATTGCATTTTTTAAAGATTTTTTTTTTTTCAATTTTAAATGAATTATGGTTAACAAAAAAAGAAAGTGTCTATGTGTCATCCATACTAAAATAACATCACTGAAAGCCAATTCAATAACAGAAAAATTCTGACCAATCAAAATCTTTGAAACAAAAGAGAATTGAATTAAAAGTGGTTGAACACTGTAAAACTCTTCAAAAAGAAGTACAAGAAAATTTAAATATGCCTTCTGTTCTTAAGTCAAAATTAAAGCCTACACAACTTTGCTTGTTTCAAATCAATAAAAAATAAACATTTTGATTTTCCATCTCAAGAGACATCTCCCTCACTGATTTTAGAAAATTTTTAAAGTGAAAGGGGTAATAAATTTAAATGTTAAGACATTTTAACCCAGCCATTCGTTTGAGATGTTAAAAAGAGGAAAATCCTTTCAGAAGTGCCACCAGGTTCAATACTACAACGGACAGAAAGCAAACAATTCTCAAGCCAAAAATGAATTCTACTGATTGTTTAAAAGTTACACAATACAAACAAAATGTCAATGAAAAAATTGAAATCTGCATATATAAAGCATAAAATTTTAAAATATATTTATGAACATTTAGGCATAAAACATCAGTATATAAAAATAATCTGTACATAAATAAAACAATATTGGTTTTGATAACCTGGCTTTTATTTAACTTCACAAGAATCATATGTCTTTTTTACACTGGAGCTAAACTGGATGACTTATCTCCCCTAGAATAACAGAGACCAAATGGGCCTGAAATGCTCACCTGGTAAATAATACCCGATTCCTTATCAGATGGAAAAAAAATACATGTAAATACATTCAAATGTTACGGGCAGCATGTGGTATGATGGTGAACTCCCATATTAATGCATGAGAACAAGACATTAGATATTTCAATACCTAAACAGATATGATTTTTGTGAAGTTATAAGCTGTAACAAAAAACCATATGCCATGTAAGTCCTCTAAGGTATAACACAAAACTAGAATTGTCACCAATAGATGAATATGTCATCAATAGATTAATAAATAAAGAGTACTGATGAACAGTCAAAAGTATGCCAATCTAAATTCCATCCACCGACAAATTATTTTCACTAGTAAGCTGCAACCTCGAAAACAGACTGACCAAAAGAATTAAAAGTTTTAAAATGCACCATAAAATATCAGTATTCATCTAAATCAAATATTGTGAAAAGCAGCCATTAAAATTACTGAAAGCAGTTAACAAATGCCAACAGATTTCTCCTGTTTTCTCTACCATTCCATAACTAACTCCCTTGACTTAAGTGACAGACAGCCTAAATGACATTTAAAATCTCCATCAAGGGTCTTTCTTTTATACTTTTTTTTTTGTGGTCAGTTTTGGCGCGATAAAGGAAATTGTTGCAATCTAGAGAAAATCTACCAACCGCTTTAAAGAAAAACACTAGGATCTCCCAAAGATGGATTTATTGCTAGGAAGTTGGAGTGTTTTAATATACATGTATAAATTTAGTTGAGTTTAAGATTCTCTCATATTTGTCTCTCTTATATTTTTTATGTCCATTAAAAAAAAAAAAAAAAAAAAAAAAAAAAAAAAAAAAAAAAAAAAAAAGAAAACCCACCAAATTTCAACAAGTAAACTGAAAAACTCTAACAGCAGGATCTAACCAACTGGGACTTGAACCTAGGTGGTAGGGGGCATCGATGTCCTAAAGCATGCACTATAGACCACATGGCCCCACAAGTTTAAAGAGATGTTGTTGGTAGAAAATAAAGGCTTTTTAACCAATCAAAGTAAATGAAAAATGAGTTTTTGAGTTGAAATCAAAATTTACATTTTAACAATTCATATTTTTAATTTTTTGTAAGAAAAAATAAAATCATTTAACATGTATTTATTTGAAAAGCCTTCTTTCAATATATAAAATTCTCTATCAATGACAGTTCTAATGCATATAACTCTATATCTAAATATATATTTATATATATATATATATAATCTTTAGTCAATTCAACAACATGATATATATACAAATGTATATAAAAATTACAAAGTACACTGTACAACCAATAACAATTCTATATACAATTAAGACTAAAACAAGCCACCTTGTGTAGCAAAATGAATTCCTACTATAGACTGGTTTTCTTGGTGCATGTGCATGTCACAAGTGTGTAGGTATGGTGAGGAATGGAATTCCAAAAGACTGCTTTTTTTTTTAAAAACTTTGTTCAGACTGCAGACATAAATCAGATAGATTCACAATTTTTTGTGCGACAATGTTAAAATAAAACTTCCAAAAATTTTTTTTTCATGAAACCTTTTTCTTGGTGTCAAAATGGATTTGATAATTGGTATTGGTATAACTTAACCCCTGTGACATGGTATATTTGTTTGTGGTTGTACATTGGCAATACTGTACTTGTGATGTGATGAATCTGTTGTGACAAACTAGATTTGTGTAAAAGGGGATTTGATATCAGCAGTTATCTTATTGACCATCTAGCAAATAAAAAAAAAAAAATAATAATAATAATTAAAAAATAAACAACAAAAAAACATGACCTTAAGACTTCTTAAAACTGATTACAATTCTTTAAACATATTAAAAATCACAATCCTAAAAACTAAATTAACCTTGTCCTCCCTCTAAAATTAACAATATAATGATCCATTTTTCCTTGTTGGACTATACCATTAAAAATTGCAGGGGTGACAAGTGTGATTGATTACAGCTTTCCTACGGTGATAGGATTTTTTGTTTTTTGTAGTTTTATTCTTCAGACACCTAATGTTATTGGTTTAATTGTTACAAAGAATCAATTTATTATGCAAACTATATACAAATAATGACCTTAATTCAAACAAGTATTTATATTATAAATGCTAAAAATGCTTTGAAAAAAAAAAAAAAAAAAAAAAAAAAAAAAAAAAAAAAAAAAAAAAAAAAAAACCAGAAAGTCTAACAATAATATTTGCTATGATACATGGTTTTTTTTTTTTTTTTTTAAAAATTTCATTTGTTTTACACTACAATATATTGGTTATTGTAAAAATGACAAAACTTTCCACATAATATATTCAGACATTTCAAAAAGTTGGAAATCTCTCAAGACTGATCCATTTTTCAAGATATAAATACAAATCACATCTTTTCTGTGTTAAAAAACACATATTCAAATGTCATAATACATGTATATTTCTAAATCTCTTTTCATAAAAAGAATGATTTTCGAAAAGTTTAAAGGTAAAATTCATATATCTCAGTTTATACAAAATAAAATCTATTGGTGCAGAAGTATATGTAAAAATTCCCATTTATCTGTTTTGTATCAACCAAGGATAAATCCTATGTATTCAAATATTTAGTATGCCATTATTATGCTAAGTGATTTATTCAAGGATCTCTCAAAAATTTGCACTTTTTTCAGGAACATAAAATTTTTAAACTTTAACAAAAAACAAAAATAACAAATTTTAAAAATTATTGCAAATGTTAAAACAAAAACATGCTACATGAAGAAACACTGCAAAGATAGGACTCAACATTTACAGTTAAAGGAGAAAATACCTAAAAGCTAAAAATAAATAAATGCTAAAAATAATATATAAAATTTTGTAAATCATAAAATTTATAAGTTGGTGTTTTAAATTTAAGTAAAATTTAATAGCATTAAAAGCATGATTAAGGTTTGAGTAAAATCTGGCAGTGCTTCCTAAAATGTTGATCCTACCACAAAAAGGTTTGAATAAAACTTGGCAGTGGTTTTTTTTTTTTTTTTTTTTTTTTTTTTTTTTTTTTTTTTTAAATCTTGCCATTTCTGACTGAACGTGTATTATTTTCTGAAGCCACTGATCAGCTAAATACTATCTTGTTGTTAAGAAGACCAATCAAGTTGTCAATGACAATTTTCTCCTTTGCCACTCTCTTTATTGGAAGTTCATTAGTTGACAATTGTGCTGTAAAGTACTTAATAGATAATACAAGAATTATTAGAATTCCACAGATTTAAATGTCTCGCTTGGTTAGTTTTTTTTGATCGAGTAAAAAAAATTACTTAACATATTATGTTAAATGATAAACTTTCACATTTTGACACACCTCCTCCGCTGTTGACGACACTAGAAAAGTAACACCTAAGTCTCACCTTATGGCAATGCCAAGCTCAACAAAAACCAATCATGGTGCACGCAAATGGTCTAGAAAAATTCCTTTCTATATATTAAAAATTCAAATGCATATTAACATAAAACAGATTATAAAAATAAAAAAAAAAAAAGCTAGGGTATGGCAAAATATCTTTAAACCTTCAAGCAAGTGGTGTCCTAAAATGTACCTTTTAAGTATCTTTTAATAAATTTTTTTTTAAATTTTAAAATACTAGAAATAAAAAATCAAAAAAGTTGTTTTAGACATCATACACAAAATTTAAACATGATTAAAAAACAAACATGTACAAAACACAACCAAAGGTATTTATTATTAAAATGCATTACTATGATGACAAACATTTACAGTACATAATTAAAATACTTTTTTAAAATTTTTAAACTACTAATCAATAAGATAAATCCTATATACAAAATGTTATTTATTTATGTACAGGTTTATATATATATATATATATATATATATATATATATATATATATATATATATATATAATGATAAACACAAACATCCTCCTTAAGTATTGTGTAACCATGGAAACAAATTTAAACAGACCATCTCACCTACAACATAGACTTTCTTCAAGAACTGAAGATCTGGTTATTTTTCCTGAAATCCTTGTTGATGACAAATTATGACACACTAATTTGACTTTTTATCCAATTTCTTGACTTTTTTCCAATTTCTAAACAAGTCGAGCATTTTATCAATAATTTAAGATTATTTTCTTTGAAATATGATTTATTTTACTCGTGCATTACATTGTGTGTCATTCATATTAAAAAAATTATAAAACTTAAAGCTGGGACTTAAATCTTTCATGCAATAATTTTCTTCATTTTTAATTTGTAATTACATGTAATATTTCTCTTGAAACATCACAGAAGACCCCAGTATTCCAGTTATTCAAAGCATCCCATGAATCATTCATTTTAAAAATTAATAAAAAGTTAAAAATTATAGCCAAGACTTAAAATTTTCATGCACTAATTTTCTTTAACTTTATTTAGTATTTATATTTAATCTGGGACTTGAAATTTTCATGCAATAATATTCTTCAATTTTAGCCTGTAATCACATTTATTATTAATCTTGAAACATTACAGAAGACCCCAGTAGCCCAGTGGTTCAAATCATCAGCTTACTGATCACAGCACCTCTCACTACCAAGTTTTAAAACAAACTCTGGTAGATTCTTGTGTGAGAAACTCTGTCAGTTTTTTTAATCACTCTTAATTTTATTAACACACATTTTTAACTCTAATCAAGGATTCAAAAAACTTTTCTTATGATGAATCCGAGCAAACTTCAACTGTCAATATTTTTAACAGCACATGAAACATATATGGTTTTTAAAAACTGAGATATGCCAATTCAGTTTTGTGAACATAAAACAGTTGTCATAAGCGAAATTATGAAATTTAATGATGAAAAATATAATAAAAGTACAAACTTATAGCAATCAAGATAAAGGTGAAATGGCCCACTCAAATTTGTTTTGTAATTATTTAACAATAAAACTTGGTGTAGTATAAACATCAACAACTCATTCTTTAAAATAAGTTGTCCTGCCACAATGCTGCCTTCTGAAATATTCAAATTCAAGAATAACATTTAATGTTAAGGTCAATCAATACACTTTAACTATTCTTAAGACACATAAATTTGTCAAAATACTGGCATATTGTTTTCATTTTAGTAAAATATAACTTTACGTGACCACTCTTTTTGGTAAAATATAACTTTACTTCACCATTCTTTTTGGTAAAATATAACTTTACTTGACGATTCTTTTTGGTAAAATATCACTTTACTTGAACAGACATTTTGTTAAAATGTAACCATAATTGTATATTTAGACACATAAGTGCTAAAATTCTGTAGAACTCTCTTGTATTTTCAGCATATTAGTTAAGAAAGTTTAAGTGTGTGGACTGTCCTTAAGCATGATAATAACATATAAAATTTTCTGGTAACATGTCCAATACAGAAGCTACTACTTAGATGCTAGTAAGGTCTGTAGATTTGCTTGCTTTCAAACCCAAAATAGGCTAAAATCTCCCTAATCTGATAAAATGATTGTTCATTTTCTAAAAATGAAGAAGGTGAGTAGAGTAATGGTGTTTTATGCCTCAGGCAAGATTCTTTCACTGATATCGAGGCAGTCAGTTCTGGGATGGTGGAGATTTGCTTGCTTTCAAACCCAAAATAGGCTAAAATCTCCCTAA
The DNA here is from genome assembly GCA_029721355.1 of Tegillarca granosa. Taxonomy (NCBI): domain Eukaryota; kingdom Metazoa; phylum Mollusca; class Bivalvia; order Arcoida; family Arcidae; genus Tegillarca; species Tegillarca granosa. Next base: position 9,701,229 of record CM056612.1, on the reverse strand, counting down.
TCTGATAAAATGATTGTTCATTTTCTAAAAATGAAGGTGAGTTGAGTAATGGTGTTTTATGCCTCAGGCAAGATTCTTTCACTGATATCGAGGCAGTCAGTTCTGGGATGGTGGAGGACACCGGAGTGCCTGGAGAAAACCACCAACCTTCGGCAAGCGAACCGAAAAACTTCCTTACACTAGGATCTGTCCCGAGTGGGATTCAAACCCAGGTGTAAGCGCGCTTTAGACCAACGAGGCCCCAAAAATGAAGAAGGAATAACACTGTTAACTTATGTATTTCTAGTTCTTTATATTTTTATCATGTTTGAATATTTTGAAAAAAAGAGAGAGCGGGAGTAAATGAATTGTAACTTGTTTGATTAATTGCTAAGGTCCCAGACCACTCTACTTAAAAATGTCATTATGACAAAAGAGCACAATAGTGAAGTTATTTAAAAATGTCAAATTGTAGCCAGCCTAAAAATTTACAGTTGTTCGGGTACAAGACATAGTAATTTTTAAATTTTAATTCTTTTACTATAAAGCAAAAGAAACTTTCAATGTTACACTTTACAAGTGTTGATTCAATCTATAGTTAATTTTGTCCTCATAATGAACAATAATTTAAAAAAAAAAAAAAAAAAAAAAAAAAAAAAAAAAAAAAATTATTTAATTATTTGTGGGACTGATATGTAGGTCTGGATTTTGTAACAAGTTTTGCCAGCTGATCGTGATAGTTATCAAAATGATGATTCCTACATCTAGCTACTAAGTCGGTAAATTCCATACTGAACATGCCGCCGTGGACTCACAGATGACAATGTATGCATGACGACGACAATAACAATTTCTAGTATATAAGTTTTTTAACTTGTAAAATTACCATGAAATTATAAAGAAAAACAATTCAATATTTTATAATTACTGTTAATAAATCAAAAGTAATCACTGTAAAATGAAACATTGTCACCTCAGGTAAATGTCATTTTGGACTACATGTATGTATTTAAGAACGTTTATTTTCACATTTTAAATAATGGTTAGTGCAAAGTCAAGTGAATTACACAAAAATAAAATTTCAGCAAAAAAAAAAAAAAAATTATTTTGATGTCTTGATACTGTTGCAAACTTGATGCAAAAATAAAACAAACAGAAAATTTTCCTGATGTACATTATGAAATTCTGAACTTAAAAAAAATTCATTTCTTTCAAGGGTAGGCAGTTGGTGTTTGCTTGTATGTCATGTCACTGAAATTCCATAATATTTGTACGGTACATATTAAAATTTTTTTCATATACAATCCCAAGAATATTTTTTTTTTTTTTTTTTGATAAATTGTTAATAATGCCATATTTGTTAGACACACCAGTTCCACCAAGACTTTATTTACTTATTTATTTTTTTTTTTTTTGCAACAGGAAAAAGTAAAGACGCATCTCACACTACATGTATTACAATTTATAAAGAAGTAACATGTACTTTCCGCACCAAACAGTTAAATGAAAAATGATGTTAGACATTTACCCACAATGTTAATTTAAAAATTCCTTCAGATGTAAAACATTGAATTCTAAAAATAACTTCATTCTGACTAGAATCATCCGATTTCTTAGTAGAAGAGATCTCAAAATGGCTGCCCTATTAACAACAGTAACAATTTTTTCTAAAAAAAAAAATTATATTAAGATCATTTTTTTTCTTCAAGAAAGTTTATATATCAAATACTTAATACAATATATTAGCATTGTAACAAGAATCATTTAAATGTAAACTGGCATTGCATTTAAGCAGTCTTCAGAAATACTACTCGAAACATTACATAATCAACAAAAAATATTGCAACATTTTAAAAATTAAAGATTAAAAATGTTGAAATTATCTTTTTTTTAAATTTATTACTTCACTGTTGCCCCAGGAGACATACTGCATCATATGTACAATATACTGGCAATATATTTCAACATGCAAAATCCCAAAACGAAAAACATTCTCAGTGATTTTGCTATGGTTTTAAAAAACTACCTTCCACCTGTCAGATTGGGAAAATTTGGACCCTTTTTATGTCACATATTACGCTCAGAATTTTGAAATTCATTGCAAAGATTTTATAGTGTGACAATATCTAACATTTTTTGTCTGTCAGAACAGTTCTGGACAACTGGATTTAACTTAAACTATTTGATTGTGTGTCACTGTTGCCTTTTGGGGAATTTTAGTTGTCAAATTGGGAAATTTTTGTCTTATTTCTCAAGGGGAAACTACCTTTATTCAGTAGTAATTTTAGGCAAACAAAACCACTGATTCTGCACAGGTAACCATGGTGAATGGTGATGCTCATAGCAATATCCAGTAACAGTACAACTAGACTTCAGTAAGAGTACATTTTAATTTATCAGATTTTCTATGAGATTTTCCCCAATATTGGCCATCAAACTGAGACTTGACACAAACAGTATTAATTCATTTAACAGTAATATGGCCCCTAATAAATACCTTATTACATTTATAGGAAATTATTTTGATAAAGGTTCATTTTACATACATGTATTCCCGGAAAAAAATTCTCTTTTTTTTAAATACAGAAAACATTATCTTGCATATTCCATGGACAATGGAAATGACAGTCATGAAGTACTGTATGAGAGACTGACAATTCTGTCAGTGACTCAGTTCCCTCTCAAAATATTTCTATTTTCATAATATACTAAGTTTATATAAATTTTCTTATTTCTAGTAGTGTATTATTTTATACAAATATTAAAAATTTGTATTCTAAAATTTTTCTAAAATACATGTAGAAAATTTACAAAAAAAAAAAAAAAAACCCCAAAAAAAAAAAAAAAAAACCCAAAAAACAAATACATGTACTTTCCATGCAGATAAAACACAACAACATATTCTTGTGCATTTCTTTAAATAACTATATTTTGAAATTAAAAATAATAAAATAAGTAAATGCAATAATTCTTAGCCATTAAAAAAGATTCTCTGAGTGTAAAATGTGCAGAAGTATCATTTAACAAAAGGTTCCAATTGGCGGCTCATTTTTAGTACAAGCCATTGTTTATTAGAAGGTAATTTAGTGTTCCAAAAAATTTGAAAATTTAAATAATATCTGACAGAAAATCTTCCTTATTAACCCATGAAATTAAGGTTCTAAATTCGTTTAGATCCATTGTTTTGGGGCCAATATCTTATTCAAATTTCTCACATTAGGATCTCCCAAGGAGTGGGATTCAAACCTAACTGTAGGTGGTCAGGCACTCTAATCAGAAAGCTCGGAGTTCACCACTCAGCTCTGGGCCCTAAATAAATATGAGAAATAATCATCTCCCAATACGGTTCAGCTGTGCAATATATGATTTTTGTAATCGGACCTTTTTTGTTGCTTAAAGAAACTTTTGCAGAGATTACTTTAAAAAAGGGTCTTTTGTTTAAGAGAAAAGTCTAGTTTTAAAATTTCATTCCTAATAAAAATGCAAAAATTCTCCATAAAACATTGTATGATACTTAAATTAACACCATTCATATAAATATTAAACATTTGAAAATACTAAAATTTTTGATTTTGTATACACAACTGATGTCATTCATAAAATTGTCTCTATTCAATATAAATTCAATTTTAGTGAAGATTTAAATACAGGTACGATTAAAAAATGATGGATGCTAATTAAGAAATGGTAAAATTTTTTGTAACTACAAATTTTTAATTTTCTCTGTGCAGATACAATGATCCATGCTGTGCAAAAAATGACGACAAATGTCCATCTGGCATTGGTCACTTTCCAACAGCTTGACCCCAGTTTTCTCCGCAGTTCTCATGGTGGCAGTTTTGTGTGCAGTTTGAAACGGTTGTGAATATGTGGTCTAACATCTTCATTCTGAAACAGAAGTTAACATACAGGTACAAGTTTGTTCTATAGGAACTAGGACAGAAGGCTCTTAGAAGATATGGGGTGGGGTGAGTAGGAGAGATGGATTGATGATTATTAACACCTTAGTCAATATTTTTCACTTATACTGAGGTAAGTCAAGTCTAGGAAGGAGGAAGGTACTTGAGTACCAGTGACATCAGCAGGCATAGGTAAGGTTACACTGTAAAGCCTGACTAAACAAACTAATAAGAAATATTAGATTAAAATTAAGATTCAAATAAGCTCCTTAAAAACCCCTTCTCTTGCTTCTTTCCCCCCCCCCCCCTTTCTTTCTCCCTATGATGTGGCTAAGGAGGTTACAACCTCCCTTTCTTTAATATCTGTTTTTTCCCTATGAATATACAGACTAGCTTTACTCCTGTCTGGAGAGCTGTTCTTTAAATGTGTTAAGACGTTGAAGCCAAATATGTTCATTTCACTCTATACATTGGCAATGTGGATTGACAGATGATAATATATACAATTTCTTAATAGGCTTATGAAACATACATGTAGATCAGAATAGAAAATAACCTAATATTCAACATCTATTATTTCTAATGACAAAAATTTGAAAAGACAGATGAATGAATGGATGAACAGATGGAACTACAAATTTTATCCCCCCCCCCCCCCCCCCCCCTCAAACAGAGGGGGAATTTTCAAAAGTGACTTGATATATGCAATTCTACAAGCCATATCTAAATGATAATGAATATCCCAATTTCATGAATTTTCTGAAATTGTGATGACTTTTGCTGCAAAAATGTAATTATAGTAGTAAAACCCTAGTTTAGTAGTGAAAACTATAAAGAATTGGTAATGGCTGCCAGTTCTGTTTTTTGTAGGTCTACACATGGTAACTTATTCAAGATGTTTCAGCTTTTTTTTTTTACAAGTTAACAAGTCCTAAAACTCATAAATTCAACTGTTGTGAGGCAAACTGTTTCTATTGGGTAAACTGCAAATCAACCTTGTTAGCTATAAATGAAGCAGCGCGATAGTAAATAGATAACTGAAACTGTTAAGAAGTCAGCAAAATCATTTTAATTCTCTCTGTCAATCGTAACAACACTGAAAGACAATACTACTGTCTGGCTTATTCATTGTTCTTTGAGGAGACCAGGTGCCTGAGCATTCTTTAGTGCATGCTTATGGATGACAGTGCCTCTCATCGTTGCAGGGGGTAGAGATCCTTGTATGAGAAAGTTTGTCAGTGTGCTTAAAGAAAGTCCTTGATTTCCTCCAGGCACTCCAGTTTCCTCTGCCATCCAAGAACTAAATGCCTCTATACAACTCAAAAGAATCTTGACTGGATTGTTAAACACAATTCAATCCAAACCAACCCCTAATGTTGAACATTATTTAGATTCAGAAATTCCATTCCTGCAAAAAAAAAAAAAAAAAAAAAAAAAAAAAAAAAAAACAATAGGAAAGATGTGGACTGGGGTTGCTGGGTTGGGCTGGTTGATGCGGATGTAGTGGAGTAACTCATGTACAACAAAGATCTTTTAGTTGAGAATAAGTAAACTATCATCTTTCTATTTCTCACAACAGGAGTAAATGATTTTTAAAACAATTTTAATAGGACTTGTATAGCCCTGTAAGAATTTTTAAGTTTAGTTTTACATATGAGTGGTCTGCAACATACTGACACTTGGGTTAGCACCATGAAGTCACCCTGAGTGCACACTTGTACAAGACTGACCATACAACAATAAACACACACAGAAACTTGTAATTAGATTAATCTGAAGAGATTAACAGACTTGCTCTCAATGCAAGTAACGGGAAATTTCTTATGCAACATTACAAAATTTAAACCGACTAACCAACTTCAGATGCAACCCAGTAGGGCTTAGACACTCAAAGATATGGGGATTCCTATATACTCACCTCATGTTCAGTGAAGGGGTAAAAAAAAACTTACCAAATGAACCAGACCTTCAAGAAAGGGAATAAGATGAAGTAGCTCCCTATCACTTGGATCCATAAACCAGCTCTCTATGGGAATTCCATTATCCAACTATAAATAGACCAAAATACCAATCAAATAAAAGCACAATTAAAATCAGTTAAATGTAAATATTATCTAATAAACCGTGGAATCCATTAACAGGGTCTATTATCTAATAAATGGTAGAATCCATTATCAGGGTCTATTGTCTATTAAACTGGAATCCATTAACAGGGTCTACTGTCTAAAAACTGTGGAATCCATTAACAGGGTCTATTGTCTGATAAACTGGAATCCATTAACAGGGTCTATTGTCTAAAAACTGTGGAATCCATTAACAGGGTCTATTGTCTGATAAACTGGAATCCATTAACAGGGTCTATTGTCTGATAAACTATGTTATTCATTAACAGGGTCTATTATCTAATAAACTGAAGTCAAATAACAGAGCCTTATATCTGATAAACTTTAAAAATTCATCAACAGGGACATGTGAAGACTATTAACATGATCAATTTGACTTATTAATTGTATTTTTACATTAACAAGGTGTTAATCAATTAACTTCAAAAGTCCATGAACAGGGACTTGAGAAGAATATTTACAGGATTTATTAACTTATCAGCCCTCAATTTTGTCGACTAAAATGGTCGCCAAATCGACTTAGAATTGTGTTTGGCGAGTTTAAATCTCAAAACGGTCGCCAGCTTGTCCACTTCTCATTTAATCAGCGGCGACCAGAAATCGGAATTTATGAGATCTGTATCATGTCCGCTTCAGATTTTAGTCAGAAGTCATTTTTGCGCTTTACAATTACCGTATTCTTTATGTTACTCTTAAGCGTATGTGTGATAATGAAGCGAGTTGCAATTCCGTTTCAAGTGCAAACTCCCTTGTATCGTTTTCGCTTCAGAGTTTAATAGTCAAAGTCATTTGTGTGCTTGACTCATCATTGGCATTTTTTATTGTCACTGTCAAGCGTATGTGTGAGCTAGAGGACGATAGGTCATTTTCATGATCATGTCTCAACTTCAGTTAAAAGCTGCATTAAGTTTTCCAAAGAAAAAATTAAAACGGTGCTAATCTAATTAATGAAGTTCCTAATGAACAATGTTATATTTTGTTCAACGATAAAAGCTCGAATAAATACAGAAATTACAGTATTTACCCAGCGAGATGCAGCATTTGGGATCTAATAGTAATATTACGTCATCAAATCCTGGGTCATTTAAACACAACTTTCAAAACGGTGAAATACGATAAATTAAACACAGAACTTCGTTGAATTTGTCATTTGTGACTTAGTAAGGGATATATAACACCATTTCAAATACATCTGGATATTAATGAAGGACAATTAATGCAAACTGTCGTGTTTCACCTTCGATTCTAGGATTTTCCGTACATCCGTGCGCATACTGCAAGCTCATAATTACCATCAACACTGACCAACCGGTCAGAGGATTCCGTTTATTTACAGCTAAAAGGAATGAAATTTTAGAAAATGAATGTCACGGATCGTGGTTAGAAGATATCTGGTTTTTTTTTTTTTAAATATATTTTTAGAAAATCAAAAAAAAATTCAGAAAATTGAAAAACTTAATGCAGCTTTCACGAAATTTCTTAAAAGAAAAAGTACGCCAGACCCGGAGTTAACGGCGGATAAAATATCAAAAGAATCTGTTGCATCTCTCATGATGATCAAATAAATAGACAACAACAACACAACACCGTTTATTTTTCTTTAATTTGTTTAACAAACATTATAAAAAGCTTAAATTTCTTTATAATAATAATACTTTTTTTTGCTTGGCGACCTAAAATAAGTACTTGGTTACCTGGAATTGCAGTTGGCCACCTGAAAATTTAAAATGGTAGCCAGTTGGCCAATTGTCTTTAAAACCCACTTTGAGGGCTGCTTATAAATGTAAGCTGTGAGTTACATTAACAGGGTCTAATATCTGATAAACTTCAAAAGTCCATTAACAGAGACGTTTGAAGAATATTAACTGGGTCAATTATCTAATAAACTGTGATTTACATTAACAGGGTCTAATATCTGATAAACTTCAAAAGTTCATTAACAGAGACGTTTGAAGAATATTAACTGGGTCAATTATCTAATAAACTGTGATTTACATTAACAGGGTCTAATATCTGATAAACTTCAAAAGTTCATTAACAAGGACTTGTGGAATATATTAATAGGATCTATTATTTAATAAACATGTTTCATAACATTTTACGTTAAAATTGGAAGTACATATAAATTACCATGTACATTTTGAACTTTCTCACCATCCAGCACTATACAATTGTGAGTTTACTTAATAATCTAAAATTTCCATTCATCTTTATTTATTTTATCTTATTTTATTTTATTTAATTTTTTTTTTAGTAAATTTACCAATTTATGCACAATATTGCCATTTTACTTTATTCTAAATTCTAATAATATTTTTGTTACCTGGTAACCAAAGGCTTGTGGTGAATTATCAATGATGAGAGTTTTAGACAAGTCACGTCCAAGAATTGTAAGATCCTTGATGTAATTGCCATTTACACATACACAATGTTCCCTAAACAATCTGTGCCTGTAAATAAGAATGAAAACAATATCTGAGTTGAGTTGAGTAATAGTGTTTAATGTCCCAATCAAGAATATTTCACTTATATCGAGATGTCACCACCTATAGTTGAAAGAGCAGAAATTTTGCCTGTGTTGTGCTGATGGCATTATACAGCAGGGTTCGTTATCCTGACAAGGGACCTAGTCTTATTTAAGTTCCAATCCCTAAGAACTGTGATTTTAGTTTTGTAATGTAGAGTGCTTGGCAAAAGAACAGTCACTACCCACTTTTATGCCTTGCCTCAGATCCAATCGTGATTTGAACCCACAGACTTCCACTTACAGAGCTAGCAGTCTACCAACTGAGCTACCGCAGTGGTGGAAAACAATATGAAATAATAAAAGCACCTATGGTGCAGACAGTACAGAGCCTGTAAACTGATTTCAACATCCGAGTAACTAGTATTGATGCCTTTCTGTAGCCACCTTAAAGTATGCTGTATAAAGATTAAGACTTCTGTGACTTGGTTATGAATACTTAATTTGTTAATGGTCAATTCTGTAATGCTAAAAGAAATGAGAAAACCCATGAAAGCTCTTGGTGCTCACCTGAGAATTTTTTCAAGTTGATTTGATTTTGAAATAATGTAATCTGTAAGAGGATAAAAATTCTGCAATAGTTTGACCTAATTGCATAATGTACTTTTTAAATTCATCTAACATGACCAATTTAGTTGAATTGAGTTAAGGTGTTTAACATCCCAGTCAAGAATATTTCACTTATATCGAGATGTTGCCAGCTAAAGTGCAGAATTTGCCTGTTTGTTGTGATGATAGCATTATACAGCAGGGTTCTTTATCGTGCCATGCCCACCGTGACACGGGACCTTGTTTATATTAAGTTCCCATCCAAAAGAACCTTGACTTTAATTCGTAATGCCGAGTGCTTGGTAAAAGAACAGCCACTACCCACTTTCAGGTCTTGGGTCAGATCCGTTCGGGGTTCGAACCCACAATCTCCCATTTATGCAGCGAGCACTCTACCTACTGAAATACCACACATGACCAATTCATGTGACTTTTTAAACTTATGTTACAACACAAGCCAATTATTTCATATAAAAGCTACAGAAAAGATCTTACCAATCAACATATTTCATACAAAAAGCTACAGAAAAGATCTGACCAATCAACAAAGTTAATAATTCAAGTTCATCAAACACTTACTTTATAAGTTTTTTTTCTGGGTCTAATAAATTGATTAATTTATCAGCATACACCTTCTTTGATGCGGTGAATAAGATAAGTTCATAAAAGTTGGACATTCTCTCCAGAAATTCTCTGAAACATGGTCGTGTCCTCACATAGACCTAGGAACAGATTTTGATAAACATATATATATTGTAATGTTGTTATTCTTTTGGAATTTAGTTTATTTGTGAAGCAGTTTTATTATCCCCATGTGCTATATATAAAATATTTTTTTTAAAGACCAATGAACTTACATTACACACAAGCCACTTAAAAACTTTTGTGATTTTTTGATAATTTTAGTTATATTATACAGCAATATCTTGTTACAAGGCTCCTCAATCTCAATAAGTTTGCCACTTTACTCATCACAACACTATAATAATTTTTCTAAATCCATTTTTTAAAAAATTTTTTTTTATAAGCTTCCCTGGATTTACAACTAAACTTCTTTTGCATCACCAAAATTTGACTAAACAAATGAAAAAATTGAATCTAAATATATCTCTAATGGTTTAATTTCAACGAAAATAAATGAGCACCAATATATTGAGTTTACTAAGTGTTTTTGATAAACTTGCAAAATAGGGAATAATTAATCAAGTACAGTGAGCAGATAATGTTTTATGGCCCACTGTCTGCATTTTTTCGGCCAATTTTTTAACCGAAGACCCATAACACAAGGTTCCCTTCGAGAAAAAAAACACTGAAATATATAAGCAATACCTATTTAGCTTCTCCAAATCTTGATTTCAAAGCTTACTTTTTAATAACCTAAATAACAATGATCCCAACTTTATTTGGTTCTAAACTGTACACCATAAGTTACCTACCTGGTATTTAACTTCCTGAAATACAACGGGAAAGTTAAAATCCGCATCTTCTAGTTCAGTTAAACTACAATGTACTAAGGTTTCATCCTAAAACAAATAAGAAAAAAATAAAAAATAAATAAATAAAACAACACTGACATCACATCTGGTAAATATAAAACTAACAGTCAAACCTTTATATAATAATCAAATAATCAATTATACATGTACATTATTATGTTTTTATGAAAGGACTGTGCTACTATAGTATTATTATCTTGGGAATACAGTGCCTAAGCTGCAGGCTTGGATTTCAGGCTGCTACTATAGTATTATTATCTTGGGAATACAGTGCCTAAGCTGCAGGCTTGGATTTCAGGCTGCTACTATAGTATTATTATCTTGGGAATACAGTGCCTAAGCCGCAGGCTTGGATTTCAGGCTGCTACTATAGTATTATTATCTTGGGAATACAGTGCCTAAGCTGCAGGCTTGGATTTCAGGCTGCTACTATAGTATTATTATCTTGGGAATACAGTGCCTAAGCCGCAGGCTTGGATTTCAGGCTGCTACTATAGTATTATTATTTTGGGAATACAGTGCCTAACACTAGAAGGCAGTTTCAACGAAAATGTGGCCAAAATTACGAATATTCATAAAAATTCTGGAAATTAGCCGAAAAATCACCGAAAATGTAATTTTCACTGCTTTTTCCGAGAAAAAATGAATATTAGTGTAATTTTGTCCGTTATTATATCATAATTAAATTACAAAACTCATGAGATTAAAGCATTATGTGAAAATTTAAAAAAAAATGTAATAAAACACGAATTTTTAACAGATTTTTTTCACGTAATTTTTTAAAATAGTTGAAGCAGGAGATAATTTTTAAAAATATAATTTACCTGAAATTGTTAGTCAGATGTGTATCAAAATCTAATCCATAAATATAAATAAATCCCGGTTTTAAGAAAAATTGTATCGTAGATTTACTAATTCCAAAAACATTTTAAGTGAAACAGCGTTTTCTCTGATTACTTGTATATAACTTGACAAGAAGTTTTGACTTCAAACAACATACAACCACGAGTTTCAAGGCACTGCACGTGCCTTTACCAGTTAACCTTTACAAATGTTTTGACAGCTAGGTCAGGTATAATTAGAATGGTTATCATTTCCACGAGGCCCGAGAATCTGTCCCGTTTTTTCTTTCTTTTTCTTTTCTTCTTTTTTCTTTAACTGTTATTTATTTATTTATTTATTTATTTTTTATTTGTCTTTAATAATATTTGCCTTGGATTATAAGAAGAAACAGTGATTACAGAGGAACAAAATAAAGAATGGTCAGTCGTTACTGACAAACTAATTAACTGATGAGATCGTAAACGGAAACGCTAATTAGTAGGATGCATATTCTTAATCACTTGTAATATGCTTATCATCACACCTTGAGAGGTTTTCAAATCATGTCTGCAGTCGTGACCAGGTAGCAAATTAAAACGGGACAAGTAGTACTTTATACACAGATGATTAATATCAATAAAACATTTTGTTTGGGATGGGAGAAGTACTTTGCTTTGTGAAGATTAAAAATTAATCCTATTTTTAGATCGCTGCGAATCGACTTTGGATTTCCATTCATTAATTCAAACAGATAACTAAAAAAATATGAAATTTTAGTAATGGTGTGAAAATAAAATAAAATAAAATAAAATAAAATAGAATAGAATAGAATAGAATAGAATAGAATAGAATAAAATAAAATAAAAAAATAAACAAATAAATAAATAAATAAATAATAAATAAATAGATCTAAATAAATAAATAAAAATAAAAAGTCCGCAATCACATGTTTGTAACATTTTCTTCGAATCTATCTTTCATTATTTTCAGTGAAGAGTTTGAATATAATACAATAAATAATTTTTTTTAAAATATTAAAATGAAGTTTTCAGTGAAAAAATATTAAAACGCTAGTTATTCAGAATATACACGGACGACAAAACTTGGCTATTTAGTGCTCGCTGTCATAACGATCTTGTAATTCAGTGGGATTTATTTTTTCAAGCCTTAAAATTATATACACTTGCATCATTTTTATCTGAAAGTACATGTATTTACATTATTTTATTTAACGTAAAAAAGGTCAATTAATAGGACGATTTAGTTCCCCTTCCTCTCTTATAAAAAGTAGATTTGCAGTCTGATCACTTGACTAAATTTTCAGGTTAAGCACCTGGTTACCTGCCAACGTGACTCGGAACTGACGTAAAGTTTGCAGATTAAAATTGATGCGGTTTTAGAAGCCTTGGATTGATTTCTTGAATTTGTATTTTTACAGACAAAAATAACAAAACTGTTTTAATTTGATGTTTTATTTAAATATTCTAATGTAGATCTATCATTGAAATATCAGTTACCGGTAAATATATGAAGGAATAAAATGAAATTCAAATATGATCATCGGTCACATGTTCATTGGTTACGATTTCTGGCATGCTACATGTATGTCGATGTTCAAACAAGTTACCAAAGCAATGGAATTATTCTCAATCTTACCGTAGGTGTTATATATACTCCGTATTTTCTCCTTAGATGTTAGATTTATATATATAAACAAATTTTATTAATTTTACGGTAGTCCTAACTTCAAAGCGTGCCGCCTACCTACAGTCGGAAATAATTTACCGAAAATTGAAACCGTACGCCGAAAATTGTAACCGTGCTATCAAAAATTACAACCTCATTATGGATATGCAAAGCTCATTACGAATATTCATTTTTTTTGCCAAAATTACACTAATATTCATTTTTTCTCGGAAAAAGCAGTGAAAATTACATTTTCAGTGATTTTTCGGCTAATTTCTGGAATTTTTATGAATATTCGTAATTTTGGCCACATTTTCGTTGAAACTGCCTTCTAGTGTAAGCTGCAGGCTTGGATTTCAGGCTGCTACTATAGTATTATTATCTTGGGAATACAGTGCCTAAGCCGCAGGCTTGGATTTCAGGCTGCTACTATAGTATTATTATCTTGGGAATACAGTGCCTAAGCCGCAGGCTTGGATTTCATGCTGCTACTATTGTAATATTATCTTGGGAATACAGTGCCTAAGCCGCAGGCTTGGATTTCAGGCTGCTACTATAGTATTATTATCTTGGGAATACAGTGCCTAAGCTGCAGGCTTGGATTTCAGGCTGCTACTATAGTATTATTATCTTGGGAATACAGTGCCTAAGCTGCAGGCTTGGATTTCAGGCTGCTACTTTTGTATTATTATCTTGGGAATACAGTGCCTAAGCCGCAGGCTTGGATTTCAGGCTGCTACTATTGTATTATTATCTTGGGAATACAGTGCCTAAGCCGCAGGCTTGGATTTCAGGCTGCTACCATAGTATTATTATCTTGGGAATTCAGTGCCTAAGCTGCAGGCTTGGATTTCAGGCTGCTACTTTTGTATTATTATCTTGGGAATACAGTGCCTAAGCCGCAGGCTTGGATTTCAGGCTGCTACTATAGTATTATTATCTTGGGAATACAGTGCCTAAGCTGCAGGCTTGGATTTCAGGCTGCTACTATAGTATTATTATCTTGGGAATACAGTGCCTAAGCTGCAGGCTTGGATTTCAGGCTGCTACTTTTGTATTATTATCTTGGGAATACAGTGCCTAAGCCGCAGGCTTGGATTTCAGGCTGCTACTATAGTATTATTATCTTGGGAATACAGTGCCTAAGCTGCAGGCTTGGATTTCAGGCTGACATGTTGGAATAGATTTCAACCTTCACCACTAAGGACATTCCACACTAAATTTCCTTTCAATTAGCATGTACTTTGAGAGAAGATTTTTCGAGATTTACATTAGGCTAAAAATACACCTTATTTGCATATAATTTTATTATTGTGCAAACAAAAAATTGTACAAGAAAACCTGTTACATATGTTTTATGCCCGGCATTATTTTCTATATTTAAAATTTCAAAACAATCCGTACATAAATGAACCTGTAATGGCCATTTACAAGTTTTTGCTAATTATAGTAATGACAGTCATCTTGGATTTCAGACAAACATGTCAGATACAATTTTTCATCTCAAACTACTTAGGATCTTCCATACCAAATTTTATTTGGATTTGCAAACTAGTTTCAGAGGTGAAGGTTTAGTTTACAGATGCACGAATACATTCACACATACATGTACATGTATATGCCTACATGCATTACAATGCCATAAGCTTGGCCTGCTTTAGCCAGGTGAACTAAAAAGGCCAAAGGAAATTAAAACATATTGTTGTTTCTTACCAGATCCAGTACAAGGGAGAATTCTGGAGAACTCCTGGTTTTTAATGGTAGAGCAGGTACTCTTGCTCGTAGTTCTTGAACTTCTGTCAGTGGGGGTAAGTTCCTTATAAATAAAAACCTGTGAAAAGAAAAATCTTGATAAAATAATTACATCTGTTACATAACGAAAAACCACTATTTATAGTGTTGTAAAATCTAAAAACTTTACCATGGTTACCCATATACCAGGGCTCCAAGAAGGACGTGGGTTTCACTAGCCTTATAGCTACCAAGTATAATTTTTTCATAACAAGGGCTAAAATTTATTAGCCAGGATCAACTCTTTTGGTGGCCAAATCAAAATGTCTCATTTAGTATTATAAATGATACAAAGGAAAACAGTATTGAAATTCAAGAACATTTATTGCAAATTGTGCCTAGATCATTTTGGCATACTGTAACACAAATCATCACTGTCATTAGTGATGTCTAATCGGACAAAAACTAATAATCAAAATCCGATTAATTAATCGATTAATAATTGGAATTACTTAGTAATTGTACATCAGTATTCAGTAACAAATTGAGTTGAATATAAGGATTTTAATGGGAAAGAAAGGTGTTCTTGATTAGTGATTGTAAGTTAAAAGCCAGATAGCTCTTTGCCCTGACAGACTGACAGTGTCCAAAGCATCTCACTGGTGTAAAAAGGGTTTGAATACGGATAAATTATCCAATCGCTGTCTGCCATTGTTGTTTTAAATAGCAAGAACTGGAAAGGAAACAGACTTAACTACAATCCAGAAACAACTGGCCGATGTTGGCAATGATTGATTATGATCATGTGATCGATTATTAGGATCGCTGCCCCGACAACAGACAATTGTCATCATCATCGAAAAAAAATGTCCAAGAATAAAACTATGTCTTGATCAATCGCTTTGCCATTTTTCATTTTCATAGATATTGCACCAAAAGGGAATGACTGCCAATCTGAGGCACATTTTCTGCTCACTGATGGACAGACAGTGATCTTTAAATGGTTCATAGCTAGACAATTTTTCTTCGAGAAAATCTATAGCATAGATCAAATTACACCAAACTGCGGATTCTGGTTGTATAGATTGTGACTTTTTTAGCTCTTTATTATGAAAATGATATACACATACATAATAATAATTGCGTTGATTTAAAATCAACATGTGCTGACAGTAAAGATTTTTTTTTTTAATTTATTAATTTGACCAAAAAAATCTTCCGAGTTGACAAATAAAATTTTCCTGAATTTTTTGTTAGAGGTAACAAAAGTAATTTTCCTAGGATTTTCATACTAGTGGACAAAAACAAATTGTTCAACATATCTGAAAAATTGAAGACATCCAAGTCTGAGATAACCAAAGTAATTTTGGTTGAATAAAGAACATCTCTGTCCGGACTTTATAAAAAAAAGTTTGACTTATCCAGTAGTTAGAGATATCTCTGTTTGAGATAAAGAATAACTCTGCCTGGACTTTTTAAAAAAGTTTGACTTATGTGGAAGTTAGAGATATCCCTATTTAAAATAATGAAATTCAACTCTTATGATACATACGGATCAAAGGCTTCAGCTTCCCACTCCCCTTCCTCGTAGCTCTCGTCCGATATCTCCTCTTCCTCATGACTGGGGTACATATAGACACTTCTCATCATGGTATTATCACATTTGTCATAGACAAAGTTATTGTTGTCCTCTATCGGTAAAGTCTCAGTGCTGCAGATATTAATACAGTCTACTTCTTTGTCTTCATAACATGGCTCTAAATTCTCCTTCGCTGTAAACAAAAATTGGAAGAACTTAAATGGCTCGAAGTAAATAAAATCAAAGTACTGAATGTACTGACATGGAGTTGAGTTAGGTAATAGTGTTTTATTTCCCAGTCAAGAATAATTTTTTTACTGATATTTCGGATAGCTGATGATGAAGAAAACCGGAATGCCTAGAAAAACCACTAACTTTGGCAAGCAAAGCCACAAACTTTTACAAACTAAGATTTGTGCCATTGGACAGTGATAGGCACTGTGATCAGTAAGCCTGAGGACTAAAATGGTTTCAAATTTTGTCACTAAAAATAACATCAAATTACTGAAGCGGCTATTATTTCTCCTTCACTGTACATAAAATCAAAGCACTTAGGGTAATGAAATGGCTCTAAATATTCCTATATTCACTGCCCTTGATAATAAGTAGCAGATCCATTTGTTATCTCCCTTTGGGATGTGAAGCCACTGGTAACACATGTACATGTGGCTTATTGGAAACAATAAACTTAAAATACAACGTAAAGTGATAATCTAAAATTTTTGGGTAGGTTGCTTGTATTTTAATGTTTTATTTATCTCAAATAAACTATCATTAAATGATAGACGGGTGGGATCAGACATCATCATGATGTATAATCGATGTTTGGTTTATGTCGATTAACAACTGCCATTCCATTGTTAAGAAATTTGTTTTCCTTATTTTTCCATCATCTGACTGCGCAGAATGTTTTATCTATACAAAGCGCATTTCAGTTGTTCGATTGAGAGCCGAATAATTTCAGGATTCAAGGTCATCTAACTGCGACTATTCTATTCAATTCTTTTCTTGACTGAAGTTTTGTGTAACCCCAAAACTTATTAAAATATCAATCTTGACTGAAATTTTGTCGATTTAAGATAGCGGAGAAAGTTGTGAATTATCACTGTGATATCGAGTCATATCAGCAAAATGAACCAACAAAGATGTTCCTTTAAAAATCAACACGTTACAATCAAACAAAAGCTAACCTCGATTTCGGTTGACTGATCTTTTTAATCCGATAATTATTGTTTATTTGTGACACCTATGTATACTAAAGCCATTTGATGACGGTAATAATTTGTATTTCTTACAGTTTTGTTTTACTTAGAAGTTAAATTATGTTATGTATGATATCGGAAATTACTTTTACTTTTATTTGTAGTTAATGTTTTTATGATATCGGAAATAACAGTCATTTTGTTACAAATTTGCAAGTTTAAAAAATTTCAATAAAATTCTCGGTTTTGGTTTCGGTTTTTTTCATAATCAGAAAATCGAATCCGGTTTACAAAGGTGAAAATATATAGGTTTTTTATGATCCGGACGGTGAAATGCGTCCGGTTTTCAGAATTCACAGGATCCGGTTTATTAAGGTTTCTATCATATAGAATAAAGAAGAGAGTAAATCGGGACAAGCACACACGTCCGGTTTTCACAGGACTCTGGTTTTTCCAGGGTCTGGTTTCCACAAGTTTCACTGTATATATATATATATATATATATATATATATATATATATATATATATATATATATCAAACTACTGAAAGAGCTAAAGAGGGGAAAATTTTCAGAGCTTTAAATAAAATTCAATAACAGCCTAAAAAACTGAAGCACTTGGTTTTAAATGAAATAATTCAGTATAATTGTGAATTTCACATGACGTGATCTTAGATGAAGAATTATTGTGAAGTTGATATATAAACAGACTTAGATATCAAAACAAGAATTCCACGGATTTAAATGTCTCGCCTGGTTACGGTAGTTTTTGATCAAGTAGAAAATACATTACTTTAACATAAACTTTGACATGTGGTCGCCGCCTATGATGACACTGGGAACCAAACACCTAAGTCTAGCCTTATGGCAATGCCAGGCTCGACAATTACTGTACTCTAAACACTTACTTGAAGAGGCGCCATCAGAATCCTCACCCTCATGACAATGCATTGGTATCTGATGATCAAAATGTAGAGTCTTAGCTATAGCATCTAGTTCCTTCTTAACCTCATCATCAATTTCTGTGAAAAACAAAGAATAACATTTTGTCCGAATTCCTGCAGTACATCCAGAGTTGAAGGTCAAGGTCAAAGGTCAACTAACATAAGAAACAATGCACCCTATCATGTATTTCTGCAACATATATAGTTTTAATCTGTTTCTTCAGCTCACTACAAAGAGTTTTCCATATAAAGTCACCATGACCTTCCATAAAAGTCGAGGTTGACCTTCAGAAAAGGTCAAAATAAGAGATGATTAAGAGTAATAACTAAACAATAGAAACAAGTTCTATATAAAATAATCTAATTTAGCCCCCTCCCCCCACCCATCTTTTTAAACAATAAATTAGTGAAAAACTCAATGATCTCATTAAAAAAATTCAAATTTTGCTCAGTTTTTATAGTTTCCCCCTGTCCTTATAAAAAGATATTCTAGACAAAAAGAAGACTGAAACTAAAGGACTTTATATCCCAGTTAAAAATTCTTCTACTTAATTACCAGAGTACCTTTGGTAAAGTAAGAACCTTGAGGAACCAAGCTGATTAACATAGGGGTCTTCACAAAAGGGATTATAACCCAGGCTATAATTTTTTTTTTACCTGGTGATGAATGTTCATGCTGATGTTCATGAGGATGATGTTCATGAGGATGTTGTCCATAAAGTGGATGATACAAGGGCGAAAACATTGTATCCATATAGGTAGTACGAGGAGGACTCCCAGGTACTTCACTATTTTCTTCTAACTGGTGTAATGGTTTCTTCTGCTCTACTGAAGAGATAAAATAGTATAGGGTGTAAGTGTTTTGTCTATAAACTGATTGTGTAAAAAGATGTGAAAATGTAACTAAGTCAAATAACAAGCTCGTTTTAAATTAAACGGAGAGAAAGAGAGTTGAGATGAGTTGAGTAATGTGTTTAACATCCCATTGAAGAATATTTCACTTATATCGCCAGCTGTAGGCAAAGTTGCAGAAATTTTGCCTGTGCGTTGCACTGATGGCATTATACACTAGGGTTCTTTATCGTGCCATGCCTACCGTGACATGGGGCCTTGTTTATTGTAAATTCCAATCTGTAAGAACCATGACTTTCATTCTGTAATGCGGACTGCTTGGCAAAAGTCTTGGTTTAGACCCAGTCAGGGTTTGAACCCACGACCTTCCCCTTACAGAGTACGCACTCTACCAACTGAGCTACAGCAGTGGTTTTCAATGTCTACAATGTCTGGATGTAAGATTGTGAACCTGTGGAGTGAGTTAATCACCTAAACCAAGATTCTTTCATTTTTAACAATAACCCTATTACAGATTTTCAGTTCAAGCTGTATTGCCAAGAGAAAACTAACAAAACCCTCCGATTCTAGAGTGAGATTTAAACCTCGGCAGTAAAGAAGCTGTGATTGCTGATCATACAAATATTTTAATCCTAAAATCTATTATTTTTATAATATTTTTTTAATTTATAAATATCAAATGACAGATCATCATCCATAACACTAAAATCTAGCTAAACAAATGACATCCATAAATTAAAGTTTTACTCTTAAAGCTGCAGTTAGTTTTTCAATTTTCTGATTTTTTTTTTAAATTTCTAAAAATATATATTTTTAAAAATAGATATCCTCTAACCACGATCCGAGAGATTCATTTTCTAAAATTTCATCTCTTTTAGCTGTAAATAAACGGAATCCTCTGACCGGTTGGTCAGTGTTTAACTATGATTATTATGAGCATGGAACATGCACATGGATGTACGGAAAAACCCATGAATCAAAGGTGAAACATGACAAATTGCATTAATTGTCCTTCATTAATATCCAGATGTATTTGAAATGGTGTTATGTATCCCTTACTAAGTCACAAATGACAAATTCATCGAAGTTCTCTGTTTAATTTATCATATTTTACTGTTTTGAAAGTTGTGTTAAAATGACCCAGGTTTTGATGACATAACCATGTTCTAATATTAGATCCCAAATGCTGCATCTCGCTGGGTAATTTCTGTACTTATTCGAGCTTTTATCGTTGAACAAAACGTAACATTGTTCATTAGTAACATCATTAATTAGATTAGCACCGTTTTAATTTTTTTCTTTAGAAAACTTAAGGCAGCTTTAAGTATTTTAAAATAGTAAGTGTTATATTAGGCAAATTTACAAAAATACAACTGATCAGGAACACATGACAACAAAAATAAAACTGATCAGAAACAGATGACAGCTACATTACAACAGATCAGGAACACATGACAACAAAAATACAACTGATCAGGAACACATGACAGCTAAAATACAACTGATCAAGAACACATGACAACATAATACAACTGATTAGGAACAAATGACAACAAAATAGAACTGATCAGAAACAGATGACAGCTACATTACAACAGATCAGGAACACATGACAACAAAATATAACTGATTAGGAACACATGACAACAAAAATAAAACTGATCAGAAACAGATGACAGCTACATTACAACAGATCAGGAACACATGACAACAAAATACAACTGATTAGGAACAGATGACAACAAAATACAACTGATCAGAAACAGATGACAGCTAAAATACAACTGATCAGGAACACATGACAACAAAAATACAACTGATCAGGAACACATGACAGCTAAAATACAACTGATCAGGAACACATGACAACAAAAATGCACTTAATCAGGAACAGATGATGGCTAAAACACAACTTCAATCTTCGTGATTTATGGAAAAACTTACCATTTTTCTTGTTACCCATCTTTTTTACATAAGGTGTAGATGTTATCAAGCACGCTGCTGCAGAATCTGTATAAACATTTTTATCCTCCGTACCAGCTGTTGTTGTCGCCGCATCACCGGCACACATAACATTCTTCTCCTTCTTCACAAAAGCTTGTCTGGATTTTTTCTTTGGAGTTTCATCCAGCTAAAAAAATAGACAAAAAAGTAGTACACTATTAAGTTTAGTAAAAATGGTGTCTTGCATTATAGAAAAGATCGTTTCACTTGTACTGAGGCAGTCAGTTCTGGGATGGTGGAGAAAACTCGAGTACCTGAAGAAAACCACAGATTTTAAGAGAAAACTTAAAGTCTTTCTCCAGTGTTTCAGATTGTTGGTGCGCCTGCGCCATTACCGCATTATATCTGAAAATGGCGCTATAGATTTAATCTCAATGGGTCCTACAGGCGCACAGTATTTTTGACACATCTATCATGTTGTTTACTTTATTTCATCCCGCTTCCAATCGACTATGTACAGCTAATTCATATTGTACGACTATGTTATTCGTGTTATTGCTTAACCCGAAATACCCAAAAGTCCCATATACGTTTAACGGTAACGGGTCAGGGGGGATAATCAGTGTAATACTATCGAATCATGTCGAAGAGAAAACAGACAGATTTGTGGAGCTTCGATTTCGTTAGAAAGCAAAGTAAAACAGTTGATGCAGGTGTATATATTTATATGAATCCTTAAAAATAAATAAAGTGCATGCATGTTGATTGCAGTGTTCACAAAAAATTATTATGTACTATAGATTCCGAACTTGTATGTCTGTTGTGTATATATAGGCCTGACGAACATTTGTTACATGTATACTGGCATATTTTATTTTGTAAGGACTAGATTTTGAACATAGTTGTAGATTTTGAACATAGTTGCGTCGTGTGTTTTGTTTTCTGACGAACGTTTGTAACCATGTTAGGTCAGTTTAAAAAATAATGAACTTTTTTTTAATATATAAATAAAATGGTCCGACGGACCGAGCTACACACATCTTTTTTTAAGATGCCAATAAAATAATAAACAATAACGATTAGGTATTTTAGGGTTTTTTCTTTATTTATTCATACATAATTCCGAATTGAATTAAGGTGAACATTAACATTTCAGGACCAGGTTGTGACGATGATGTTGCACTAGTAGAACAGACAGAGTCATCAGTCCCTGGTCCCAGTACTAGTAGTTCAACTTCAACAAGAAAGTTTCAGTCCAGCTGGTTGAAAACGTATTGCTGGTTAAAATATGACAATGCAAAAAACTTAATGCATTGTGAACTATGCCGTGGAGCCGGCAAAGAAAACTCTATGGCTCTGGGAACGGACAATTTTCGAACAAGCACTATTACAAGACATGTGTCTAGCTCAGACCATCAGCTTCTTATTTCTGGTAAAGAAATGGCAAAAAGTACCAGTGTGGCAATGAATAAATTGCAAGATCTTGAATCAAGAGCTGTTATTACAGCAATGAAAGCTGTTTACTTTATAGCAAAGGAACATCTTCCACTTGATAAATACACATCGCTAGTAGAATTATTACGTGATGTTAAGGCAGAATATTTAGAGCATTTATCAGCAGGTCCTGAAACCCATTACAATAGTTCATATGCATGCTCAGAATTTCTAAATAGTATTAATCAACAGCTTGTTGATGAAACTAATGACAAAATTAAATCTTCAACTGTCTTGTCTATACTTTGTGATGAAAGCACAGACATTGCCACTCACAAAAAACTTGCACTGTGGGCTAGGGTTATTAATACAAAAGACCTAAACCCAGAGACTGTATATGTTGCTGATCTGTTTTTGGAGAAGGGTGATGCTGAAACTATTGTTAATTCTATTAAGCATTATCTAGGTGAAATAGGTATTCCTTTAACTAAAATTATGGGCTTAGGTACTGATGGGGCTAGTGTTATGACTGGGACTAATAAAGGAGCAACTGGAATCTTGTTGAGAGAAAACCCTTTAATGATCAATGTGCACTGCCTGGCACATAGAGTAGCTTTAGTCACTAGTCAAGCGGCTCAGAGCTTTCCACCACTAACTGATTTTCAGCAAACGCTAACCAATTTGTTTTATTACTTTAGTAAAAGTTCTAATAAGGTTCAATCACTCGAATCAATTCAAAAGATTCTATCTTTGCCAGTGTTGAAGATAAGAGAAGTACATCAGGTGAGATGGTTATCCTTTTTTGAGGCACTGCTTTCTGTGTATAGAAGTTTCCCTGCTCTTTTGGTTTATTTTGAAAGTATCAATAAACAGAAAGACGCTAAAGGAGAAGGTATTGCAAGAAAGCTATGTTGCAAAAAGTTCATATATCTTACATGCATGATGCTTGATGCCCTAGCCCCTGTAATGGTTTTGTCTCAGCAGTTTCAAAAACAAAACCTTGACCCATCAATGGTAGCTGTTCATTTAGAATCATGCAAGACATCATTACTTAAGTTAAGAAACAATGAAACTCCTGATACTTACCTCAGTACTTTGCAGGTAGATATAGATAGTGACCAGAAAACATATAAGGGGCATAAAATTGACATGACTTCAGAGCCATCCACATTGCAATTCAATTTTATAAATAAAATCATTGACAATTTGACCAGCAGGTTTCCCCAGATTGATGTTTTAAGTGCTTTTGGAATCTTGGGAATGAGGCCTATTTCATTTCTTTCAAAAGATGAACTGAGTGTGTGGGGTGATGAGCAGTTAAACACTTTGATCAATCAGTATGGTCATTCTAAACAACATGTGTGGAAAGAAGGGGCTGTACAGCACATAAAAGAGGTTGAACCCTTTATAAATCCAGAACTTGTTAAAATAGAATGGGAACAATGCAAAAGGGTTGTCTTAGCTGAAATGTTCCCCAGAGACAGTATGGTGCAACTATGGCAGCTTATTGCTCAATATCACAAAGACGAGTTCCCCAATCTGATTTGTCTTGCTGCACTTGCACTTACATGCCCTACCAATACAGCAGATTGCAAAAGATCTTTCAGTGTCCAGAACTACATTACAACCCAGAAACGGGCAAATATTTCTGCACACACTTGTGACCAACTTATGAGGGTATGTATAACTGGACCGAAACTGAAAGACATGGATTTCAGCAAAGCAGTGAAACTATGGCAGTCACAAAAAAGAAGGTACATTTACACTTCAAAAAAAATGATTGACACTGACTGCTTTGTACTGTATAAAATATTGTTATACACCATTGTATCAATTAAAAAAAAACAGAACCACAATAAAACAGAAACAAATTTCATTCACATTGTTATAATTTAAGATGTTAAGGTATAACATTACCTATAGATAACTAACATGTAATGGTACAATGTTGAAATTGTATTTGCATATTGTCTTGCTGTATAATTACTGTTTTGCCTGGAATAAAGATATCACTTGCACTGAAAATAAATGTACTGAAATGTTATTTTTGTTATCTTTTTATTGGCCCACTTATATCAGAAATGACCCCCTACTTTCCTGTTGTATGGGCCAGTGTGGCCCCTATAGTTCCCAAACAATCTGAAACACTGTTTCTCACACCAGGAACATGCACAAGACCAAAAGCATCAGAAAACAAGAGCACCGCCGAGCGTAGCATTATACGCCCGTGTTATATTGATCGAGTAGTACTATTTACTAGTGTGGCGACACCTTTAGGGGTTTCGCGGGAAAGAATGGAACAATCTAGAGGATTTCTATCAGTAGAGCTCATCCACAGAACTTGCCACTCAAAAGTTTGACACAGACCTAACGGATAAGTGCCAAACCTACCAATAATTTGGTAAAGAATTGGTTACTTTAATATGGGTACGAATTCAAAACAGTATGTTAAATTGTTTTTGGATGATAACGCCGACTTTAAACAGTTATTGTGGATTTTATGTAAAAGATAGAAAAAATATAAAAATACCGTCTTTTCCGTCAGATCTTAAACATTTTTCGGTCAATGGACGACTTTTTCGTACAATGAACTGTTATTGAACAGGAGTGCGTTAAACTTAATTGTTTTTTGGAAAAATTCATTTTTTGCATGTTTGACCCCAAAATTAAGTATGATACCGATTTTTCCCAAAAATTTCACCAAGTTAGATAGCTAGATCGCATTAGACTCCATAACCTCAGAAATTTTTAGCAAAATCTATCGAGGAGTTTTCAAGGTCCCCAAGATGCAAATATATGCTGCTAAAAAGGAGAAAGTTGTCGCCTTTATCATTTCACATCCAGAGGATGTTCCGAATGAATTCGTCACTAATCCTCTAGATTGTTCCATTCTTTACTGAGAAGTATAAGTACAACTAGGATATATGTATGTAAAAATATATTGCTAAATGGATAGTGGTAGACTGCTATATAATTCATATTCATTTCCAGGAAGGAAGAAGTTTAAAATATAATGTTAGGGCATGGCAGTGTTTTCATGTGTTAAGCATTGCATGCAGGAAGATTTTAGGAAACAAATACATTTTTTGTCTGAAATGTTTTGAGAACCTTTTTTTTAACCAACCTGAAATAATTTATATCTATAAAGCTTAATTATAATTTGAACTGTTGTTGTATGATAAAAAGGTGTTTTAAGTTAAACAAGAGGCCCAAAAGGGCCTGTGGAGCTCAACTGACAAAAATGGTTCTTGTGCCTTCATTTATATAAACTCAGTACAGGGACTTGAGCTGACGTTAAATGCTAAATATAAAAGCTGTAGGCCTTACAGTTTCAGAGAAGAATATTTTTAAATTTGACTTCCCATATAAGTATATGTAGATATATGTGCCCCTTGGTGGGACCAAAAATGGCCCAGGGGTCTTTATTTGTACAAACCTGGTAAAGGGACTTGAGCTGATTATGAAAGCTTAAAGCCTTACAGTTTCAGAGAAGAAGATTTTTAAATTTGATTTCCCATATATGCATATGTAGATATATTGGCCCTTAGGGTGGGACCAAAAATGGCCCAGGGGCAACCATTTGTACAAACTTGGTAAAGGGACTTGAGCTGATGTTAAATGCCAAATATAAAAGCATTATGCCTTACAGTTTCAGAGAAGAAAATTTTTTAATTTGATTTCCAATATATATATATGCAGATATATGGACCCCTGGGGTGGGGCGAAAAATGGACCGGGGGCCACCATTTGTACAAACTTGGTAAAGGGGCTCAAGCTGATATTAACTGACAAATATGAAAGCTTAAGGCTTCATGGTTTTAGAGAAGAAGATTTTCAAAGTTGATTTTCCATTATAAGCCATATATGCATATGCAGATATATGGACCCCTGGGGTGGGGCCAAAAATAGACCAGGGGCCACCATTTGTACAAACTTGGTAAAAGGGCTCAAGCTGATATTAACTGCCAAATATGAAAGCTTAAGGCTTCATGGTTTCAGAGAAGAAGATTTTCAAAGTTGATTATCCATTATAAGCCATATATGCATATGCAGATATATGGACCCCTGGGGTGGGGCCAAAAATAGACCGGGGGCCACCATTTGTACAAACTTGGTAAAGGGGCTCAAGCTGATATTAACTGCCAAATATGAAAGCTTAAGGCTTCATGGTTTCAGAGAAGAAAATTTTCAAAGTTGATTTTCCATTTTAAGCCATATATGCATATGCTGATATACGGACCCCTGCAGTGGGGCCAAAAATGGACCGGGGGCCACCATTTGTACAAACTTGGTAAAGGGGCTCAAGCTGATATTAACTGCCAAATATGAAAGCTTAAGGCTTCATGGTTTCAGAGAAGAAGTTTTTCAAAGTTGATTTTCCATTATAAGCCATATATGCATATGCAGATATATGGACCCCTGGGGTGGGGCCAAAAATAGACCGGGGGCCACCATTTGTACAAACTTGGTAAAAGGGCTCAAGCTGATATTAACTGCCAAATATGAAAGCTTAAGGCTTCATGGTTTCAGAGAAGAAGATTTCAAAGTTGATTATCCATTATAAGCCATATATGCATATGCAGATATATGGACCCCTGGGGTGGGGCCAAAAATAGACCGGGGGCCACCATTTGTACAAACTTGGTAAAGGGGCTCAAGCTGATATTAACTGCCAAATATGAAAGCTTAAGGCTTCATGGTTTCAGAGAAGAAAATTTTCAAAGTTGATTTTCCATTTTAAGCCATATATGCATATGCTGATATACGGACCCCTGCAGTGGGGCCAAAAATGGACCGGGGGCCACCATTTGTACAAACTTGGTAAAGGGGCTCAAGCTGATATTAACTGCCAAATATGAAAGCTTAAGGCTTCATGGTTTCAGAGAAGAAGTTTTTCAAAGTTGATTTTCCATTATAAGCCATATATGCATATGCAGATATATGGACCCCTGGGGTGGGGCCAAAAATAGACCGGGGGCCACTATTTGTACAAACTTGGTAAAGGGGCTCAAGCTGATATTAACTGACAAATATGAAAGCTTAAGGCTTCATGGTTTCAGAGAAGAAGATTTTCAAAGTTGATTTTCCATTATGAGCCATATATGCATATGCTGATATATGGACCCCTGGGGTGGGGCCAAAAATGGTCCGGGGGCCACCATTTGTACAAACTTGGTAAAGGGGCTCAAGCTGATAATAACTGCCAAATATGAAAGCTTAAGGCTTCATGGTTTCAGAGAAGAAGATTTTCAAAGTTGATTTTCCATTATAAGCCTTATTTTCACTTTTTACGAAGTACGACAGAAAAACGCTAAAAACGCGTAACCTAGCTTTTGACAGAATTTCACGAAATGTACAACCTACATGTTTAAGGGTGTCTAGAAGCTAAATATCACATCAGATTTTGAATATAACCTATGGTTTCAGAGAAGAAGCTTATTTTAGGTTTTTTACATTCTAGGTCGCTGTGACCTACTTTTGGTTGCCATGGAAACCAATTGTACAAATTTTCATCTACTAAGGATCATTCCTGCAAAGTTTTGCTAAAATTGGCCCAGTAGTTTCTGAGTTTTTGCTGTTAGCGGACGCACGCACGCACGCACGCACGCACGCACGCACGCACGCACGCACACGCGCATCATGCCATAAGCTCATCTGGCTTTAGCCAGTTGAGCTAAAAAGGGGCATAACTCCTCCAAAAATAATCTGAAAAAGTTGTAATTCGAACTTGCACAAGGTATTACCATGGTAAAGCTGTATACCAAATTTCATTTGAATCCATAAATGTTTGTGGTCTCTATTGAACGGAATACAAATTGTTAACAGACGCCCGCCCGCCCGCCCGCCCGGACAGCACCGTAACATAATACGTCCCGTCATATGACGGGCGTATAAAAATTCTATGTGTGCGTGTGTGTGTGTTTGTGTGCATGCATGTGTGTGCATGTTGAGGAAAGGGTAAGAAGTGCATAGCTGACAAGGCTAATAGCATTTGATGTGATACAAAAGCATATATATTAAGGTTTGCATTCACTATATGGGAAATTATTTTACAATCTTGATTTTGAAATGATTTTTTTTTCAGGCAAAATTAAAACTAAATAGGTTGCTAAAAATTCTACATTTTTTTTTTGTGAAATAACTGTGACTTACGACTTACACACTGTTATCAAAACATTTAAAAGGAGAGAGAGAGACAGAGAGAGAGAGAGAGAGAGAGAGAGAGAGAGAGAGAGAGAGAGAGAGAGAGAAAGGAACGTTGTTTTACTATATCAGTGTTTTTGTTTGCCTAAAATTACTACCGAATAAAGGTAGTTTCCCTTTGAGAAATAAGACAAAAATTTCCCAATTTGACAAGTAAAATTCCCCAAAAGGCAACAGTCACACACAATTAAATAGTTTAAGTTAAATCCACTTGTCCAAAACTGTTCTAACAAACAAAAAATGTTATATATTGTCAAAATATAAAATTTTTGCAATGAATTTCAAAATTCTGGGCATAATACGAGACATTAAAAGGGTCCAAATTTTCCCAATCTGAAAGGTGGAAGGTAGTTTTTAAAAACCATAGCAAAATCACTGTATATTAGATACTCACTTCTACTTTTGTTGTCACTTTCAGCTGACTTCGTTTTCTCTGGGGGGTGCCTCGCGGAAACATTTCTGTGTCATTCTTTTCATCACCTCGCTTTCGTAAGCGGGTCATTGTCCCAGATTTATGTCTCAACTGCATCATCTAGCAACATTCCGCAGGCAACCCTAAAAATATCAAATTATTCATGTTTGATATATTAAATTAATAAATTTCTATTTGTTTTTTCAACTGTAATATAAACTATTGGCCTAACACATTTGTTTTAGAAAAAGGCTAAATCTAAAGCAAATTGGAATGACAGCCAAGATTTCCCTATTTGAAAACAGGGGTCTGGTCTCACTAGGCTTGATTTGAGGCCAAAATTGGGCCCCATTCCCAATGCACAAAAGGCTGTTTTTTTTCCCCAATTGCAACCTAGATTTCTCCCAATTCCAAAAAAAAAAGAAAAAAAAATTGTTGTGACATCATATCAATTTGTTAACATTTGTACATAATACAGGTTAAAACATCAGAAAGATAGTTATTAAATAAATCAATCTTTAATATAATAAATATAGTTATCAAAGCAATTATTAAATAGTTTTTAAACTCTATTTGATTTTTCCCAAAATCAGTCAAAATGACGCTAGTTTTCCCAAATTTCAAAGGCCCGGCCCCATCCCCAAAATGAGCTAGGAGAGCCCTGTGAAAAGGAGGTGAAATATACTTTACCATACTGCATACCCCCCCCCCCCCCCCCCCCCCCCGCAAAAAAAAAAAATTTTATAAGTATCCAGTGCACAAAATTTTCAACAAATTATCACTTATCACTTTAGTCACTCCTGATTATTAAAGGAGAAAATAATGTGTTTATGTAACAATTGTTTCATTGTCTGCACATGTTTAACAATATCATTCTGCCAGCCTTGGAATAGTGTAATGTAATGTGACTAATGTCACATCTGTAAAGTTGACATAATGCATAGTGTTCATAAAAAATCGGGACTTCTCTACTGGATATTTTTCTGTTTCACTTAATTTTTTTCTCTTATCGTACATGTATAAGGACTTTTTCCACATATGGAAGAATTTCTGCCTGATTGTAGAGAACAATCTTGTTCCCTAAATAAATTTGCATATGGCTGCTTAATTGTGCATTTGTAAACAGAAGTGAATTATTGTATTAGGCTGTCAATGATTTTGCTATGGTTTTTTAAAACTGCCTTCTACCGTTCAGATTGGGAAAATTTTGACCCTTTTTATGTCATATTGTGCTCAGAATTTTGAAATTCATTGCAAACACCTTATATTGTGACAATATCTAATATTTTTTGTCTGTCAGAACAGTTTTGGACAACTGGATTTAACTTAAACTATTTGATTGTGTGTCACTGTTGCCTTTTGGGGAATTTTAGTTGTCAAATTGGGAAATTTTAGTCTTATTTCTCAAGGGGAAACTACCTTTATTTGATAGTAATTTTAGGCAAACAAAACCACTGGCTGTGTCAGTATTACTAAAGCTTCCATATATATATATATATATATATATATATATATATATACAACTGTGTACATGATGTGTTAATACTATTGTATATCTTAAACATAATCATTTATGTGTTCATATTAAACAAGAATATATACGCAAACTTTTCCTTATGACATAATATCTAATATTGGATTTCCAAGTACTCAACAACTGAATTCTATAAATAGATCAATGACCTGACCCGATTTTGAGTAAAATATATATATATATATATATGAATCACACTGTTTGCTTAGCAGTAAAATAGCAGAAGGGTATTATTCTGTTATACTTTTACCTATTTATTTATTTATTTACTTATTCATTTATTAATTAATTCAATTAACTAATTTACTGATTTTTTTTTCTCTATACAATGGAATAATCTGTCCTTGACTTTTTTCTTAACATAAATTTCAATAATTAGCCTATATATACATGTATGTAAACTAACAAATATACCTACATGTTTCATAAATCAACAGTGTCTGTATCAAATACACTAAACACATCGTGTAAATACTAGGTACACTAGGTACATGTATACATGTATGTTGTAGCTAGGCAGTACCTTAATACCTTTTTGGAATTAAAAATATTTATTAATTCACCTATACTTTTTAACATTATTTCAATTTTTTGGAATGTCCTATATTGAACAGATCAACAGCCTTGGTTTTATATATATATATATATATATATATATAGAGAGAGAGAGAGAGGTAAGTAAATAAGTTGGTGACTTCTTAAACAACATTGAATCATGTAGGTGTTTATCTACGAGTTATCTAGGTCACCTCATTTTGTCCACTATACTTAATACACTCAATACCTACTGATGTGTATATTAAATTATTGTTGTGTTATTTTTTTCAAGCTACTTTCTGCCTAGGAAAAGTGGACTTCTGAAAAACTGCATGATGCATTATGGGATGATTGCAATAGCCAAGATCTTCATTGTAATGAAACAATGTATAATAGATGTACATGTACCATGATAGTATGTAAAATTTTGTGGGTATAGGGACAAGTAGAATTAATTTGCTGTTGTTCTGGGAATTTCAGTTGTGAAGCTAAATCCCCCCCTTCACAACCTTTACCCAGTAACAAATTGACATAAGAAAACACACTTGCCAAAATTATATGAAGTACTGGTACTTTAAATCTTTTCAGATTATACAACCTCCATATTTTCAGAAAAAAAAAATTATTATCAAATTTCAGTAATTTTCAAATTTGTTACAACTCCTCTAAGGAAGTGTTCTTGCTTCTTGTATGTAATTTTGACAAATGTTTGCTGGAACTCGACCAGAGCATGTGATGCGGATTGTATTGGAATGGTTTCATGAGTTTTATGCCCAAGTCAAGACTCTTTAATTTATATCAAGACATCAGTTCTGGGACTGTGGGGTAGGGGGTTGGGGGAAAGGGGAGAACTCTGAGAAAAACACACCCTTAAGTAATGTAAATGATAAATTTCCTTACACTAGGTTCTACCCGAGCAGGATTAGAAACTTGGGGATAATAGGCAGCACTGTGATCCATAAGCTTGTGCTTTAGAAAACTCTGCCAGCCAGGTCCCCATGTGATGCACAACTCTCAACATAAAGATTGAACTAAAGCAATCAAGAAACTAAGCAATGGAAGTAAAGCAATCAAGAAACTAAGCGAATGAACTAAAGCAATCAAGAAACTAAGCGATTGACCTAAAGCAATTAACCGAAAGCAATCAAGAAACTAAGTGAATGACCTTAAGCAATCAAGAAACTAAGCGATTGACTAAAGCAATCAAGAAACTAAGCAATTGAAGTAAAGCAATCAAGAAACTAAGCGATTGACCTAAAGCAATCAAGAAACTAAGCAACTGAATAAATGCAATCAAGAAACTAAGCGATTGAAGCAAAGCAATCAAAAAACTAAGCAATTGACCTAAAGCAATCAAGAAACTAAGCGACTGACCTAAAGCAATCAAGAAACTAAGCAACTGAATAAATGCAATCAAGAAACTAAGCGATTGAAGCAAAGCAATCAAAAAACTAAGCAACTGAACTAAAGCAATCAAGAAACTAAGCGACTGAAGCAAAGCAATCAAGAAACTAAGCGATTGAATTAAAGCAATCAAGAAACTAAGCAACTGAAATAAAGCAATCAAGAAACTAAGCGACTGAAGCAAAGCAATCAAGAAACTAAGCCATTGACCTAAAGCAATTAAGAAACTAAGCAACTGAACTAAAGCAATCAAGAAACTAAGCGACTGAAGCAAAGCAATCAAGAAACTAAGCTATTGACCTAAAGCAATTAAGAAACTAAGCAACTGAACTAAAGCAATTAAGAAACTAAGCGACTTAACTAAAGCAATCAAGAAACTAAATGACTGACCTAAAGCAATCAAGAAACTAAGCGACCGAACTAAAACAATCAAGTAACTAAGCAATTGAACTAAAGCAATCAATAAACTAAGCAACTGAACTAAAACATTCAAGAAACTACACGATTGAACTAAAGCAATCAAGAAACTAAGCGACTGAAGTAAAGCAATCAAGAAACTAAGCGACTTAACTAAAGCAATCAAGAAACTAAATGACTGACCTAAAGCAATCAAGAAACTAAGCGACTGAACTAAAGCAATCAAGAAACTACGCGATTGAACTAAAGCAATCAAGAAACTAAGCGAATGAACTAAAGCAATCAAGAAACTAAGCGACTGAACTAAAGCAATCAAAAAACTAAGCGACTGAACTAAAGCAATCAAGAAAACTAAGCGAATGAACTAAAGCAATCAAGAAACTAAGCGATTGAACTAAAGCAATCAAGAAACTAAGTTGTTCTATTACTGGTTTACATGTCTGATGTTTACTTTTATTGTATGTGTGTTTAAATTATGTATCTGTGATGGGCAGCGATGCATTACGTACCAAGTATGTAAATTATTGGCGTTTACCAATTCCTGATCAATTAAGTGCTCTAATTTTTTCATTAAAAGCAAAAGTTTACTGGAATAAATTTATGTTCTCAGCCAACAAAGGGTACCAGTATGCCCTGTTTATAAAGAAATTCAAAAATAAATAAATATTTTTTCCAGGGTGATCCCAAGAAGTGACTTTCAGATAATCAATAAATTTCATTGGATGAAAAAAACTGTGTGAAAAACTGAAATGCCAGTCAAGAATTAAAAAAATAAAAACAAGCATTTTCAATTGAAAAAATGACATACAAAAATCTCACCACTATCAATACTAGTACTACCCATCAAGATTGGAAAATTTTTGATAAAGAGTTTTCTGATTTACTCTATACAAGAGGTGTGACCGACATGACAGAAATTACACAGACAGACATGACAGACAAACAAGACCGACAGACATGACAGAAATGACAGACAGACAAACAAGACCGACAGACATGACAGAAATGACACAGACATGACATGACAGAAATTACACAGACAGACATGACAGACAAACAAGACCGACAGACATGACAGAAATGACAGACAAACAAGACCGACAGACATGACAGAAATGACAGACATGACATGACAGAAATTACACAGACAGACAAACAAGACCGACAGACATGACGGAAATGACAGACAAACAAGACTGACACATGACAGAAATGACACAGACATGACAGAAATGACAGACAGAACTCCAAATCTTTTACTCCCCTTTTTCTTTAAATGTTTGGGGATAATAAATATTACCAATAATGCACTTACATGTCTTTAACATTGCTAAATCCCACAATCATAATGAATCAAAACTATGTCCAAAATTTGAAAATCAATAATCTCTATTTTGTCTTCAGAAATTCCACAATTTCTTGAATCTTAAATTCACTTATAACCCAAGATTTTTGTAATTATAAATGTAAACTCTGTTATCCAAAATTTCATTGAAAATGTTACAAGTTTACAAGCATGATTACATAATTTAGCATATAAAGTGTGTTCACTATAAATAGTGTATGCAAAACATCAAAACCCTACCTAATATATACCGACAACAATGACACCAGGAATATCAATCTAAAGTCACATATGGAATTTTCTCAGGATTCAAAAATCTTTAAGGAGAGGTCTTGTTATCAAGAAGCTTATACAGGTTACCTTTATACTTTCATTCAAGTGAAAAACAATTAATCCCTTTTAAGATTTTTAAAAGGTTGAAATACATTCCAAAAGTCCATTGGTTTCTGGGTCTAAACCAGTCCAGATACAATCAAGAGTTAAGCCAGAGAGACCAAATAAACAGAAATCTGTGACTTTTCAGTCAATCAACTCAATAAATATAGACAACAAAATAAGTAATCATAAAACAAAGTGTCTTCTGAACATCCTTTGTGTATTTAAACATTTTAGAAAACTTTTCCTTTGTGTATTAAAAACAGTCTCAAAATGACTTAATTTATTGCAATTTGTCAAAGTTCTTGTTGTCCGATCGTTTCCAGACATGAAAATATAATGTGTATCAGCTTTGACAACAGTATCGCACGAGTGTTTGTAAGTTGTATATGGTATAATTGTTTAATCAAAAATATAAACGAAGTTGATCAACATGAGTTTATTCGAATTTGGTGCACGTGGTCTTTCCAATGCTGATATGGGACCTCCAAATCTCAATTTGGGACCTACCAAATATAAAGGCAAAAAGTACTGGACCTATCATTGAGAAATATAGTTTTGAACCCCCGAATATGCCTGTATGAAGATTGCTTTCTTATTCCTTGTTCTGGAAATAATGAGAGGGAAAAAAATAGTTATGTGTAAGGCCAAAGTCAATATTTTTCTCAAAAGTTCAAGACAGAAAGTTCTTGGAGGAAGAAATGTGGAATACCCAGAATAAATCATCTACCAATCACACAAGTATACAGATAGAACATTCTTACACCAGAATCTGCTTAATGAAAATTTAAACTTGGGAGTCAGTAGCTGATGTATTCTTTCCCCTTTATTTTGTTGTTGAGGTAAGGAAATCTCATTCCACATTGCTGATGTCACGTTTATCATCGATGATCGATTGTCAGTAGTTGTCAGGGCAGCGATCCTAATAATGGATCACAAGATAAATAATCGATCATCACTGACATCGGCAAGTAGTTTCAAAATTTCAGTCAAGTCCGTTTCCTTTCCAGTTCCTGCTACTAAAAAAAACAATGGCAGAAGACGATCGGATAATATATCATTTTTACTCTTTTTTACACCAGTGAGATGCTTTGGCAAAGGAGCTATCTGGCCTTTAACTTACAATCACAATGCAAGAACACTTGGCTTTCACAATAAAAGTATTCATATTCAGCTTTACTAAGTAATTCTGATTATTAATCGATTAATTAACCAATTATGCCTCTCTGAGTAACGATTATAATTGTTTGTCTAATTGGACATCACTAATCCAAATTCCAATGTTCAATTATAGAGGGGCCCTTCCACCACTGGCCACAAAATTTGTTGGTCAATCCTGACCCATTTTTTTTTTTTTATCTTTTTTAGTATTAGTTGAGTTTTGAAAAAATCAATGTCTAGCCCCATCTTTCTCATTATTTATCTTGATCTAATACCTAATAATGTTTTTGAATAAAATTTATCAAGTTTAAAATTTATCAAGTTATAATGACCCAACTCAACTCAACTCAATGACTCAACTCAACCCAATTCTTTTTCCAAGGCTCGAGCCAGAACAGGGATTTTTCTGGCCATTTTGGGAAAGGGACCTTGGGATGAAATAGGGAAATCATTGACAAAATCGACATTTTGGGAAAATTTTTCATTAAACTTTAAAAATTTTCACATTGTCAGCACATCAAATATTTTGCCTGGAATATTTACTATTTTGATACATGCTGGTAGTCACTCATTTGTACCAAACCACCCATATATTAACACAATATCTTCATAGACTGGCTTCAATACAAACATCTGAGAAAGTTGTTTCATGAGTTGCTCCCATTCTACCAGATCCTCATTGAGTATAATTTATCAAAATGTGCATAAATACAGGTTATTATAAAGATATATACAAGCTTCACCAAAAATATAGTTTTTTTTCACTTTTTCTTAAGTTTCTCAAGGCAGGATCATTTGGGAATTTTTACCTACAAAATTGGGAAAAATGTCTGCTTTTTGGCATTGGGAATGGGTCCCTTTACTGGACCCTGTGAGTGGCCAGAAAAATCCCTGCAGAATGACCTCCATCAATTACTATTCTGGATGGACACACACACACATATATATATATTGCATGATTTTCAAATTATTGCAAGGTGGTTTATGTAAAGATTTTCACAAATTAAAAGGGCATTTTCCAAGTATCATTCAAATAACTGGTTAAGATAATCTGACTGGTCAATTAGACTTTTATGAATGGAAGCTGAAGTGTGGACATAAAATGACGTCACTTTATTATGCAAAGCAGGTGATCGATTTTACCCAACACTGATTCATCAATATGTTCACATAAATTTATACAACTCAAAAAGAAAACCACATACGATCAATTCGATTTTAAATATAAATTTAACTGATGATTAACATTTAACTTCTAATATTTACTTTCAAAATCTATATCGTTTAAAATCCTTAAGTTGTTGTGTTCAAGGACATTTTGAAATATTGAAGCTATCCCAAGTGTGGTTACCCAAAAAACTCATGGCCAAATGCCAACAAGTACACATCTCTAGTAGGTCATGCCTCGTCTAAAACCACCATGGTAGATGGTGGCAATCGTAATTTCAACTAGCACAATATTTATACCAATCAAAGATATAAACACTTAAATTTTTAGAGAATTGTTTAACCTATTAACAAAATAAAACTTACCTACAATCTTGCTCAAGAAAATTCTTATTTACTCCGACACCATTTCGCGCGTAGGATCAAGACCCCGGATGTTTGACATACGCATGCGCATTACTCCATTTTTGATCGGTAAACAAAACACAAACACAAACACGTGGTTTGTGGTTTGAGTCATCCTATGTTAAATTTGCATACATAATTACGTTTTATACGCAGATAAGGTATGACCTAAACAAATTATATCAGAATGAATTATATTAAATTCTGATTTTCATTATATTTGCCCAGTGGATTTATGGCATATTATTTTATGGAAGTGTGGATTATTTCCGGCAGTAACTTGTGACGTTTTGCATTCAGTGTGACACTGTTCAAATTCTTCAAAAATGATACAAACATAATAGTCTTTTTGGATATAAAATCACAATTTAGTATTCCAGAACAAGAGTAAAATTCCTAAATAAACCTTCATATAATAATTTAATAAAGTCATTATACAAAAGTGTACAATTGTCATAATTATAATTCATTTTCTGATAATTTTCGCAGGATGATGCAGAAATTTTTAAAAATCAAGAAATTACAAATCAGCCAGTCAAGACTCCCTGGATCATATTTTTTGCAATATTTTTATACATAACTTATTAAACATGTATAACACTTTTTAAATTTTTGTAGCTATATAATGCATTCTGAAGTAAAATATCAGGATTCATGATTGTCTGTTTGAACTGATTAGTAATGTCATAATGCATATTTAAAAATTTTATCGCATAATGCATATTAGAATGTATTTCACGTTAAGATTTTAAAAAATGCATTATGACAGTTATAAAAATTCAAAAGTGGTATATTACAAAATTTCTTATACTGCAATCTGTTCCGAGTGGATTGGATTGGAGAAATAATGTTGTACGCCCTCGTCAAGATTCTTTTACTGATAACTAGGCGATCATGGTTTTGCCGCGATGGTGGAAGAAACCGAAGTCCCGACCGAAGAAAACCACCGACATTCGGCAAACCAATTGACAAACTTTCTCACACTAGGATCTGTTCCAAGTGGATTGGATTGGAAAAATAATGTTGTACGCCATCGTCAAGATTCTTTCACTGATAACTAGGCGATCATGGTTCTGCCGCGATGTTGGATGAAACCGAGGTGCCCAAGGAAAACCACCGACATTCAGCAAGCCAACTGACAAACTTTCTCACACTAGGATCTGCCGCTGAGTTGAGTTCGAACGTAAACGATCTGAGGAGCATTCTGAATCTTTGAGCGTGCGCTTTAGACCACTACACCTTCGAGTGCCCCCTCCCCGCCCCATTTGTCGGAATTATTTTAACATTAATATCACAACATTGTTTGACACTATGCAACATTTAAATTTTGACCAATCAATTGAATAAACTAACAACCAGTCCCCCTTTCTTTGACGTCATATTATGGGGAACATTTTCAAATATGGACAAAAAATAAAAAATTACGATCAAAGTTAACTGACCCTTTTTCGGAATTATTATCCAATGAATTAACAATTGTATATATCACAAAATTCACGTATGTTCTGTCCAGCAAGTAGTAATTTAAAGTATTTATTCCATTGGATAACCGCCTCAATAGCTTAGTGGTAGTACCTTGGCCTCGAGAGCGAGAAGTCGTGTGTTCGAACCCAGAAGACACAAGACTTTAAAATTCCAAAGATTGCATCCATATCTGGCGCTCGGCATTAGGTGGATAAAGTAAAGGGTTTACCCGGGTCCAGGATAACTGACTTGGATATAAGATTAATCCACAGAGATTAATAAACTCTCGTCGAGAATAGCTGGCTTGAAAATTGCTAATGCGACGTTAAGCAACAATAACAACAAAATCCCATTTATATATATATATATATATATATATATATATATATATATATATATATATATATATATATATATATATATATATATATATATATATATATATATATCTTTAAATATCAGTATATGTTACTATTTTTTTTTTTCTAATCAAAATCGCTGTATGTAAGTTTTAACTTTTTGCTGTCTAACTTTTGACTTTGCGAATGATTTTAGCTCCGATTTCGCAACTGATTCGCTGTCTGAACGTCTCAACTGATTTGCTGTTCAAACTTTTAAAATTATTTGCTGTCAGAACTGTTCAATCCATTCGCTGTCTGAGCCTCTCAAGATTCGCAATCTGAACTTCTTTCTTAAACGATTCACCTTCTCAGATTCTCCAC
Organism: Tegillarca granosa; assembly: GCA_029721355.1. Lineage (NCBI taxonomy): Eukaryota > Metazoa > Mollusca > Bivalvia > Arcoida > Arcidae > Tegillarca > Tegillarca granosa. Next base: position 9,661,318 of record CM056612.1, on the reverse strand, counting down.
CCATTCGCTGTCCGAACTTCTAACATGATTCACAATGTTAACTACTAAACTTATTCGCTGTCTGAACCTCACAACTGATATGCTTGCTGAACTTCACAACTGATTTGCTGTCCAAATTTTTAAAATAATTTGCTGTCATCACTTCGCAATCGATTCGCTGTCCAAGCCTCAACTGATTTGAAATCTGAACTTCTTAACAAATTCACATCCTGAGCTTCGCAGTCCGAACTTCTTACCTAATCCACGTCTTAACTGATTTGCTGTCCAAACTTTTAAAATAATTTGCTGTCAGAAGTACATGATCCACTTCTTAACTGATTTGCTGTCCAAACTTTTAAAACAATTTGCTGTCAGAAGTGCTCAATCATTTCGCTGTCTGAGCCTCTCAGGTGATTTAAAGTCTGAACTTCTTTCTTAACCGATTCAGCTTCTGAGCTTCTAAACCAATTCGCTGTCCGGACTTCTTACATGATTCACGATGTGAACTTCTAAACTGATTCGCTGTCAGAACTTCTGACATGATTCACATTGTAAACTTCGAAACTGATTCGCTGTCAGAACTTCTTAACCGATTTGCTGTCCGAACTTCTTACATGTTTCACATTGCGAACGTCTAAACTGATTTACGCTCTACAGTTTGCTATCAGAATGTCTCATCTGATTCGCTGTTTGAACCTCTCCCCCGATTCTCTGTATGATTTTGCAATAGTTAGCTGTCTAAAATTCTTAATTGATTTGCTGTGTGAACTATGCTGTTTGATCTGATTTGTTTTCTGAATAAGACAACTGATTCGCTGCCTGAACTTTTCAACTGATTCGCTATCCGAACTACTCTGCTTGATCTATTTTGCTGTCTGAATAAGGCAACTGATTAACTTTATAAACTTTTGAACTGACTCGCTTTCTAAAACGTTTTTGACTAATTCGCATTCGTAACTGATACGGTGTCAAAAACTTAACTGATTCGCTGTCTGAATTTAACTAATTTATTGTCTGAGCTTTACTGATTCGCTGTCAAGCTTAACAGATTCCTTGTCTGAACTAACTGTTTCGCTGTCAGAAATTAACTAACTTGCTGTCTATATTTTACTGACTCTTTGTCTGAACTTTACTGATTCGCTGTCAGAAATTAACTGACTTGCTATCTGAATTTTACTGACTCTTTGTCTGAACTTTACTGTTTCGCTGTAAGAAATTAACTGATTTGCTGTCTAAATTTAACTGATTCGCTGTCTAAATTTAACCAATTCATTGTCTGAGCTTCACTGATTCGCTGTCAAGCTTAACCGATTCCTTGTCTGAACTTAACTGGTTCGCTGTAAGAAATTAACTGACTTGCTATCTGAATTTAACTGACTCCTGATCTGAACTTTACTGATCTTCTGTCAGAAATTAATTGACATGCTGTCCCGAACAAGGAATTTAACTGATCGCTTGTCTGAACTTTACTATCTTCTGTCAGAAATTAATTGACATGCTGTTGGAATTTAACTGATCGCTTGTCTGAATAACCTTCCGAACTACCTAACATATATGTTGTCTGTCACAATATTCATATATGCGTAATGCGTGTTTGAGTGTTCAAAGCAACATTTATATTGCAGTTTTTGGCAAATGGAATATAAGCAAATTTATTTTCACACACACACACAAAAAATCTTTGTAGACATGTGGTTTTTGTTTTATATCGGTAAGCATTGGTTGATGTATAGTTACATGGGCTGTTTTAAGGATAGTTCTAGATTTGGTGCTTATAGCTCTTTTTGACTACAGTTAAAATACAGGGTTTTATTATGAGAAATCCACACACACACACACACACACACACACACACACACACACACACACACACACACACACACACACAGCAACGAACAACCGGGTCCTGGTGACTTTTCCGATTCTTTCATAGTAACTCTAAAATAAGCTCTGAACATAGAAGCGCTAACATAGAGCTCTAGATAGCAGGTTGACGCTGTTTCGGAGTTTGACTCTTTAATTGACAAGAGTTACCTCTCTTCCATCAAATATATCTATGCGCAAAATGAAAAAAATGTAAAGATCAGATTATGATCTTGTATGATTTGATCTGATGACATTTTTATACTTTCTAAATATTTACAGTAAATTGATTCATTCTTTGTTATTATTAATTGTTTGATTTAACGAATGCTTTTTCATAAATCAGTCTACAATATTTACAAGAGTTACCTCCCTTGTAATAGGTGATGGTCGTGTTGGTGTTAACTTTGATTGACAACACATGTATACTGTTGCCTGGCCATACCGGGACTTACTAGTCGACTATGTTACTGCCCGTATTCAGTGAGGGTGCGAGGGATGCAAACGCACCCCTTTCTAAACCATTAAGCACTGTAAAAGCCTCGTTAAAAATCATTTAACACTATTTAACCCTTAAAAATCGTTTTGAAAACATTAATTTTGATTAATTTCAAACATTTAGATACATCATATTTGACTATAATCATTCAAATACTCCAAAATACACCATTGTGCGTTTCATTCTCAAAAGTTTTATGGAGGAGCATGCCCCCAAACCCCCTTGTGAGGTGCCCCATTGGTGCGTGCGAAGACATTCTTCAAAATCGCACCCATTTCTAAAAAACCTGCCTACGGGTCTGATGTGCACGTAGGATGGACTTGGTGGTCTTCTCAAGAAACATCCCAAATCCAATTACCATTACTAAGTGTTTTGTTTAAAAATATTAAATCACTTGTATTAGGTAAATAGCCATTTGTTTACATATTAAATATTATTATGTTGTTGTAGGTATTTTTGTCCGTACAGAGGTGATACGAGAAAAAATTTAAAATTGCTTGCCGACGAAGTTTTTTGCTTGCAAACAAAAAGTTGACACATACGTAAAAAATAACAGCGTGTTCAAACAATAGTGTTTACGTGCTCAAGTGAAAGTAATGTTCAGCGTGTTCAAACAAGTGTTTACGTGCTCAAGTAAAAGTAACAGTGTGTTCAAACAATAGTGTTTACGTGCTCAAGTGAAAGTAATGTTCAGTGTGTTCAAACAATAATGTTTATGTTCTCAAGTAATGTTCAGCATGTTCAAACGATAGTGTTTACGTGCTCAAGTAAAAGTAACAGTGTGTTCAAGAAATAGTGTTTACGTGCTCAAGTGAAAGTAACAGTGTGTACAAGCAATATTGTTTACGTGTTCAAGTGAAAGTACTGTTCAGTGTGTTCAAACAATAGTGTTTACGTGCTCAAGTGAAAGTAACAGCGTGTTCAAAAAATAGTGTTTACGTGTTCAAGTAAAAGTAGCAGTGTGTTCAAACAATAGTGTTTACCTGTTCAAGTAAAAGTAACAGCGTGTTCAAACAATAGTGTTTACGTGCTCAGGTAAAAGTAACAGCGTGTTCAAACAATAGTGTTTACGTGCTCAAGTAAAAGTAACAGTGTGTTCAAGCAATAGTGTTTTTGTGCTCAAGTGAAAGTAATGTTCAGCGTGTTCAAACAATAGTGTTTACGTGCTCAAGTAAAAGTAGCAATGTGTTCAAGAAATAGTGTTTACGTGCTCAAGTAAAAGTAACAGCGTGTTCAAGCAATAGTGTTTTTGTGCTCAAGTGAAAGTAATGTTCAGCGTGTTCAAACAATAGTGTTTACGTGCTCAAGTAAAAGTAACAGTGTGTTCAAGAAATAGCGTTTACGTTCTCAAGTAAAAGTAACAGTGTGTTCAAGAAATAGCGTTTACGTTCTCAAGTAAAAGTAACAGCGTGTTTAAGCAATAGTGTTACGTGCTCAAGTAAAAGTAACAGTGTGTTCAAACAATAGTGTTTACGTGTTCAAGTAAAAGTAACAGTGTGTTCAAGAAATAGTGTTTACGTGCTCAAGTGAAAGTAACAGCGTGTTCAAGAAATAGTGTTTACGTGCTCAAGTGAAAGTAACAGCGTGTTATGTATGTCCATAAGGATTGCAGAAATCTCAGGGTCCCTGGGCACTAAAGAAGGTTTAGTACCCATAGACTCTTTAAGTTTGACAATACTTGACTTTATATAATTCCAATTGCCCCTATCCAGTCGGATAAGGTATCAAGGTCTACGTCTTCTAATTTAGCCCAACCTCTAGCATACTCTTCAACAGTATCTATAATAATTGAAATTCTGTCCCCAAGTAAAAGATTGAGCCTCTCTGTATTTAGGACCTTTTGAAAGAAGACATCTGAATTGAGTGTTCTCAGTTATATTGAGATCACCTATTACTACATGCCTAGCTTGTTTATAAATATATGGGGATTTATATTTAGTTGATAATCTTCTTATCTAAGAACATGCATATCGTACCATACCATACCAAACCATACTAAACCATACCGTTTTATAACAATATTATGCCATACATACAACAACAACAACAACAACAACAAAATGATACATAATAAAATAAATAATAACAATAAAATCCATGTTTGTTATTGCGATAATGTAATGCAATTTGGGTTTTCGTGTCTTTTCAAATCATAACTTTATGAACCTACCAGCATTAATCATTATTTTCGGATAATCGTTATTAAAAACCCCTTGGGTTTTCCATTACTTTGATCTTTTTTAAATAATGAGCAATGCGCAGGCCTCCACCATGGGATTGTCTTATCCATATGGATATTAATCTAAATCATTCTTAAGTTTTTACAATAGAACTAGAAATAAAAAAAAAATAGAAATTACTGACATGTGACTGTAAAACTGCTTTTAAGACGCAGAGTTTTTACTTTTTTGCCACACTTCTGACGTCGTTTAGGAATTGTCTAAATCTAGATTCAATATAATGTCAAACTGCATCTGATACCAGATCACGTCTTCTGACGTCGTTTAGGATTTGTCTAAATCTGGATTCAATATAATGTCAAACTGCATCTGATACCAGGCATAAGGTAAATTTATCATTTTATCTTTATAATTAAATACCATATAATGCCGTTTTATATAATATCCTATCATTCTATTCAATACCATACCAAATAATATTATTTCATACCGTACCATATGTTACAAAAACAGTGCTTCAATGTTTGTAAAAACTATTGTGTGTAACAATATCCCATAGATATAATTCAATTATGAATTTAAATGGTCGAACGTAAATAAATTATTTCGAAAAAAAATTACAGTACAGCTTGACAATCGTAATGCAGTTGGAGGTATATAATAAAGAATAAGGAAATGGAGAAAGTTAAAGAAACAAACCAATGCGAAACTGGAGATTGCAGTAATACATCAATGTTAATGTAACAGTAGAAAAATTGTTTAACTATTAATAATACTCGACATCCAAATCAAATACTTTGTAATAAATTTTGTAGAGAGATTAAAACTGAAACACTAGGATCAAACGCGACAGTTTGCTTACTGATCCTGACAACATTTTGTATCCAAAGTAGAACTGTAATTGCATTAATGGTCTTAACAAAATATAGTATAAAAAAATAAAAAAACCACACGTTTATACAAAATTTTCAGATTATTGTAAAATGTTAATTACATCATTTTAGATAATGGCAATGTTACTACTGCCTCTGCTGGTAAAACATGGTCGTGTAGGTATGTCAACTAAAATCATTTCAGAAGAGAAATTGCTTTTTTTGACATTAAAACGTTAAAAAAGTGTGAAATGTACTATTTCTGGTTACATACAAATAATATAGGAAATTAACAACTGGGTAAGAAGACGATCTACACAAAATTTTTGCTAAAATGAGACATCAAAAAATAATCCGAAGATGGAGTGGATCTTGTAAACACATTTGTAGATAAATAAGTAAAACTATAAAACTTTTAAATTCTTGTCTTGTAAACACTGCTACTGTGCAACAAAAAATTAATTAATTTCAAGGAAAAAAACAATAATAAATGAATAAATAAATAAAAAAATAAAAATGTTTGATTTTATTTCCTTTTTGTGTACAAGTAATTTCTAAAGTCGCTATGACTATTGATGCAACAAAACATTATCTCATGGAATTACAAAAAATTAGACATTGATTCTTTATCAAAAAATATTTTTATCAGTTTTAAAATTTAATGAAATAATATTTATTTATTTTATTTATTCATGCTTTTTTAAAATTTATCATTATTTGCATCGAAGAAATTCGATTGACTCTGAACATACAAAAATCTTTACTTGGAATACTTGCTGCCAGTTTTAAACAATTTTCAATACACTGAAATTGTATTTTAAAAAGAATTAAAGAAGCTTATATGTTGCCCAATTGGACCGAAAAACAACAAATTCGACTTATATAAAACAGACAAACTCCAACCCTTTCCTCTTGGGTTTCTAACCATTGTAATAACTACCAAAAATAAGTAAAGATGATATAATTTTCACAGTTACACTCAGATAAATAAATCTTCATTAATAGAACCTTCAGCAATATTTTATCTCCTAAGCATCTCTTTCATATATTTATAAAACATAAACATTAATGCTTTATCTATTTCAAATAGTAACATAGTATAGTTTTTGTCATATAATATTTAAGCAGAGTCTTTATATAAGTTTTGTAGTAGACATATAAAATAAACGGATAAAGCACCACGATATAAAAACCCCATAAGTTTAGTTTGGGTGGGCGGAATTAACAAACAAATCGTGATCAATTTAAACTAGTTTTATGAATTTATGAATAGAATTTTTCACCCAGCCCAATTATTCTAAGATGTAACGGGTTATTAACACAGACAAAATACTTTGTAATCGATGTATAGTAATTTACATCGATTAGATCTGTATATATACTGTAATGTGTAGTTAAATAAGCGCATTTATGTTTGTTTTAGGGGGTGTGGACTTATCCTTTAAATATTTTTGAATAAATGTTGTTATTAGCAACACTATTAAACTGTTTGATTTGTCTCTTCTTTATTAACTTAAGGATAATTGAAATGGCTTAAAGTTTAAAACAGTGATTAAAAAGCAAAATATTTATCTCCGCCCTCCCCTAATTTGCATTATCCACGGCCACAAATAATTTAGAAGAAAGGACAATATTTTCTTTAAGAAATGACATTGTTTTGGGGGCACTTCATGCTAGTATGAAACCGGGCGTTCCGGGTACAATTTGCATGAAGAGCGAAGCTCTTCATGTTAAATTTGTACCCGGAACACCCGGTATCATACTAGCATGAAGTGCCCCCAAAACAATGTCATTTCTTATATTTACAATTTATATCTTACATCTAATTTGCTATGTGGCTTTAAAACTATAACTGCATTTCATTTTTGCTAATGTACTACCTCCGTTTGTTTTAGTGCATCGCGGAACCCGTCTATCGCATCTCCACAAAGGATGACGTCATTGATAATTGGGATGACGTCATTGATAAGTTGGATGACAGGTGACCCGCCTACTTCCATTGATAAAAAAAAACTAATCCGTTAAATGGAATACAGTTGTTTTAATAACAGAATTAAACGATTAAATTTTAAAAATATTTAACCCTTACATTTGCATATTTAAATTTAAACTACAGTTTGAAAAAGAAGAATTAGAAAATACACCAGAAGTGTGGGAACTTACTTGTCGTGTAAGGGTTTGTGACGTATTGACGTATTGACGTATTGGTGATTACGCGGTACTGTTGAACCAGTTCAAAATGGTCAAACATACGTTTTCATAGCCGTATGAAGCAAATTTTTGATAATGTTGAGAAATAGCTTTCATAGGCGGAAAGTGTGTGCTATTGTAAATATTTACAAATGAAGAATTATAAAATTCTAGATAGTGGTAAGAAACGTAAATGAGGAACTTACAATAATTATGACTTTGAAAAATGGGCCAAGATGGCCAAATACGCTGTGGAGAATAGCGTTATGAAAAATGACAGAAATTTTTCTTTTAACAATAGTATCATAAGAAACTGATCAAAAAAAAAAAATAATGACGAAAAGAATCTGAGATACTGGAAAAAATATAATAGATAGATTTTGATAATGACGTTCAAAATAACATTAAAAACCTAAGAATTTTGGAAACGAACAAGGACTATATTTTCACATAGCAGATTAAAGACGTAATTTTGTATTCCTCATGCGCTGCACTTAAATTAGCGGAAGGCGCTAATAAAGAATCCCGCTTACATAAGTAGATTTAAAGTACACACACACACACACACACACACACATATATATTTATTTATATAATATATAATCGCTGAAATTTTCTTATATAAATTTATTGACAGTTATAAATTTTAAATTTCAGTAACCTTTCGTTAATGACGAAAAGAGACGACATGGAAAAGGTCTTTGTTTTGTTTTAGTTTGTATTGGTTTAGGTTTGCCGTCAAAAAAGGTTTAGCTTCACCCTCTGAAGAGATAAATGGCGCTTTTCAGTCTATTGCCAACACCAGTGGATGAGATGGAAACCAGTAGTTTGTAATACTAAAACGATTTACTTTTCGCACATTTTAAATGTCATTGAAATGACAAGGATAATATCGCAAATTTAATGAATAACTTTGTGGTTTACTGGGTATAAACAAGATTTTGGAAGTGCCGAACCCATCATAAATTGCTTTTTTTATACCAGGTAACCTACAACAAATTGAGTTATTTCTAATATATATATATATATATATATATATATATATATATATATATATATATATATATATATATATATATATATATATCCACCCTTTTTTAAAATAAAACGTTCATTTTATTGTTTATAAATGATACTCGTTTTCTATTAACCTATTATCTGCCAAATATAAATGCTGCAATTATTTACTGAAGTATTCTTCTTAAATCAAATTCTTTTGAAAAAAATCAGTTTATTGAATTTTCAATTAATTTTATCTTTAAACTATTCTCAGGTATTTTATTTAATTGTCTCTGTCTAACTTAAAAAAATTCGATTGTCCACAAAAATTATTTATACCTTGTTTAAAAATTCAACTATATGACGGCGCTTCGATAACTTTATTTAACAAGTGTATCTTTTGTTCTAGAGCTCACTTTTCAATTAATGCGATAACGCTGATGCGACTCTTTATAATAATTCTTCCCTCGAATAGCTGCTTAAATGCTGAAACTTCTTCAAATAGTAATATAGGCATTTAATTGTTAGATATCTGGAGTTGTCCGTCCTTCTACCAGGAACAGACTTCATACTTTAACATATAGTAATAATAACATATTTATAAGAGTTGTCTCTCTTTCTGCAAGACGCAAATGCATTAAAAACTAGCTGCTAAAAGAAATTTTTTACGTTTGCTGGTTGTTTGAGATATTGTGTTACATCGCAGCAGCAAATTTCATCTTATCGCGACGAGAGCAAAATCTTAAATGTAATACCAATAAGTCCATGGGGTTATTAATTAACTAATTAGCTTTTATTATAAATTAATTACTAGTTTTATTGTAGTAATTTATAACATAATGATTAATTAATGTAGCATCAATAGCTAATATTACTAGTAAAAGCAAACGACCATTGATTTATGTATTTATATTTATATTCAAAAACGTATTAATGAAGTAACAAACTAGGTTTGAATCTTACCAGTGCAGAAGTTCTAGTGTGGGAGAATTCTTCAGGAAATTGTCAGTCAAATCTATTTGATTGTGGATTTCAACAAGCTAAACATATCTACATTATGACTTGTCTTTTATTAGCAAAGGACATATTCACGTAGTCTAATTTAATAAGTGAAATGAAATAATAATAAAATCTTAAATTATAAACAATATAATAAACCATCATAAATGGATGTGCTTAAAACATTTTGCTGCGCTCTCTACATAGGATGTGCCTACAATCATAAAGTAGGTTATGAAATCTTTTTTGTATCGATCAAAATCCCTTAAATCTACCTGACTCAACCTGCCTAAACAGGGATCGATATAACTTTTTTCACATATTTCTATTTCGAATTTACCTTATGTACAAATAAAATAGTTAACAATTTACGTGAAATTTTCTTTTTAATTTGAAACTATTATAAAGTTAACATTTTTAAGCATACACGTTATAAATAAACAATTATGGTAGCCTTTTTCATGTTTATATGTAGTTGTTGCAAAATTGTTTTTTACTTTGCAGCTTTAATGATGTTGTGCTCACACAAGTAAAATATTTATTCGATTATTGAATGGGGCACTAGTGATACCTCAGCTGTAATTTGTGCCTTATAAGTATTGGTTCTCCCTTCTACAGCCTTAATTACGATTCAAGTCCGGTCTTTGATATTGTATTTACAGGAAGCATCCTTGTGGGCATGTAAAAATTAATTTGCATACAACTTTATTTAGATTAATCATCAAGTAAATTTATATGCATAAAGCTTTACATGGGGACACAAAACCACAAAGGGGAACAACAGAAGAATTATTCACCATGGATAAGCATGTTATAGCAAGCACGACCTTAGCAATTAAGATGTTTGCCAGCTGAAGAACTAAAAACTTATTAAATTTGGTTCAACAATCTCAAAATTTTTTAATTTTTTACAGACGGAGGAAAAACGAAGGACAAAGAAAATGTTTGGGATTACTTAAAAACAAAACTGACAGTGTTTCTAAGTTCTTGAATGGACTTATATCTATGGCTTTCAATTATTTTTATATGAGTCTGTGTTTCAGTTAACAAATAAGCCATGGCTACAGGAGGACAGCCAAATTACTATAAATGTGATAAAGAATGGACTAATTGTCTTTGTCGTGCTATAATTGATCTTTGTAGTCAAGTTTTAAGAGATGTGCTAGGTCGACAGATTCTACCAAAAGACATTGTTCTTAAAGCATCAAGGTGTCCAGCACTGACACTAAATCCTTCACAACATGGCATTTTGTCATCGGCTTCAACTTTTAATTCTTACGATAAATTTGATATTACTCTGTTAGTTGCAGTCATTCGCAGTCTTTGCCCATCTATCAAACCGACAGTTGGTTGGGGTTTACAACATTTACCATCACCATCAGATACAGCTGAAGGAGATGATGTAGAACGGATACGTCTGATCCGAAACAAGATTTACGGCCATGTCTCAAACACAAGGGTCAACGATTCAGTATTTCATAAGTACTGGCAGGTGCTACAGGATGTCATGATCCGTATGGATCGTAGTTTTGGTGCACAATCTAGTTACAGCCAAATACTTACTGTTATTGAAAATGATAATATGGATGAAGCAAATAAAAGAATGTTTATTGAAAAAATCAAAGAGATGGTAGAAAAAGAAAAGGAAATATGGAGAGAAATACAACAAATTAAACAGGAAATTGAAGAAGACCACAGTAAGTAGCAAAATGGATATAAAATGTAATCAATGTTTTGTAGAATTAAAAAAATATGTTTATCATGTTTTGTATTTATATTTCAAGGTCTAGATATGGTTTATATTTCTGTGTTTATGTTTCTGTATTTGCCTTTTATCATTGCATGTATAGTTTAAAACTTCTTTACTTTAAGGTCAAATATTAATCTCTCAAAAACTTTGTCACAAGTGCTCAAATCTTCCTTCCTATAAAAACTGGACAAATGTTTAATTATTTTCTCTGACAAATCATAGGTTTAAATTAAATCAAATTTGTTCCCTCATGCACAGCATTCCTTAATTAGCTAGATTTGGATTTATATAATTTTGAAACTTTAGATTCATTATTTTCAACTGTTTGGCTTATATTTTTAATGTATCAAACTTTTCGGTCTTAGTGTCACTGATGAGGAATGAATGTCCGAAATGTGCACATCTGGCACATCAAAATTTAACTGGTATTTGTGTTTATATATTTAAGGGTTTACTTTTAGCACTGTGTTAAGCATAGTTTAAAATTATTGAAGTTGAAAATAAAAAAAAATAAAACGTCATTTCTTGACTTTTTTATGTCTATATAGTTATTGATTTTTTCCAGTGACATTTGAATTAGGAGATAACTGTTTTGCATTTGAAGAGTTCCGACCGTAAAACGTGGATTTTACTGTCGCAAATTGAGGTCTACCTGGCGACGTAGGAATACATTATGTAATCGTTACCTAGATAGCACGCGACATCCTAACACCGACCGTAAACCAGAGATTCTACTGCGGTCGAGGTCCAATCAAAATTCTGTTTACAAAATATTTGCATTGGAATCGTCAATATAAGGTCTGAAACAAAGCCAATAAATCCTAAAAGCATTGACTTTTATAAGAAATGAAAAATGCAAGCATTGCACCAACTTGATATGGTATGTGTTTGCTGCGATATCTATTGTCATGACAAAGCTATCTAATCATAACACGATAACACACCGTAGATGTTACTTTACATAGTGGTGGAAGTCTTTGAACTAAAAACGCCATTTCTAGACAGTTTAATGGTAATTAAACATATAACTTTACAGCCTATACTGTCCTATTTTCTTTTAGGATTTATTGATTAACTTTAGCTTATCTGGTTCAACCGGTGTTGTTTCACAAGAGAAGTTAAAACACTTTTGGAGGTATAACAATAAGAAAATATGATGTAATTAAAACAAATTTTGTCCATTTATATTAATATGGGTTTTGCTGCAGGTTTATTGATGACGATTATAAATTGAATAACCACTTTATTTTTATATTCATATTCCCTTTTTATGTGTGAAGTTATTATTTAACGAAGCATTGGCATTATGATTGTTTTATAGATAAACAACAGAATATTGAGCGAACAATTACAAATATAGATTTAGAGTTAAACAATCAGAAGCAACAAATTGGCGATCTTGCAAGTAGAACAGCAGGTAATATATGTGGTGAAATTTGAAGTCTTAACCATGCAATTTTGTTGCATTTGGCATTTTTATCACGATTCACATGCTAACCAAAACTTTAGAACTTATTGAACCGAAAAAGCTTCACAATGATTCTAAGAAGACGTGGAGCTAAAACCTATTCCGACTGGATAAGGGCAATTGAAAATATTATTAAGTCGAAGATTGCCAAACTTACAGGGTCTGTGGGTACTAAACCTTCTTTAGTGTTTGGGGATCCTGAGATTTCTCCTGTCCTTACAAACATACATAACAAGTACGTTGTTGTCCCCAGCTGATAAAGCTAACATCATTTTCGTTTGTAAGAAATTCTACGTTGAATTTTCTTATTCAGGAGCTTGGTTTTAATAGTATATCGGAGAATCCTACTTATACCAAAATTAATTTTACCAATGATAAAGTACTTTCCAATCATAGGGTATTTCTTGTGTCTTTCAGTATGAATTTAAAACAGGATAGACTTGACCTTCCTGACTTGTAGAGCATTCACAAACATTAACACAAGGAAATATATTAAGCGGGTTTCTCCAAATGTACTACTCAATCATTATCAGTTATTCTAACACAAATTTTAACAGTCGTTAAAGATAGCCTGTAGACTAATTCAGAAAATCTTTCTGCTAAATCTCTATCGTCGGTAAAAAGTATAAAAACTCCACATAAAGATATATAAATGACATTCTATCTCTAAATGATACAAAATTCGGAGAATATGTGAATGTCCTCTATCCATTTGAGCTTAAAATAAAAAACACAACGGATTCTTTTTGTTTTTCTTGATAATTCGACTTAAACCTCAAATATGACATCCTTCGAAAGATTACACCTGAAGCTATTTGACAAAAGTGATGACTTCATTTTTTTATTGTCAACTATCCGTTTCTTTGCAGAATATTTTTGCCCCCCCCGCTTACATATGATGTAATTGTTTCACAGTTAATAGGTTATAGTAGAGCGTGTTCCCACTACGCATACTTTCTACAACGAAGCAAAATGCTTACAATAAAATTGTTGAATCAAGGATATTGCGAGCTCAGGCTAATCAAGAGCCTTAAAAAATTATATTGCCGTCATCACAATGTTGTTGATAAATATGGGGTCACTGTATCCGAACTCATACTGGATATATTTGACTGACAAAAATTCCTTGTTCCTTTCTTTCTGAAAATTGACTTTGCACGTGACGGGTGTAGCTATGTATACAGGAGATGCTTACCCTTCCGAAGCATCCGCCCTCACTTTCTTGATGGAATTTCATAAGTATAACTAAATTTGGCAGTTTTCAAAGTTTTTACTTTGTTTTTTGGGGGAATGTGATTTGGACAAGGACTTGTATGTTTGTGTTTTATTTCATATTAATTGATAGAAATGGCTGATGCTGAAAAAAACCTTTGAAAAATTATAATAAAATCATTATTTATTTAAATTCTATTCAGATAAAAGTCCATGTCTGCTGCAGGTTATTGATTACATAATTAAAATATTGTAAGTTGATTAACGACTTCAAATTATTATTTATGTGTTCATTCGTATTTATAAAGCTTTAAACACTATCAACTAACTCAGAGTTTGATTTTCTTATAGATAAACAACAGAGTATTGAGCAAAAGATGACATATATAGGTTCAGAGTTAATGAAACAGAATCAACACATTGACGATCTAACAAAAGAAACATCAGGTAGTTTGTTTTGTATTAGTTTCTCTCTCTCTCTCTCTCTCTCTCTCTCTCTCTCTCTCTCTCTCTCTGTATGTCATGGTATTTGAAGTCTTTAATAAAGTCATTCGATTGTTTGATTTGTTTCAATAGTTAATTTAATATTATTTTTCACAGCATAATAGAATCAAAACATTTAGAGTGATTGAACTGAAATTTCTTCACAAACATTCTCTTTGAGCTTAATTAACATGCAGGTAATCGAGTATCATGTATTTATTACAAAAAAAAAATTCCTATAGAAAAATCACATTTACACAATATGTATAATTCGTATTACTCGAAACTGATCCATGCTTGTTTGATGAGAGTTGACCTGCAAGTGCTTTGTTACATAATTATTATATTACCGATTGACTAACAACTTCCTACAGATATAGATAATTCCCTTCCTATCAGTAAAGCTGCATAAGTAATCATTAAACTTAATTCGGAGTGTTTGATTGTTTTATAGATAGACAACAGTGTATAGAGCAAAAAGTGACAGATATGGGTTCAGAATTAAACAAAAAGATTGATAAACTTGAAACGAAAACATCAGGTATTATATTTTATCTTCGAAAGTGAAACATCTGGCCGTTTGATTAGTTTGAATTATTGCATAAATCTCTCTCTCTCTCTCTCTCTCTCTCTCTCTCTCTCTCTCTCATAATAATTGAAGTCTTGATTAATTGATTTATATCATTAGGCCGTTTTATCTGTTGCAATAGATAATGGAATATTGATTTTAATTGCACATTGTAATCAAAAGTGATTGAACTGAAATTTCTTCACAAAGTTTCTCTCCAGCTTAATAAACATTCGTGTATCTTGTATTTATTAAAGAAATAATCCTGTTTTTTTAGTTTTTCGATAGAATACAAATTCATAATTTGACTAACATGTATTTGTTACATGTCTTGATATTTTATTATCATACAACGAAAAAAGAATACACATACATTTTCCATGCAGTGTACATGGCAAAGTATAGGAAGTTATATAATTATAAATGTATTTTCAGACAACCAATTTTTATCTATACGTATTAGGTTATATTTTGTATTGTCTTCAAGAAAGTTTAAAAAGAGTAAAGCTAATTCGTTTTGTTAGTATTATGTGTATAGTTATTTTGTATTAATCTTCAAACATAAAATCAAAAAACAAATTTAAAAACATTGTAGATTTGCTTATGGTGCATTCATATTTAAAAAGTTTGTAACCTTTTGATGGGTAGATACACCAAGCTACGCAATTTTGATTTTGGAAGCTCTGTTGATGATTTGGGGTGTAAAAAGTGGTCAAAATTGACCAATTGATGTAAATTTGTTACCATATGGAACTAGAGTAAATGGTTTTTCTCCAGTTTTTGATCCGAAATATATTTCAATTTGATTTTCAAGTTGAAAATTACGTAGCGGCCCCATAAAAAATGATGAGTACCGAAAAAGTAGGAGAAGTATTAATAATTCGTTTAAACTTGGAAATTAATATTCACCCCCTCCCCCCCCCCCCCAAAAAAAAAAAAAGAATTAAAATAATAAAAAAAAAAAAAAAAAACTTTTATGGAGAGCAGGAACGTAATGTTAAGAAACAATAACCACGGCCGTAATTAATATCGAGCTAATTCCATGTTTTTCCTAACAACTATCACTCCTTTTTTGCAAATCTTTCAATGCATTTTTACATGACACCGTTACATCTTTATGTTTGTGTCAATGAAAATTTATGCCAAATGAATTTATCAATTTTTCCGCAATACAATTTTAAATATCTTAATTGATTTTTTTTTAAAGTAATATTTTTTTTACCTCGACGATAAAATACAATTTTATTCATATATTGTGGACCGTTATTTTAATATCTGTTTGAGGTTGATCATTGCCGAGTATCACTATGTTCGCCTAGTTCGTATCGAGTAATCAGTCTGTGCAAAGAATTAAATAAAAGATTAAAAAATTATTATCAAGTAAGAAATAAATAAAAATAACATTTTATTTTATATCAGAAATATATATGTATTTAAAAACTATTTAATGCCTAGATTGATTTCTATAACCCATGCACCCACACATGTTCAATGCATCAAGTTTGTGTCTTCTCTTACGTCCGTACAGTGGTTCTAAAATATAGGGGTTTATGAGGCAATGATTACTGTATAATCACATAAAAGAATATATGAATACCAAGTCAAAGTTGTTAAATAAAGAGAAGTTGTCATGAACTTCGGAGTAGATATCAGAGGCATTAAAGCAATATGTCTCAGGGTTAATTATATGATTGGTTATGAACAAAAGTCCAGGTAATGTGGTTAATGTTTTTAGTGAAAAAGTATGACAAAAATAAGGACAAATTATTGAAGTTACAGTAATCAGATATCTGCAAACAAACTCAAATAAAATTATAAATTATGAGTAATGTGATATGAAATCATGAAATTTGTAAATAAACTTTAAAAAAATGTGTACATGACATTTCCTTTTATTATACAAACACAGAGTAAAAAGAATGGAAAATGAAAATGTTTTATAAAAACATCAAAAAAAAAAAAAAAAAAAAAAAAAAAAAAAAAAAAAAAAAAAAACGTGGGAATAAATGGACTGTTGGTAAAGTCAGAAAAAAACATTTGACAACACAACTAGCTATACCTGTAAATTTCCTACAACTCCAATTTTCAGTATTAATTAAAAGAAATTAATTTATAATTGAACGGTATCTATATGTTTGTGTGTAAAAATAATTCATATCTGGTAATAGTATGTTAATATAAGTATGAAAATATTCTGTAACCCTTTTCTGTTACTTATTGTAAAATAAAATAAAAATAAAAAATTCTATAGGAAATAATAAATACAGTATCTTTATCGAAGAGAATACTAAAATTTGTAATTTTGAAATGATTGAAGTCTCGTCTTTTCTTAATAAAAACATATGAAATAACTAATAACTTTCTTAAAACCTATGGCGAAAAAAAATACGCGTCATCAATATGTAAAAATGTGAGAAACATAATCTGTTTGTGAGTCGTAAGTTGGTTGTCTTCTGCTTGGACTCCTGTTCTAAACATTTCTCCAAATTTTACAGCCTAAATATAGGAATGAAAGAATCTTTAATGGGGTGCAAAACTCTATGATCCCTCTCCCTAAAATGTGTGTTTGTCCGCTTAGAACTTGCGAATGTTCATGAGACTGATTATGACTTTTGGACACACACACACACACACACACACACACTCTCTCTCTCTCTCTCTCACACACACACACACACACACACACACATTGATTTACAGCTGGCTTACAAAACAATGCTGTGTTGTTAGAAGTTAAACGTGCATGGTTTGAATAGGTTTGTGTTTCACACATTAATCCTAAAAACTATCTCACGATAGCTAATGTCGTTAATAACTTTTCTATCAACTAATGTAGAAACACTTATTGATAAACTTGACAATCGGTTTTAGATTGTAGGAAGCTATATGTTACAAATGTTTGACGTAATTCTGTCTAAAACAACACGTTTAGAAAGTTGGCAAGATAATCTGGTTCACAGATAGTCGAGATATTCCTTGTAACAGTATTAGGTATAAATCTTGCCAAACACTAAGTAATATTGTTGTTTTAAAAGCTATTTTTCAATTCATTTCGAAGCGGTCGGTTTAAGATTGGTAGCCGATACCAAGAGAGAAACAATAACATTCGAAGGAGATATAAACTTTCTAACACTAGGATCTGCTTAAATGGCTCGATTAGTCGATTTAAAACCAGTGGTAAGGTAGCACAATCTGTAAGGCAATAGTTTTCAAGTTTTCCTTTTCACTACGTCACTTGTACACCGAAAATACCGTTTGTCAGGCCGACTTTGTTAGCATATGTGATAAATAAAATGCATATTCATCTATTGTTTGCTACCTGACCTAGTCTTATCTAAGGTTGTGAAATTACCAAATTTATCAAGTACCTGGCATATATCTAAAAGATATCTTAACATTTATTCGAATTGAAACTTTAAACGTCACAAGCTGAAGCAGTGTATGTTTATTGTATTCATCAGATACGTATTTCAAACATAAGAAAGCGCATATAAGTATAGCAAAAGCAAAAAAGTTTTCACACGATTTATAAAAATTAAACAAAATCAAGAATGACATTTGGAATATCTATAAAAATTTGATTCAGTATTTTAGGGGGGGGGGGTAAATATAATTTGATCTCAAGTTTAAGTAAAACTAAAAAACTAGGCATCCCAAGTGAAGGAATAAAAATTCTAAAACAATTTCTTAATTACAATTCTACTATTAATACATTTTATAATAAACGAATTAAACCGGGTTGCACCGCTATTGATTCATTTCATGGTCTTTTACAGTTTTGTTTAGGTTTTTACAATTTTTGTTGCCATGATAACGGATATTTTATTGAGATTCTGGCACCATCAAAATCATCATGTATGTTTTCTGAATATAAACATGTCTATTTCGTCATTCCTTTTAATTGCTTAAGTATTGAGTCCTAACAAAACATGATTATCTTTTTATGCCATTAGCTAGTGTTTACCGACTTTTTTCTGTAAAAAATGCTAAATTTAAAATTCAATATGTGTAAGCTTTTATTAGGTATTAAATAGAAATTATCTGTTTAAAATACACGTTTTCTGACTGCTGATATAAAGACTTTATGAATTTACATAAAAATGCTCGTTTTTTGTACATTTTTGTCATTTTCGTTGCCATGGTAACAGATGTTTAGTTGAATAAAATTTAATTTTTTTTTATTAAACAAAAGTAATCTCATAAATGTTTTCATAGTAATAAAATCTCCGTAACATTTAGAAAATTTTTGTCGAAATCGTTGTCTGTTTTGTAAACAAAGATTGTTTACTTTTAAGAATTTGACCAGAAAAACATCGAATTTTATGCTTGTATTTTTTAGGTGAAAACAAACCAACCACGTGTTTTGTAACCACGGGTTACGTGTAAACAAATAAGTCCACTAGTTCAAGCGCCGGGATTATACAAAGACATGCGTTTGTCACGATAGAATTTGGGTTTAATCTATAAAAGAACGGTCAGGACGCAGAAAAAATAACCCTAGTGGGCTTTCTTCACGCATGGGAATTTTACGTTTTTATTAAAACAGTTTTTTACTTTTTTGAGCGGCTCATGCATTGATACTGAAAAGTAATACTGTAAACCGTGAAAATTTAGCGGCAGTTTTATTTTAGCGCAATTGGCGGAAGAATTCAACTTCTAAAATAAAACTGTCGCTAAAATTTTATAAAACTGAACGAGCAAATACTAACCGTCGTCTTTGATGATGTTTCACTGCTTTAATTGTTGAATATTATACCCGTCATATAATTATATTAATGATAAAAGAAAAAAATGTTTTTTAAACATTTAATCAATGAGAAGCCGTGAAAATTTAGCGACAGTTTTATTTTAGCGCAATTGGCGGAAGAATTCAACCTCTAAAATAAAACTGTCGCTAAATTTTATAAAACTGAACGGGCAAATACTAACCGTCGTCTTTGATGATGTTTTACTGCTATAATTGTTGAATATTATACCCGTCATATAATTATATTAATGATAAAAGAAAAAATTGTTTTTAAACATTTAATCAATGAGAAGTTATATCGACTTACACATGCATAAAAATCAATAATTATTTTTATCAATCAGTCCAAAGAGTCCATTTCCGTTACAGCTGATAGAACGATATGCGCACGCACACAAAATTAAAATTGAATAAAATTCGAATTAAATTACGATAAATCCTGAAAATCAGTAATTAAAAAAAAAACAGTTTAAAAAGGCATTAAAAATCCACAAAATTAAAAAAAATCGGCGTTTTGGGCTTGTAAACAACAGGGACTCTTGGGTTTTTCTCTGGAAAAACGGTCACATTTTTATAAATATGGCTCCATGTACAGAATGACTAAGAATAAATGTATGGCTTCATTTATTTAATTATAACTACTCATTACTTGTTCGCAGGTTTTTTACGCAAGTATATCAAATAGTATTCAAAGTATCTATAAATACAGTAAGCCTAATTAAGATGATTATGCAGTCGGGTACAGGTGTAAAGTTTGAGGTCCCAAACATGGTAATCACTAGCGCTGAAATAAAACTGCGCTAATACAACTGGCATTTTGAAATCGCTAAAATTGCTATGCGCTAATATATAGCGGTTGACAGTATATAAGACATTCTTGACTTACACAGGGTTCCCAATGGACCAATTAGGCCTGAAGTCAAATCTCAATTGAAAACCAAATATTTTCTGATATTTTCAGCTCCTTTTAGACCTATAAGATTTATAGTAAATTAAAACAATAATTTTAATATCTGTTCTTAACAAATCTTTTAATATCAACAATGATAAAGAGGGTACATTTATGTCATACTTTACAAAGACAAGTCAACCTTTTAGTTTTATTGCTCATTTGTCTTAAAAAGAGACATTATAATAAATGAAGTTGAATAATTCTGCATAAATCTGCTGCTTAAATGACAAAATAAATAGTTATTTCTTATCTAAACACACCCATTTATATGGAACATCTATAAAACTTTAATCAAAGACTAAAGACTTTTCTTAATGCAGAATGCTTAGAAGATAAATTCTCTTTTTCTTAAGTCACTGACCACAAATTCAAAGTGGTTCCATAAATAACAGCATACGCCTTAAATCTAAGGCATCCCCCATTCTGGGTTCCATAAGAATTGACGGTAATTGAGAATTTCTTGGTATAAGCCTCTTCTGCTTACCTTGGACTGGAGGACTACAGTCCTTATCTTCTACATTGCAGACAAGTTGAACTTTCTCTTTTAAAGTCGCCATAAGCATGCACTAGCAACCATGTACAAAGTGAAATTGTTCAAAGATCAATTATTGATATTACCATTTCTTATTTGTTTTGTCAAGAATAACTAAAAAAAATTGCTGATGCAAGGTAAACATTTGCAGTTGATTGGGAAGTAACCCAAAGCTGAATGATGCCTTAACTGCTAAGTAATAAAAGCCCCTTTTTCAAAGGAAGAGATTAAAGTTTACAAACAGATATAAACTTTACCATGCTATTCATTCTGCTGACAACAACTATTCGCTGATTTTCTAGCAAAATGTAATATATTTTTATATAAAACATAATCCATCCGATAATTGTGTACATTTGTATATGCACAAAAGTCTGTGTTAAGATTTTTTTATAATAAATCATATTTTGACAACAATTTTTATCTGCCATGTGCTTTTTTATCACGCGAAAAATAAATCCAACGTGAAATTTTATATCCTTGTCAGATGTTAGTGTTAAAGCACCGCGTGACCGCGAACGTTTATACCAGCAAAAATGCTATCCATACCAAAACCGCGAAAGTTTATACCAGTGAATATTTCTACGTTTCATTTGAAAATGAATTAATACATAGTTAGCATGCATGTGTTTATTTACACTAGGCACATTACCAAGCAGATTAATTGCCCGACAACATTCTTGAATATGCTTCAATAGTTAAATTGTTATGTTAAATATTAAAAAATCATAGCATATTACACCTTTTTAATGCTAAGCTACAACTAAATTGGTGGTGAATGCACAAAAATCTAATTACATGACACAGTGCAAAGCCGTTTGAAAAATCGTATCTGATCTGTGACATACCAATCTGTGTAAACCGATAAATTCCTAACACAAACTGGTCCCAAAGGGGATTCTATTGAAGGCCTTTATATATATCTTTTTTTTCTTTTTATATTTTCTGAATTCCTGTGCTGCAGTTATTGTAAATTCATTTCAAAACTTAATTTGAGATTTAAATCTAATTGTACTACATGTAATTATCTACTGGCGTTTAACCATTAAACCGAATTTTATATTACTGACGACACACAGTGGAATTCATGTAACCGTCATTAGATATTGAACAAAATTTTAAAATTTGTCTCGTTACGACATGTAAACTGGAACCTTTGTCGTCTTGGCGTCTCAACACTATGAAATTCAAACCAACAGTTTGAAGTAAAATACACTTAATTGTGACATAAATTATTAACCTGTAATTAGGAATGTCGGCAGGGTTGTTTTTTTACCTGTGCAGAAAGAAAACCGGTATACAATAAATGTGGAAGTTTAAATCGACATAACGTCACAAAAACACAGTTAAAAACCGTAAACTTTGTCTAGATTTGACAAGACACATGTTCATAATTTCATCAATGCAGGAAAATCATTATCTTAGTTATTTCTCTCAAATTAGAGAAATAAAAAAAACGGGGATTGATTTTTTACTTTGAATTCTACGGTAAAGACATAATTGTCACGGATTATTAATTTCTTATTTTAATGACAGAGAAAATGTCGAGGTTTTTTTTTAAATCAAGGTACAGTTTGAAAACAGAATAAGAAGACAACCTAATCTTTAGGCCTAAATTAAAAAATTCTTTGTTTGCTGTTTTCCTTCTGACCCATTCTATCCACATGTGGGTAGGTAGGTAGGTAGGAAAAATTTTTATTTATTTTTTTTTGAAAACTTAATCTTTTACACTTTTGAAAAGTTTAAATTGGTTTCATATTTCTCTTTTAAAATACATTTACAATTTTTTTGCTAACTAAAGTCTTCTTTGTTCCTCCTTGTGTTTTCTCCCATGGGGAAACACAGCTGAATTTCCTTACTACCATATAAACCTGCTCACTGGACATCTCCCTATCCAGAGATATTGCTATTTAATACTGTTCTTATGTTGTACGAGAAGTAAAAAAATAAAGATTGTAGTATAAGGCATTAAAATTTTTGGGGTAGTGGCATTTCAAGTTGGTCGTGTGGTCAACGGCAAACAAAGTTAATTTTATTTTAGGCCTTAATTGTCTTCACCCAGCTAGTTTAACATAAGTAGTTATATCATTGATAAATGTTGATAAATGAATCTGTGTTAATTGAAAGCAATACCATTCTATAATCTTTGATATAAATTATTCCTAAAATCCCAATTATGAATCATTTTTCATAAAATCCCAAATATGGATCATTACTCCTAAAATCCCAATTATGATTCATTATTCCTAAAATCCCAGTTATGGATCATTATTCCTAAAATCCCAATTATGTTTCATTATTCTTAAATTCCCAATTATGAATCATCATTATTCCTAAAACTCCATTATCTTTTAATGATTCTAGCCATACACAGTGTACTTAGTGTACATCAATGTAACTGTCAATGAATCCAGAACTTAACTTGTTAAATTATATATATATATATATATATATATATATAAACATATATATACATATATATATATGCATTTATCTTGTTTTACAATAACTGTAATTATAACAATATAACATATTTGTAACCTCTTTTTAGACTAATTCTTTAAAAAAAATTACACTTTGCATTTTTTACATTTCCTACCCACAAATAACTGTGACAATGACTGATTTTGATATAAACAATAACTCACTCACTCACTCACTCACTCACACTATCTCTCACTCCCTCACTCATTCATATCATCACTCACTCCCTCACCCACACCATCACCCACTCACTCACTCACACTATCGCTCATTCACTCACTCATTCACACTATCACTCATTCACTCACACCATCACTCATTCACACCATCACTCACTCACTCAAACCATCACTTACCCACACATTCACTCATTTACACTATCACTCACTCAGTCAATCATTCACTCACACTATCACTCACTCAGTCACTTACACCATCATTCACTTACTCACACCATCACTTGCTCACACCATTACTCTCCTCCACTCACACCATCACTCATTCACATCATCACTCACTCACTCACTTCACTCACTTACACCATCACTCACTCACCCACTCAATCAACCACTCACTAACATTTTTAAGTGTCAATGTTTTATTTAGAGGGGATTTCCTAATGAACAATGTCAAATTCTTACAGTGTATTAAAAATAGTCTGCATTCTCAGTAAATTTTCAATTTTGCTTCAAACTGAAAATTTTCCTTGATTATAATGATTGACATTATAAATACATGAAGGTCACATCTTAATAAGATGATGAAACTAGAAAATATTCTCAATTTTTTTTCTTTATTTTAGACACAATTTCTTACACACAGGGTTTTAGTAATAGTGAATATTTTTTTTAATTATGACAAATTAAAAGTCTGGAAGCCGTTCTGAAGACAGGTTACCATGTCTTGCAAGACACTAACAACTTAATTTGATGACATTGAAGCAGCTTGGAACTTTTAATACCTTTTTTATTTCTCATTAATTAAACTCGGTAATTGAACTTGATAAATTCCTTAGGTTTTAATTTTGTTTTGGGTTTATTCTCAACAATTTCAACGCAAATTAGCCACATAACAATTGTGATGTCATCATTCATTCAATAACACTGATGCCTTCTTCGGTAGGAGGTGTTGTAATTTTATAATTGCAATTAGTTTATGTTTTCCAGCATATAATTTTTTTTTAAACTTAAGTTGTTAAAATGTTATAAAATGTTCCTTTTCTTAGAAGATTAATTACAAGAGTTCAGTTTTAAGTGACTAATACCAGATGTACAAGATTCCCTTCCAAACGGATACCAATGACGGGTCCTATCACACAATATCTGGTAAACCATTAGACATCTGACATCTGACATCTGACATGGGTGCAATCAAGGAATGTAAAATTAAATATCTGTATCAAAAACCTATCATGACACAAAGTCTGAATTGATTCAGAACCCACAACCCTCAGCAGTGTCTCTAGAAATCCGACAGTAACCAAGAAAATATAATTCTGTCACAAACACATCTTCACTAAATAAACTTTCAATTTACATAAGTTAATATTTATTTTATACTTAACTGTCCGTCTGTCATTTCTTTAGTACTGTAGATAACAGAGAATTTTACTACTCTATATTTATGAGCTGGAAATATGCAAAATAAAATAGATGTGTCAATGCGAGCTGGTCAAATGTCACTTTTGGATGTCAAATTCATATCAGTCTCATTTTGTAATTTTACATACAGTAGTCAAGTACACAGTCTATAAGAAAAACAAAAACACAATCAAAATGTATATTTAAATCACTACTACATATTTTATGTTCAAGCAGTTTATAGGACTTTTACAAAGTTGCTTTGAAATCATTGTCATTTTAGGAAGTTATTGAGTAAATATCACGCCATATATCCATGTATTGATCCCTTTGATTTTCAATCGCATTCAACAAATTGTTTTCATCATCTTAACAAAAAAGACATCTCTAAATTCACATAAATAAAACATACAACATAATCGGGTTGCAAGCAGTATAGTAGCCCAAACTATGTACTGTTACCTTGTAACTTTTAATTTCGGTAAGACCAAGTCCCACTTTGACAAGAATTTTCAAGCAAATAAATATTTAGGTGAAGTGACAAACCAAGCAAGTCTGGGGCTGTGGTTTAACTGTATTAATATTAAGTCACGAAATTATTAAGAAAAGTCTTTGGTTCTTGGTACATCTGAAATATACGTATACCCGTTTTGTATTCGACTTCATTTTCAAGCGGTAGTACGACCGATACAAGTGCCATTTGTACAGCTGAACACACATAAAATAACAGACTTTCTCCTTTTATAATGTTTTTCTCGTTTTATTGATCAACTTATGTGTATTTCACCTAAACCGGAAATAAACATGTAGAACCAAATCAGAAAATCAAGTGATTTTTGGCATATATTATATCCAGAACTGGCCCGGAAAACGGTTATCCGAAACATGCGTATTAAACCGTTAAACTTATGTAACTCAGAGTTTGCACGGTGATTGTTTTACAGATAAGCACCAAAGTATTGAGCAAGAGGTGACAGATATAGGTTCAGAATTAAACAAACAGAAGCAAAAAATGGATGATCTAGCAAATATTGTATTTTATTTTATGGATCTCTCTCTCTCTCTCTCTCTCTCTCTCTCTCTCTCTCTCTCTCTCTCTCTCTCTCATTACTTTTATGAAATGTGGCAAGGTTGTCTTTTTGTGTTTTTCATAATGATTTGAAATCTGTATTTGGATAACACTTTTATGGCTTTTATAAATCCCCGTTCATGAATCTTATATAGCTGACTTGTTACTATGAAATTTCAATGAAATTATTAATTAACCAATACTATTCATAAAATGTATCTGCTCTATTGATTTCATCATCGTTACATAGAAAAAATATGTTGAAAATCCGTTGAAAATAATTTTTCATGTTAAAAATGTATGTTTATTGTAGATAGTTACAGTAAAAATATAAGAACATATAAAAATTAATATATCTTAAAAAAGGTAAATTTTCTGAAGGCAAAGGTCGAGGCAAATGTGAAAAATGTGTTTATATTTGAATTACCTAAAGGCAATCTATAATTTATAATAAGGAAATAAAATTAATATTAGTTATTACAAGTACAAATTCATTATTTATTTATTTATTCATTTAATTTATTATTTCACTCTTTTCCTTTTGTTAAGTCTTTGTATATTATAGTTGTATGTATACAATACACTTCAAGCTCTGAAAAGTTAAGTTTTGAAGGGTTGAGTTTTGTAGGATTTTAACAATTAACACAGGGTAATCAATGCAGCAAACTTAAGGTTTTGCAATTATGGTTTCATTATTCTTTTTTTTTTAAATCAGATGTTTTAAATTGATAAATCATTTCAATCACCTATCTTGTTAACAAAGTCATCCACTCCCTGTATCTTTTATTATAAATTGACCAACAATATCATTATTATATAGATATACAACAGAGTATTAAGCAAACAATGACGGATATCAGTTCTGAATTAAACACACATAAGAAGCAAATTGAAGATCTTGATATCATAACATCACGCAGTATATTGTATTTGAGAAAGTAGATTCACTCTTTCTCTCTCTCTCTCTCTCTCTCTCTCTCTCTCTCTCTCTCTCTCTCTCTCTCTCTCTTTTTTTTTTTTTTTTGAGATTTCTTGATCATGAACCGACTCACTCTGATTAAGCTGCTGAAGACTCTCTTAACATGTAAACATTAATTGCTCGACATTTGACTTATAGTTTAACTTTCATTTTTTCCTAAAAAGAAAATAAACCCTTATTGCAATTTTTAAATGTAAATAGTCCTTTTGAATTTATTCAAAAGAACTAATTCTTATTTGTGATATTAGGTTTCTGTTTGTCTTTATGAATAAGTAAAATGATTGACCACTTTAATCAGAGATATACAAATTCCTAGCAACACCTTTCGAAAACTGTTCATGAAAGCAAATATCTGCCAGAAATTTTGACTATTTGAGGACCTGAAATCTTTTATTTCTTGAAACAAGCATTTGGTGTTTTGTTTGTCCTCAAACGAAAACGACTTTCGGACAAGATCATGCAAAATCAATCATTCAGTTGTCATTTTATTTTACAAAAAACGGTATACCAAGATATAAATTTAAAGTGTTCAACAAGGATTGCAATTACTTTTGTAAAACATCATACTGCTAGACACGAGATGCTTACCCTTCCGGAGAACCCGGTCTTACTTCCTTGATGGATGCTCTCGTGTTTAACTAAATTTGCCAGTTTTCAATTTTTTACCTTTGATTCTTTTTGGGGATTTTGATTTGGACATGGACTGGTACGTTTGTGTCTTATTTCATAACAGAAATGGTTCACTAAATCATTCAACTACATATACAGATATAAAGATGACGTTTTATCTCTGAATATTCCCAGATTTGGGGAATATGTGAATGTCATCTACCCAAGTAAGCTTGAAATAAAAGACATGATAGATTCTCCATGTTCTGTTTCATATTTGGACTTATAATCAATTATGACACCCACGAAAGGTTACATATGAAGCTATACGACAAACATAATGACTTAAATTTTTTTACTGTCAAATTTCCGTTTCTTTACAGTAATATCCCTGCTACTCCTGCGTATGGTGTTTATGTTTTACAGTTAATACGTTATGACAGAGCTTGTTCCCACTATGGGACTTTCTAAAACTAACCAAACTGCTTACAATTAAACTGTTGACGCAAGAATATTGCAAGCCTAGGCTAATCACGGCCCTTTAAAAGTGTTATAACAATACTGTTGATAACTATGTAGTCACTGCATCCAAACTTATACTGGATATATTCGACTTACCATAGTTCTTTGTTCCTTTCATTCTCAAAATTGACTTTAAATGGCGGGTGTAGCTAAGTAGACAGAGGTGCTTACCCTTCCGGAACAGCCGTCCTCACTTCTCTGATGGAAGTCCACGTGTATCAATAATTTTGCCTGCTTTCAAAGTTTTTACCTTTTTTATTGTGGTTTGGGCAAGGACTGGTATGTTTGTTTTATTTTTATTATTACATGTATTACACAAATTCCAGTTAAATTTTGATATCCCAGATGTGCACATTTCGGAAATTCACCCCTCATCAGTGACTCTAAGACCGAAACGTTTGTTAGATAAAAAACATAAGCAAAACAGTTGAAAATAATGAATAAAAAGTTCCAAAAGTATATAAATCCAAATCCAGCCAAGGAATGCTTTGTATAATGGAAGAAACCTTAGTTTTAAATACATATCAAATTTTAGACGGCTGAAAATTTGGCTAAATGGTACATTTTCTGACAGCACAAAGTACTGTCTACTGAGTTATGGATACCCTGGTGGAGTTTTACTCCACCAGCAGCGGTACTCGCTCAGGGGTAGTAAATATATAACACAAATACCAGGTACATTTTGATGTGCCAGTTGTGCACATTTCGGAAATTCATTCCTCATCAGTGACATTAAGACCGAAAAGTTTTATAGATAAAAACATAAGCCAAATAGTTGAAAATAATGAATCAAAGTTCCAAAATTATATAAATCCAAATCCAGCGAAGGAATGCTTTGCATAAGGTAACAAACCTTAGTTTTGAATACATTAGCTTTAAAATGCTTTATATTGGCTACATATAAAATCTTTTTCATCGGGGTTCAATTTCATGCACAAAAGACCAACAATCATTTGGGGAAATATCATGCTTATGCGCTTGTATAAGTTAGTTGCTTTATTTTTTTGCCATCTTTTAACTACAGGGCAGACTCCAATGAACGGAAGTCAGATAAATACTTGCACTTGTGCAACTAAGACTTGATAATTAGGATGCAGGGATATTTGGCATCTCTAAGGTTCTTATGTTATATTATGTTCATTTATAAAACATGTTACTCGTTTCTTAATTATTTTGTTAAAAAATTTAAGCTGCTTTATCTTGATAATATATAAAGATAATGACAATTCCTTTTCATCATGAAATGTCCTTTAATAAGAGCTCAAAAACAAGGTCATGACCCAGCTATATTTGTATAAAATAAGCTATTTCAAGCCGTGATATTTAAACGCTTTTTTAAATTTTTTTTAAAAATTATACTGATAGCAATATTTCATGACTTATCAGTCTTTAAAAAAATTGGACAAGTACGTCGGAGAAATTTACCAAGAACATTGTAATCTTTTCCGAATTTAATGTTTTTCCTGAACATTTTAGTGAAAGAGGTAATTATATCTTAAAATGATTTGGTAGGATTTATTTGAGAAACAAATTTTGTTATTACATAGTCAATGTAGAAACTGTTGCTACGAAAATGTTGATGTTAATCTTTTTCTTTTTTGTTATCTTTTTGTGTAATTTGCTAAAAATTTCGAAATTTTATGAATTTGATTAGATAAAATTTGCCAAATACAAACAATAATTTTTATTCCGTAATTTAAGCAACTTAATTAAGCATAATGAATAAGTTTAGCACCAGTCCTTTGAGTTCTGTTTGTTATGCAATGTTTTATACAACTGAGTTCAAATAAATTTTAATTGTAAAGAAATTTTTGAAATTAAAGTATTTCAATTAAACTCAATTTTTAAGTGCATCTCGTCTTCTTTGTAAATGAAACACAAACATACCAGTCCATGTCCATATAAAAATCACAAGAAAGTAAAAAAAAAACTTTGAAAACTGACAAATTTAGTTAAACATCTTTCCCGCCGTCAATATATTAAACATCGATGTTTTTATGAACATTGTTTTATTACAGGAGAGAAATGTCTACGAGAAAAATCAGCAGCAGAAAGTAGGTATAACATTATAACCTTAAAAATAAACAAACACTACATAATCAGATAAACTATAGTAATGGGTTCACTGTCATTATTTGCATATGAAATATGTCTTCCGAAATTAACATAATATTAATTCAATGAGACTAAATCCTTGTTATTAAATTACATGAGAATATTTCAATCACACAAATGATTGTTGTAGGAACTAAAAATACGAAAATTTCCAAACATTAATTTGAAAAAAAAATACACAAAACTGTAAAGTTTACAACTTTAAAACAGTTTTAACTCGAGCCCAATTTTCATTGTCAATCTTGTGTCATTAATGTCATTCTTAAAACTATAGAGTGACTTTTTGTCTTGAATATCTTGACAGCAGGAATTTGAAGTTTTATAAAGTCTTTTTAATCTAAATATAAGTCTTTAGATTAAATTATACAGTGACATTGGTAGCATATACAAAACAATTCTAGATTGGTCATACTGATCTTTTTTAAAATTTAATTAAATTAAATTAAATTTCAATTTTATTTACGTTGACTTTTTCCCTTGCATAGTGGAACTTGTTAAACCAGTAAAAATAATGGCCATTTTGATCGCTTTTATATAAAATAAATTGAAGTATTTTGCTAGGCAATTAAATTACTTAAAGAGTAAAAATAACTTTGTAATGATAATAATAGCAAAAGTAGAGATTTTTAAAAAATGTTCAGTATATGATATGAACTAAAGTATAGTGTATACAATGTAAACCATATGATGATATTTTCATTTTACAGAATCTACATTAGATGTGATAAACAAACAAAAGGAATCCAATATATTTGTTCAAACCAAAGCTTTTAATAAAGGCAAATCTAAGTTAGATAAACATGGCGTTCTTATTTACACTGGGAGGCCTGGAGGCGGAAAAACAGAAAACTCTATTGCTATAATGGAACGTTACCAGCAAGATCATCCTGAATGGTGCTTTATTATGTACTCTGACATTCATCACTGGTCAGAGGTTTACACAGATATTGAATCTGTTATTTTATTTGATGATTGCCTAGGCAGAACAAATACCAACACACAAGTTATTGCTGAAGGTAACAATTTCTGGCCAAGGATAGTATCATCTGTTAGAGCAGGTAAAATTAAAGTCATTTTTACAGTTCGTAAAAGTATTATGTCAACAAATCAAATTGAACTTGAAAAGTATGAGTTATTTCACGAGGATCATATAGTAGATCTTACAACAGATGAATATAAATTGACACAGGATAACAAATTAGAAATATTCAAATCACATTGTCATAGTAAGAATATTGATATATATGAAAATCAGAAGAATGAAAATTATCATCAGGCAAATAAATTAGGAAATGATATTCCTATAAGGATCAGTATTGAGACAATGTTACGTATTGTCAATACAGATCCTGTTATTGGATTTCCTTTTGCTTGTTTTTTGTATACTTGCCATACTAAATACATTGTTCAAGGGGTTTTCTTTTTTGAAAAGCCATTGCAAGTGTTAAAGAACGATATCAATAGACTAAAGGCAATCGATTCAAAACCTATAGAAAAAATCCAGTATTGTATAATGGTCTATATGGTTTTAAATGAGGGGCATATTGACTTAGAAGAAATTAAAGAAGATGTTTTTAAAATAGTTTTCGAATCTGTCGGTGAAAAACGTCCGCCCAACAGCCACATACAACAGTCTATTGAAGAATTAATCAATAAATATCTTGTTGGTGATAACACCAAGTTTTCATTTAAACATCAAACAGTGTTAGAAAGTGCTGCTATTTGTTTTTGCGACGATAATGCTCCCTTAGTATTGAGATATTGTAGTGAAAAATTCATAGCTGAATTCATCCGACCAAAAAAATTTAAAGAAGCTGAGGGAGAAGTAGTTGTTAAACTGAAACAAAGTGACTATAAAAGCATAATACAAAGATTTATCAATTCTTTTGTACAAAAAAAGGACTGGGCCATTTACTCGTTCATTTGGTGGGTGTGTCATCCTTTAATGGAAGACAAAGATTTTGTTGGTTTTTTTATAGAAGTTTTTAAATCAAATGAAACAGCTTTGGATAGCAAAGAAAAAATATGTCGTCTGATTGAAGCAGCTTTAATGTTTGGTAAAATAGATCTTCTAAATGGGCTTTACAGTATCGATAATGATGAGATAAAAAGTGCATTCAAAAGTAACATCTGTATTCAATTTTACAAAACAGCTAGTTCAAAAAATAGAGATATAGTTGTTTGGTTACGCGATCATGAATTAGGAGCCGATAAAGCTTTTGAAGCCATTCAGTTCGCAAGAGAAAGTACACTATTAGCAACAATAATTAATCATCCAAAGTTGAAAGAAGTATTGAGATCCAATGGTAGCAAAGTGTTCAATAAATGGCCAGATATTGACGTAGAAACTTATTCAAGATTATTTATTGACTGTTGTAGATATCGTGAAACAGACTCTGTTGAATCAATCATTAGTATTAGTAGAAAACAAGATTTAATAACACCCCAGGCTGTGATTGAAGGATTTAGATGTGCATGTTCATATGGTAATTTAAATGTTGTTAATTTGTTATTAAACCATTATTTTGATCTAATTCATACACCAGAGATGTTAAATGAAGGTTTCAGTTTGTCATGCGCTATGGGCGAAGTGGAAATGTTAGATTTTTTAATTAATATAGCCAACAGCAAAAGCAATGCTACATCAAAACAACAGTTGGATAAAGGTTTTATATTTGCATCTCCATTATTAAAACAGTTTTACAATTTACCTTACGAACTAATAAAAAATGAAGACGAGTTGACGAATTTACATGTAGCAGCATTGTTTGGAAGGTATGCCGTTGTTAAGAAAGTTATTGACTTGGGATTAAATATAAGGAATGAAACGAGAAGTGGAATAAGCGCTTTACAGTTTGCTTTAACTGGATTTATATGTAAGGGTATGAACATTGAGTTTGTTTCTTATATTACAAACAGAGAAAGTATGTTTTTATCTAACTATTTTAGATACTGTAAGCGGTTGGGAAAAAATGGGTTAGCTGATGTATCTATGTATACAGACACTCTTATATATTTGATAAAACATAGAGATTGTAAATTATCAGATCTAGATATAACACTTGATAGGAGTGGTAGCACCATTGCTCATTATTGTGTGGTTTATGACTGTTTGTCTGTCATTGAATTACTGTGTGAAGTACGTCCAAGTTTGATGACTATACGTAACACGAACAACCACAGACCATTAGATCTTGCTGTACTTATGGGACGAGATGAAATGTTCAAATTACTTTATTTCCACAATACACATATTAATTCTAACACAATACAATCACAGCAACAGTTTATTGAATTACACAAATTGTTTTCTAATGGGAAAAAGTGTATAAATTGTTTATTTGGTTTTGCTTCACCGAAACGCAAACCTGATTTCCTTAGTTTTTTGCCAAAATATCATTTAGAGTTCAAATTTGGTACAAAAGAAAATTATAAAGAAATTGAACAAATTATTTTAGTCCTACCTCAAGAATAATGTTCAAGCAATTATAGATAAACAAAAGAAAATTTTCCATTTTGCAAAAGTGGACTTTACAAAATATTTAACTTATCAGTTTAGTATAGTCTCAGTCATATACAAACGTTAGACTCCAGAAACGTTTTTCAGTTTAACGAATTAAAACTTATACAGTAGAACTTCGATGGCTCGAAGTCCAAGGGACTTCGACTAAATATTCGAGCCATCGGGGGGCTCGAGCGATAGAACATCGAGATATGATTGGAGGTTCACGTTCTCTTGTTAACCGAGCGTCAAAGAATCTTTAAATTTGTTTTACATGTAAATAAACTAAAAGGTCAAATAATGAAAAGTCCGAATTAAAATTCCATTATTTTTTTACGAAATATTTTTAAACATATTCAAATCGAATAAAATGTCCCAATTAAAAATACCAAATTTATTTTAAATATTACATGTTGACCTGCAATCTGCCGTGCGATGTTATTTGGCTACGAGGTTAGAATATGACACTTTATTTTAATTTCAACAGGTGGTGATACAAAATAAACTTACTTTATTCTTTATTGCACATGTACTATAAAGAAAAACAAAACAAAACACAGTCATTACCAGTCGTTGTTATCACAGAAAATAACGATAATACACATTACTATACATATTCCAAGGGCATGTAAATTACAGATTCCTGATGTGCAATCATACGGCACGAGCAACTGAGGTGTTTTAAAAATAACGATCAAACACTTCCGCGTGTCGAAATCGGATTAAGAGATTAAAGAACTAAGCATATCGACACTTCTTAATTAGGTTAATAATTAATTAATTAATTAATGTCTAGATTAATCGTTTCGTTCAACTCTATTACGTTTTATGAAATCTGTAATATGGATTCAGCTTGTGTTTTGTTTACAATGACCAGGACCACATGTCCTTCTGACAAAAAATGTATTCGAGCGAAAGAAGTTGGATTTTCACTAACTTTATACTTTTGAAAAATATTTATTGTTCGAGCGAGTTAACGAAGTTCGAGCCATCGATGTTTATTTACATAGGATATGATAGGAAATTTGTCGGGACCAACGGATGACTTCGAGTTATCCGGGGTATTCGAGGCAACGACGTTCGAGCGATCGAAGTTTTACTGTATAAGATTCCCAAAATATCTAAAAAGGAAAAAAAAATAATAAGGATAAAAAATCTACCGGATTTAACTGGTGTTAATTACGTCCTGATTTTGTATGTCTCGTAAATCAAATTTCAGGAATCTGTATGAATAGCCCTGCCTGACAGTCCTATCATGTCATACCTGACCAATAATTTTATTGACCCTTGTCCATTATCTCAAAGTTGAGAGATATTTGATCTCTTTTTTTGCACATCAACTCCAGAAGTAGTTTAATGTAGAGAATCGGACTGTTAGTTGTTACTTTATTCAGATAACTTTTCAACTTAAGTTTATTGTTTTATACAGTATTTGGTTGCAGAAGAGCATTTTGTGTATTGGAGAATCTTTGCAATTGTAGAATATTGTAGAATCTTTGTCTTGTTTCACAATACATATTTATTTATACTAAGACACTTGTAACAGAGAAAAAGGTTGTGTATTTTTGATGTATTTCTATGTAAAAACCTGTTATGTATCGCATTGTATTATCCTTTTGACATTATGAAACAGACATTCATGTTTATCTGTGACATGTGTTTCGCTTTGTGTTTTTATTTTTGTTGAGACTCTTTAAAAGTAGAATTTTTTTGTATATTTTGAATATTAAGAATATGTCATGTTTCACAATTGTAATTTGACAATATGAAAAAAGCCGTTAAATTTAATTTGTATCAATGTATTATCAGTCAGACTTTGGCACAGTCAACAAAAGGCGATTTTGTATTTTTTTAAAAACTTTTGAGAAAATATGTGAACGCACATTGTAATAAAAATAATTGGTTTATTCTCGAATGTCATAAAACTGATTAGCTTTAAATTAGACAAACGTTCAGTTTTATCTTAATCTTGTGTTTTGCTTATTTTATACATTGTATTATGCATCATGTTCTGATACATTTAAACATGAATGAAAGAATTATAAAAAATTATACTTTAATGATATGAAAGTATAATGTTTCACAAATGATTGCTATTAGATAGTATAAATATATAATACAAATACCAGTTAAATTCTGATGTACCAGATGTGCACATTTCGGAAATTCATTCCTCATCAGTGACACTAAGACCAAATAGTTTGATCCATTAAAAACTTAAGCCAAACAGTTGAAAATAATGAATCCAAAATTTAAAAATTATATAAATCCAAATCCAGCTATGGAATGCTGTGCATGAGGGAACAAACCTTAGTTATAAATTAATTTCAAATTTTAGGCGACTGAAAATTTTGCTGAATGGAGTCTTGATATTAATTCAAATTGTATTATTATCCATGTTTTAACACTGTATTATGGCGGTTTAAATGTTAAGAAACTTTGATGGTTCCGTTTACTGTTAATTTTCCTTTTATGTCGAAGAAAGAAACAATCTTTGTTTTATAGATAGAAACTGGTTGAAATATTATTTAGTGCAAATTATTTTTATGAATTTTGTTTACTGTGTTTTTCAGTTTGTTTTCTGTTAACGTAATATCATATATTTTAATGTAGTAAGATATGATATCATTTACATTTCAGTTTATAAGAATGCATTTTATCAATATCATAATTATTGTAATATTGTATGCAGAATTTTATTAACTTAATGTGTAGAATTGTTCAACATGATCATAAGTATAAAGTCAAAGACAATTATCTGATGAACTTGTTCACAAAATGTCAGCTGAAATTTCTATGCTTTATCTTAATAATACTGTACTTGCACATTGTTATCTCCCTTTATCGCTCTTTAGTGTGAGAAGGTAGATTTAACGTACAGACACGCGCTAGGGGGCATTCTTTCCGCGTCAGTGCATTGAGATTAGTAGATAAAATTTTTCGATCATCATCATGTCTCTATCTGTGAAGTGGTTTCAGCAGAAAGATTTATCGGGACATTGAAGTAGAAGCATTAGAGCAATCCCAGAGAAATTTTCCCTTGAATCGATACGACAGTACCTGATGGAGAGTAGGGACAAGACATTTGATAAGGACTCTGTTCGGGCGTTCAAAAGTTTAAAGGCCTATAAGTATTTCCAAGCCGGTTACGTACAGAAAATTTCAACGTGCACTGCGAAAGATGTGTCCGTTTCTGATGACGATCTTTTCTTAGCTAAAGCAGAGGTTCTGCCGTCCATGGAGAGAAAAGTCTACAAAGTCAACGTCTGTCTGTCTTCCTGTGGTGATGTTTTAGGTGGCTCCTGCATGTGTGTTGCTGGGTATGTAGAATAAAATATAGGCTAACTGTTGATTATTTATTCAAAAAAATTAAAAGCAAACTTCAAAAAAGGTCAGCAGAAAAAAATTGAAATAAATATACCTGTAATCAGGTAATAATGATAATGATTATATTATACCATACAGCCATAGCTGAGAGGGCTTAAAAGTTTCCTTTTCTTACCTGCTTACTCCATAGAATACATCCTATCTTGTTTTCTTTGTTTTATATCTAAAATATACCCTAGAGCTTTATGAAGTTGAAATATTGTTGTTTAGATCTCCAAAACGAATAAATGAATGATAAAAATTCATAGAGCTTTATAATATTAAGTTTATATTATAAGACAGTGGTGAATTGAATATCATTAGATTTGAAACCACCGTCATAAATCAGATTTTCCTATACTCCTAATGTTCTTCTGTTAATATTTATATATATATATATATATTTTTTAGATTGGGAGCAGCATGTAGCCACTTAGCAGCATTACTCTTTGCTTTGGAAGACTTCATTGCACAAGGGTTCCATAATATTCCAGATGACAAGGCCTGCACAGATCGTCTTAAACAGTGGAACATTCCAGCTAAAAGACATGTTGAACATACAACAATCAGCAACATTGTGATACAAAGGTGAAATTTTAAATTAAATACCTGTAATTTTGTCTCTAATTTAATAATAATAACTTAATCAAAAACTTATCTTATATCCATTATGAATTTGACATAAAGCAGATATATGGAATAGTCCTTATCAGATCTAGAGGTCCTGGGTGGGGTTGAAGAAGATATTGGTCTGGAATCAGTTTATTTTAATGCATTACTTTAATATAGACTTAGCAAGTATTGAAATAAGTGTGATACTTTTTTAAACTATATATGTATTTTTGAAACAGCTGCAATTTTTTGATGAAATTATTATTTAAATTTTGCTTGCTAAAATTTTTTCAGGCCCCAGCTTCGGAAAAAACCAAGATTGGCAGTTCCAAGAGCAGATTTCCGCCACGAAAATGATAGAACTGTCGACGAGATTGCCTTAAAAAAACCTTCATCAGGAGATTAGAAATCTTGTCCCAAATTCTGGATTTTCAAAATATGGACTCAAAAGAAACACACAATCCTCACTAGGTGAAACTGACACAGAGTTAAGTTACATTACTGTTCACCCACCATCAATGGAAGACATTAAATTGGCAAGCGACGGTTTTATCAATAGTTTAAATGTTACGGATGAGGAAATATCCAACATTGAAAAACTAACAAGGGATCAGAGCAAATCAAGGGTATGGCACAAAGAAAGAGCTGTACGAATAACTGCATCCATTTTCCATCAGGTGTGTTCACGTCGGGAATCAACTGATCCATCGCGTTTAATTAGTCAGATTCTGGGTTACAGAAATGTTAGCACAAGAGCCATGAAATTTGGACTAAAAATGGAGAAACAGGCACAGTCAAGGTACATGGATTTTGTTGATGACGATAATTTAACATTTATTAATTGTGGTCTTTGTGTTTGTAAAGACATGCCATTCCTGGGTGCTTCACCTGATGGAATTGTTAAAGATTTGAATGGATATCCAGTTAAGCTTGTTGAATTTAAAAATCCATCATCTACATGGAGGATGAGTTTAAAAGAAGCAGCAATGAAACTTTCATGTCTAAGACTGGATGAAAATGATAAAATAATTCTCAATGTTAAGGATAAATACTACACCCAGATTCAGGGTCAGATGGGAGTTTGTGGAATAAATTTGTGCGACTTTGTTTTATGTACATCTGAAGGCATTTTCGTAGAGACTGTTTCTTTTCAAAAAGAATTATGGAGCAAAATGAAAGAAAAATTGTCAGCTTTTTACAAGAAATTTGTAGCACCAGAGATTGTTTATCCCACTGTGAAATTAGGGTATCCTGCTTTGATTTTGTGAAATCTTAAACATATATTTGTGCTAGAATTATCAGATTTTTGTATATTTGTGAATATCAGTCTGAACAAAAGAATTATTTTTAAGCAGAGTGAAATGTAAATAATCATGTAATGATAGTTGATAAAAGTCCAAAAAAGGAATTTGAGTATGGGGTAAAATAATAACATTGCAATTTTCTGAGATTAACTGAAATGGATATTAAATGTGGGTATCAAACTATTATGGTATAGTAGCAGGTTATTTTCAGATTTTAACATGTTTCTGTTTTCTCTATACATTTTTGTCATGTTGTACCTAAAGTTTTATATGCAAATATTCTTTTCTGTTATCTGTCAAACAATTCCACATTTTCACATATTACTACTTCTTCTTATGATCTGAATAAATTTTCCTCTCATTTATTGCTAGTAGTCACATTACAGATTTCAAAAAGTCAGATAATAGAATTTATTTGTTTTACTGAGAGTACATTAATTAAAAAGATATAAATATTTTAATGTTACATTTTTGAACATTTCAATATTGTAATAAACTTCTGAACTGTTGAAAGTGGAATTAGTTGATTTGATTTTTATTGAAGTTCTGTAAATTATTCCATTTAGCAGTCACATCTTCTTCCTGAAGCATTCCATTTACAAAGATTTTTGGAATTTTCATGTCCCATATTTATAGATCAGTATATTGTCTTTGTCATGTCTGTCTGTCTGTCTGTTCATCAGAAACATTTACCTTGGTCCTGACTTTGAAATGCTGAGACATTGTCTGCGGTACAACTTTCTGTGTTGCGATATCAATGTCATACTAAGAGGTCAAAGGTCATGAAAAGACATCTAAAATTGGGGCTGCAGTAACCGAGTGGTTAAGAGGTTGATCTACGAATCCAAGCCTCTCACCTGTGGGTTCGAATCCCGTTTGGACCATATCATGTGGGAAAGTGGATTGTCCTTGCAGTTGGCCCTTACTGGTTAGCTTGGTGTCAATATAATTTGACAAGTGGGGTGTTGTGCATGTCTTTGACAACACTTCAGTGAGCTAGCACCTTGAAAGTCACCATCAGTGTGTGCTACTACAAAGCAGACCATAAAATACATCTGCACACACTCATGCACCTCATAAAAATGTGTATATATTAATCCTAGAGATTAATAACCTTGTTGGCATCGCTGGACGATTGAGACGTTGGTCTACAAATCCAAACCTCTCACCCCTGGGTTCGAATCCCGTTTGGACCATATGTGGAAAAGTAATTTTTCCTTATTGTTGGTCCTTACTGGTTGGCTTGTCATAATTATGTGACTGACTGGGGTGTTGTGTATGTCTGTGACACAATACTTCAGTAAACTAGCACCTTAAAAAAGTCACAGGTGTTTGCTAGTACAATGCAGACCATAAAATACACCTGCACACAAATTGTTATAGATTAATTCTAGAGATTAATAACTTGTTCTCGACAGGAATAACTGAAAAATAGTTGATGTGACTTTAACAATATACAAACAAACATTTAAAATCAAGAATGAATGGGATTAAACTGAAACATAACTCTTGACAAATGACACACATTTCAAAAATTTAATTCTACTAAACAGTGTCTCAACAACTGAACATAATTAAATGTATGAATAAATATTATTTTTATAAAATTTTTTTCAAGATATCTTGTATAAATTATACTTTGAAGTAGATACAAAACATGTACATCAATATAAGGTTATTGTGTATTTCAGTTATCTCCCTTCATGCAGTTCACATATATACAAATCACATGTATTATGATTATTTTCAAAATCTTTATCAATTCATTTTAAGAAATTATTGGAGTTTGAAAATTTGTTAAGTAGCTGCATACTTTAAAAATATCCTCTGCTACATGGTGTAAGGTCAACGGCATAACTCCGTCAAGAATATGAAAAATTTTTATCCTCTGAATGGCCCTTTCAACATGAATGCGAACAGAGGCAATTCGTCTAGTTTCTTCAACTTGCTCTGGAGTAAGTTGCCCCAACTTAGACTCCATAAAAGAAGGCAAGTTTAATCCGACTCCACTCGGGAGAATGTCTTCAATTTGAAATCCACGATCTGCCATGACTGAATCCCCTGGTTGTAGATGTTGAAGTATACCACAGTCCTTGGTTATAAACTTGTCAGAACAAGAGCCACCATACAAGTTTGAAACATACACTACACTTCCATCTGGTGATACACCAACCAAGGCTTTATAACTATTGTGATGCTTATAACTGGACCATAACTGTCTCTGTGATTTTAAAGAACTTGGCTTTTGACAGAAAACTTCTGTACAGTCAATTATCACACGAGTGTTTTGGTACTTTTCAAATTGTTCTGGCATTTCCTGTTGAACTTCATTTAATGAGGGAAAGTTTGTGATGGCCTCTAGCTCGTCACGCAAAAAACGTACCCACATTTCAAACATTTTTGAAAAATGTCCTTCTGAAATTCCTAGACGCTGAGATATATCCGGTAGGAGAAGACCGACTTTCAAACGAACAAGAATTGCAAAAAACTGATCGATCAAGGGGATACTTGCTTCTTTTCCAGGTTTAGAGGCATACATCTTTGTTGTTTTACTGTCCTCTGGCTTTTTTCCCCTAGAATATTTGAGGTTTTTGGCCTTTGGCTCTAAGTACTGAAACAAAGCATGAAACACTCCTTTGTTTGCCAAACCTGTCCAAAACATTGCTGTTTTGTCATCCTTAATCAATTTATGGTTGAATGGGGGATTTTGTTTTTCCTTTCCTTGAGTTTTAACTTCAAACTATTGGTTAG
Source organism: Tegillarca granosa (assembly GCA_029721355.1). Classification (NCBI taxonomy): domain Eukaryota; kingdom Metazoa; phylum Mollusca; class Bivalvia; order Arcoida; family Arcidae; genus Tegillarca; species Tegillarca granosa. The sequence goes on along the minus strand of CM056612.1, from coordinate 9,619,132 downwards.
CTGTTCAAAATGTTTTAATTTCACATTCAACATTTCTAACTGGTGATTACTTGGTGGAACTGAACTTGTTGAATTAGTCTGATTTGGCTCATTATCTGTCTGTGTAGCTTGATCTTGAAGAATAATTCTTTGGGGGGTTTTACTCGCATAACTGTGGTCAAAACTATCCAGCAGAAAACTTTCTTCCGGATAAGACACCAAAGGAACCTCTGAACTTGATAAAATATCTTCCTGTAAATAAAGAGTGAGAATCCATAAATAATTTTGTTTAGACTACAGAATGAAATCTGTTAGAATTATAATTAGCAAATATATTGTTGAATAGTGAAGGCAGTTAAAATGTGGAGCAGTTCAGCATTTATGGTACTCAAATATTGCAGGAGATTCAGAGATAAAGTAAAAACTTTAACTGAAGTGAAATTAAAGCATAAATATTCAGGAGTACATCTTATGTTTAGTCAAACAGTTATATGATCTCATAACTTGACTAAGGTCAAAGTTAACAAAATAAACACTTCAATAAAACCATCCCACCTGTATTGTTTTTTCAAAATAATTACAAAAAAATATGATAATATTAAAATTGAAAAAAAAACATGCTTTTTACATCACTGATTGTATATATATACTTATGATCTTTTGTGATCATATGTTATTATTGTAAATTTTGTTGCTCAAGCACAGTTACAATCATTGGTTAGGGCAAAAAATAGATGTAACAAAACAAATGAACTATATACAAACGATTAGTAGCATAATCATTATCTACAGATGCTTATGTTGTGGGGTTTTTGTATAGTTTTTTCATTCTTTCTGTCTTAATATTTTTTCTATTTTAGTTTTTTTTAACATTTTCATCTTTATTGAAGTGTATTATTAAATCTTAATGTAAATTATATTTTCAAAAGTAGCTTTTAAGTTATTTTTAGAAGTGTTCATTGTTGTTATTATCAAATTTAAAAAAATAAAAATTAATTTCATTAATAATAAAACATAGTAACTGGTGAACTACAGGACTAAGATAAAAAGATTCAAGAGGACTGGATTTTTTTTTTGAAGGGGGAGGGAGATAAATGTTAAATGTTGCCGTTTTTAAAATTCAACCGAAACAGTGGACTATGAAATAAATTTATCCGTTTCGTTTCCTTTGAAAAAGAATAGGTTCGGTCATAGGTTTGGTATTTACAATTTTTTCAAATTTTCATTTAAAAAATCAGAAACTTATTAGTGACTCGGGAGGTATGTAGTAACAGTTTCATTTAAAGGTATATACATATATATATTTACAATCATGATCGGGTCGGACTCTGAGCTAATTTCAATCTCATTAGCAACTGATGGCACTTCGTCATAGTTCAGTTATCTTTTTGATCGTTTGGAAACAGAAGACGTGATGATGCCTTCCTTCTCGGCCTTCGAAACAATTTCCGTCCATTCCCTGGATTTTGTACTGGTGGATGTTTTTCTTGACTTTCCAACATGTTTGTGCGTTTTTGGAAGTCCGACAGTTGGTACTGCATCAATACTGTCTCTGTTTCGGCGATCCGGTTTACCACTTACAAAATGGCAGCCACAAACTTTCGCATACTTCACATTTTTTAAGTCCTGTCTACCAGAAGCACGAATCCACGTCGACTTCAAAATAACTTGCTTGGGGAACTCGAAAAAACTACAGCCATTGTTGTTTTTGTCTCGTCGATGATTACATCCAAAAATAGCACAGTGATCGTGACCGCCCATTTGTTACTAACATTCATTCATAAACCTAGATTGATAGCTCTATGATAGGTGAGGACTGCCCCCTGACGAGTTGTTCACGTACATTCTCGTAAAGTCTCGGGGTCATGCACATGCGCACTAACAATGTGCAAGTACAGTAATACATGGGTTTTTGTTTAAATTTATTTTATTTCTTCTTTTTATAGAAGCGAAACAATGGCAAAACTACCTGTAAAGATCATAACCAGTACATGTACAAAAAAATTAAAAACAGTTTTCAATTTTGATATTTTGAGAAAAATTATACTTTTTTAAGTCCAAAGGTCAAGATGGTGACCTTGTTTAGAAAAGTAGAATCAACACTGATTTATCTACATTAATTTAATAGGACGTTTATAAGTTTTATATATTTTATAAATGCTGTCAATTTGGAACATCGGAAAATTTTATCTTTGCATTTTTGGCTCTTCCGTAAGAGTTGTTTGGAAAAAAATAATTACCTTACTAACAAAAATATCTTTAAAAGAATTGTTTTGAATCTCATTAAATATGAAATCAATCATCGTTACTGTTTTAATTTTTTGCTGTATTTCTTTAGCATTTCATTCAAGAAATGGATCATGGATTTTTTTCTTTCATTCATATTATTTCCATTCCCCCGCTCTTAATATTTTTACATTTTATAGAGTTGATGTTTAGCTATTCCTTTATGTGTACTTATTACTGTTTAAAATTACCTTAACCAGTTTAAACGTTGGTAACCTTTGGGTAATATTTATATGTCAAGGTGAGACCGTCATATGTGCCCTTTTGCCTTGGTAATGCCTTAATAATAAACCAATCTGGTGATTTTACATTTCCAATACCACCAATCCATGACAAACTGCTAAAGTAAATCTTAGAATTATGAATTTTTTTGAAATTTTGAATATTTATCTGAACTGATTTGTTTTAAAAGTAACACAATTTTTATCCATTCTCTAATTCTAAATTTATTGGTCTCTTATGCATGTCATATATTATGTAAACTTTATATACGAGTGAAGATTCAATTTATTTCTATATCAAACAACAATGTTGATAAATTATTTTAACATCTTTACTTAAGCACTATGAATAATATTTACTTGGCCTATATTACCTATAGCAAAATGTGAATTCTAATAAAAAGGATTAATTAATTAATATAATTGATGAAGCAAATATAAGATTTTGCAATTTCTACCTTAAGTTTTTGTTTTTTATCACGTAATAATATTTTTATGTGTTTTTTTGAATTATATTGTCCCCAAAACAATAAAAGATTTTCACGATTATTGTAATTTCTGAGATGATAAATATATTCAACTCCATTATTTTTTGAACATGAAAATTTCAAACTTAAATATTCCGGTTCAAGTTCGAACTACAAACCCAAAATCAAAGTATAAACTTTAAAACTGGCTAATTTAGTTAAACATCTTAACTTCCACCACGACACGCGGGCCTGGTGATGCAGAATGGCATGTATTACTCTTATTCATAGCTATACCATTAAATATGAAATCAAAATAGAGAATAAAAGGTACAAAAGCATTATCTGTATATTATAAATTTGTGTCTTCATATTGTTCCTTAAATTTGATGTATAAAAAAGAAATAGTAAATTTTCAAAAAAATTATCATTTAATTCCTTTTGATATTGGAAAATATATAGATTAAATACCGAAAGGTATTATCAAATTTATTTATTTTCATACTGCTCCGAAAAAAAATTACGGTGTATATTTTTGTGAAAATATTTTATAATTATGAAGTTTTCAAAGTAACATTGAGTATAACTGTATGTTGAAAATGGTTTGATTTTGTATCATATATTATGCGATATATGATCATGTTTATTATATTGCTGAATATTTAATTGTAATAAATTTTGTTGGCAAAAACATCTTGTTAACTTCTAAATCTAATCATTTATCTGAAACAAATTACTAAATCTTTTAGCAAATGACAAGCCTTTTTGTTCATACTTTTAAAAAAATACCAAGAGAAAGGATTTAAGAAAATAGTCTATATTTTGACAATCTGCCTCGCCTTCCACGTTGTAGAGGGTCTACATCCAGTCAAGGGAGACCGTGCTTTCAAATCCTGATGAGAACTTTTGCAAAATAATATTTAAGCGTGTTCAGTGTAAGGACTGAGAATAGGGGAAATCAGTAATGCTTTCTAAGTCCGTTGTCAATATATTGTTACGATGGAATATGTTTTGGTGTTGCTTTATACTCAGCAAACTATTACGTTTAAGCTTTCTGGAGTGTACACTAAAAATAAAGATTATAAACTTGCTTATGCATACTCAAATTTGTCCCAAGCTTATTAGTTCGAGATGGATTAATTTGATAATGCGACATTCAAACAGCATTACGCCCGATCAACTTAGATTCTTTAAAGGTATCGACTGGATTGAAACTTATTTTATTATCATGATGCATCATGTCATGCATTTTACAATAATGTATAATAGCCTTTATTTTGGGTCATATAAATTTTAGCATATTTCGATAATCGACTGGATTTGAAACATTTGGCATAAACTTAACGCATGTCATAATCTTGCATATGTATATTAATTGTCAAAATAAATAAATTTAATGTACTTTGTTGGCAAAGATTTTAATCCAAATGCGGTTACACACCAATGTTGAACAAAGTTTACTTGCAATAATACAAAGTAACATATAAAATGTATCTTTAATGTTAAAATATTGATGATCAATTCTATAAAACATGTACTTTTCATTGCCCACAAAATGTCCAAAAATGTCTTAGCGATGTATGTGATGACCACACTGACGTTCGCTTTATTCTATGTACTAAGTTCAAGGGTTATGAATGATATGAGTGTCTGAGAAATTACAGACATTCCGAAAGCAAACTGACAGCCATTCTAATAAAGCATTTACCCTACTGGGAGTCGAATATAGGCATGGAGAAATCCGCGATGCCCCACTAGAAGGACGGAGAGATATCCCAATAGTGCCTTGGTCACGTAATGAAAATTTTTCACTTATATGAACCTTTCTCGTTTGTCAAGTGGCTTCAAACACCATCTTTCCAAACAAACTGCCCAGTTAAGAAAATCATTTAAGTAGATCCTAGTATGATAAAAGCATCATTCGTTTATAGGAGATCAGCTGTTTTTTCATTGCTATAGCAACCTTCATCATACCAGAATCAATCCATATTAATCTATCCACTACAATCGGTACAGTATCAACAAAATAAGTCAATTTTCTTTTACTCAAAACGATTTCATATCTAGTGCCAGCTTACTAGCTTGTACCAACAAAAGTGTTCAATTGCATTTTACAAAAAAAATAAACAATTGAAATAATTTTAATGTTTTATTCACACGCTTTATCAATTATATAAAAGTATGCTTTTTGAAAAAAATATTTTCTTTTAATTGGAAAAATCGACTTTAATTATAAATTAAAGTTTCTTATGTAAACCTTAATATCTCGTCAGGTAAAGTTTAGATGAAAACAACAACTAGTTGTTTTAAAAAAAACACGGGAATAATAGAAAGTCATGGAAAATTATTTTATAAAGGATCTGAAATAGAATGTGTTGATGTGTTTAACTATCTAAGTGGTTTTTTTTTATTACAACAGTAAGCATATTCTTGCTCTTAAACATGTTAGTAGCCAAGATAAAAATAGTTTTTTGTTTCTTAAAATCTCCCTGGGATCTCTGTAAAAACCCCCTGATGGAAATATATTTGTTTGATGATTACATACAACCAGTTCTAAGTTATGCATGTGTAATCTGGGATTTTCCGATAAAGACAAACTGCATTTAAATACTGTAAACAGGTGCTCCTTGTAAATTCAAAAACTACAAAATATATGGTTTTCAACGATTTCCGTTAGAAATCAAGAGACATATTTCTTTGTTAAAAATACTTGTTAAAACACATTAATACCGAAAACTTTATTATGAAAGAATTATACAATTATATGTTGAGGAAAACCGATAAACGTAAAAAACTAAACTTATCAAGTGAAAACGTTGTTAAACAATATTGGTATGTCATACAAGAAGTATGCACCTAAACAAGATATTTTTTTGGAAGTCGCTTGTCGCCTTAAGTAGCCACTTTACACGTATTAAATATATACTTTATTACTTAATCAAATTGTTATCCATATATGTGTTTTACTTACAATCTGTTTGCAATATCATTTAGTAAGACGTTTATCTAAAGGTTGGATCTATTATTTGTAAGTTCATGTGTTCCGCACATATTCGTAACATGGGGAAAACACTCACATAAACACGCCTTAAAACACTTACATTGTTTTGATTTTTATGGGTTACACACAGCTTATGAAATTAAAATACATCATGTTTACAACAAACATTTCAATAAAATCCCAACGAAAATCGTTCAAGTGTAAATTATTTTGATTTTGTAAGATCTCAATTTTGTTGTAATGAAAACATTGTTGAGAGATAAGATTTTCTTTTTTATGCTTTCACGCTGTTATCAAAAATTAAATATTATTTGAGTGTAAAATGTAAATCACATTATAATATATCTGTCTAATTTCAAATTGATTTCTGGTCATGTCCATTGCTACTAGTCGCAGTACTGGTATCGGATCTGACTTGTTAAATCTTGTAAAATGCTCTTTTTTTTTAAAAAATGTGTAGTTAAAACTTATTCAATAGGAAAATAACACTTTGAGAATTGGACACAATTGAAAGTTAAATTAAGCAGAGACTAATATCCCTGGTGGTAGATTTGTAAGGAATGATATCAATTTTCCGAAATGTGCACATATGGCACATCAAAATTTATCAGGTTTTTGTGTTATATATCAACAAGTAGATTGAAATTATTTATACCCAGTATGATATGGTTAATTCATTGTTTAAATATAAACGATGAAGCTGCAAGTCAAAAAGGGAAAGAAATATCCATTGTTTATTATTATATCTACAAACCGATCACTTCGCATTTGCATTTAAAATTGTTTGAAGATTGCCAGAAAAAGGAAATAAAGTCATATAGAAACAAATACTAAAATCTATTAAAACTAACAAGGATAAAAATTGCTTTAATTTTAAACAATGCAATACATATAGAAAGCAACAATTTATGTACATATTTACTTGAAATACAAATAACGTGACGCAAACAGTATGAAATAATAAACGAAGATCCAACGACAACATAAACAGAAATAGCTCTTCGTACTTTGGGTAAATTTCTGAACAAGTTTTATAGGAAAAATTTTTTAAAAAGCGTAAGAAAATTTGTAACATACTCAGTGTAATATTTCCACAGTTTAAAATAATGAACACGCATTTATAAAATTATGACTGTAAGAATCGTCAAAATGTATGACAAAATCGAATTACTTTTTCCGGTATCTTTCTTAAATGAGGTAATAAAGTATTGATTACTTGAATGTACCGTAGTGGACGTCTGATCAATGAAGTCAAAAAGCAGAAGTCACTTTCATCTTCGGTAATAAAATCGACATTTCAAACAAGCCGAGTCAAATATACCTAACCCATTATCGTCTTTTCACAGATAAAATTACAATTGATATCACAATTAAAATCGTGCCATTTCATTGAAGGTTTCTGAAAGATTCCGCAATGTTGTTCACCATTCCAGTTTGAGGGCTGGCCTGTGTCCCATCCATCAAATGTAACATTTCGCCCATCTATCCAATTAAATACACCTTCGATTTCCAAATCTGTCATTCCAATAAAGTAATATTCGCTGTTTGTATTGGAGACTGTAAAAGATAAGATATTGCATTTAAACATATAGCTTTACTCAATGTCAGATGATAAAGGGATGTTTGTGAAAAAGTGTTTAAAATCATAATAAAACACAGACATACAAGTCCATGTCCCATCCCCAAAAAGGAAAATTTTGAAAAAAGCCAATTTAGTAATACATCTTAACTTCCATCACGGGAGTGAAACCTGGTGCTCCGAAAGTTTAAACAAATTAATCTTGTATCTTAAAAGACGGGCATCCGTGTAAATTATACACTATATAGAAACAGGTACAGCACACAAAAATATTTTGAATCGGTGAACAAAGACAAAAGTTTTTTTTTTCAATATGTATTTACTTTAAAAATTCTAAGGTTATTTCTAATACATTTTAAACGAAAACGACTAACCAGGACATCTGTATTATGTCAAAGAAGGTTTAAAATAGCAATTAATAAGTTACCTTGGAAACTTGATTTTTTTGCAATCATTGTAATGATTTATTTATAAGAGTAAATTCAAAGCTAAACAATGTGGTCAAACCTATGTGTGATGTTATAGACACGCAAAGAAACAGGTGGAAATTATCTAAAAAAAAATCATACAAAAAAAAAAACCCCGAACCATTCAAAACTTAAAACCTAATGCGAATTGAATACTTAAAAATACTGGCTGATTCAGGTCAACACGTAAACGTCTAACAGAGAAAAATGGACGTGCTCTAAAATGGTACGCATCTCCTGTCTAGCTAGCTACTCCCGCCATTAAAGTACCGAAAAGGCACTTTTAAATTGTGGCATCAGGGAACACATATAAAACAATTTTTAACCATACCATGGACCGAAACTGCGTCGGATAGAGCATCAAACTTTTCTTGTGTGTCTGGGATTGCCAAATCAGCGCCCTCTACCTGACAGTCCTGTCGGGCTTGTTGGAAAGTCGATGTAGTGTATGATTGGAAAATTTTAAAAGCAAATCCTGTAATATAAAATAAAATGTTAAAATTGAAAAAAAGTCACGAAAAGAGAAAATAATTAGATTAAAATTAATCCGCGAATTAGTGATGAATAAAATACAAAAATAACAATCCATGATCACAATCCTTAAAACAAAATAAAAACTTCTGAAGTGAGACAAGTATATAATCAGACATAATATTCTAATTACTATCTGGAGAATACATTTTAAGTAATATAATGTTGAACCCAGACTAAGATTTTAAAGCCTATCATATAAAACAAGTTTACCCAGGTATTAAATTCTTTTGATCTTCGGTGAAATTGGAGATATTAAAAACTAGTAAGTGATTTCGGAGGTTATTTTTATGTTATAGTTTAATATTTATATCGATAGCAATTGATTGCTAATACGATCTGTGCGATTAATTTTCTTAAGTCATCTCTTATTGGCCAATAAAATATGGGAATGCTAACGTTTGGGACAACTCGATCAAATGGTTTTGAACTGCTTGAAGCATGTGCGGAAGTTTTACATGTAAATAAACACTGACGTTGGTAGAAAGAAAGCGTGTTCGTTTGAGAACGACAACATATTCTGCAAAGAAAAGAACAAGGGCCAACTGGAACAAACTGACTTATGTAATAAAATCGACCCGGCTTAAATGAGAGGTTGCTGTAAATATAACAGAAGTTTGGCTAGGATGTGCCACATTCCTCGTCTTGAACATATACCCTTTCACCAATGTTCTAAAATAAGATCTTTGGTAGACAAAACTAGAGGTTGGTTTCCCGTAAATTTCAACGTAAGTACAGGTTTTATTAATGGAACCAAGTAACACATTTTTTTTCATGAGATGCATAGTTTAGTTAAGAAAACATCGTATATATTTTACGCATAGGAATACTGTGCAGCTTTAATATATACCTATCTGTAATTGACAGTTGTTACATTCAAACAATACATATACCATTTTTTAATTTAATCATAAAGTACATTCAAACAGTATATATATCGGTCATATATCATTTTTAGTGTGTTTTATGATTTAATTATCAATACAATAAACGTACCAAGACACCCATTTGTAATTAGCCACCATGTCCCATCAGAACTGCAGGCATATGTCCTAGTCTTGTTACCAATAAATGTATACCCATCATCAGTTGTATTACAGGGAACCTTAACAGAGGTATCCAAAGGTTGGTAGGTATCGGTGTATGATATTCCATCAACAATCAACGGAGAATCACAATCTGTATAATGGTAAATAGATATTTCTATCTTAGCTATAGATAGTTTAAATATTCGTATAACAACAAAATAACCCATAATTTATAATATTTCACTTATATCAACATGTAACCTGCTGAAGTACACAAAATGTTGATTTTTTTTAAAAAACAAATAACGATACTTCAAAAATGCAAAAGTTTAATTAATGATTTTCAAACTTATACCAAAACGTTGCTAGATGGCATCGGTAGTTATCTTTGTTTATGGACCATACAACCTATAAACGTGATTGTGTATATATATAAAGACAACACGCACAACGACAAAGATAAAATAAAATGAAATAAAATATTAAAAATAAATTGAATAAATAAATAAATAAATAAATAAATAAATAAGAAATGTATGCCAAAATTACCAAAAAGAAAAATAGTTTTAATGCTGTAATCAAAATTGCACCATTGCTAAAGTTATGCTAGCAGTTTCATTATTTAAAAAAACCTCATATTATTTCTGAAATGTGCTTGTAATCAGATGGAAATAATTGATCAAGAACAGTGCTGAATAAAAAGTTTTTGGATAAAAAGAAAAACGATCACTGTTTTACTTAAGATGCAACATAGGTCATCATTGCGATTGCCTTCTACAAAAAACATAGATTTTCAGATATAAGAAATATATATCACAAACGTAGAAACTTAGAAACTTCGATTTTAAAATTTAGTGACAATGTCCTCATTGGTAGTTTAATTTTCCTTTGAAAGCCTAAAGAATGAAAGTAAAATTTAACCTTTTTAAAAAGCAAACGGATGATCTAGACATGTCGGTTATGTTTCGAGTTGTTATACAAATCAGTCAGCCAATCAACGTCTTGCCGAGATGGGTTTTTATTATATAATAAACCAGACAAAACTTCATAATAATTAGATTTGTTTTGTTTTTTAAAATTGATTTTCCTAGTGCCACTGATCAAGATTGATTTTCGAAATGTGAACACATGGCACATGGAAATTTACGGGTATTTTTATTAGCTATTTACTACCCTTACCTGATTATAAAGTATCGCTGCTGGTTGAGTTAAACTCCCCAAAGGTATCATTAACTCAGTAGTAAGTAATTTGTGCTAATAAAAAGGTACACCAAGTAGCAAAATTTTAAGCGGTCTCAATTTTTTGAAAATGTTAAAACTAAGGTTTCATGTAAAATGTAATGGTGTTCTTTACTAGATTTGGGTTCATATAATTTTAAAACTTCGAATTTAACTACTTGTCCTATTTTTTCTGTATCCATTATTTCGCTAATAAAGATTTTTTTCCGTAATGTGGCCAAATGGCACATAAAAATTTAACAGGTATTTTTTTAGATATTTAAATCTATACGTAAGAGCTTACTCCGACTTTTTAATATTTGATTTTTTTTTTAATTTTTCCAATTGAGAAAATATTTGTATAATATTCATTGTTGTGTAAAAAAATAACATTCAAATTGTTGTGTAACAATATTTTAATACTTTTTAGATCGCTGATACTTTTAGTGTCTGAATATATCTGCTAATCTTAAGATTGGGTAATCTTATACATAGATCTTTAATTAAATTCTTATGCTTACATACCTTTCTATATATAGATTAAAAGAATATTTTTATAATTTTATATTAAAAGATATTTTGAATAGTAAGTAGTTAAAAAACATCAAAATAGAAAACAAAGAAAAACTAAAATGAAATAAAATTTTAAAAAATTGAACAAACGTTTTTAATAGAATTGAGCCTATCAATGATCAAACAGATCATTCTTACTTAATATGCTTAAAAGTTTTTATTTATTTATTTATTTATTTATTAATTCATTAATTTTTTTTGCAAAAATGATGTGGAAGAAAATTTGAAATTTTTTAATAGGGATATTTTGCCTTTAAACATATTTTAATCAAACAGGGTTCTTAAAAATTTTACCAGTAAATAAACTAGTTAAAGCTGCATTAAATTTTCCTGGGAAAACATTTAAACGGTGAAGATTTAATTAATGATGGTCCTAATTAACAATGTTACATTTGGTTAAACGATAAAAGCTCGAATAAATACAGAAATAATAATAATTTGCCAGCGAGATGTAGCATGTCGGCATCTAATTTTAGAACATGGTTTCGTCATAAAAAACCGGGCCAATGAAACACAACTTACAAAATGGTGAAATACGATAAATCAAACACTGGTTTTCATTTAATTTGTCATTTGTGACTTTGTAAGGGATACGTAACACCATTGCGAATACATTTGGAAATTTATGTCGGACAATTAATATAATTTGTATTTGTTTCACCTTTGATTTTTTTGGAATTCTTGTATATCCTTGCGCATGCTCCAAGGAAATAATAATCATCGTTAAACACTGACCAACCCGTTAGAGGATTCCGTTTATTTACAGCTAATAGAAATTTTAAAAAATGAATCTCACGGATTGTGATTAGAAATAATCTATTTTTAGAAAAAAAATCAGAAAATTGGAAAACTTTATGCAGCTTAAATAAGGCAACGTAAAATTTTCTCAAAACAATTTACCTTGGCAGGTATTCTGTGTTTCATTCCATATGCCCATATTGTCACATATCAAATAACGTGACCCTGAAGCACCATTCAGACAAGGAAGAATCAATGTTCGACCTTCAGGCTGGTTTGCAGAAGCATACATTATGTTGCCAATGATGACTGGCTCTGCACAATCTGAATATATATATGAAACAACTTAAATGCCGAAAAATGGTGTACGAAGAAACCGGTTTACATCACTGCATCGGTTCCATTTCCTCGTTGCATTGTTTTTTTTTTTTTTTTTTTTTTTTTTTTTTTTTTTTTTTTTTTTTTTTTTTTTGTTGTTGTTGTTGTTCTCGTTGTTAAACTAAATAATAAAAAAGTTTTCAAATCTATGGGAAGAAAGATCAATTTAATATATTGGGTCTAAAAGTCTTTGAACAAAATGTGTATAAATAAAAATTAAAACACATACATGTGCAAGTGTCGTGCGTTTTAATCCATGTTCCGTTGATTGAACACGTGTAATTACGGTAGGCTGTTGACTCGATAAAAGCACAAGGGACGGTAACGTTTGTTCCCATAAGCATGTCTTTTGGAGCGTATTCAATTCCATTCACATAGAGTGGCGAATCACAATCTAAATGAAAAAGTAAAATTAAACATTTGAATATGTAGAGGATTTGTAAAGAGTCACTTGATCAATAATGAATGAACTAATTTAATAAATAAATAAATAAATAAATAAATAAATAAATAAATAAATAATACATGCATTATCATTATTGGTAGTAGTGTAAATACCCCATCTCTCTCTCTCTCTCTCTCTCTATCTCTCTCTCTCTCTCAAATTGTTGTTTCTGCATTGTTTATCGACATAAATTACTTATATAGTGCGTTTCAAAATTGACCCAAGCTGTTAGGGGATAAGACTATTCCTGGTGCATATAACACAGTCCTGTTTGGATTGGAATTCGCACACTAAAAATCATGTTCGTTTCTAAAAATTCCATAAATGCCTCTCACCCCCATGTTTAAAACCAACCGGGTAAATCCTAATGTGAGAAAGTAGATAAATTCACTTGCCAAAGTTAATCAGAATCAAAATAAAAAAGTGAAATTAAAAACGTCATGATTGACACAATGAATATAAACATTCAATATCATTTGGAATTCGGCAAAAAGTCGATTTCAAATTTTTTGGGAGCAAATAAGCATTACAAATGTGCTGCGTGAAGATCGATGTTACCTAAACAGATGTCATTTCCAGATGACCAATTCCCATTCGTCCATGCAGGTGAATGTTAGTTGACCGACAACTGCACAGGGAACATTTGTATCTCTTGAACACTGTTGATTCTGTTCGGCATATTGGACATCTCCATATCTTAGTGACAAATCACAACCTAAGAAAAAAATAAAATAATAATAATAATAATAAAATAAATAGCGGACAAAAGAAAATTCATTTTGGTTTTCAAGTAACCTCCGCATAGTTAAGGTGGTTTCAAGAGCTTCTGATCCGAATCCCGATCTTGAGTATATCCGGATGTATAGAATTTATCCAGAATTTTGCCTAAGATGGGAATTTACTTCATGTAATGATGATGTGAAATTGAAATTGTTTATAATTCAATAATCTTTTTTTAAGAATTTTGATTGGTCAAATTTTTATTCTGTTTTTGTTTTGTATAACAGAATTTTATTGGCCATCAATGTGGCCATGCTTTCATGAACGAAATACACACACAGTTGTAATTTTCACTTTCACAATTAAATATCCAGTATACAAACAAACATACCGCTTCTCTAGTCACGTTATCCAGGCACTATGATGGATTCTCTGTCTTACCGATTCGGAACCTATCTTCAGATTCCAGTATGTAAACTTTAAAAGTCTTGTGTATAACCAGGTAGAGGTAAAGAAACCCCGAACACCCGCTCTGGAGGCCATCGTTTTGTCACAAACGAGCCGTTGGTAAAACATTAAGTGAGACAGAATAAATATATGAAAAATATACTATTGAACCTTCAAAGCTTCATTATGTTTTCCCATGCAAAAAATATAAATGGCGATTTATTCTTTACTTCGCCTCTTATGAAAAATGTATTACTTGGTTCCACGAAATAACTTTTACTGACGTTGAAATTCACGGCAAAACCTACTGCTAGTAATATCTTATTTCAGATAACACATGTGTTCAAGAGGAATGCGGTCATTCTGTCCTGCATATTAAAGCCAAACTACTATTCTAATTACAACCAACTTGAATCCTGGTGTCAGTTTGTTACAATTGGCCCTTGTTCTTTTTTTACAGAATCTGCTGTAGTCCTATCACGAACACGTTTTCTTTCTGTCGAAGCATTTAGTTACATATCTGTAGAAATTCCGCGCATGTTCCAAGTAGATCTATAATATTTTATCGAGTTACCCCAAGCTTTTACGATTTCTATTTATTTTCGCCTAATAGGAATAGCTAAAGAAAAACACCTTATCGTCATAACAACGAATTCGTTTTGATAAAAGTATTTTTAGAAAATTTATCTTTTCAATAATGGGTAAACTTAACGCAGCTTTTAGAATCTCTGTCAATAAATGAGATGACAAAGTTTTCAACAGACATTAATAAGTTTTACTAGATTTTTAAATTGTATTTTGTACAAAACGCCATTGCAACCATTTAAACGTACCAAACAAATCTTCAATACTTACGGTCAATGATACACTTCGATTGACCATTTCTAAATTTAACACAAGTGGATTTCGCTGAACAATTCACGGATCCACACAATGACGTTTTTACCTAGAAATATTGAAAATATATATCTTGTTGACATAATCGGTGCAGATAACTATAGTAACAAAAATTACCTTGGTTACGAAAAATAATGCTATTTCATGATGCAGTTGGTTTTAACATTTAGTACATCATAGCTAACGTCCAAAACAAATCAGACGCTAGTAAAAAGTAACAATCTAACGCTGTCTTACATTTATAGGCGTTAAAAGTAAGTTTTATTTTAGATGAATCTGATAAAAAGATTATTACCACCTAATATTTATAATGTATTTTAAAAATCCATAAAGACTAATTGTTATGTGTTGTTTCTTTCATCACGACTTGATATTTTTCCGCTGCTGACTTTTTATATGATGACATATCACCAGCGACTTGCTATGCATGTTGTAAACGACAGTCTCTCTCTCTCTCTCTCTCTCTCTTGAAAATTAGGATTTAAAAAAATCAAATGTTCCTTCCAATTTTGACCCATTTATCTGTCTAGAAATGGCGTTGATAGTGCCATAAAACATCTTTTCCATTGCAATAATAATAATAATAATAATAATAATAATAATTATTATTATTATATTTAAAAATTTAAACTTTATTTCTTTTACAACGATTTAGAAACAAGTTGTGCAACTTATATTAATCTAGCTCGTTGGCCCGAATTGTAGCGCGCGTGAGGTCTTATTGTGGGAGCAAAACCGGAGAACCCGGAGAAAAACCCACGTGCTCAAGCAGGTGACCTCATACCTTATCACATACGACGCTAGGAATCGAACCCCGGTCGCATTGGTGATAGGCGGAAGCGCTAACACCAATGCGACCGGGGTTCGATTCCTAGCGTCGTATGTCATAAAACATCTTTTCCATTGCAATAATAATAATAATAATAATAATAATAATAATAATAATAATAATAATAATTATTATTATTATTATTATATTAATAATGACCAGTGTAGAGAAAGCAAGGAGCACCTTATCTTCCAACCAGTCGGTGGTGTCTAAATGATCATACTTACACTTTTTGCTGGATACATAAAGTTTAGTTTACACAGAAACCATTAAAAACATTCATTCGATTAAGAAATATAAATGGTTGATTATCTTTGTTTACAGCGTAGATATCGTACTCAGATCAGATGTTTATCGCATATTCTTGCGTCAATAACCCGGGATTTCTGATACAAACTGGTGTTTGAAGGTCCAGTGCCGCCACTTTTCTCTTCAGACCACCGTAATTGAAAAAAAATATTTTCTATCTAAATTTGCTAGGCATAGGTGTTAGATAGTAAAGATTTGTTTCAATTAAAAGCTCCTTTTGTCTTTTCCTCCATTTTCAAAGCAAAACTTCGTGACCTTGAAAAACTCTCACATTCAGATATTAAGATACAAATTATACACCTGTCGATCCAGATAAGAAACTTAAACGTTACCACTAATATATTCAGTCTGAAGCAAAGTGAAGAGGCTCCCTTTCCGACACACCCCGGTATCTGGAAATCCCAGAATTTATTCTGACTATACACAGAGATAATACGCATAAAGTATGTGAGAGTCAGAGGAAATCTGGGGTAGATTCAATGTTAAGGGTCGTCCATAGTCCATTACCTTGAATCAATCTTATTACGCTCAATGTGTCCGGTTTATACTTGATTTTTACACTTAATGGTCTATAGAAACTTATTACATAAAATACATAAATAAATAAATAAATGAAAAAGTGAATGAATGAATAAAAAATCTATACAATGAATAAATAAAAGAATGAATAAATGAATGAATGAATGAATGAATGAATGAATGAATGAAAAGTCCAAAAAGTATAGTCTGTTTCAAAACACATAAAACAATAAGCTTAAAAGTATTGTTTGTTTTAAAGAAAGAGAAATACTTGATCGCTTTAAACAAAAATCACACTTGCTCATAAGTATCAATTCTAATTTTCTACTTACAATTTTCTGGTAGTAAGAACAGTTGTTATTTTCATATAGCTTCGACTGATCATTTTCGGAACTAATCGTGCATTTCTTTTTTGCGTGGAAAAACGAAACGGATTGACATACCGGTATAGTGTCGCACGTTTTAAAACACATTTTTAATCCAAAATTTCTAAAACTTTTAAATACACCGTGATACATGCATTTATTTGGAATATGAATATAATTTTCCTGCAATTCGACGAATGCAAAAAGACAAAAAAATACAAGAGATAACATAAATATCAGATTAAAAGCCTGTATGCCCGTCATTATCGCGACAGTACTAGAGTAGTTTCAAGAATAGTTATATATAATTTCTTTTCTGAAACCTGTTTTAAATAGAGAATAAATTCGATTCAAAATGGTCGATATCTCAGTATTAATTAGGAACAGTTGTCCTATTACCATTAACAATTTATTTCTTTATATTGACTACCTCCCTGTCTTGAAGAAATAAAATTATAGATAAATAGTAAATAAATAAGATTTTCGAAAAAAAAAATTCCATACTTGAAATGCCAATAATATTTTAATATTTTTCTTAAAAAACAAAGACCTGAAATTGACAAATTGACAACGAAAAAAATAAAGAGCCTGGAATTTGAAATAAATATGTTTTAATAATTAATACATTCATATTTACTATGAAGATTGTTTTAAATGATTTAAAAAAATATATTACATTTCGCCCAAAATGTTTTTATACTGATCCAAATGAAAACTTAATGTTACATGCATTTTTCAAATTTCGAGAAATGTAAGTCGAGTGAGAAAGATGCCCAACCCGAGATTATTTGATCATATTCCTGCAACCATTCGAAATTCTTAGTGCTCAGACAATATTCTATCACGGACATTTGTTATTTTGATATATATATATATTCTTAATTCCAAACTAGGACTATCAAATGATTGATTATAATGTTTTTTTCCGTCTCGTCAGCATTTCAAGACGAGAGCTTTTTCTGCTATTTGCGACAAGAATTCGACTATTAACCTCTATGTAGAAATCAAGAACAAGTTCATGTATATATGCGCGTGTTGTGCGGGTGTAATTTATAGCTTGCCTTGTACTAGCGATAACGACTTTTTGTAATTGCTCTCAAAGTGTCAGCATGTAACAAACATACCATTGTCCACTCAATGGAACTTGCCAAGGTACTACGTGATTACTACCTCTTAACGTTGGTGCAGAATGAAATTAATAAGTTTACATCAAATATTTCTGAAAAAACCTCGTTTTTATGGGAAAGCGTCATCTTAGGCAATTCCATTGCCAATATAAATAATTATTACGCTATAAAGTAACATGCACGTGGAGTTCGGGGGAATTCCACTTCCAGAGTTAGAAGAGGTACCAAAAAAAAAAATGAAATAAATAAATAGATAAAAATAAAATAAAATAAAATAAAATAAAATAAATAAATAAATAAATAAATAAATAAATAAATAAATAAATAAATAAATAAAATGAATAGAAAAAATAAATAATAAAAATACTATGTATGACCCGACTATGTTTCAAACCACCAACTATCCACTCTCTAGGCGGACCCTATGCCATTTAGCCATCGAGGTGGGGTTCTTGAAATGAAGATAATAGTGATTGTAAAAAACAATTATGGATTTTGTTAACAATTAATCATCCTAAAAGAATTGTGTATCCGCAATTATTCACAAATTTTATGAATAATTAATTGCGCCAGAAAAGCAATATATATATATATATATATATATATATATATATATATATATATATTGAATTATTTCAATCCAAAATAGAATATCAAAAATATATATCGTCATACCCAAGATTTTATTTTATTTTTGTTTAATTTTAATGTACAAACAAATATGTTTTTACCCATCATAACAGCCCTAGGAAATTGATGATCAGATGTGAAAATAACAGATGATATTTATATGATTTTGTGCTTTAAGGCCATCTTTTGTCATATGTATGTTTATCGTTCATTAGGGGATTTGTCGGTTATCTGAATTTTTAATGTTGTTTATTTTGAACTTTCTTTCGTTGTGAACAGTTAAAATATTGCAGATCGGATTGTTTTTTAAGAATTGAATTTCTCTTTTTACATTGTTATCGGGGTGTAACAACGTGAAAATTATTTCAAATTGTGTAAAACTGCGTAGCGAAAATTAAACAGTTTTTTAAGCTGATCAATATTTCCGAACAGATGAGATCATTTTTTACATTAAACGTCACCTTTAAAAGGCAATTAAATGCATCGTGACAACACATTTTCCAACAACAACGTACGACTATCATACGTTTGTAGGACACGCGTTTCAACTTACAGGTTGACGTTTCCAATAACAAAAGAAAACTCATGAACAGTGTTTAAAAACCGTGAAACCAACTAATCCAATGGAATTAATGTTTTCTTGATTGAAAGCGAGTTTTCCCCCTTTTTTGCCATTTATAGGCTTGGAGTGAGACGAAGGGATTTCGTTTAATGGTGAAACCGGTCGTAGCTGTAATGGCTAATCAAAGACATTTGGAGGTGAAACAAGCGGTAGGGGATGGATTAGACTGGACGTTTCCGACGTAACCCAAGAGGGTATCACTGATATGTTTCTTCTGTGAACAGAACGGTCCCTACTATAGCTGTCAACTGAGGTATCGTTTCTGTGACCTGCATGAATTCAGAAAACACGCGTTTTGAAATTGATTTTGGTGTCTAACAAAATTTTAAGGGGTGTACAAAAGGGATTCTCTGAGACTGGATTACAAAGAGATAAAAATATTTCATAAATAAATATTTCATAGTCTTAAATATTTTGGTGAAAAAATATCAAAACATGTCAAGTTGAATAATTTTTTGCAAAATTTTTAATCTAAAAAAAATTAAAGTATTGTAATGTTTCTAGGTGGAATATTTGCCGATCTCGAAGACATTCCCATTTATTCACAATTTAAAAATTACTTCTATTAATAGAACTCAAAGATGGGTAATTCCCGAAACTGGACGAAAGTAGTTCCGATAGAAAACGTTGTTATTGGAAAATAACAACGTCATTTGACAGGAAAGCGACCAATGAAATTACTCTAAATCGTGTAACAACGTGAAGTTTGTAATTATATAGCATTATGTTGAATTTTAATGTTAAAGGCATAAAAAAATCATTATGACAATGATGTAAAACAGCTTTAAAAATAACCAAATGTCATTATGAAGAAGGTCGAACCCCGGCCAGGACTGACAAGTAATTTATATATGTGGTAGAAAAATAACTAAGGTCGCAACTTTTGTGGTATATTTAAAAACCGTTCATGACTCCTCAAAGTGTGTGTGTGTGTGTGTGTGTGTGTGTGTGTGTGGTCCGCATTGTACCCTGTGCATGTGAGGACCTCATTTAGGTGGTAAAATCACGTCCCTTATTTCTTATCAACGTTAATCGAGAAACAATTACGAAGTCAATGAGCATGACAAAACCAAATTTTAAAATGTTGAAACAAATGAACGTATTCACTGATAAGTCTTTATTTACGGGGTATATTATATGGTCTTTAGTTGCTAATGCGTGCGCATGTGTGTGTTTGTATGTGTGTCTGTATGTGTGTGTTGGGTATAATTGAAATTGAAACAATCACAATGAATTATGTTTTAGAAGAATGCAATTAAAAAAAAGGATTACTATATAAACCCCGACAATCTGGTAGGCTGTCTGAAAGAAATTGCTCCTGTAGTCAGGAGAAACCGGGCAGACAAAGTTATCTTGCTCTGTTCAACATAAGCTCACCAAGTTCTTATTTTTAATGAACGTAAAACGCAGTCATCTAGTCATGCCTTGTGTCAAGGTTTCAATTGACATCTTTAATCATTAAAGCTGTTTTTTATCAAAGTTTTCTGATGAAATATAATTAATTCTTACATTACAATGATAGAACAATTGGTCGATTTTTTGTAATTATTGTCACACTTTTATCACTTATAACATTGATTTTGGGTATATTGATTCAAGAAAGCAATAAAATTATTTTTTTAATTGGTCTCGTTTTCTTCCTTTTTTCCTTTTGAAACAAAACGAACTTGTTTGATCAGCGTTGATGATATCAGTTTGTAAAGAGATCCTGAATCTCGAACCTGAATGCACTGAGAAAATATAAACTATGGACCGGATTGTCATTCCAAAAGTATGGACAGAAGCAAAACTTTGGGGATGACTACCAAGTCCATTAACTGTCATATGGTTCAAAATGCCACGAAATTTTTGTTGTATTATATACCCGCAAAGGGAAGCTACATATTCTCTTCACACTTTCAATCTTATTATGACTGACAAAATTCAACACTTTATCTAAGTTTTTTTTTTTTTTTTTTTTTTTTTTTTTTTTTTTACAATTTCACATTGTTAAGTCAAATATATAAAAAATAAAACTACATATTTCTCTTACATTTAATGAATTATTTAATTTCAATATTACTCTGAGAAACAATACAAACTACATTAACATAGAGGATGAAGATTTGAAATTATTGTAAATATTAAAATCGATAACGATATGGAAACAATACATCGGATTAGCCCGGGTCGCCGGTTTGTACATGGTTATATTGGACCAGAACACTCCTGTTGATTTCTTTTTAAAATAAAATCATGGGAATATAATATTTTTATATTTATATTGAAAGCTTCGGGCAATATTGCACAGTATAAGTTTTAGATATTAAGACAAATTATCAAAAATTGCTTAGAACAGGCATCATCATCGAAATAGAGACTATAATAGGCGTCATTATCAAATGGGGCTAAGCAAGCTTCGGCTTTAAATATGTGCTAACAACAGGTGTCGGCATCGAAATTGAGGCTATATAAGGTGTCATTATCAAAGGGGGCTAAGCAGGCGTCGGCTTTAAAAAGGTTGTTTAAAACAGGTGTCAACATCGAAATTAAGGCTATAAAAGGCGTCATAATCAATGGGGATTTAGCAGGCATCAGCTTTAAATAGGTTGCTAACCACAGGTCTCAACATCAACAAGAATGGCTTGAAATAGGCATCAAATTTATAGACGTAGTTAGAAGCAGGCCTCCCTATAAAAAGCTTAATAACAGGTTATAACATTAGAAAAAAGTCTAGCAACAGTTGTCAGCATAGTTAAAGTTGTTAATAACTGGCGTCAAAAACGTAGGATTTTCTTAGAACGTAGGACTTGTGTCAATATTTTTTTTAAAATCAAGATTAGAATTATGACAATAAATACACTTACAGTAGGTTTCATTATTTTAGATTTTATATTTCACGAAAAAATCCTTTATGAGTTGTTTTGTTTACACGATTACTGTCACGTTGAAGCGACAATATTTCTTTTTGTTGTAGCCTTTTAAAAGTAGTGAGAGTTTTCGTGCTTCAAGTTGATTGATTGCGTGAGAGGTTGAGTGGGTCGGTAAGGGAATGAGTAAGTGAGAAAGTGTGTGTGTGTGTGTGTGTGTGTGTGTGTGTGTGTGATTGAGTGCGTGATTATGTGAGTTGGAAATTGGTCGATACGATGTTTTAAGCCGAATCAGCATTTAATCGGCTATGCTCGGTTAGAAATTTAAAAGATGCAATAAGGTTTATGAATAACTGGATTTATGCAAAACATAATCAGCATAATTTATAATTGAAATGAATGATTTGTTGTGGCTATTTTGAAAATGATAAAAACCACATGCTATAAATATCACAGAGAGATTATAAATTAAACTATGGATTTTTTTTTTTAATAAAACGACAAGATTTTATTAGACAACATTTTCCCACTGGTAGTTCAAAATATGGTTTCCATCGGAATGACTTAAAGGTGATGCTTTGTAAAAAAAATATTCCTTGTGGGTCTTAACTCAACTTATCCAGCGAAATTTGTTAGGTAAATATATAAATGACATTTCATTTTGGCTGAAAACAGATAAAGAGTCGGTAGAATTAATAAAAGTGTTATGAAGCAATTTAAAAAAGATTGTGAAAAAAGGATTCTTGATATAGCCTCAATTGCAAAACCGGAGCTATCATTTTGAAGATGCACATTTTTTGTCACCAAAAAGCAGCAGAATATACCGACGACTTTTGATTCATCATTACAATTTTAATATGGGAGAATAACTTTATTCGATAAACCTATTTGATTTCGTTACATTCAATTAGCATAGGACACAAAATCCAATCAGATAACGATGAATTATGCAAATGCGTCACCCAATTACGTCATACGATGTTTGATTGGTCAAAATTTTAACCATTGTTTTTCCTAATTATTATAATAAAGTTGTTTCAATTTTTTCATTATACTTGTCGGAATCTTGGTTACAGAAAAAAAATAAAATGAATATTTTCTTTTAAACACGATTTCTGTATTTGTTAAAATAAATTTTAAAAAAGCATGCTATTTGAGCTTCTGGAACAGCAAATTTCACATGAAATGCGCATGCTTCGTGGTTCATTCACCGTATCTCTCATCGCCGAGGTTCGAATTTCACTTGTTGAGCCGTAATGCTGTTTTATTTCGCATTATCAAATTAATTCATCTCTCAGTATTAATCTAGGAAAAATTTACGTATGTATAAGCGAGTCTTTTTATCATCTTAATATTTAGTGTACACTCAAGGCAGCTCAAAATTAGTAGTTTGCTGAGTCAGCACAAAAGCAGAAACGAATACCACTTTTATAGTTACAACATACTGGCACCGGACTTAAAAGTCAATGTTCTGTCCTATTAATTCTGTATGTCAAACAAGGGAAGCATTTTAGATTGCTAATGTTCTGAACAGGATATAAACCCATGATTTCCCATTGGATGTAGTGGTTATATATTTTGGCAAGCCAGGCAGATATTCTTGTATCCATTCACATGGTAATTGTTTCAAAAGTAAAAACAAAAAGCTTGTAATTGTTTAACGTTTGTAGTCATTTATTAGATAAAAGTTTAGATTTATAATGTGTACAATATGTATTTAACAACAAAAAATTATTACATTTAAATATTATCAAAAATATCATAAAACATGATCATAGCATAAAGCATAATGCATAATAAAAATCTAACCATTATCAAGATTAATTCACACTGAATGTTTCATTGAAAACTTCTTAACTAAAGTTTAATTTGACAAAAAATTTATTTACCATAATTTTATGGAACAGTTTGACAATAAAACTAAAAAGCAGATTTGGGTATCAAGAACATAATTTTCCAGTATCAAAAAAGTATTAAATAATAAATCAATTTTAAACTTTTAACTATTTACAATCATCATAAAAACTTCATGCATCACATTTAGGGAACACGAATAAATAAAATACATAACCCGATTTTGCTATTGTACCTTTAATTTTCCATTTTGATTTCGTAAACGAATGCTGTAGCTTTCTAGACGGGAAATGCTTGTGTTTGGGCAATCGGCCTTAGTTTCCTGGTGGAAATTAAAGTGTTTTACTAAATTAGCCAATTTTAAAATTTATAATTTGATTTTCGGTCTGTAGTTTTGACATGGACTGATATGTTTTAGTTTGATATTTCATGTTTGAAAAATTATTTATTATCACTGAATGCATAGTAATCTTGAATATCTTTGATTGTGTTGGAAATAAATGAAAAAATAAGAACAAAACCCCACACTTTACAATAATATTACGTGATGAAAAACAAAAAGTAAAGATTGCAAGTGTAAATCATATCTTATATATAAATAATCAATTATAATAATTCATTAAATCCTTTAATTTTAATTCACATTTTGTCACAGGTAATATAAAAAAGACAATTATTTCACATTCAAGACATATAAAACAATTCTTAAATATTTTATTAGTATGGTAGTTATGTTTTTTTTAAAAACAACGGTTAAAGTAGTGCAAAAAATACGATGGTAAAATCTTGGCCTCATATTTAACCTTGACTGCATTATAGAATATATAAACTTTATACAATCGTATGAACGTATTCCAATAGAAAAATTAATCATTATAATCCAAACAATGTCAACACCCTGACATTTGTACCAAAAAAGGTGAAATTTTGCTTAAAACATCAAAATTCTAAATTTTTTTTTCAAAAAGACCCCAAAAAATTGACAGCAACATATGAACATGTGCATCTACTGGTCATGATCTGTACAGGTTATCTTGACTCATAAAAAGAGAAAAGAAAAAAAAAACTATGTAGAAACTGTGTAGATAAGATAATTGTCCATAACTTTAGCCTCTTAAGATCATGTTGAAGATTAAGAATGAAATAAAAATTTGCACAATATTATATGTCAATAATTCTAATATAAATAATATAATATTTTATTACATTTAAAAAGACCAAATAAATATGATATAATGTTAACAAAAATACAATGTAATCAGAAAACACTGATAATGCCAGAATACAAAATTCATAAAAATGACATAAACTAAATAATATTTTAACCAGTGTCTATGTTTTAAAACACAGAATATTCCTTTCTAAAATATAATAATAAAAAAAGATTCACATTAAAAATTATATTATAAACAAATATTTTCATAAATAAATTTTAAATAATGGCTGATACAATCCAAAACATCAGCAAAAAGTACTTTATAGTGTCAAAAAGCAATCCATTGTATAACATAACATTTTAGTAATTTAAAACTATAAAATCATTACCAATCATGTTTCACTGTATTAGAGTATAATTGCTTATACAATGTTTAACAACAACAAAACACAATATTCAGATAAAATTGCTATTTTATGTCAAATAATCATAAAATGTGTAATAAATTCGAAACGTTTTTATTACATTCGAGAAAAAGAATCAAACATTTTAATTTCAATCAGCATTTTTTTATTTGCTATAAAGCTGAAAAAAAATTATAAAATCTCCATTTCTTTATGTCAAAATATGGCTGATAGTACACTGATACAATAAACAATTCAATGCCTTTTTCATATTCCATATTCAAAGTGTCTAAGCATAAATAATAATACAAGAGGTCCTTGGGCCTTGACGCTCATCTGGTGATCTGTTTAAAATTGTTTGCAAAATGCAATAGACAGTATATTATGTACAGAGACTTTCAAAATTTCTCAAGTTAGGAACTCTCACAAACTTAATCAGAAATAGCTTGTCACATTTCAATAAAAAAGTAACTAATATGCATGTAGTAACTGTACATTTTAAAACATTAACCATGCAGTGTCCTTGACAGTTGAACCTATGACCTTGAAACATCAATCAAAATAATTCGGATATCAATACCAATAATATTGTTGTATACATGCCTACACGGTAATTTAAAAGTTTTCAAAAAAGTATTCTTATTCAAATACGCCCTTGACCATTGAATGTATGACCTTGAATCATATATCAAAATCATCGACATATCAATAGCTACATAATTCAAGTATAAACGCCTGTACATAAAGTTAATAGTTTTCAAGAGAAATAACAATTCATATTCTCTTATGTAGCTGTGATCTGGACCTTTGAAAATGTATCAAAATCATCATCATATCAAAACCTACAATATTGTAATAGACATGCCTATACAAAATGTAAAAAGTATTCAAGATAATTAACAATTTGAGTCTTCTTCTGCTGCTATGACCTTGACATTTGAACTATACATCAAAATGATCATATCAATACTTACAAAGTTCTGATATATAATCTTATAAAAAATTAATAGCTTTCAAGATTATTAACAATTTCAGTTTTATTATGCTGCTATGACCTTAACCTTTGAATGTATGACCTTGAACCATATATCAAAATGATCGTTATATCCATACCTACAACAAAATAATATTCATGTCAATACGAAAATTTAATAGTTTTCAAGATACTTTGAGAAATATATAATTTTTAGAATTTACCCCGCTAAGTGTCCTACAATATCCCATTTTTAGCCTCATAGCTACCATTTGTACAGGTCTGAAATAAGATGACATAAGAATATTACGTCTGAAAGAACTAAGGGATATTCTTTTACATTCAGAGGATATCATTGTTTTGAAAGTTTTCCGCAAATCCCCCTTTATTGGGCCCCAAATGGAGATAACTTCTTCATTTGAGCATATATAGGTCTAAACCCAAGCATGACATTGATCAATTTTCATTAAATTTGGCAAAGTGGTTTTGAAGAAGAAGATTAAAATGTTTGAATTTTACGCACGAAAATCGACAGAAAAACTCACAGAGCTTTCAGCTCAGGTCAGCTAATAATGCGAAATACATGTCAGAGGATAAGCATGAATGTCTGTTTCTTTGTGTCAAATTATAATTGTGATGCATATAACTGATAATGAAATGAATAAATAAATAATAATAATAAGAAGAATATAAAAACAAATGGTGTCAAATAGGAATAGGGTTTTTGATAAAATAACATGAGGCCCATGGGCCTGAACGCATGTAAAAATATATAGACAATATATTAGGCCTATTATATTAAAATCTACTGTAAAACTTTATCGAGCTATCAAGTAACATTTCATTTAAAAGTTGATAATGAAGTAACTAACCACTTAAATATACTTATGAAGCTATATCCTTGACCTTTGAACCTATAGCCTTGAAACATAAATTTAAATGATTGTCATATCAATACCTACAATGTTCTTTTATACATGTCTATACAAAAAAGTTAATTGTATTTAAATAATTAACATTTTCAGTCATATTTTGCATTGTGACCTTAACATTTGACATTAAACCATATATCAAAATGATCAACATGTCAATATCTTCAATAATCTAGTAAACAAAAAGTTAATAGTTGTTAAGATAATTAACAATTTCAGTCTTCTAATGTTAATATGACCTTGAACTTTGAATGTATGACCTCGAACCATATATAAAATGATTGTCATATCAATACCTACGATATTCTAATTTATCATATGTTTATTAATAATATCACTATTTTTGTATGTGTGATAACTCTCGAATTTACACAAGTTGATATCAGCCCGAGTGTTAACACCCCTAGAAAAGTGATATCACACCCCTAGAAAAGTGATATCACATCCCTCATAAAATTCCGATAATGGCAGATTTCTAGTGTCGCTTCAGCTTGATACTGACTGTTTATGGTTAACACGATGAGCATGTGTGCAAAACATTCATGTATCGGTTGTATTTAAATTAATTTGAAACAGAGTTTAGGAATTTGCAAACATACAAACACATCGGAGAGGTACAACTAGTTTACACTGATTGTGCACGACTTTCAGCTCACGTGAGCTGAAATGGAACTGTTTTACTGTTTCTTAGTTTAAATGATTATACATTGTAAAACACTTTGTCAAAACACATGACATAAATAAAATCTAACAGTCTGGTTCAAGGTTAATAATAATAATACAATGTGGTATATAACGCATTAAACAAAAATACAAATTTTTTGTTTCTGTTTCACTCTGTCAAAATATAAACGGTAAAACAATGTTATACAAAATCTATATTTCTGCTTCACTAAATCTAAGTAAGATTATACTGTAAAACATTATCAAAACACACATTACAAATAATGTCCTCTTCCAGTGTCAAATGGCAATTCAATGTAATACATAACAGTTTTATACGGCTCATTAATCACTGTGACAAAGCACGAATGTGAAAACATTTTCGAAACAGAATGTCTGCTTTTATCCAAATATTATTACAACATGGTACATAACAGTTTCTTTACATAACAAGAGGCCCATGGGCCTTAACGCTTACCTGAATATTTGTCCAATATTGTTTGCAAAGTGCAGTAGACAATATATTACGTACAGAAATTTAAAAGTTTTCTCAAGTTAAAAACTTAATCAGAAATATATCCACTCACATTTCACTCATAAGTAGCTTATATAATATGCATGAAGTAACTGTAGTGCAATGAATAATTTCCAAATCATTAATCAATTTCAGTATACTTATGCAACTATGTCCTTAACCTTTCAACATATATGGCCTTGAACCATATATGATTGTCATGTCAATACCTATAATATTCTAATATACATGCCTATGCATGAAATTAATAGCTTTCAAGATAATTAATAATTAAAGTATTCTTATGTTGATATGACCTTGACCTTTGAACATATAACCTTGAACCATATATCAAAATGATCATTGTCGTAATACCTACAATATTCTAATATATATGCCAATACAAAAACTTAATAGTTTTCAAGATAATTATCAATTTAAGTCTTCTTTTGCAGCTGTGACCTTGTCCTTTCAACATATGACCTTGTACAATACATCAAAATGATCGTTGTCACAATACCTACAATATTCTAATATACATACCAATACAAAAAGTGAACATTTTCAAGATAATTAGCAATTTAAGTCTTCTTTTGCAGCTGTGACCTTGACCTTTCAACATTTGACCTTGAATCATATATCAAAATGATCATCATGTCATTACCTAGAATATTCTAATACACATGGCTATACAAAAACTCAATAGTTTTCAAGATAATTAGCAATTTAAGACATCTTCTGCAGCTGTGACCTTGACCTTTCAACATATGATCTTGACCCATATATGAAAATGATCATCACGTCAATACCTACAATATTCTAATATACATGCCTATATAAAAACTTAATAGTTTTCAAGATAATTAGCAATTTAAGTCTTCTTTTGCAGCTGTGAACTTGACCTTACAACATATGACCTTGTACCATATATCAAAATGATCGTTGTCACAATACCTACAATATTCTAATATACATGTCTATACAAAAACCTAATATTTTTCAAGTTAATAAGCAATTTAAGTCAATACCTACAATATTCTAATATACATGCCTATATAAAAACTTAATAGTTTTCAAGATAATTAGCAATTTAAGTCTTCTTTTGCAGCTGTGACCTTGACCTTTCAACATATGACCTTGACCCATACATCGAAATGATTGTCATGTCTATACCTACAATATTCTAATATACATGCCTTTATAAAAACTTAACAGTTTTCAAGATAATTAGCAATTTAAGTCATCTTCTGCAGCTGTGACCTTGACCTTTCAACATATGACCTTGACCAATATATCAAAATGATCATCATGTCAATACTTACAATATTCTAATATACATGCCTATATAAAAACTTTACAGTTTTCAAGATAATTAGCAATTTAAGTCTTCTTTTGCAGCTGTGAACTTGACCTTACAACATATGACCTTGTACTATATATCAAAATGATTGTCATGTCAATACCTACAACATTCTAATATACATGCCAATACAAAAACTTAATATTTTTCAAGTTAATTAGCAATTTAAATCATCTTCTGCAGCTGTGACCTTGACCTTTCAACATTTGACCTTGACCCATATATCAAAATGATCGTCATATCAATACCTACAATATTCTAATATACATGCCTATACAAAAAGTTAATAGTTTTCAAAATAATTAGCAATATAATCTTTTTTTGCAGCTGTGACCTTGACCTTTCAACATATGATCTTGAATCATATATAAAAATGATCGTCATGTCAATATCTGCAACATTTTAATATACAT
Organism: Tegillarca granosa; assembly: GCA_029721355.1. Lineage (NCBI taxonomy): Eukaryota > Metazoa > Mollusca > Bivalvia > Arcoida > Arcidae > Tegillarca > Tegillarca granosa. The sequence continues at coordinate 9,588,638 of CM056612.1, read as the reverse complement.
GCCTATACAAAAAGTTAATAGTTTTCAAGATATAGTGACAAATATATCATTTTAGCAATTTCCCCACTCAGTGCCTTATTATTTTCCCATTTTGAGCCCCATGGCTACCATTTGTGCAAATCTGAAAATAGATGACCTAAGGGTGTTATAAATGAAATAACTAAGGTATATCTTTTGTAGATTCAGAGGAGAAGATTTTCAAAATTTTACACTCTTTCCCCCCTTGTGGGGCCCCAAGGGGACATAACACCTTCATTTGTGCAAATCTGAAAGGGTTTCACCCAGGCATGATGATAACCAAGTTTTATTAAATTTGGCCCAGTGGTTTTGGAGAAGAAGATTAGATTAAAATGTAAAAAGGTAACGCACAATGGATGACGCATGACGCCGGACGGACGGTGAACCATCGCAATAGCTCATCTGAGTTTTCAGCTCATCTGAGCTAATAAGACAAAAGCTTTAGATCTCTGTTTAAGTTTGTCTGCACAGACATATTATATATTGTGAAACATTACCAAAACACAGGTAACAGATAAATTATAAATCACAAAGATCCTGTAATACACAAAAAATTATACTTGAAAAAAATACTTCAATAATACATAATGTAATGTTTAAATGTTATCTAAGTGTAGACAGAGAAATAATTTAACACTCATGCAAAATTTATGAAATTTACTTGATTTGGTTGTGTAAAAAGCTATCTGAAAGCACTATCAACATTAAGATACTGGACAAGGGTCAACAAAATTGTTGGGCAGATATGATAAAATGGTCATACAAACCTGTTTATATGGATTCCTAATCGTCATTTATGGGGGTATACAAAGTCAGGATGTTTTATATATACATGTATATTTTATCTATTTATTTATTTATTTTCTATTTATTTATTTATTTCAGAAACCTTAACTCATTTCAAATTTTATCAACTGAAAAACTTTACTGGAGACATTATTTTTTATATGACTAAGACTTTACTAAACTGAAAAATTATATACATTATAAATTTAATCATTTTTGAAAATTTTGGAAAAGATTTATGTTTCTTTATCTACTATCGCGTGAGCATTTTTTTTTAAATATGATTTGTTCAATTTCTTTATAATTATCTCTTTTACCAAACTTAAAAGGCAAATGACCTTGAGGCAAAAATCTAAGAAAATCAGGCAAGAGTTCTCTTCCAAAATGAAAAGTTGAAGGATTTGTATACATGTACTTTATACCAATATGAAACAATGTGTGTAATTCATCATACTCTTTTTGTGTTTGTGTTGTGTTAGAATTAAATCGTGTATCATCTGAATGGAGTAATTTGAAAATTTTATCTCTTCCCATCAGTACAGCAAGATCTATTGGTTTGTGGTTGTTCTTGTTACATACAATTATCAAACTGGGACGTTGCTTACATAGTTACTCAATTACAGACAAATAGTCATAAACCACACAATAATGGGCAATGGTATTACCACTCCTATCAATCGTTATATCTAGATCTGATAATATAAAATCTTCATGTTGTATCAAATATTTAAGTATTTCTTCATACCTATGCCTTACATAGGGGAGAAAAAAATTTCTTTCAGATTGTTTACAGTATGTACAGTAAGTTGATAGAAACATACTTTCTCTGTTATTAATAAAACATATTTTTTCAATATTCTGACAAAGGGATTTCCCAATAAATCCAGCCATAGCAAACTGTAAAATCCTAACTCCACTTCTTGTTTTACTCGTGATATCTAATCCCAAGTCAATAAGTTTCTTAACAACAGCATACTTTCCAAAAAATGCTGCAATATGCAAATTAGTCAGCTCTTCTTCATTTTGTTTAACTTCATAAGGTAAATCGTAAAACTGTTTTGATAATGGAGTTGCAAATATAAAACCCTTATTCAACTGCTGTTTTGATGTAGCATTGCTTTTGCTATTGGTAATTTCTATTAAAAAATCTAAAATCTCCATTTCGCCCATAGTGCAGGACAAACTGAAGACTTCATTTAAGATTTCTTGTGCATGATTAAGATCAAGGTGATGCTTTACTAACAAATCAACAACCTTTAAGTTAACACTTAAGCATGCATACCTAAATCCTTCATTTACTGCTTGGGGTGTAACTAAATCTGGTCTTCTATTAATGATTGATTCAATAGATTCTGTATCACCATAGGTACAACAGAAAATAAAAAGTATTGATACAGTTTCTACGTCTATATTTGGCCATTTATTGAACACTAATTCTATTATCATATTGTTAAAGCCTATGCATAAACAATAATCATCACCGTCGAATCTCAATTCTTCCCTCAAATGATCAAGTTTTATATTTGGATGATTTATTATTGTTGCTAATTGTGTGTTTTCTGCCGTGTATTGAATGGCCCCAAGAGCTTTATCAAGTCTTATTCCTTTATCAAGTAACCAAACAACTATATCTGTATGCCCCTTTAAACAAGCATACTTGTAACAATCATCATGAAATAAAGTAGTTAATGTATCTTGTATCTGATCATCAATACTAAAAAGCCTATTAAGAAGGTGTATGTTACCAAACACACAGGCTGAATTAATCAAATATGATATCAAAGAAGATTTTGTACTCAAAGCTGTCTTATCTAATTTAAAAACACCTATAAATAAATCAACAAAATCTTTGTCTTGCATTACAGGATGACTACAAAGTTTATGTACACTAGAATCAACAGAATCTATAAATCTTTCTATGAAGTGTTTATAGTCTCTTTCTTTCAGTTTTACTACTACTTCTCCCTCAGCTTCTTTATAATCTTTAGGTCGAATGAATTCGATTATAAATTCTTCACTACAATATCTCAATACCAATGGAGCATTATCTTCCCAAAAGCAAATGGAAACACTTTCTAACACTGTTTGATGTTTAAATGAAAATATGGGATAATCACCAACAAGATATTTATGATTTAATTCTTGAACAGCTTCTTTTATGTACCTTTGAGACAGACAATCTTCTCCGACAGATTTGAAAACTTGTCGTAAAATATTATCATCTATTTCATCTAAGTTAATATGTCCTTGTTTTAAAACCATATATACCATTATACAATACTGGAGTTTTTCTATAGGTTTTGATTCAATTTTCATCAATCTGCTTATTTCATTGTGTAGCACTTGTATTGGCTTTTTAAAAAAGGAAACCCCCTGACGAATGTATTTCATATGGCAAGTATACAAATAACAAGCAAAAGGAAAACCAATAGCAGAATCTGTATTGACAATTTCTAACATTGTCTTATTACTGATCGTTATAGGAATATCCTTTTTTACTTCATTTGCCTGACGGTAATTTTCATATATCCAATGTTCACAAATATTAATATTATTTCTTTGACAATGTGCTTTGAATATTTCAATTTTGTCATCCTTTGTCAATTTATATTCATCTGCTGTAAGATCTATGACATGATTTTTGTGAAATAATTCATACTTTTCAAGTTCAATTTGATTTGTTGATATAATATTTTTACGAACGGTAAAAATAACTTTAATTTTACCTGCTTTTACAGATGATAGTATCCTAGGCCATATATCATTACCTTCATTAATTACCCCTGTGTTGGTATTTGTTCTCCCCAAGCAATCATCATACAAAATAACAGAATCAACATCTGTGTGAACCTTCGGCCAGTGATGAATGTCAGAGTACATAATAAAGCACCAATCAGGATGATCTTGCTGGTAACTTTCCATTATAGCAATAGAGGTTTCTGTTTTTCCGTCTCCAGACAACCCAGTGTAAATAAGAACCCCATGTTCATCTAACTTAGATTTGCCTTCTCTAAAAGCTTTGGTTGGAACAAATATTTTTGATTCCTTATGTCTGTTTATTTCATCTAATGTATATTCTGAAATATAAAAAAGGCATATTATATCTATTGTATTCGCTTCCATTTAGTTGATATTATATACTGAATTATGTTTTAAAATCTTGACCTTTGCCATCACTATTTCTAAGTTTATTTCATCTAATGTATATTCTGAAAATGTAAAAAATACATATTATATCTATTGTATTCGCTTTCATTTAGCTGATATTATATACAGAATTATGTTTTAAAATCTTGATCCTTGCCATCACTATCTCTAAGTTATTATCAATCTATTATGTTGTTTGCCAAGCAAACTGTTTCAATTATTTTTTGTATAAAATCGACAAGACTGTCTTGAGTTAAAGTTATACCGACAGAATAAGAAAAGATGATAAATTAGTTTCTATTTAACTTGTATTTGTTTGACAAGTTTAACTATGCAATTGGCCAAAATGTTCCATTCCCAATATAAACTTGCTTATTTTAAAAAATGTCTATATGAGCAATCTAGAAACAATGGTTTCGTATATGGTACCAATGCCATTGTATAATTTAGTTCATAGACCTTTGTTATTGTTATCCTCTCTTATAAAAATTTCTTTCTTATGTTAATTATTTTTGAATTTTAATATTATTACGTTATTTCACACGAATTATTTGTGTAATCTATATAGAGTTTTATCATTGTAGAAATTACTCATTTTGTTCTTGCGAGATAGGCCCCATAATATTGTGTAATACATATTGAGGTATGGCTTAAAATTTTCAAAGATTAATCAAATAATTATGAAGTGTTTGGTAAATTTTAGGATTATTATTGTATACATACTTTCTGCTGCCGATTTTGATCTTAAACTTTTCTTTCCTGTAATATATATATATAAAAAAAAAAAAAAAAAAAAAAAAAAAAACATTAAAATCATCAAAACATTAACATTAACATTTCTATGGCAACAGTTTCTACATTGTAAAAAAAAAAAATTGAAGAAAAATACTACGATGTACTTCTCTGATATTTTTAAAATCTGATCAGTGAAATCTTACTATGCGTATCATTTTAAAAAATCATCTTGACTCTTGAAATCTTTTTGAAGAATAATTCAAGATGTCATTATCTTTGTATATTATAAAGATATAGCAGTTGTAGTTAATTTTTATTTTAAAAATTTACATAAAATTGAGTGACATATTTTTTAACTGAACAAGATATGGCATAAGTTTTACCAGAGTCATCCCCTTTAATACTTAAAATCAGAGCTTGAAGTGTATTGTTTACATACTATTATATAACACAGACAGGACAAAAAGAAGAAGATTAGATAAATAAATAAATAAATAAATAAATAATTTAATTAATTAAATGAATTAATTAATTTAAAGATAAATGGAAGAGAAGTTGAAATAACTAATATTTATCTTTATTCCTTATTATAAATCACCCATTGTCCTTATATAATAAAAATAAGAACAGGTTTTTACTCTTAACAATTATATTGCCTTGACCTTTGCCCTCAACAAAATTTAACCCTTTTTTTAAGATATATTTATATCTCCTTGGTTACTGGCTAATACATATCTCCGTTTTACTCTGACTATCTACACTAAACACAACATTCATGCAAATGATTTTTGACAAATTTGACTGATGTTCAAGTAACAAAATCAATAAATAAAGTTGGTAATTTACATGATTAAAATTGAATGATTAATAATTTCATAAAAAGTAGTAACATATCTATCATTTATGAATTATGATTGGAGATTTATAAATGCCATAAAAATGTCAACTATCAACAGATTTCCAATCAATATGAATAACACAAAGAGATAACCATGCCATATTTCATAAAAGTATCAACAGCAAAGGTACAAACAATGGTCTTCATTCTATTTAACTCAAGCTCTGAAAATTTATTGTAAGAACAAAACACCTGAGGATATCTCCAAAATTGTTTGCAAAGTGCAATAGACAATATATCAAGTACAGAAACTTTAAAGAAACTCAAGTTAAGAACTTCCACAAAAAATAATCAGAAATATTCAGTCACATTTCATTAATAAGCAGCTAACATGCATGAAGTAACTGTAGGGCAATGAATAATTTCCAATCATTAACAAATTTCAGTATATACTTACGCAGATATGTCCTTGACCTTTGAACATATTACCTTGAACCATATATCAAAATGATGGCCATGTCAATACCTACAATATTCTTATATATATGCCTATACAAAAAGTTAACAGTTTTCAAGATAATTAGCAATTTTAAGTCTTCTTTTGCAGCTGTGACCTTGACCTTTGAACATATGACCTTGAACCATATATTAAATGATCGTCATGTCAACACCTACATTATTCTAATATACATGTCTATACAAAAAGTAAATAGTATTCAAGATAATTAGCCATTAAATTCTTCTTTTGCAGCTGTGTCCTTGACCTTTGAACATATGACCTTAAAACATATATATAAATGATTGTTGTCACAATACCTACAATATTCTAATATACATGTCTATATTAAAGTTAATAGTTTTCAAGCTAATGCACAATTTTAGTATTTATAAGCCAAAAATAACATTTCAGGGGCAACAACTCCTACATGGATTATCATATAGTTACCAAACTTTTTAAATTTTTTAAATGGGCAACATTTTAACAATGTTTTGAATTCATATATCTCTTAATATTTGCAAAAAAAATTGCCTGAAACTGCATAAATCACAAATTAGGTCATGACCTTGATTTGTGAACTTGACCCTATTTTAAAGGTCATTTCAAGAAAAAGTCAAAACTGAAGACCCCATGTCATTATCTGTTCAAATAGTCAAGTTATAACAATTTGAAGCCATTTTACGAATTTTTTTAAATTAAACTCAAAAACGCGTAACCCATTTTTTGACCAAATTTCACGAAATGAACAAACTATAGGCTTAAGACCCTAGAAAATCCAAATATCACATCAGATTTTTTCTCCCATCATCGGTTTCAGAGAAGGAGATTTTTTAGGATTTTTGGACACCTAGGTCACCTTGACCTAGTTTTGGTAGCCATGGCAATGCCATGAACAAATCTGAATTGCACCGGCCCATATATGCTTCTGACCAAGTATCATTAAAATCTGTCCAGCAGTTTTCGAGGAGAAGTCGAAAATAGGTGTTAACGACGCACGCACACACGCACGCACGCACGCACACATGCACGCACGCACGCACGCACATACACACGCCGCGCCATGCCATAAGCTCACATGACCTTTCGGTCAGGTGAGCTAAAAACATTAAAATAAATATTGTCGTTAATAATGTTTTCCATAGTGATTTAGTTTTATTTCTGCTATAAAAACAAGTTTCACGATCAGTCAGCTGGTACTTAATCCCAAGAAAAGCATTTCAAATTGAACTAAAGAAATTTTAGTTTAATAAATTTTGATGTTAGGATTCCATTGATGTTTTCCAATAAAACAGACCAATATTAAACAGCTTATGGGAAAAGTGAAAATTTAAATAAAGAAAGGTGTTTATCCAATATAAAAATAATCTACATGATGTTTTGCTTGCTAGAGTGTATTCTGATTAGTTTGCTTTGTTTCACAATAAAGATAAAAACATTTATCAAATGTATGAGAGAGAGAGAGAGAGAGAGAGAGAGAGAGAGAGAGAGAGATTTATCCAATATCAACAAAACCAACCTGAAGTTTCTCTTGCTAGATCATCAATTTGTTGCTGCTGTTTGTTTAATTCTAAACCCATATCTGTCACTTTTCGCTGAAAACACTGTTGATTATCTACAAAACAAGGATCAAGTTGAATTACTACATTCATATAGCTTTACAGATATGTAAGGAATTGTCGATATTAAATAAAATTGTTACTTAATTAGTAATATTTAATTTATGTAACAAAGAACTTGCATGTAAACTCATATTTACAGACATGGACCAGTTTTTAATTACATGAACAAAAATATGATTATAACGTGTTTTTTTTTTATTTCTGTAAATCATACGAAACACGATAATTCGCATGTTAATTAAGCGTGAGAGAAACTTTGTGAAGAAATTTCAATTCAATCACTTTTGATTCCAATGTACAGTAAAAACCAATACTCCATCATCTATTGCAACAGATAAAACGGTGTAATGACATTTGTCAATTTATCAAGACTTTAAATATCACGAGAGTAAGAAACACAGAGAGAGAGAGAGAGAGAGAGAGAGATTTATCTAAGATAAATTACTTGATATTTTGTTTGCCAAATCATCAATTTATTGCTTCTGTTTGCTTAATTTTTAAAGCAGCCATTTTTATCAATGAATATGAAAAGAAGCATTGCAAAGCTTTTTCAATTCAATAAGTTTGAACTTTTGGATTCGCATGTGCATAAAGAACCGATATTGAATTGCTATTTGCAACAGATTAAACGGTCTAAATCCATGGTTAAGACTTTAAATTCCTAATAAAATAGATTACCTGTTGTTTCACTTGCAAGATTGCGAATTTGTTGCTTCTGTTTATTTAACTCAGAATCAATATCTGTTACCTTTTTCTCTATACTCTGCCGTATATCTATAAAACAATCATTGTGCAAACGCTTAGTTAAATGATAATTATATTTATATGAAGAGAAATTTCAATACAAAAATAAAGTGGTAAATCAATTTGAAATACCTCATTTATGTAACGATACACCTGCAGCAGAACCCATATTAACAAAAAATATACAACTTTTTTTAAAAATTACGATCATATTGTTTATTGTTATATTTCTGAAACGATTTAAGTTCTCTTGTAAAATAACACAGCTTAAACCAAATAAAGTAAATGACAATTAATTAATCCTAAAAATGGGGCAATATCGGTTACAAGAATATATGTTTAACAACCATTAAACTGTCTAGAAATGCATTTATAGTTCAGACCATCCAACACCATTAAAAGTAATTCTATACATGTATCTACAGCATGTGTTATCATTTTATCATTAGATTGCTTTGTCATAACAAAGATGTTACAGCTAACACATACCATATCGATATAGTGTAATGCTTGAATTTTCCATTTCTCATATAAAACAATGTCTTAAAGATTTACCGGGTATTCACTTTATTATAGTCCTTTTTTGACGATTCAAATGTAATTTAAAAAATCAAGTAAAAGTTCATTATAAAAAAGCTCAGAAACGTTTCCTTTTTTCAAATTTTTAAACTTATTGTTTATAATTAAACCATGTTAAACACAGTGCTGATAGTAAAGTGTTAAACCTGCTTTTGTCATAAAAATATTTTTGATATTGTTCAGTTTTTTCTTTAAAATTGACAAATTTTAAACAAATGGCCTCTTGCGACATTTTTTGAAAGATAGTTTTTTATGTTAAATATCCATTTATATTCAACCCTTTTGTGCATAAACACCAATGAACTACTTATAATTTTACTTAAAAATTTTCTAAATGCTGTGTGAACAAACACCATTATACTTTTAAACTAGCACTATGTACATTGAATCATGAGAATTTGTAAAAATATGTTTTTCGCTGTCTAGATTGCATTATACGCACAAATAATTCTTCAATTAGGCAATAACTGTATTTAATATAACATGAGGTATAAATAATACACCTAATAAACCTAAATTTTTATTTCTAGAAATCATTGATCAAATTTCATATATCAATTTTGCTACTTACATCGGTCTTCTGCGGTTTCCTGTTTTATCTGTTGTATTTCTCTCCATATTTCCTTTTCCTTTTCAGCCATCTCTTTGATTTTTTCAATAAACATTCTTTCATTTGCTTCGTCCATATTATCATTTTCAATAAAAGTAAGTATTTGGCTATAGCTGGATTGTGCACCAAAACTATTATCCATACGGATCATGACATCTCGTAGCACCTGCCAGTACTGTTGAAATACTGAATCATTGACCCTTGTGCTTGAGACATGGCCATAAATCTTGTTTCGGATGATTCGTATACATTCTACATCATCTCCTTCAGTTTTATCTGATGGTGATGGTAGCTGTTGTGAACCCCAACCAATTGTTGGTTTGATAGATGGACAAAGACAGTGAATGGCTGCACATAACAGAGTAATATCAAATTTCTCATAAGAATTTATTGATGAAGCTGATGACAAGACGCCATGCTGTGACGGATTCAATTTCAGGGTTGGACATCTTGATGCTTTAAGAACAATGTCTTTTGGAAGAATCTGTCGGGCTAGCACATCTCTTAAAACTTGGGTACAAAGATCAATAATAGCACGACAAAGTCGTGCATAATTAGTCCGTTCTTTATCACATTTATAATCGTTTGGCTGTCCTCCTGTAGCCATGGCTCATTTGGTAACTGGAACACAGACTCATATAAAAATAACTGAAATCCTTGGATATAAGTCCATTCAAGAATGTTGAAGCACTGTCAGTTTTATTTTTAAGTAATCCCTAACATTTTTCTTATCCTTTTCTTTTTCTTCTGGCTATAAAAACTAAAATTGTTTAATCACATTTAAAAGTTGTTTTATTTCTTCTGCTGGCAAACATCTCACATTGCTAAGGTTTTGCTTGCTATAACATGCTTATCCATCATGATAATTCTGCAGTCCCCCTTTATGGTTTTGGGTCCCAATGCCAAGGTGTATGCAAAATAACTGCTCCTTGTCCTTTAGGATGCTACCTGTAAAATACAAAATCAAGGGTCTGATTATAATTGTAATTACCACTGTAGGAAAAGGTAGAAATTACGATCAAGTCTTTCCGGTAAGGCTAAAAAAGTATTCACAAGTGTCAAATTAAATGATCAAATAAATATTTTACAGATGGAAACACAACACAAGCTTCAAGTTCTTTATTGGTATAAGATCGACATGTTTCGTCCAGTTGTTATGCATGGCTTAATCAAGATACAGATAAGAAATAGGTAAAGTACTAGAATGGTTATTTGATAATCGTGTGATGAAATTGATCTCATTATGTCGGTGCAAATGGTGTATTGAACCCTGTATTAAAAGATCATGTGATTGTTATTGTACGTTAAAAGTGGTAAAGATATTTACAAATAAAAGAATAATTTTTTATTGTTTGGTATTATCATTAATATTATTACTTTATTTATTTTTTTTTTTTTCATTTTTGAATATCCTAATTTATATATGGGGGATGAAACAACTCAAATTTTACTCAGTTTAGAGCTTCTGTTTTATGGATTTAATGACAAAATTCAAAGGGATGAATTTCAGATAAACAAAAGATTATTTTCAGAAATAATAACAGTTTGTTACGTTACAGACATGTGTAGTTTGTTTTTGTTAAACTTCATATCTTTTTTGGTCTGTTTTCAAAGGGAATCTTGTATTTTGCAATAATGCAACGCCTTTGCAATCACAGTTAATCCAGTTGACAGTTTCGGTGTGACATATGTCACAGTTACAGACAGCGACTTAAGATACCTAGGATACTTGACACCAACTCCTCAGATACTATAGATTTATATAAGAGTTTTGTACAATAAAATGTAAGTTTTACATGGTTTTATGATTTAGGGCTTTTAAAAAGGTTTTTATGACTTTAATAAATGATAAAAGACTGACAAACGTTTGAAAAGGTGCAAAAAAGAATATTAATAATAATGATTATACCAGTACATTTTGTTATCCATGCCTATTTCAAATTACAAGCAAATGACAGATGTAGAAAACAAGAAATTTGTGAATAATAATAATAATCGAACTCTCAAGCTTTTTTTGTTGCATGAACTTTTCTTTAACCTTAATTGATAATATTTCTCATTATAGTTCTATACAAGAGATCCATAGGCCTTAACGCTCACCTAGGGAAATGTCCAAAAACTTGCGAAGAACTTAATTTCAAAAACTTTATAAAATACCTCAAGTTTGGAAATGCAACAATAATTAATCAGAAATACATGTATATAGTCACATTTAATTTATAAATAGCTAATATGCATGATTTAACTATAGTACAATAAAAAATTTCCAAATCATTAATTATAGTTATGCAGTAATGATGTTGATCTTTGATCATATGACCTTGCCGTAAGAGTTTTCAAGATAATTCACAAGTTCAGTCTTCTTCTGCAGCGATGACCTTGAACTTTTAATATGACCTTGAAGCATATATCAAAATGATCACCATATCAATACCTACACAATTCTAGTATAAAACCTTAAACAATAACTTTATAGTTTTTAAGCTAATGCACAGTTTTAGTATTTATAAGCCAAAAATAAAATTTCAGGGGCAACAACTCCTACATGGATTACAAAATTTGGTACCTTGTCATGCTGAACCTTTTTAACAATGATTTATTCATATATCTCTTAACATTTGCAAGAAAATCGCCTAAAATTGCACAAATCACAAATTAGGACATGACCTTGATTTGTGAACTTGATACCACATTAAAGGTCATTTCAAGAAAAAGTCAAAAATGAAACACCCTTTTCATTTTATCTTTTCAAAAAGTTATGACAATTTGAAGCCATTTTACAATTTATTTTAACTTAAACGCAAAAACATGCAACTTATTTTTTGACCAAAATTCACAAAATGAACAAACTATAGGCTTAAGTCCCTTGAGAAGCCAAATATCACAGAATTTTTCTCAAATCATCGTTTTTTTTTTTCAATTTTTGGACCCCATGTCAACTTGACATAGTTTTGGTAGCTATGGCATCGCTATAAACAAATCTGAATTGCACTGGACCAGATGTGCTTCTAACCAAGTATCATTGAAATCTATCCAACAGTTTCTGAGAAGTTGAAAAGGTGTCAACAACACATACACGAATGCACGCACATACACATGCCATGCCATGCCATAAACTCACATGACCTTTTGGTCAGGTGGGCTGAAAATGATATTAAAAATTGAGATTTTTTTAACTGTAACAAAAAATGTATTAATAAATCATCTCGATTCAATTTTTTATAAGTTTGATGAGTGAAATCTAGAATCTTTGTAACAACTGTTCAAAAATAATTTCTAATGAGAAATTTTTTATCATTTTAATATTTGTTTCAAATTACATAGTTATCTAACATATGAGTAATTATAAGATTATCAATATTCTGAGTCTGTTAACATCACATTTATAAGATATTACAGTACTGTACCTGTAATCATCAGGATCATACAGTGATAACTTGTAAATGTTTACAACGATTTCGGTATGTTGACAATATATGTTGGAAAAAAGAATGTAAATATATTGTCCAATAATATTAGATTAAAAGAACATTGTTTTAAAATGATTAAATTAAAAATATTTAAAATTTTTAAAATATTAAAATGATTTTTACTTTGTTTTTTGGGGATTATGATTTGGACATGGACTTGTATGTTTGTGTTTTATTTTTCAAAGAACTGATTAGCTGGCATAATAAAATTAATTTTGCTTAATTTAAATCGATTTAAATCTAGGATTTTTTCTTTTTTGCAATATTTTTATAAAATTGTTTAAAGTTTTTTAAATAAATTTAATTTCCTCACATTTTTTATTATCATTCATACGTACAAAGTTTAACAAATTTTAGGAAATTTTGAACGCTGATGGACAGATATGCCTTTTTAATATGAGAGGAGTGGAGTATTGGTGTTTAAGGCCCTAATCAAGATTCTTTTCTTATTTCGAAGCCAACAGTTCTTAAATGGCTTGACGAAACCAGAATGTCTGGAGAAAACCACCGACTTTTGGCAATAGAACTGACAACCTTTCTTACACTAGGATCTGTCCCAAGTAGGATTCGAACCTAGTCAGTTGAAGTGCCGTTGTCAGTTAGCACATGCTTTAGACCACTCGGCAACCAAGACCCCCTTCTTAATATAAATCAACTTTTCACTACCGATTAATTTCTATTTATTTCGGTGGTATATCAAAATTTACATCAAGTATTATGATAAATTTCATTAACACTAAAAAAAGACTAAAACAAGAGTCACGGAAACTCCGTGAAAACCAGGTTTTCGTATTTCGGAGAAGTGGGTTTCAGAGAGAAATGGTACCTAGTTAACAGTAATTATGGGTGATCATGTGTCTCGCAGGGACCTGGTTGATAGTAAAGGGTACCCGTAAGTTAAAATTTAATATATATATATATATATATATATATATATATATATATATATATATATATATATATATATATATATATATATATATATATAAAAGCATCATACATCAGAACATGTTAAAAGATTGCAATAATGACAAATTATTTAGAAATCTGAATGTTGTTTTTTCATTTCAATAAAATTTCATTTAAGAAAAGATCCATATTAGGATCTGCACCTAAATATATTCAGAAATATCCAATTTAATGCAAAAACAGTCAACATCAAAATATTTTGCTACCAAAATCATTTTACAAAACTAAAATTCCATAAATAGTGAATTCTACGTCTAAATGTCACCAAAAATTGTCAATTTCATGGGAAGAAATTGTAAATTGCATGCAATGATAGCCATTTTAGTGCAGAAAACACAAAGGTCAAAATGTAGGTCATGACTTTGACCTTTGATTTTGGCTTTATTTTCATCAGCATTGCTAGGAAATATGAAAACTGAAAACCCCATGTCATTATCTTTACATATATAGTCATTTTAGTGCAGAAAACACAAAGGTCAAAATGTAGGTCATGACCTTGACCTTTAATTTTGGCTTTATTTTCATCAGCATTGCTAGAAAATATGAAAACTGAAAACCCCATGTCATTATCTTTACATATATAGTCATTTTAGTGCAGAAAACACAAAGGTCAAAATGTAGGTCATGACCTTGACCTTTAATTTTGGCTTTATTTTCATCAGCATTGCTAGAAAATATGAAAACTGAAAACCCCATGTCATTATCTTTACATATATAGCAATTTTAGTGCAGAAAACACAAAGGTCAAAATGTACGTCATGACCTTGACCTTTGATTTTGGCTTTATTTTCATCTGCATTGCTAGAAAATATTAATACTGAAAACCCCATGTCATTATCTTTACATATATAGCCATTTTAGTGCAAAAAACACAAAGGTCAAAATGTAGGTCATGACCTTGACCTTTGATTTTGGCTTTATTTTCATCAGCATTGGTAGAAAATATGAAAACTGTAAACCCCATGTCATTATCTTTACATATATAGCAATTTTAGTGCAGAAAACACAAAGGTCAAAATGTAGGTCATGACCTTGACCTTTAATTTTGGCTTTATTTTCATCAGCGTTGCTAGAAAATATGAAAACTGAAAACCCCATGTCATTATCTTTACATATGGCCAAGATATAGGTAGAGGTTGCTTATTTTCTGAAATGACCAAGCAACTGTGACCTTGACCTTTGATGTATTTATCCCAAAAGCAATCCCAACCAAGATCTTATCACAATACATGTATGTGCTAAGTTTCTTTCAAAAATGTCATTTACTTTTCAAGTTATCATCCGGAAACCAATTTTTGATGCCCGCCTGCCTGTGACCTTGACCTTTGATGTATTTATCCCAAAAGCAATCCCAACCAAGATCGCCCGCCCACCCGCCCAACCGCCGACATTTGGTAATCAAAGAACCAGGTTTCTACGAAAACCTGGTTAAAAACATCGAACTACACTCAATATATAAAAGTGAATTTGTACTATTTACTACGCTTTAAAGCAGTTTACAATCCCCTTATCAAAGGAGACCGACAACTCCATTACCTGCAAGGCCCAGATGTCCACAACAATCAATTTTGTTATCACTGATTTTTAATTGATCTTCAATCTGTTGATTAATGACATGACCTATTTTGTATGGCTTATAATCAGCTTGTGATAATGAAACTACTATCAGTCCATAAATGATTGTCATATATATCTATCTATCTATCTATCTATATATATATATATATATATATATATATATATATATATATATATATATATATATATATATATATATATATTTGATGAACAAAACTCCATATTTAATTAAAATCATTCAAAAATATAAAACAAGTGGGCCATGAAGGCCCTGAATGCTGACCTAACAAGATGTACACTCAGCTTGATTTTGGCAAACTGGAGCTTCTATTTTTAGAAAAGATTTTTCACTATAATTTGACCTAGTGACCTATGTATTGACCCAATATAACCCATATACAAACTTCAGCTAGTTTTGTCAAAAGGATCATTCTGAGCAAGGTTAGTGAAGATTGGACTTAAATTAGGGCCTCAAAAGTGTTAAAAAGTTTTACCTATTATTTGATCTAGTGATCAACTTAATGACCCAAAATGGCCCATATATGAACTTGAGCTACAATTTGTCAAGAGGATCATTCTGCACAAGTTTGATGAAGATTGGTCTAAAATTGAGCCCTTAGATATGTTAACAATGTTTTTTTAATTATTTGACCTAGTGACCTACTTACTGATCAACATAACCCATATACAATCTTAAGCTAGCTTTATCAAGAGGATCATTCTGAGCAAGGTTGATTAAGATTGGGCTAAACTAGGGGCCTCAGAAGTGTTATCAAGGTTTTTCTTTAATTTGACCTAGCGACCTACTTATTGACCCAACATGACCCATATACAAATGTGAGCTAGCTTTTGTCAAGAGGATCATTCTGAGCAAGTTTGATGAAGGTTGTGATAAAATTGGGGCCTCGGGAGTGTTAAAAAGGTTTTTCTTTAATTTGACTAAGCGAAATACTTATTGACCCAACATGACCCATATACAAACTAAGCTAGCATTTGTCAAGAGGATCATTCTGAGCAAGTTTGATGAAGGTTGTGATAAAACTGGGGCCTCGGGAGTGTTAAAAAGGTTTTTCTTTAATTTGACTAAGCGAAATACTTATTGACCCAACATGACCCATATACAAACTAAGCTAGCATTTGTCAAGAGGATCATTCTGAGCTAGTTTGATGAAGGTTGTGATAAAATTGGGGCCTCAGGAGTGTTAAAAAGGCTATTATTTGAACTAGTGATCTTCTTATTGACCAAACATGGCCCAAATATGTGCTTGAGCTAGCTTTTGTCAACAGGAATATCTGAGCTAGTTTGATGAAGATTGGACTAAAAACGGGGGCTCAGGAGTGTTAACAATGTTTTTCTATAATTTGACCAAGTGACCTACTTCTTGACCCAACACAGTCTATATATAATCTTGAGCTAGTTTTTGTCAAGGGGGTCACTCTGAGCAAGTTTGATTAAGATAGGACTCAAATTGTTGCCTCAGGAGAGTTAACAATCAAAAGTCGATGCACAACACATGCAGGATGCACGATGCACGTTGGACAATCATCCGACCAATCACAATAGCTCATTTGAGCACTTTGTGCTCAGGTGAGCTAAAAAAAATGTAAAACTAATTGACTCATTGGGAAAAATAAACAGATTTATTCAAAAAGTTAAATTAATTCTGTGCATATAACATTATTCTAATGTTTTCAAGAAGTTAACAAATCCACTATGTCTAAAATATCCCTTAAGTACCTTCCTGGTTTACCATTTAAGACATAATATCATGATCTGAATATTCATAATGATCACCCCTTTAAAAATCTGAACAACACTGAACACCCAATTATTAACTTATGACTCTTTCCTACATTCTCTAATTGAAAAAAATCAAAACTTTTTTAAACTATATCTTTTGTAAATTTGGACTTAATTTCTTTTTAATATTTCTTTTAAATTCAAAGCCATGTAGTAAGGAAATGTGATATGCATTTTCATTCATTTGAACTTAATTGACCTTAAAATACCTTAATGTAATCTTTAGTGAGGCCCAATTGGATCATTAAATTAATCAAATTTCTACTCTATGTATAGAAGAATTCAGAGAACATTTTTTCATTTAAAAATAGAGTTTAGTTAGGCCAATGTTTTTTAATTCACTCTTACTGTTATTTTTATGAGTAAAATTTTGAAAAAAAGAAATGTTTAGAAAAAACATGTGACAAACAATTATTGACCAATAGTACATGTATACACCTGACGGAAGATCAACACCTAATTGAATGCTTAAACTACCTTGACCTAATTAGCTCTAATTATCAATCAGATGTATGTTAGTGAATCAATAAAATTATCAGGATATTAACTATAACCTTTTTATACCATTGAACGATAATTTTTTTTTTTTCAAGATAAGAATAAAAATATTTTATTCTCTATTTTAAATTTTATTTAATTATTAACATTTTAACATAAATGTACTGAATTACTGAAAAATCAAATTAATTTTAAATTTATTTCAACATATACAGGTGATTGTCATAGGTAAGTGTCATATCTAATCACACCGAACTAGCCCATACATATTCAACATCTGTCTTGAACAACAAAGAATAATGAACATTTTGTATACTTGATCGGGACAAAACCACCACATGAACCGTCATTCCATGATGCATTACCATCCACTACTACGTCTTAATTTGCATTTCCAATCTTTAATCTAGATATTAAACGCTTTCACTAATTCATAAAAATAACAGATTCGCAAGTTTGAACCAAGGCCAGGTCTGGCAATGACTTGAAAATAGGTAGTGACTGTTCTTTTGCCAACTTACATTCTAGGAATTAAAAATCAGTCACTGGGTCCTTTGGATGAGACTTTAATAACCGATGCCCTGTGCCAGGGCAGGCACGGAATTTCAAAGAACCCTCCCTGCATATTGCCTTATGTGCACTGCAAAGGTAAAAATTTCGGCTACTAATAAAACCAGCCCTGGGATAAAATACAGCCCGGGTAAAGCCCTGGGAAATAAACAATGCCCGGGAGGTCTGTGGTCAAGATAAATGAATGTAATTTGAATATATTATCAAATATATAATGATAAATATGTAACATAAAAATTAAAACGATCGAGTGAAAAATAAAGTGAAAATATGAATTTATTACCGTAACTTTGTAAGACGGCCATATTGTTGGGTAGTAAAGAGAGGTAACTCTTAAATTAAATTTCATTACTCTAAGACTTCCTTGGTGCTATGATCCATGACAATTATTTGGAAAATAAAATAAATCATTGTTTAATTTCTATAAATTTGTAAATTCAACAGAAAAAGCACTATGGATTTCCAAAACAAAATCTAAACAAAATATAATAAATGTAAAGTTACACATGTAATTCACTCATTTTAGGAAAAAATGTGGATAATGACAGGCTAATAAATCTATTTTATTTTTTTTAAATTATTTTTTTTTATTTACTAGCCTGACTGCACCAAGTAAGTTTCACTTGGTGCAGTCAGGCTAGTAAATAAAAAAAAAAACTCCATTTTTCTTAGTTAGATAAATTAATGAATCTGATTCTGAAATCAAATATTCAGCAGTTTTCGAAGAGAATTTTGACCATGCACCACAGTCATCAATATGTGTTTTTCTGGATTGTTTATTATTTTACTTTTCAAGAACAAAATATACATTTTCTTTAATTCCGTTTGGGATGGAATTACAAGTTTCTATACTGTCATCAAGAATGATATCCAAAGTATTTTCAGTAGGTAAAAATTTAGATGATGGTTTTAGCCATTGCGCTTTCGTTACTGAAGAAATATGTGCGTTGTTAAATTTTGGTATCATACAAACAGTCATAGGGTATTTTATACATATTTTTTAATTGTCTGATATGTGTTAATGTTGTCAAGAGCAATTCAAATCACTATCCGAGTTCCTCAATAATCAACAAGCGTGCCGTATATTCTGATAATTACTAGTACCTCATGAGTTTAAGTCACACTTGAATTCACAGTAATTGGCTTACTCAATAATCAACAAGTGTGCCGTATAATTTGATAATTAATAGCACCTCATGAGTTTAGTCACACTTGAATTCACAGTAATTGGCTTACCATACAGGATAAAGGTATTTTTCTATAGTAAAACTAATATAGAAAGTCAATCTTCACTATTACCACACACTGTCGCTTATGATATATAAGACATGTCGATATATTACAACGATAAAATGTTATGTAACAAATTTCAATACATTATTCGAAAAAATGTTGTCACGATAAGATCCAATATATATCTGTTATATTTATCTAAATATATTGTTGTATTGTAGTTTCATCAATGAGAATATAATTATAGTTATATAGCTCATATTCAGACAGCTTTTCTAAGAAGTCACTGGTGTTAGATTTCACCCTCTCATTTCACGGACGTGTAATACTATTAAAATTCCATGCTTGTATCCAGAAAACTGTTCTTCAAAGTCATTGATATAAGTCACTGGAATTCTTTATTTTATTGATTAGAAGGTTTCATAAGTTTATTGGAATTATCTCTCTCTCTCTCTCTCTCTCTGTGAAGTTTTAAGAGTTACCTCTCTTTACTTACCCAACAATATGGCCGTCTTACGAAGTTACGGTAATAAATTCATATTTTCACTTTATTTATCACTCGATCGTTTTAATTTTTATGTTACTTATTTATCATTATATATTTGATAATATATTCAAATTACATTCATTTTTCTTGACCACAGACCTCCCGGGCATTGTTTATTTCCCAGGGCTTTACCCGGGCTGTATTTTATCCCAGGGCTGGTTTTAGTCGCAGCGAAAAATTTCTGCCATTTCACCTATCTTGATAAAAGTGAAATACTATTGACAGGGAAGTAAAACCCATTAAAACAGTATTTGTTGTTACAACTGATATGGTAATAACCACCCCGAATTTATAATATTTTTGGACACCTTTTAGCTACGTTGTAGCGTGAGATCTGTCAGTCTTATGAGAAATACAAGCACGCATGCGCAATGTTTAGGATCTTTTCCGGTATGAGAAATGGTAGGCGGAAGACGGTGAAATGTAGACTTTCATCGTTTCCAGTGAAGAAATATATGCATTTTTCCATTTACCTGCCCTGACAGCTGTGTAAACTGTTTGGGTTTGTTTCATTCATCAATAAAACGTATTAAATGGATGTATGAATGCACAAAAGCAAATATATACAAACCGTTCCCTTTGGACTGCAAGCAGAACGAAAATGAAAGTAGAAACACCCTTTTATCAATAAGTTAATCCGTTGCCCGAAGTAACACAGTTAATTAGGTGCTCGCATCTTGCCTGTGTGAGCAATATTTATAGTTTTTTTTTCATAGTAATAAAAATACAAAAGTTATGTGTCAAAGCTAGCTAGCTAGCTAGTAAAGAATTTGATGAAGACAAAAATACATATATCCATTGCAAGGCTTTAATTAACATGAATAAGGCAGGGCTTTGAAAGCCATAATAATAATAATAATAATATAATAATAATAAATCTTTATTTAAAGTCGAAAAATTTAAATAACAAATAACATAAGCTCTAAGGAGCTTTTGTTCGACTATGATGCCAGTGCAGTTTACTGTCTCAGAAATAAGTAATTTTTGCTATGTATATTATTATTTTGCAATGCATATTTAATGAATATCAAATATAGGTTAAACGTATCAAATGGGAGACAATGCACAGACTTTTGAAATTCACTGAGGTCGTATCATAAATGATTATTGCCCCAACTACAAAGTGTCAAGTTATCACTGATTTTTAAAATCAAGATATATATATGTTTGTTAATATCAGATTTCATTATTTTTTTCTATTTTCATTAGTGTAACCATTCATGCTTCCACATTTACACATGTAACAGGAGGGAGAAAAAATGCAGGGTCGGACCGGGGATCGAATCCGAGACCTCCCGCACTATAGGCGAGTGCTCTACCACTGAGCTACCCAGACCGCTACACACATGTAAACGGTTGTGTCATTTTGACATCGATAAACTTATATATTAGTTAATGCAAATGCTCTGTTATAAACAAATAAATTATATTGTGATATTTATGGTAAATTGACTTTGGTACTTTAATTAACCCATGATTTTTACACCAACCGAGTGCTTGTTTATTTTTAAAGCATGTGTCACGTGCAGAAGGCCATTCAAAGAGCAACATTTATGCTTGGTGCACTAACAAAAATCAACACATTTTACGCATCGATCATATAAATGGCATCATTTTGTTTAATGCCAATCCTGTAAAGATTTACAATTTTCTGTAAACATGGAAGCCTTAGTTACCATAAATGCTCACTTGTTTTGCCCGATTTACTTGCTATTAATTCAGATTAAAACATCTTAAACATTCTTCTTGAGTGTAATTCCTATATAATTTTAATAGTTTGGTTTACAACTTTATTTCTCAGCTTAAAGCTCAGTGTAAGAGGACATAATAGAGCAAGGACTGGTCAACCAAGAGTCATTATAATGTGTCTGAACAGGATATGCACATGTACCTGTGCACTATAAATCTGGATATGACACCTATTTATTTACAAGCAGATTGAAAAGTTGTGTTGATAGATACTTGCTTATTGGCATAAGTGAATGTTTAATCCTTTTTTATATCTTTTTTTTAACATCCAATTTTCATTTAATCGTTGAAATACCCACTAACAGGGATGCTGATTTTAGTCCTTATACTGATACAAATATAGTTGTTTCATTTCCATTGAGAAATATACTGACATTTATATTTTGATGATATCATAGGGTTGGGAAAAATGAGCAAACATTAAAAAAAAAACATGCAGATAATCAATTTTACAATTAGGATTGTGTGATTTGATTTATGAGCACATTGTTTATTAATTATTGTTATTTTCTTAAATTTTGAATGTTGAAACAATCAATACCTACTTCAAGGGGAGCAGGGATGACAAGTAATGGATTTGTTTTGTTGTTTTTTTTTTGTTTTTTTTAATCAATTTTGAAAAAAAAAAAAATTAGATTTTGTTTATATTACTCAATAATTGATTCAGTCATGGAGAATAATTTAAATTAATTTTAACATTTCAAAACATTAATAAGTATACTCATCTCTTAAATTGTTATAACTAATTAACACTTTTGGCTGACAATGAAATTTTTATTCCTGAAACTTTATTTTATAAACAATGTATGATTAAAATTTAATCTTTTTTTTTTAAATACTGTGAATATAAATCACAATGGTTTTTTTTTCTTCCTTTTTTTCAATCTAATTCATAATAACAATATCTATAAATACAATTGAGGATACTGTAGATATGCCAATATATTTTGAATTTCACAGTCAGGTATTTTGAGTGTCACTTTCAAAAAATTTGTTGCATTGCTTCAAATTCTAACACCTTTTTCCTACCTAACGGACAACATGGGTAGAATTTAGGATGTCACACAATTGCTTTACAAATACAAAAGTTTTTTTTGTATATTAGTCATGTAAAAAAATACATCTCTGAATTGGTAAGTTTATTCTGTTATTTAAAAACAATAGCCAATGAAAACTCTTAAATTATTGAGAGGTGTATGAAAATGTTGGTGATGCAAGAATATTGAAGTACCAACAGATTGTCAGCTTTATATCCTCTAACTATAGGATATATCCTGATGAACTTACGGATAATTCATCAAAAGCAGCAAGAAAGAAAAGAAAATATTTGAAAATATTTCAAAGCAAAGACGAAAAAGTTTTTTTTGCAAGGTAATAAGAAAATATCCCCAATATAGGATTGTAAGATTTCTGGAAAGCCATCATGTACAAATTTCACTATTAGTTATTAATAATCCATTTATCAAAATGAACAAAATTCTTTTTTTATTTTATCATATTTTATTTCATTTTTATTTTTTTGAAATTTTCAATAAATTTTTCTCATTCATACATTTAAAAAAAGCATCATTTTAATTAAAAAACATTGGATATGTGTAAAGATTTTGTCACAATTAAGTATTGTCCAGTGTCATCCACCATCTATAAATAACAACTTTTCTAAAATTTTACATTGGA
Source organism: Tegillarca granosa (assembly GCA_029721355.1). Taxonomy (NCBI): domain Eukaryota; kingdom Metazoa; phylum Mollusca; class Bivalvia; order Arcoida; family Arcidae; genus Tegillarca; species Tegillarca granosa. The sequence continues at coordinate 9,564,971 of CM056612.1, read as the reverse complement.
CATGATTTTTAGCTCACCTGAGGCAGACCCTCCATCGTCCGTCCATCCATCCGTCAGTCAATAATTGCTTCAAACAACATCTTCTCACAAACTTCTGGTCACTTTTTGTTCAAACTTGGTCAAAAGCATCTATAGAACATTGCCTTTCAGATTTGTGTTTTTGGTTGCCATAGCTACCAAATGTAGGTCCTACATAGTTGACGGGTTTTTGCGTTTATTTTTTATACATGTAAATACTAGTACTTTTTTTTATCAAAATTACAATAATGAATAAATTTAGGTGAATTCTTTTTCCAAACATCATTTTCTTATGTGAAGAAACATGTTTGACAATTTTCATGAAAATCTGTAAAGTACAAGTCACTTTTTTCGACCTTTTTCATTTTCAATTCTAGCAACCGAAGGGTCGAGGGTTCAAATCCCAATGAGGCCATTCTTCTTCTTTTTTTTTCTTTTTCTTTTTTTTTTAAATTTCTCACTTACACTGGTGCATGGAAGAGATTTTATGTTTTTGTGTTTTAATTGGATTAATTGTTTTTCTGCTAAAATTCCCACTGAAATCAACATTGTGTCCTGGCTGACATTTCCAATGGCCAAATAGATGCGTTTTAATGGCTTTTACTGTTTTTCTACTAAAAATATCCACTACGGTCAACATTGCAGCCTGGCCAACAATTCTAATGGATTTTGTAGATGCGTTTTAATGGGATTTACAGCTTTTCTTCTAAAAAACTCCACTAAGGTCACTTATGTGGCCTGGCTGATATTTCTAATGGATAGATAGATGAATTTTAATGGCTTTTACCATTTTTCTGCCAAAAGTTCCTTCCACAGTCAAGATTGTGGATCGGCTGACATTTCTAATGACTAAATAGATGCATTTTAATGGCTTTTACATTTTTCTTTTTTCTTCTTTCAAAAATCCTCACTATGGTCAACATTGCAGCCTGGCTGACAAATCTAATGGCTAGATAGGATGAATTTTAATGGCTTTTACCGTTTTTCTGCCACAATTCCCTCCACAGTCAAGATTGTGGCTCGGCTGACATTTCTAATGACTAAATAGATGAATTTTAATGGCTTTTACTTTTTTTTCTTTCAAAAATCCTCACAATGGTCAACATTGCAGCCTGGCTGACAAATCTAGTGGATAAATAGATGCATTTTAATTGGAGTTACAGCTTTTCTTCTAAAAAAACTCCACTTAGGTCACATATGTGGCCTGGCCAAAATTTCTAACGGCCAAATACATGTGTTTTTATGGCTTTTACTGTTTTTCTACTAAAAATATCCACTATGGTCACTTATGTGGCCTGGCTGATATTTCTAATGGCTATAGATAGATGAATTTTAATGGCTTTTACCGTATTTCTGCCAAAATTCCCCCCCACAGTCAAGATTGTGGCTCGGGTGACATTTCTAATGACTAAATAGATGAATTTTAATGGCTTTTACTTTTTTGTCTTTCAAAAATCCTCACTATGGTCAACATTGCAGCCTGGCTGACAAATCTAATGGATAACATAGACATGTTTTAATTGAATTTACCGTTTTTCTGCTAAAATTCCCACTAAGATCAACATTGTGTCCTGGCTGACATTTCTAATGGCCAAATAGATGCGTTTTTATTGCCTTTACTGTTTTTCTGCTAAAAATTCCCACTTACGGTCACATATGTGGCCTGGCTGACATTTCAAATGGCTACATAGATGAATTTTAATGGCTTTTACTGTTTTTCTGTTAAAAATTCCCACTATGGTGAACATTGCAGCCTGGCTGACAAATCTCATGGCTAAATAGATGTGTTTTAATTGGATTTACAGCTTTTCTTCTAAAAAACTCCACTTAGGTCACATATGTGGCTTGGCTGACATTTCTAGTGGCCAAATAGATGTGTTTTTTATGGCTTTTACTGTTTTTCTACTAAAAATATCCACTATGGTCATTTATGTGGCCTGGCTGACATTTCTAATGGCCAAATAGATCTTTATTTAAAGTCGAAAAATTTAAATAACAAATAACATAAGCTCTAAGGAGCTTTTGTTCGACTATGATGCCAGTGCAGTTTACTGTCTCAGAAATAGTAAATTTTTGCTATGTATATTATTATTTTGCAATGCATATTTAATGAATATCAAATATAGGTTAAACGTATCAAATGGGAGACAATGCACAGACTTTTGAAATTCACTGAGGTCGTATCATAAATGATTATTGCCCCAACTACAAAGTGTCAAGTTATCACTGATTTTTAAAATCAAGATATATATATGTTTGTTAATATCAGATTTCATTATTTTTTTCTATTTTCATTAGTGTAACCATTCATGCTTCCACATTTACACATGTAACAGGAGGGAGAAAAAATGCAGGGTCGGACCGGGATCGAATCCGGGACCTCCCGCACTATAGGCGAGTGCTCTACCACTGAGCTACCCAGACCGCTACACACATGTAAACGGTTGTGTCATTTTGACATCGATAAACTTATATATTAGTTAATGCAAATGCTCTGTTATAAACAAATAAATTATATTGTGATATTTATGGTAAATTGACTTTGGTACTTTAATTAACCCATGATTTTTACACCAACCGAGTGCTTGTTTATTTTTAAAGCATGTGTCACGTGCAGAAGGCCATTCAAAGAGCAACATTTATGCTTGGTGCACTAACAAAAATCAACACATTTTACGCATCGATCATATAAATGGCATCATTTTGTTTAATGCCAATCCTGTAAAGATTTACAATTTTCTGTAAACATGGAAGCCTTAGTTACCATAAATGCTCACTTGTTTTGCCCGATTTACTTGCTATTAATTCAGATTAAAACATCTTAAACATTCTTCTTGAGTGTAATTCCTATATAATTTTAATAGTTTGGTTTACAACTTTATTTCTCAGCTTAAAGCTCAGTGTAAGAGGACATAATAGAGCAAGGACTGGTCAACCAAGAGTCATTATAATGTGTCTGAACAGGATATGCACATGTACCTGTGCACTATAAATCTGGATATGACACCTATTTATTTACAAGCAGATTGAAAAGTTGTGTTGATAGATACTTGCTTATTGGCATAAGTGAATGTTTAATCCTTTTTTATATCTTTTTTTTAACATCCAATTTTCATTTAATCGTTGAAATACCCACTAACAGGGATGCTGATTTTAGTCCTTATACTGATACAAATATAGTTGTTTCATTTCCATTGAGAAATATACTGACATTTATATTTTGATGATATCATAGGGTTGGGAAAAATGAGCAAACATTAAAAAAAAAACATGCAGATAATCAATTTTACAATTAGGATTGTGTGATTTGATTTATGAGCACATTGTTTATTAATTATTGTTATTTTCTTAAATTTTGAATGTTGAAACAATCAATACCTACTTCAAGGGAAGCAGGGATGACAAGTAATGGATTTGTTTTGTTGTTTTTTTTTTTGTTTTTTTTATCAATTTTGAAAAAAAAAAAATTAGATTTTGTTTATATTACTCAATAATTGATTCAGTCATGGAGAATAATTTAAATTAATTTTAACATTTCAAAACATTAATAAGTATACTCATCTCTTAAATTGTTATAACTAATTAACACTTTTGGCTGACAATGAAATTTTTATTCCTGAAACTTTATTTTATAAACAATGTATGATTAAAATTTAATCTTTTTTTTTTTAAATACTGTGAATATAAATCACAATGGTTTTTTTTTTCTTCCTTTTTTTCAATCTAATTCATAATAACAATATCTATAAATACAATTGAGGATACTGTAGATATGCCAATATATTTTGAATTTCACAGTCAGGTATTTTGAGTGTCACTTTCAAAAAATTTGTTGCATTGCTTCAAATTATAACACCTTTTTCCTACCTAACGGACAACATGGGTAGAATTTAGGATGTCACACAATTGCTTTACAAATACAAAAGTTTTTTTTGTATATTAGTCATGTAAAAAAATACATCTCTGAATTGGTAAGTTTATTCTGTTATTTAAAAACAATAGCCAATGAAAACTCTTAAATTATTGAGAGGTGTATGAAAATGTTGGTGATGCAAGAATATTGAAGTACCAACAGATTGTCAGCTTTATATCCTCTAACTATAGGATATATCCTGATGAACTTACGGATAATTCATCAAAAGCAGCAAGAAAGAAAAGAAAATATTTGAAAATATTTCAAAGCAAAGACGAAAAAGTTTTTTTTGCAAGGTAATAAGAAAATATCCCCAATATAGGATTGTAAGATTTCTGGAAAGCCATCATGTACAAATTTCACTATTAGTTATTAATAATCCATTTATCAAAATGAACAAAATTCTTTTTTTATTTTATCATATTTTATTTCATTTTTATTTTTTTGAAATTTTCAATAAATTTTTCTCATTCATACATTTAAAAAAAGCATCATTTTAATTAAAAAACATTGGATATGTGTAAAGATTTTGTCACAATTAAGTATTGTCCAGTGTCATCCACCATCTATAAATAACAACTTTTCTAAAATTTTACATTGGACATGATTTTTAGCTCACCTGAGGCAGACCCTCCATCGTCCGTCCATCCATCCGTCAGTCAATAATTGCTTCAAACAACATCTTCTCACAAACTTCTGGTCACTTTTTGTTCAAACTTGGTCAAAAGCATCTATAGAACATTGCCTTTCAGATTTGTGTTTTTGGTTGCCATAGCTACCAAATGTAGGTCCTACATAGTTGACGGGTTTTTGCGTTTATTTTTTATACATGTAAATACTAGTACTTTTTTTTATCAAAATTACAATAATGAATAAATTTAGGTGAATTCTTTTTCCAAACATCATTTTCTTATGTGAAGAAACATGTTTGACAATTTTCATGAAAATCTGTAAAGCACAAGTCACTTTTTTCGACCTTTTTCATTTTCAATTCTAGCAACCGAAGGGTCGAGGGTTCAAATCCCAATGAGGCCATTCTTCTTCTTTTTTTTTCTTTTTCTTTTTTTTTTTTTAATTTCTCACTTACACTGGTGCATGGAAGAGATTTTATGTTTTTGTGTTTTAATTGGATTAATTGTTTTTCTGCTAAAATTCCCACTGAGATCAACATTGTGTCCTGGCTGACATTTCCAATGGCCAAATAGATGCGTTTTAATGGCTTTTACTGTTTTTCTACTAAAAATATCCACTACGGTCAACATTGCAGCCTGGCCAACAATTCTAATGGATTTTGTAGATGCGTTTTAATGGGATTTACAGCTTTTCTTCTAAAAAACTCCACTAAGGTCACTTATGTGGCCTGGCTGATATTTCTAATGGATAGATAGATGAATTTTAATGGCTTTTACCATTTTTCTGCCAAAAGTTCCTTCCACAGTCAAGATTGTGGATCGGCTGACATTTCTAATGACTAAATAGATGCATTTTAATGGCTTTTACATTTTTCTTTTTTCTTCTTTCAAAAATCCTCACTATGGTCAACATTGCAGCCTGGCTGACAAATCTAATGGCTAGATAGATGAATTTTAATGGCTTTTACCGTTTTTCTGCCACAATTCCCCCCACAGTCAAGATTGTGGCTCGGCTGACATTTCTAATGACTAAATAGATGAATTTTAATGGCTTTTACTTTTTTTTCTTTCAAAAATCCTCACTATGGTCAACATTGCAGCCTGGCTGACAAATCTAGTGGATAAATAGATGCATTTTAATTGGAGTTACAGCTTTTCTTCTAAAAAAACTCCACTTAGGTCACATATGTGGCCTGGCCAAAATTTCTAACGGCCAAATACATGTGTTTTTATGGCTTTTACTGTTTTTCTACTAAAAATATCCACTATGGTCACTTATGTGGCCTGGCTGATATTTCTAATGGCTATAGATAGATGAATTTTAATGGCTTTTACCGTATTTCTGCCAAAATTCCCCCCCACAGTCAAGATTGTGGCTCGGGTGACATTTCTAATGACTAAATAGATGAATTTTAATGGCTTTTACTTTTTTTGTCTTTCAAAAATCCTCACTATGGTCAACATTGCAGCCTGGCTGACAAATCTAATGGATAACATAGACATGTTTTAATTGAATTTACCGTTTTTCTGCTAAAATTCCCACTAAGATCAACATTGTGTCCTGGCTGACATTTCTAATGGCCAAATAGATGCGTTTTTATTGCCTTTACTGTTTTTCTGCTAAAAATTCCCACTACGGTCACTTATGTGGCCTGGCTGACATTTCAAATGGCTACATAGATGAATTTTAATGGCTTTTACTGTTTTTCTGTTAAAAATTCCCACTATGGTGAACATTGCAGCCTGGCTGACAAATCTCATGGCTAAATAGATGTGTTTTAATTGGATTTACAGCTTTTCTTCTAAAAAACTCCACTTAGGTCACATATGTGGCTTGGCTGACATTTCTAATGGCCAAATAGATGTGTTTTTTATGGCTTTTACTGTTTTTCTACTAAAAATATCCACTATGGTCATTTATGTGGCCTGGCTGACATTTCTAATGGCCAAATAGATGCGTTTTTATGGCCTTTACTGTTTTTCTGCTAAAAATTCCCACTACGGTCACTTATGTGGCCTGGCTGACATTTCTAATGGCCAAATAGATGCGTTTTTATGGCCTTTTACTGTTTTTCTGCTAAAAATTCCCACTACGGTCACTTATGTGGCCTGGCTGACATTTCTAATGGCTATATAGATGAATTTTAATGGCTTTTACTAAATTTTTGTTAAAAATTCCCACTTTGGTCAACATTGCAGCCTGGCTGACAAATCTCATGGCTAAATAGATGCGTTTTAACTGGATTTACAGCTTTTCTTCTAAAAAACTCCACTTAGGTCACATATGTGGCCTGGCTGACATTTCTAATGGCCAAATAGATGTGTTTTTATGGCTTTTACTGTTTTTCTACTGAAAATATCCACTATGGTCAATTATGTGGCCTGGCTGACATTTCTAATGGCCAAATAGATCAACATTGTGTCCTGGCTGACATTTGTAATGGCCAAATAGATGCGTTTTTATGGCCTTTACTGTTTTTCTGCTAAAAATTCCCACTACGGTCACTTATGTGACCTGGCTGACATTTCTAATGGCCAAATAGATGCGTTTTTATGGCCTTTACTGTTTTTCTGCTAAAAATTCCCACTACGGTCACTTATGTGGCCTGGCTGACATTTCTAATGGCTATATAGATGAATTTTAATGGCTTTTACTAAATTTTTGTTAAAAATTCCCACTATGGTCAACATTGCAGCCTGGCTGACAAATCTCATGGCTAAATAGATGCGTTTTAACTGGATTTACAGCTTTTCTTCTAAAAAACTCCACTTAGGTCACATATGTGGCCTGGCTGACATTTCTAATGGCCAAATAGATGTGTTTTTATGGCTTTTACTGTTTTTCTACTAAAAATATCCATTATGGTCACTTATGTGGCCTGGCTGACATTTCTAATGGCTAGATAGATGGATTTTAATGGCTTTTACTGTTTTTCTGTTAAAAATTCCCACTATGGTCAACATTGCAGCCTGGCTGACAATTCTAATGGATTTTGTAGATGCGTTTTAATGGGATTTCTAAAAAAACTCCACTAAGGTCACATATGTGGCCTGGCTGACATTTCTAATGGCAAAATAGATCAACATTGTGTCCTGGCTGACATTTCTAATGGCCAAATAGATGCGTTTTTATGGCCTTTACTGTTTTTCTGCTTAAAATTCCCACTACGGTCACTTATGTAAATGCACGATACAGTGACATTCACTTGTATTAAGATTTATAATTCCCGGTTTGATACGATTCTGATAGGTCAAGTTTGAGGTAGGATACGACTAGTGTGATAAACAAATAGTACTGAGTCAAAAATTGCATTTTAGGCCTACAGTCAAATTTAAGCAACGAGACGTATATTTTAAGTGACTTATTTGGTATTGTAATCATAAAAATGCTAAATTATGTCTTCTAGTAGTTTTGTGTGATTTTTGTAATTTTCGGGTATTTTGGGGCATTTTCGGGTAAGTCCCGGTGTATTTCGCTACAGACGTACAGTACGTAAATAAATATCAAGAATGTCATAAAGCCAAGATGTACACACGTTTTTTTTAAGATACTTGTAACGTTGTTTCTTGATCCATACGTTTTATTATATTAAATTGCTGAATTACTTCCTCTGTTAGCGAAAATGTTGAAGACTTGTAAATCTCATACCCCCTTCCATGAGAAATGCAAGTTTTACTGGAAACCGGAAACGGAACCTGCAGTTCTCATAGGGCTTGCATTTCTCATGCGACAACGTTTTTTTCTCTCATGAATTTTTCCAATTAATCGGGAGTGCAACCCCCCCCCCCCCGCCCTTGAATCCACCAATGGTTTCCGTAGTTTCTTAGTAATACTGAGAAACAAAAGTGACAAAATGTTTATTCTGCCTACAATTAACATTTTATATTTTAAATGTAAGTAAAATTTTTAACGAAATTAATCAAACCTTTAAAGGGGTGCTTGTCTATACAGGGTTTTTCTAAGTTTCACTTTTAAATCCAAACAATATCTGAAATTGTTAAAACTATCATAACTTTTACCTGATAAATACCAATCACGTTTCCTTATAATTGATATCAAATATCCAATTTGTCAGTCGAAAAATAATATTGCATCTTCCTGAACGTCGTTTGAAGGTTGGATAATTGCAAGTGAAAAGATCGCATGCTAAAAAAAGTAGTTCGAACATGCGTCATATTACAGTAGTTTCGTGTTCTTGTTTTATTGTTGTTGGATAGAAATTGAATTTTTACAAATATTTATTATCGACAAAATGATTTTATTGCATGTCATTCAGCTAAAACGATAGATAAGTCGAATGAGAAACTATTTTGTTGAGACTTTTCTTGCGCACTTCTCGAAGTTCGTAAACAGTCAAAAGTTTGGAAATCCCCAGGGCTAATTTTAGTAACAATTTTTCCTAACGCTGGGCAATACCTAAAGCCATGATTTTTAATAAAACTCCTTTTATCATCACAGCTATTGTGATGTTATCGGCATAATTTTTAAATATATTCGAACTTGATGTATTCAAAACAAATGAATAACACGATATTTAAAAGTAAAAACATGTCCATGACGGTCTAAGTGGAGACGACATGAATATAGCATGAATTTCAAATATTGATGAATGCTTTGTATAGAAATGTGAAAAACAGAACAAAATCTTCTGAAAAAGAAAACTGGTTAGCTTATTACTAATTACATATTATCAGCGACATTTAAAACGGAATAAAGTTGGCTCATTTTACGACGGTAATGCACCTAAAGTACAAGCCTGACGTGTGATTGACGTGTGCTGTCTGATGGATTTGTTTACTTTGCTTACGTGATAGCGATTGGAACTTTTATCCATGTAGTATACCTATATATGTTTCTGAATGTTACAATACTTTCTTTTTTTAATTTCATATTTTATATAAAAAAAAAAAATCTATCCCTTTCCTTCTTTAATTAGAGACTTATTAGTTATGATATAAAATTTAACAAGATGCTTATAAATAAAGATGAACTGTCGACATATACAAACGTTTAAAATGCCGCTGGTTGAATTTATAACTACCATGCCACTAGCGACTTTTGACATTATAATTTAATGAATCTAATATACTTGAAAACATCGTCCTTGTTTAGAATTATGAATAAAAAAGATTGAAACAGAATATTAGTATGCTAGTTAATATCTTTATAAACCAAAGAATTGGCCGGTTAAAAAAAGACATTTTGAAGAGCATCTTTTGAAGCTTTGAATCGAACCCTGCAACAATGTTGAGCAATAACTCTTTATATCTATAAAAATAGTAAAATTAATAAATAAATAGATATAAAATGAATAAATAAATAAATAAATAAATAAATAAATAAATAAATAAAAACTAGACATTATCAGTGTTTAGTCACACTGGCGAACTAGTAAAACAAGAAAACACTGCCGGCAAATTTTAATCTCCGAATTCAGCAATGTGTTTCTGGAGGGGGCATTAAATTCCGATAAATATAGCTCTTGTTTTCGAATTGCAAAAAAAAGTTCTGATAACACACCTCAAGTTAAATTATGCTTGTTATCTGCAAAAAGTTTTAAGTTGACATGACTTGAATCGACAACATATTTGTGATATAATACTTTGTAATACAAAGATGTTTCAAGTACTCCTCTAATGCGTCGGCTGTGGATATTAGTTCTTGCTCCGTTGACTGGAATTACAAATGGTTTAAAAATTCAAATAAAATTTTTAAAATATAAAGTTTTTTTTAAATATGTTTTTAACAGTTATCAATAATCTACTGCTGTTTCATTAATGAATTATTATTTTATTAATTCATATGACACCAGTAGGTTACTGATTATAACTGATAAAAAGCTAATTGATTACATGTATTTGATTAAGTAGTTAATACTCACATACACCAACATGTTCTGGATTTAAAATTTTGCTCTTGTGGTTGAAATTTGCTGATATTACGTAACACAACAATCCAAACCACCAGTAAACGTGATTTCACTGGAATGCAGAAGGAGAGATAACTCTTATTAATATGTTCTGCCATGGCCAAGTGTCGGCCGGTGCTTTTCTTGGCGCTTGGGTCTCCTTCATCCTGATAGACATCTACTTATATACAAAAAATCAACTGTCTGCAAATTGGCCGTCGACTACATGTTGACGTTAAACTCCGCCAATGTCATAGTATTAATTCAGCACTTGGTGGAAAGAGAGACAACTCCAGCTATCTTATTATTGTATGCAAACAGTTACTGGTTGAGCCGCTTTAGCATTTTTGTAGCTATTCGATGCAAGACTTGAGTAAGTTGTTGTAAAGATCCCCACCAAAATTATTACAGATATTCGCGGCTAGAAAATGTAACAAATATAATAGAATATTTCAAACATTAAATTGATTTAAAATAAACACAGTAAAAACAGCAATATCACAGACCAAACATGACAAAAACCATAATCCACTCCCCGAATGAAGTAAAAAAAACTGGTACCCACCGACACTACCGAAAATAAACTGCAACTATGATGCACAACAAAAAGCCTCGTCCGCAGGCATAAAAAAAAAAAAAAAAAAAAAAAAAAAAAAAACCGCAATCCAGCAAAATGCGCTGGACCGATCGTCAACCTCGACAAAGAGAATGAAAAACATAATCCATACGCTGTACTCAACGAACAGGCGAACAATCCACAGCAAACCGCAGCGATAGTTCAACTGGCCCAAAATGCAACGGAGGCACGAAACCACAACATACATTCCACCAAAATGGACACGCTCCTAATGCCTCAAACAATGCACAGTCCCGAGCCACCAGGCCTTATACAGAAATGAACTCAGCAAGTTCCTACCCCAGAAAACCCCCAGAAAACCCCAGAACCTTCCTCCAATGACCACTCCTGCATCCCAAACAGGCAGAGCCGGAGCCGCCCCATCAGCACGCATATGTGTCTTCCCACAAAAGGCGCTAAATCTCTAAAGAGAGACTCATCCACAATACTATACAAAACTCCAAACAACTGTTGATTTCAACACCCGAAAGAGTTGAGTTGAGTTGAGTTGAGTAATGGTGTTTAACGTCCGAGTCAAGAATATTTCACTTATATCAAGACGTCGCCAGCTATAGGCGAAAGTGCAAACATTTTGCCTGTGCGTTGCGCTGATGGCATTATACAGCAGGGTTCTTTATCGTGCCACGCCTTGACACGGGACCTCGTTTATTTTAAGTTCCAATCCGAAAGAACCGTGACTTTCATTTCGTAATGTCGAGTGCTTGGCGAAAGAACAGCCACTACTCACTTTCAAGTCTTGGGTCAGACCTGGCCGGGGTTCGAACCCACGACCTTCCACTTACGGAGTGAGCACTCTAGCAACTGAGCTACCGCAGTGGTTAACAACCGAAAGAGCAACAGTCAAAATACAATTTTGAGGGACACCCATCTTCTGAGAGAGTTGACCCCCCCTCCCCCAAAAGAAGAAGAAGAAGAAGGAGCATGGTCCCCTAGCCCCACACAATGTAAATATTCGCAGCCAGAACAGGTTAAAGTTACATTAGTGTGATAATCATTCATGCTATAATGTAAAACATGTTTGGTATAATTACAAAAACTCATTTGTCATTTGTAATTTATCATATATTATTGTAATTACTATATTATGTTCTTAATATAATAGTCATTCTTCAAGAAGAAGAGGAAGAAGAAGAAAGAAGAAGAAAGTGTTAGCTCACTCAACTGGTATCAAGCACATCAGTAAGGGCCTGCGTCAAGGAAAACTGATTAAAAGACAAATCAAACTCACCCCATTAGTACCGAATACAAACCCAGTGGTGTGGTTAAAGCAATAGTGGGGTGGGGTGGGAGGGAGGTTTGGGTTCCAACCTTCTCGCATTTTTTACAACCATAGATAGACGGAGCTTCGTCGGCCGAGTTTATTCAGTTTTTTCTTTTAGACAGTCATTTAGTTTCACATAACAACATAGGCACACAAAACTACGTCACGTAACGCTCAAATATGGAACACTGATGGACCAAAGCGATATGGAATTTGTAAACAGACCTGTGTCCTTTATATACAGTTTTTTTTTTAAATTCTTATATAGTTAAAGAAGCAAAGAACTTTAAGATAATGGGCTTCATGGACACATTCTCTTGACATTAGAGTGTTCCTTGTGTCACATGTTTTATTGTACAGACAGGTGGTATTTATATAGAGGTGTTCACTACTTAACATGTTTTATTGTATAGAAAGGTGGTATTTATATAGAGGTGGTCGTTATTAAACATGTTTTATTGTACAGACAGGTGGTATTTATATAGAGGTGGTCGTTATTAAACATGTTTTATTGTACAGACAGGTGGTATTTATATAGAGGTGGTCGTTATTAAACATGTTTTATTGTACAGACAGGTGGTATTTATATAGGGGTGGCCGTTATTTAACATGTTTTATTGTACAGACAGGTGGTATTCATATAGATGTGGTCGTTATTAAACATGTTTTATTGTACAGACAGGTGGTATTTATATAGGGGTGGCCGTTATTTAACATGTTTTATTGTATAGACAGGTGGTATTTATATAGAGGTGGTCACTATTTAACACGTTTTATTCTACAGACAGGAGGTATTTATATAAAGGTGCTCGCTATTTAACATGTTTTATTGTACAGACAGGTGGTATTTATATAAAGGTGCTCGCTATTTAACATGTTTTATTGTACAGACAGTTGGTGTTTATATAGAGATGGTAACTATTTAACATGTTTATTATACAGACAGGCGGTATTTATATAGAGGTGGTCACTATTTAAAATGTTTTATTATACAGACAGGTGGTATTTATATAGAGGTAATCACTATTTAACATGTTTTATTGTACAGACAGGTGGTATTTATAAAGAAGTGATCGCTATTTAACATGTTTTATTTTACACAGGTGGTATTTCTATAGAGGTGGTCACTATTTAACATGTTTTATTGTACAGACAGGTGGTATTTCTATAGAGGTGGTCGTTATTTAACATGTTTAATTGTACAGACAGGTGGTATTTATATAGAGGTAATCGCTATTTAACATGTTTTATTGTACAGACAGGTGGTATTTATATAGAGGTTGTCGCTATTTAACATTTTTATTGTACAGACAGGTGGTATTTCTATAGAGGTGGTCACTATTTAACATGTTTTATTGTACAGACAGGTGGTATTTATATAGAGGTAATCGCTATTTAACATGTTTTATTGTACATACAGGTGGTATTTATATAGAGGTTGTCGTTATTAAACATGTTTTATTGTACATACAGGTGGTATTTATATAGAGGTGGTCGTTATTAAACATGTTTTATTGTACATACAGGTGGTATTTATATAGAGGTGGTCGTTATTAAACATGTTTTATTGTACAGACAGGTGGTATTTATATAGAGGTGGTCGTTATTAAACATGTTTTATTGTACAGACAGGTGGTATTTATATAGGGGTGGCCGTTATTTAACATGTTTTATTGTACAGACGGGTGGTATTTATATAGAGGTGGTCACTATTTAACATGTTTTATTCTACAGACGGGAGGTATTTATATAGAGGTGGTCGTTATTAAACATGTTTTATTGTACAGACAGGTGGTATTTATATAGAGGTGGTCGTTATTAAACATGTTTTATTGTACAGACAGGTGGTATTTATATAGGGGTGGCCGTTATTTAACATGTTTTATTGTACAGACAAGTGGTATTTATATAGAGGTGGTCACTTTTTCACATGTTTTATTGTACAGACAGGAGGTTTCTACATAGAGGTTGTCGTTATTTAACATGTTTTATTGTATAGAAAGGTGGTATTTATATAGAGGTTGTCGTTATTTAACATGTTTTATTGTATAGAAAGGTGGTATTTATATAGAGTTGGTCGTTATTTAACATGTTTTATTGTACAGACAGGTGGTATTTATATAGAGGTGGTCATTATTAAACATGTTTTATTGTACAGACAGGTTGTATTTATATAGAGGTGGTCGTTATTAAACATGTTTTATTGTACAGACAGGTGGTATTTATATAGGGGTGGCCGTTATTTAACATGTTTTATTGTATAGACAGGTGGTATTTATATAGAGGTGGTCACTATTTAACACGTTTTATTCTACAGACAGGAGGTATTTATATAAAGGTGCTCGCTATTTAACATGTTTTATTGTACAGAAAGGTGGTATTTATATAGGGGTGGTCACTATTTAACATGTTTTATTGTACAGACAGGTTGTATTTATATAGAGTTGATCGCTATTTTACATGTTTTATTGTACAGAAAGGTGGTATCTATATAGAAGAGGTCCCTATTTAACATGTTTTATTGTCCAGATATTGCGGTATTTATATAGAGGTGGTTGCAATTTTACATGTTTTATTATACAGACAGGTGGTATTTCTATAGAGGTGGTCACTATTTAACATGTTTTATTGTACAGACAGGTGGTATTTATATAGAGGAGGTCACTATTTAACATGTTTTATTGTACAGACAGGTGGTATTTATATAGAGGTAGTCACTATTTAACATGTTTTATTGTACAGACAGGTGGTATTTATATAGAGGTAGTCACTATTTAACATGTTTTATTGTACAGACAGGTGGTATTTATATAGAGGTAGTCACTATTTAACATGTTTTATTGTACAGACAGGTGGTATTTATATAAAGGGAGGTCAATATTTAACATGTTTTATTGTACAGACAGGTGGTATTTATATAGAGGTAGTCACTATTTAACATGTTTTATTGTACAGACAGGTGGTATTCATATAGAGGTGGTCACTATTTAACATGTTTTATTGTACAGACAGGTGGTATTTATATAGAGGAGGTCACTATTTAACATGTTTTATTGTACAGACAGGTGGTATTTATATAGAGGATGTCGCTATTTAACATGTTTATTGTACAGACAGGTGGTATTTATATAGAGGAGGTCACTATTTAACATGTTTTATTATACAGACAGGTGGTATTTCTATAGAGGTGGTCACTATTTAACATGTTTTATTGTACAGACAGGTGGTATTTATATAGAGGTGGTCGTTATTTAACATGTTTAATTGTACAGACAGGTGGTATTTATATAGAGGTAATCGCTATTTAACTTGTTTTATTGTACAGACAGGTGGTATTTATATAGAGGTTGTCGTTATTAAACATGTTTTATTGTACATACAGGTGGTATTTATATAGAGGTGGTCGTTATTTAACATGTTTTATTGTACAGACAGGTGGTATTTATATAGAGGTGGTCGTTATTAAACATGTTTTATTGTACAGACAGGTGGTATTTATATAGGGGTGGCCGTTATTTAACATGTTTTATTGTACAGACAGGTGGTATTTATATAGAGGTGGTCACTATTTAACATGTTTTATTCTACAGACGGGAGGTATTTATATAGAGGTGGTCGTTATTAAACATGTTTTATTGTACAGACAGGTGGTATTTAT
Source organism: Tegillarca granosa (assembly GCA_029721355.1). NCBI lineage: Eukaryota > Metazoa > Mollusca > Bivalvia > Arcoida > Arcidae > Tegillarca > Tegillarca granosa. The sequence continues at coordinate 9,548,943 of CM056612.1, read as the reverse complement.
ATAGAGGTGGTCGTTATTAAACATGTTTTATTGTACAGACAGGTGGTATTTATATAGGGGTGGCCGTTATTTAACATGTTTTATTGTACAGACAAGTGGTATTTATATAGAGGTGGTCACTATTTAACATGTTTTATTGTACAGACAGGAGGTTTCTACATAGAGGTTGTCGTTATTTAACATGTTTTATTGTATAGAAAGGTGGTATTTATATAGAGTTGGTCGTTATTTAACATGTTTTATTGTACAGACAGGTGGTATTTATATAGAGGTGGTCGTTATTTAACATGTTTTATTGTACAGACAGGTTGTATTTATATAGAGGTGGTCGTTATTAAACATGTTTTATTGTACAGACAGGTGGTATTTATATAGGGGTGGCCGTTATTTAACATTTTTTATTGTATAGACAGGTGGTATTATATAGAGGTGGTCACTATTTAACACGTTTTTTTCTACAGACAGGAGGTATTTATATAAAGGTGCTCGCTATTTAACATGTTTTATTGTACAGACAGGTTGTATTTATATAGAGTTGATCGCTATTTAACATGTTTTATTGTACAGAAAGGTGGTATTTATATAGGGGTGGTCACTATTTAACATGTTTTATTGTACAGACAGGTTGTATTTATATAGAGTTGATCGCTATTTTACATGTTTTATTGTACAGAAAGGTGGTATCTATATAGAAGAGGTCCCTATTTAACATGTTTTATTGTCCGGATATTGCGGTATTTATATAGAGGTGGTTGCAATTTAACATGTTTTATTATACAGACAGGTGGTATTTCTATAGAGGTGGTCACTATTTAACATGTTTTATTGTAGAGAGAGGTGGTATTTATATAGAGGAGGTCACTATTTAACATGTTTTATTGTACAGACAGGTGGTATTCATATAGAGGTGGTCACTATTTAACATGTTTTATTGTACAGACAGGTGGTATTTATATAGAGGAGGTCACTATTTAACATGTTTTATTGTACAGACAGGTGGTATTTCTATAGAGGTGGTCACTATTTAACATGTTTTATTGTACAGACAGGTGGTATTCATATAGAGGTGGTCACTATTTAACATGTTTTATTGTACAGACAGGTGGTATTTCTATAGAGGTGGTCGTTATTAAACATGTTTTATTGTACAGACAGGTGGTATTCATATAGAGGTGGTCACTATTTAACATGTTTTATTGTACAGACAGGTGGTATTTATATAGAGGAGGTCACTATTTAACATGTTTTATTGTACAGACAGGTGGTATTTATATAGAGGAGGTCGCTATTTAACATGTTTTATTGTACAGACAGGTGGTATTTATATAGAGGAGGTCACTATTTAACATGTTTTATTATACAGACAGGTGGTATTTCTATAGAGGTGGTCACTATTTAACATGTTTTATTGTACAGACAGGTGGTATTCATATAGAGGTGGTCACTATTTAACATGTTTTATTGTACAGACAGGTGGTATTTATATAGAGGTAATCGCTATTTAACATGTTTTATTGTACAGACAGGTGGTATTTATATAGAGGAGGTCGGTATTTAACATGTTTTATTGTACAGACAGGTGGTATATATATAGAGGTGGTCGCTATGTAACATGTTTTATTGTACAGACAGGTGATATTTATATAGAAGTGGTCACTATTTAACATGTTTTATTGTACAGACAGGTGGTATTTATATAAAGGTGGTCGTTATTTAACATGTTTTATTGTACAGACAGGTGGTATTCATATAGAGGTGGTCACTATTTAACATGTTTTATTGTACAGACAGGTGGTATTTATATAAAGGTGGTCGTTATTTAACATGTTTTATTGTACAGACAGGTGGTATTTATATAGAGGTGGTCGCTATTTAACATGTTTTATTGTACAGACAGGTGATATTTAAATACAGGTGGTCGCTATGTTACATGTTTTATTGTACAGACAGGTTGTATTTATATAGAGGAGGTCGGTATTTAACATGTTTTATTGTAAAGACAGGTGGTATTTATAAAGAGGTGGTCGTTATGTAACATGTTTTATTGTACAGACAGGTGGTATTTATATAGAGGTGGTCGTTTTTTAACATGTTTTATTGTACAGAGAGGTGGTATTTATATAGAGGTTTTCACTTACATGTTTTATTGTATAGTTTGGAGATATTTATTAGCGAAGGCTGTCGTTATGAAAAAGTTTTTATTGTATAAATTTGATCACATGTGTCAGGGAAGTATAAAATACACCATTTTTTTTTTTTTTTTTTTTTTTGCAAGTTTCATAAGTCTGAATATCAAGTTATATTTCATACTTAGTCGTCAATGTGTATGTACTAGTAAAGTATTTAAAAAAACAAAACAAAACTAAAAACTGATAGTTTTCTATTTGATGAATGTTGTTAATATAATTTTCTATTATTATATATTTCAATAAATAAATAAATAAATAAATAAATAAATAAATAAATAAATAAATAAATAAATAAAAGCCTTGGGAAGCGAAATAAACTTATTTTTAACTTGAACCTTTTAAACTTGGCCTACGCAAGAAATCTGTAGACTTTTTGCACTCTACTTGTCTTTTAAATATCGCTAGAAAAATAATGTAAAAAAAATTAATGAATAGAACGAAGTCGTAGCAGTTTGAAATCTGAACACATGACTCTTTAAAGCGCCATCTATCGGTTGTTTACTCATGCAAATGAGCTTTTATATTCCATAGTTGGATGGTGACCTGAAAACCGTCTAGCTTCCATTGTGATCGGGTTAGTAATGGCGATTAGTTCAAATGTGACGAGAATTTTGTAATTGTTTTCTTGTGTTTCTTGGAGATTAAGGGATATAATGTGATATTTTATCTGTAATTGTGAAAAATTCTAACAATTTGCGTATTTTTGAATGATTCAATGTGAAAATGGATGTAATTTTAAAGACATAGAGAGATTTGTTTCTGTTTCGACCGGGCACCTGTACTTGAGTTCATGCCAAAAAGTAGAAGTTTTTCTGTAGTAATATTTTTGAAGGTTGGTAAATTTCATGATGCTTATTATTTTTTCTTTTTTATGTTTACCGTCATTTGTCGTATATTTTTTTATTCATTGACTAGTTGGGATTATTTCATAATTTTATATGTACGAATCTGTTAACATAGGTTTAAAATGATTTATAATTGTAAAAATGTGTATATGTTCTTTTTTTTTTATACTTTCGTATACATTTAGTTTACATATTAACCTATAATTGCTACAAAGTACAGTATTGTAATTATTGAATTGTAATACAGTCCAGTAAAATTCTCTCTCTCAGCCACCCCTTTCTCTTTACCCCCCTCTCTCTCTCTCCTTCTCTCTCGCTCTCTCTCTCTCTCTCTCTCAACCCCCTTTTTCTCTTTACCCCCCTCTCTCAACACCCCCACTTTATCTTTACCTCATTCCTGTCTTTCAACTCTCTCTCTCTCTCTCTCTCTCTCTCTCTCTCTCTCTCTCTCTCTCTCTCAGAACAATTTCGCCACAAAATATATTTTCCTCTTGCATTATATGGGGAGGGGGGGTGGAGAGGACAGTGACTGAATTGTAAAGATGTTAGTCTTTGAACTCAAGGCAATTTGACTCCAGTTGTTCATAAAATGATAAGGGAATTTTGTATGATTTGATACTATCCATTCTGAACCATATGAAAAACAATGTCATGCCAACTGCATACCAGCTATTTTGACCCTTTATTCCATACATACGAAGGTATTTTCAATCTGTACATTGTGTATGATACTATCTCATACCCTTATGTAGTGCAATCATTTCATACTGTAGATTTTGACAAAGCTTTGCACTCATTTTCTTGACCATATTCAAAACTGTCAGTCCACTTGCATCAAGTGTGTGCCCCACACATTTTTATGTAAGTCATGCTCACACATAAAGCTTTAACAAACACTCATTTTCAAAAATCTAGAAAATAAAAACTGATCGCACAGATATCAGTGGCCAGCACTAAACCTGTAGATTTGGTCATAACAATCTGTTATTATTTTTGTTTGTCTGTTTTGTAGATTCCGCTTCTGAATGAACAAAAACTTTGATGTATTAAATATTTATGTTGTGTTTCTCTGTAAAAATTGTTTAGTTTAACACAGGTAATATTATGTTTCAAATAACAAGAGAATGTGTGATTTTACACCATTATTTCATTTTTCTAGTAGGTTACACCCGGGTCCCCTTCCCTATAATAGCCTGGCATTCAACAAAGATACATGCATTTTTATTTTGGGAAAGATTGAATCAATCGTTCCTAAGGCACTGGGGTACAGAACCGGATATTGCATCTTCTTCACTAGCTTCTATTTGTTTTGATTTTTTACTATGCTGAAAAATGTAGTTCCGACACTGCAAAGAAGTAGGTTTTTCCTGCTATCAATGTTTTAACAATTGTTTCTAACAGTCTACTCTTATCACTTGTCAAATATTGTAATCTAATACATATTTGAATTGCAGAATGGGATATATAGTTTTTGTTAAACGACACGGTAGAATACAATTGAATCATGAGCTTGTTTCAGATTGTCACAAAGTTAACTTTGAAAATCTTTGACTCTTACGCCACTGTGGTAGCTCAGTTGGTAGAGTGCTCACTCCGTAAGTAGAAGGTCATGGGTTCGAACCCAGGCTGGGTCTGACTCGAGACTTGAAAATGGGTAGTGTCATGGCAGGCGTGGCACGATAAAGAACCCTGCTGTATAATACAGTACAGCTCAAGTGGATACATGATTTTCCACCCGCCGCGGTGTTTTTTAATCCTCAATAGCAAAATTCCCGGTGGATGCCGGTGGAAATTTTCTGTCCACCGCAATTCGCGGTGGACGATTTTAGCGGTGGAAAACTACTGCAGGGATTAGTCCACCGGATCGTCCACCGCGGTCATCTGTTTTAAGGATTAAATAAGTGTATTGTAATCATTAGTGTTTCCCGTTATGTACATTGTAGATCTACATAAAGATTCACTGCAGATAGAAAACATTGGGTGTTTAACACTATCAAGTCGATGTCTTTGTATGGCGTTATATTCTATGGTATATTATTGATGAATAAAGAATCAAATCCAATTTATTTTGTTATTTTTATGTATTAAAATCCATAATTAGAAATGATGAAATAACTTTATAAACGGTTCCATGTCTTCCTTCTTTTAGTCACGTAGGCCGATTCTAAGGTAACACCAGCTTAACCCGATAACTTCGTCGATTTATACAATGAAAGGGGAACTAAATAAATTATTCCTGTTGCTTTTATTTTCCCGTTTTTCTTATTTAAACTTAAATTACAAACATGTATATCAGAACTGGAACCATCTTTCATGTAAATGGTAGGAAATATGCAATTGGAAACATGTACATGTACTGTCTACTGAAAACGTATATTTATGAATAGCCTAACTGGCGTTTTTCTTATTTATTTCATTGAAAACATCCTCATTTTAAATTTCTGGCATTTTAGTTTCTTCTACTATACTATTTAACAGAATGAAATGAAGGACAGTGATGTGTTCATTGAAATTAAGAAGAAAACGCCTGTTTTGTTAATAGCATACTAGTTTTTGAATGGGTCTTGCTGTCAGAGTGGTCTAAGGATCGAATCCCGATCGGACAGATCCTATACATAGTCCGACAGTCGGTTGGTTCTTGCCACAGATGACCTCAGTAATTGCCATGTGGTTCTTAAGAGTGCCACGCTTATCCCGACACGCGGTTGTTAAGGTCTGTTCCAAGGGAGTTTCCAAAAAGCTAGAGTTTAATCGAATGCGACATTTTGAAAAAAGATGTCTTTTATATAGGACACATTAGGGGTAAAATAGTGTGAGTGTACTGATCATATCCAATACACTGACAAGTGTCAAGGACGATTGGGGATTAAATTATGATGGACCTGTTGCGGGGGTGGTTAATTGAAAGTATTGTTATTGTGTGTGTATAGTCGTCTTTGTCGGCAGGCTTTTGAACGAGAGCGTTGAAAGGCTAATACACGTCACTTTGTTGACATACCGCAGAATCGGTTTCCACGTGCTTGGAGCTCGGCTATGATTGACATGTGGCGGGGGTGGTTTATTTTCATCTGTCGGCAAGCTTTGAAATAAGAGCTCTTTGGACTTTGTCAGCATACCGCTGTATTGGTGCGTACGTGCCTGAAGCTCAGATTATGGTGGATATGTTGCGGGGTGGTTAAATGGACGGCATACGACAATATCGGGGTGTGCGTGCACTTATATCAATCTAAATGGCACATGCGTTTGTTACAGTTGAAGGTCAGATTATCAATGAATGACCATGACCAATAATATCTTGTGATAAGTCGCCATAACGGGTATACCCATTTGAGTACAATTACTGTCAGTTATGCTTGCTTAATGAAGGTGATGAAAAAATACACGCCGGAAAAACTGGCACACTGTTAATTTTTGAGAGTTTCATTTGTACCCTCCTGTGAAATTTTAATTTCGACTAAAAAGTCTAAAATGATGGAATCAAGCAATTTCGAACATTTCTTTCAAAAATAATTTTTCTAAAATTTGATATAGAAAATAGGTGGGGTACAAAAGGAACTAGAACTCGGGTTCAAATAATCAGTGATATTCGAATGAACGAATTCGAAAATAAGTTGTTTTTTTTAATATTAAATATAATAAATTGGGGGGGGGACTTAAAATCACTGTAGGTATTTGAAAAATCAAAGTTCAAATAACGTATGTACTTTTTGACAAGCGAGACAAACAAGCAAGATTGCCTTACTTCAAATTTACATTGTATTATGAAACCGGGATTTACATAGACATATTTATGGAATAGACCTCGATACACATCGAATTAAAGCATATTTTTTATTCATGTTTTCATCCAAAAAAGTCTTTAAAGTACTTTTTCACATAATTTCTATTCTCCCGATACCTGTAATTGAATAATAATTTGATTGGTAAAAACTTTACCCAACTCAATCATTCATGAACATACTCACCGTATGGCCAAATACATCAATGGTTAAGTGTAATTCATTTTCAATAAACATCCGCGGTGGAGATTTTTTTCCTGCCGGTGGACGATTTTACTGTCCACCGCGGCAGAAATGTTTTTAATCCGTTTTTTATTCAGTCGCGGTGAATGTCGGTGGATCGCGGTGGAAAATTAATCCCTTCGTATCGGCAACTTTTTCCACCGCGGCGGGTGGAAAATCACGTATCCACTTGAGCTGTACTGTACCATCAGCGCAACACACAGGCAAAATTTCTGCACTTTCGCCTATAGCTGGCGACGTCTCGTTATAAGTGAAATATTCTTGACTGGGACGTTAAACACCATTACTCAACTCAACTCTTTGACATTTACATGTACATATATGCATATTTGATATTAAAAAAAGACTGTTAAAATTGGGTTCTTGGTTAATCATATCATCTGTAAAGTTACAATTTCCCACAGAAACAAGCATAGTAAACCTAGATAGATCAAATACATGATCCCTATTAAGATTTTATGTGAAATGTGCACTGTTTAGCCTGTTGTGTACTAGTGTACACTACACTCGGGGGGGGGGGGGGGGGGGGGGGGGGGGTTGGTAAGGAGGTAACTCACTGAGTCAGTATCCATATAGCTAAGTAATACAAGTAGATACTCTGTCTTTCTTATGCTAAGTGCTATTTGAGGAAGACATATCACAAAATTAAGTCTTCTCTGTAACTGCTTAGGTTCTAACTCACAGCCTTCAGCTTCATAGAAGACACCCCAACACTGAGCCACTGAGGTGACAATTCCTGTGTTTATCAACCATATAAAGTCATATTCATTATTCAATGGACATTTGTCAGCTTCTCCAGAATTGATTACCTCATTGTGAGTTTAAGAATCTTGACTGAGGCATGAGAGTTGGACGGACAATATATTAACACCCCCTCCTTCCTTATTAACTATTTTCACATTTTGAGATGTGAAAAATGTACTAGTATCATGCAAATTCTGAATACACCCCCCTCTCCCAGACCTCATCTCCTGTATATTTGTTGCTTGAATATAAGGAAGATATAGGAATTTGCCTGTCGAGACAAGACTGCAAAGTCTGTGACTTGAATGTCATCAAGAATGAAGAACACATTCGGGAATGTTCATTTACTCGGAACTGAGGGAGGAACACGTCACAAAACTGTATACTTGTGTACATATATATTCCCTGGGTTTCAGTGTTTGTGCAGAAATATTATCTTTTATATGGAACTAAATAAGATAAATTGTTCTTGTAAAATCAATGACTGATTAAACTCCTCTCCAGTGGAAAAGTGGAAAAGAAAGGAAAAAAAAAAAACACAAAAAAATCGGAGATTCAAATGAAACATTTTCAAATTTGCTTCAGATTTGAAAAAAAAAATTGAAAAATGGAAAAAAAAAATCATTTAAAATAGTGGCCTGGGACATAAAAAATTGGCTTCAGATTTGAAAACAAAATTGAAAAGTGAATTTTGAATTTAAAAAAAAAAAATAAAAATAAATAAATAAATAAAAAAAAAAAGCTTTATCTAAGTTATGGTTCATTTTATATGGAAAATATCATTGCACTTTTTCATTGTGCAAACATTGGAATATTTCAAACAAAGAACAGTTAGTGACTCAGCAGAATTCATCCTGAGGGAGTTACACACCGTGATAGCTTTTATGTGATTAATATCTGTATTATGAATACAGGCTTTTTGTGGGGGACCATCAAATTGCATCAGAAATTCACTAATTAAAAGCATTCATTTTCCCCAATTGCATTAACTGTCTTCAGTGTGAAAAAAAAGAGATTTAGATTTTGAGATTTTTTTTTAAGTAATTCGATTTGATTTTTTTGAATAGTATTTTTTTTGTGTGGATGCAGTCAGAAAGGGGGACAAAATGTGATGCTTGTATCTCGCTATTATTAAGTTTAGTTTCTAATTACACATACTTACCCTTCAGTTTTTGTAGACTTATCATCCCCTTGCAAACTAAATTTTGAGGGGATTTGATTCTGTATAATCCAGAGTCTAAATCTGCTCCGTTACCTACGCGATATAGTAGAGAAGCATAGTGGTAGCAGAGTGGATATTGACTCTGGATTATCCAGAATGGGGGATATATAGGATTTGTCATGTATGTGTGTGTGTATGTATATATATATGTAAGTACTATGTATGTTACACTTTCCTTGTCAGCGCTCTAAAAATTTATTTCTCAACAGAATTTTATGAAACTTCATACATTTGTTTTTTATGGTAATATCTGGACAAGTTTGTGTTTTAGCCAGATCTTAAATCCAAGACGTTTGCCATAACTATAAATAAAACAAAACCCACAGAAAAATGGAAATTATTTATTTATTTATTTATTTGTTCATCAATTTGGTTCAAATTTGGTATATATAAAATAGAACACTTGACATTTAATTTATGTAACAAGTTTTTCGGTAAATTTTTTACTTTGCATGTTATTAGTGCATTATGTAAATTAGCAGCTAAATATAGCTGATTCTTTAAAAAACAGTATTATACAATATACTCCATTTTGAAGGGATTTGCATCTCTTGTGATGTCTTGTTTTTCTTAAAAAAAATTGAAAAAAGGTTTCCTTGGCAAACTTATTTTTAGGGTGAATGTACAGGAATTACCTACCGTCTGTCTCTCCATGTGCATAGGTAGTGACTGTTCTTTCTCCAAGCACTAGGCATTACGAAATTAAAGTCATGGTTCTTTCAGATGGGAACTTGAAAAAAACAAGGTCATGTGTCAAGGCTTTCAGAGAAAATATGGTATAAAGGGGTATTGATTGTACTAATTTCCAAATATTGTGAGACATTATGTCCCCATGGGTCTATAAGTATAATTACAGCTTGTGTGTACACAATATTATATAACTTTTTCTCCTGTATGAGGTCATTGAGGACCCAAACCTAGACCTCTTGGTTGTTCAACCCAACTGAAGTCTATGACCATCCAGAGGGTCAAGTTGAGTTTTGACACCAGCAATTCTGACAAAAACCTAACTTTGTTGCCAGCTGATGCCAGTATATATCTTCTCATTTGTACCTTCTTTCAGGATTAACACATACTTTCACATCAACAAAATAATTGTGCTCAGGGCACCAGAAGTCAAATTTTGTCGCCAAACTTTTATGAAAAATCACTATTGTTGATATTGACAATGCAAAAAGCTAACCCTGCTCTGATGATAATTACTGATATACATGTATACATGTACAAACTTTTATTTATAAATATACCATCTTAATTGCCCTTAGAAGCTGAAAATATTGCTGATTTTTTATTTAAAAAAAAATTTTTTTTTGGTAAAAATTAACTCTCTTTGAATCAGTTATTAATATTTCTTTTTCAATTTACTTAAAAACTTAAAAAATGGAAGGATGATAATTAGATTTTTTAAAGACATGCAAAAAGAAGAAATAATAAAAAATATAAATAATAAATAAATAAATAATAAATAAATAAAAAATAAACAAACATAAATTAATAAATAGACACAAACAAACCAACAAATAAGATAGATAAATATAAAAAATGTAAAATTAAAATTTGCAATAACCAAAAAATTTATTTTTTCCTAAAAGATTAAGTAGAACTGTACATGTACATGCATAAGTGTATTTTATAGTATTGAATTAAAATCATGATTGTGATTGTTACCATCACAATTTTAGAAGCATTTTTTTCATTGTTATTTTTAAAAAAGTCATTGTTGTTACAAATTTCCCTACTGGATGGGCCTCAGTCCTAATACAAAAATGATACATATGTAACATACTAACAAACAATAGGTGGAGGTATGTAGATTCAGTAATTTGGATATCTCTCACCTGGCATTTTTACCTGTGATGACATCAGTAAGCACGTACACATGCACACACCTGGTTGACAAGCAATACACATGTATATATATATATATATATATATATATATATATATATATATATATGTTATCTCAAGTTATCAAGTAGATATATGTATGTCAAAGTTTTATATTTAAATTTACCTGATTTTGAATTTATTGTAAGAAAAGTTACAGAATGTGACAATTCAAAATTATTACAAATATATAGTTATATACCTTAAAATGAGGTTTTGAAATATAGGTCAATATGAGACCCATAAATTTTCAGTTTAGTCTGACCACAGTCCTGTAAATTTTTAGTCAGTCCTGTAACTTTTGGTCAGACCTGTAACCTGTCAGTTTTTAGTCAGATAAGTAACCTTTCAGCCTTTTAGTCGAACCATACATGTACCGGTAGTCCTAAAACTTTTCAGTCAGTTTGTAGTGTACGTTTTCATTCATTCATCTATTTGTTTATCTGTATATCCATCCACACACACACACACACACACACACACACACACACACACACACACACACAGGAACTTGCATGTACAGAACAAATTTATCAAATACAATATATTGGTGTACATACAGAGTTTTAATTGGGGGGGAGGGGGAGGTGTTTACCACAACCCTTTTCATCCTGATAATTCCAACTCCATAAAGCAAAATAAAAAAAAAAAAATTTCTTCTGAAGTTATTGAGCATTTTATTTGTTCATGTAAATGGTAGTTAATTAATTGTTAGTCAAATTTCTCACAGGTAAATGAAGACTATCCAGGTAAATTTTCTGACATATTTTACAAGTAGATGTTAAAGTTGATAACTATATTGAACTTGAATGAAAAGTGGAATGTTATCAGTTTTTAAGCCCCTCATTAAGTACAGTGGAGGTACCGGTAATAACTGTTAGTGAACAGAGACCAAACAGTGGGCTTGTACATTTATTAAACTCTTTAAAATTCAATTGACAATGTTTTTGACTAGATGGGGCAAGTGTTGATAGATCTGTGTAAATCATTAAAGAGACTGTTCCATGTGGGTTTTAAAAAATGGCAGCCACATGGCTACTCATTAAAAAATCAAGCAGCCATTTCAAGATTTTTGGCACTGGGTGAAATTCTTTATGGTCAAACATACTTATCTTTAAATTTCTAATTTACAACAAATAAGATGTTTATTTTCATAAACCCGAAATCAAAACGAGATTATTACGGCTTGCTTGTGATGATGTAAAACTAAATCATGTTTAGTTACAATGTATGTGCATAATGCCATAGAGATACCTTCTTTGATTCAAACACTTTGCTGATATTATCGAGGGTTGGACTAATTGTCAGAATTGGTTGTGGACAAAATTTCTGGATTCCCTGATATTTACAGTGGCAAGACTCCATACCCTACCGGTAATTATATTTGCCATGGTGGCGACCATCTGACTATTTGTGGTCATAAAAATACATATTTTTTTTGAAAATTTTGATTATTTAGTAGGCTACTTGGATCAATGGCAAATCTTTAAATTGATGCTGATAAAATCTTGTCTTAAAAGTTCTTTACAGTTCATGAATACGGTTTATGAAGGTTTATGCACGTTTATGAATAATTTTTCATGAACTACCCCTAATGAACTATCACGAACTATTCATGAATGTCGATGAATGTTCATGAATATTCATAAAGTTATGAACATTTTTTTGCCTGGGAAGTTAAAAAATCTAAACTGGGGAATTAAACAACTTCACTACATTACTCTATTTCACCCTACAATTATAGAAAACTGCACTTGAATCTCATTAAAACTTCACTAATTATATACACATGTGAATGACATTATATTAACAACCTGTAATCATTCGTTATTAGCCACTGCGGTAGCTCAGTTGGTAGAGTGCTCGCTCCACAAGTGGAAGGTCGTGGGTTCAAACCCCGGCTGGGTCTGACCCAAGACTTGTAAGTGGGTAGTGACTGTTCTTTCGCCAAGCACTCGGCATTACAAATGAAAGTCACGCTTCTTAAAATAAACGAGATCCCGTGTCATGGCAGGCGTGGCACGATAAAGAACCCTGCTGTATAATGCCATCAGCGCAACGCACAGACAAAATTTCTGCACCTTCGCCTAAAGCTGGCGATGTCTCGATATAAGTGAAATATTCTTGACTGGGACGTTAAACACCATTACTCAACTCAGCTCATTCGTTATTAATAATAATTGTGCATTTAACAAGGAGCTTTGCATGTTTTAGTGACAATATATATTATCCATGGGGCTATCAGTCTTTTGTGCTTTAGAATTTCATGAAACACACATGCCTTCAAGAAGGGCTTCACTACCAAATGATACAAGTCACACTTACAGATCACATTGCCTTTCACCAACACGGGTTAAAGTAGAATCTCACTTGGGTACATTCTAGTGCGAGGTTGTCAGTTTACTTGCCGAAGGTATGTGTGATTTTTTTTTTAGTTTCTTTGGCTTCCTCCACCATCCCAGAACTGACCACCTTGATATAATTGAATGATTCATGAATAGTGAATTGCCAGGAGAAAACATCCAACCCTCAGCAAGTGAACTGACATTCTTTGTTACACATACATCTTTCCCAAGTGGATTTGAATCTTCATAGCGAGAGGTGTTGTGGTTTGTAAGCACATACTGTAGATCACTTGGCCACTGGGGAACCCCTGTAGTATTAAGAAATTGTTAGCGCTGGGCTGCACAGGAAAAGAGGTGTTGCAGTCTATAAGCAAATGCTTTAGACAACTTGGCCACTGGGGAACCCTTGTGGTATTAAGAAATTGTTAGTGCTGGGCTGCACATGAAAAGAGGTGTTGCAGTCTATAAGCAAATGCTTTAGACCACTTGGCCACTGGGGAACCCCTGTGGTATTAAGAAATTGTCAGTGCTGGGCTGCACATGAAAAGAGGTGTTGCAGTCTATAAGCAGATGCTTTAGACCACTTGGCCACTGGGGAACCCTTGTGGTATTAAGAAATTGTTAGTGCTGGGCTGCACAGGAAAAGAGGTGTTGTGGTCTATAAGCAAATGCTTTAGACGACTTGGCCACTGGGGAACCCCTGTGGTATGAAGAAATTGTCAGTGCTGGGCTGCACAGGAAAAGAGGTGTTGCGGTCTATAAGCAAATGCTTTAGACAACTTGGCCACTGGGGAACCCCTGTGGTATGAAGAAATTGTCAGTGCTGGGCTGCACAGGAAAAGATGTGTTGCGGTCTATAAGCAAATGCTTTAGACCACTTGGCCACTGGGGAACCCCTGTGGTATGAAGAAATTGTCAGTGCTGGGCTGCACAGGAAAAGAGGTGTTGCGGTCTATAAGGAGATGCTTTAGACCATTTGGCCACAAGGACACCCCTGTGGTATTAAGAAATTGTCACAGTGTTAGACTGCACAGGAAAAGAGGTGTTGCGGTCTGTAAACTCATGCTTGATAAGATTCTGTAATTCTTTCATGTTATAAATTTGTAAAATTTGAAGGTATTTCAGCTATTTTAGTAAACCATGTTTTTTTTTCCCCTCTGGACTGGCATTACATACAGGTATTGTGATGCTTGCTAAAAATACCAGTTTTAATGGTGTTTTGGTTTTTTCGAAAATTGGACACATGTTGAAGTATTTTATGGTAAAACTTATCTGCTATGTGTCATTCAAAATATTCTTTTACCGATTGTGTTGGCACCTGTAAAATTTACTGCTTTCGTGAGTCATAAATTCCTTAGGAATTCAAGGACCTCAGAACTTGAGTGAAGTGAAACTCTACTGTATACTCTGTTCTTTTACGCCCAGTCAAGATTCTTTCACTTTTTTTAAGTTGGTCATTTCTGGGATGGTGGAGGAAACCAGAGTATACAATTCTAATTGCAGTATGTTGAACATGTACAATTCTAATTGCAGTATGTTGTACATGTACAGTTCTAATTGCAGTATGTTGTACATGTACAATTTTAATTGTAGTATAATTTTACATGAACAATTCTAATTACAGTAATTTTTACATGTGCAATTCCAATTGCAGTATAATTTTACATGTGCAATTCCAATTGCAGTATAAATGTACATTTATGTATTATTTGTTTATATATTGGGATTTTTATTTCGTAATGGTGACTTTTCCTCTAGCCATAAATTATTGAAATGTTTATATAAAGATTTAACCTTGAGCAATAAATTACTTGTCAAAATTGATAAAATGATAAAATCTATAGAAATTTAAATCATGATATACCCTAAAGCTATTTGTGTCATTGATTAAGATTGGTTTAATAGGTATCCATTATATGTTTAGTATCAGTCATTTTGATTGGTTGTGATTAGTAATGGGAGATAATTATATCAATTATAGCTATGTTCTACATGTTTGATGATTTTTCTTGATGCATGTTTTAATAAATGTGTCCTTTGTACTGAAAACTTAACAAAACCTAAAAGTTAAATAGGTAACCATGAGAGAACAAGGTGTGTTTTAATGGAATGAAGTGTATTTTTTTTTTTGTAAAGAAAAGATATAAAATATTCAGGATTAAAAAAATATCCATGAAATAATTTTTTGTGAAATGTGAATATTTTTAGGAATCATGCATCTTTTGTAACTGTTTGGATTTCTGCTTTTGTTTTTGGATTTATTGATAATGAGTAAGTTTATTTATTTATTTACAAATGTATTTGGGCCTAAAATAAAATTTACTTTGTTTGCCGTTGACCACCCGACCCACTTGAAATGCCCATACCCAAAAATTTTTATTGCCATCAATTCAATTATTATTTTTATTACTTCTCAAACAGCATAAGACACAGTATTAAAGGGCAATAACCCTGGCAAGTGAGACGACCTGTGAGTAGGTTTATATGGTGGTAAGGATATTCGGCTTTGTTTCTCCATGGAAAAAAAAAAAACACAAAGAGGAACAAGGAAGACTAGTTAGCAAAAATTTGTAAAATGTTTTTAAACAAGACATATGAAACCAATTTAAACTTTTTCAAAAGTGTAATAGATTAAGTTTTCAAAAAATAAAATTATTTTTCCCACCTACCTACCCACATGTGGATAGCATGGGTCGGAAAACAGCAAACAAAGAAATTTTTAAGTTAGGCCTTGGTTAATTTTTTTTTTTTTTTTTTTTTTTTTTTTTTTTTGAAAATATAAAACTACATGTAGTGAAGACATTAAAATGGTTAGTCAGAATATTGTATGGATCTTTTTACCGATGGACTGTATCAGATTAATGGTGTTTTAATATGCTTTAGTCGAGATTCTTGCATTTATGTCAAGGGCAGCCAGTTCTGGAATGGTGGAGGAAACCCTTGTACCTGGAGAAAACCACCAATCCAAAAATTGAAAAATTGGAGTAAAATTGTTAGAGTGAAACTTTGGAGCTATATTTGCTAGTCAAAAAAAATTACTACAAGCTTGTTTCAGAATGTTCTTCAGATGAAATGTTTCTTTATTGCCAAGTTTCACAAATGTTAACTGGAAATCGAAATTTAACTTAAAGTTTGACGTTAATTATGATTAGTTCAGGTTTTGTAGTTTTCTTCAGGCTGTATGGTGTCGTAGCTCCCCCCCCCCCCATTTCTGAACCAACGATTGAAAAAATGTTCACTGGCATAATACATTATTACTATACTAACCATGATACCACTTAAAAATTCAAATACATAAAATTTGGTGAAAAATTACATGTAGCAATATAACCTACATGTTAAATAATATAGGTGTATATATATATATATATATATATATATATATATATATATATATATATATACACTGTATAAGTATTGACAAGGGTCTCAAAGACTGACAAGGGTCTCAAACAATTAGCGTGTATTAATATTGGTGCTGTCATTGTTTCCCCTTAGACAGAGAATAATATTAATACACAACCAAAATAAATACTTATACAGTATATATATATATATATATATATATATACATATATATATATAATTAGGTGAAGACTGATGCAGGAATAGTGTGTTGAATTTTAATTTAGTTATGTAATTGTTTATCAAAGCAATATTATTTTGCCCACCCACATACCATGTTTAACTGATAGAGGTAAATGAGCCTTCAACCCATTACTGTTATCCTATCAGGGCCGTTAGTCTGCTCAATTTTGGGCTGAAATTGGGGCCCATTCTTAAGGTTTAAAACATACATTTTTGATATTTTATTTAAATTTGAATATTAATCAAGTATATAATTATTTTTAATCTTTATTTAACAATGTATTTTTCTATTGTTTTTCCCCAAAAATTGATAGATGTAGTATATTTTTTCACAATTTCCAAGGGTTTTGGACTTGATACCAAAAAGGGCTTGTAAATAAAAGTTATTGTTAAATATAAGATTACAAAACAGGTTTGCAATCTTGTTACATTCAGGGTAACTGTAGCTCTGGCTCTTGAAATGGAGCCAAATAATAGTCATTTGTACAAGTTGGAACCAAGTTCTACTCAGTTCTGAAACTGTTAAAAATTTTGGGGTAGAAATATGACCTACAACCAATACAAACAGAAATGATAAAATTGATGACAGAGCAACCTTTTAACTCTTTTTAACAACTGAAATACATGCAGGAAAATAAATTAAACTTTAATTTTGGGGTTGTGTGGTTAAGAAGTTGAGTGAATTAATGGTTTTTATGCCTGAGGCAAGTTTCTTTTATTTATTTGGAGGTGGTCAGTTCTGGGATTGGAGAGGAAACTGGAGTGCCCAGAGAAATCCAATGACCTTCGGTAAGCAAACTGACAATTTTCTCACACTAGGATCTGTCCCAAGTGGGATTAGAACCCAGGTTGTAAGAAGCGCTGTGATCAGTAAGCGTGCGCTTTAGACAACTCGGCCACCAAGGCCCCGTGGCATTAGCCTCCAAACTCCAGGTCAAAGTTCGTGAGGTTTACAGTGATTTTGCTATTGCTTTGAAAACAATCTTCTACCTAAGATTGGAAAAAAAAATTGATCATTTTTAAATTCTCAGAAATTTAAAGTTCGTTACAATTTTTTATTGTGACAATATCTGACATTTTATTTTGTTGGCCAGGACAGTTTTAGACAAACTTCTGGAATTAACTTTAACTATTTGACTATTTGATTGTTTGTCACTATTGGCCATTTGGGGAGAATTTTAGTGGTCAAATCGTGAAACTTTAGTCCTATGTCTCCAGAAGAAACTAGCCACTGTGGTAGCTCAGTCGGTAGATTGCTTGCTCTGTAAGTTTGAGGTTGTGGGTTCGAGCCCAGACTGGGTCTGACCCAGGACTTGAAAGTGGGTAATGACTGTTCTTTCGCCAAGCACTCAGCATTACAGAATGAAAGTCTTGGTTCTCTCGGTTTGGAACTTAGAATAAACGAGGTCCTGTGTCATGGCAGGCATGGCACAATAAAAAACCCTGCTATATTATGCCATCAGTGCAATGCACATGGTAAAATTCTGCACTTTCCCTATAGCTGACAACGTCTGCAATATAAGTGAAATATTCTTGACTGGGGCGTTAAACACCATTACTCAAGTCAACTCCAGAGGAAACTATCTTTATTTTGTAGTTATTTTAGATTGAAATCGTTTTTAAAAGAATTTTTAACAAAATAAAGTTGAATGTTTGACTTTGTAAAAATTACCAGTTGGCTGTTACCATGTAATATAAAGATGTTGTGACAGGTTGAATTAGGAAGGTGTATGGATAGCTGCCATATTTCTTTCTAAAACTGAATCTAGACTCTTGTTAAGAAAAATGGCTTATAGTTGGTATTGTTGTGTGGAAGCACATAAAGCTGCACTAAGTTTTCCTAGGAAAAAATAAATTAAAACGGTGCTAATGAACAATGTTACATTTGGTTCAACAATAAAAGCTTGAATAAATACAGAAATAACAGTAATTTTGTTGTGAGATGAAGCCTGGTGGGATCTCATTTTAGAATATGGTTACGTCATAAAAATCGGGTCATATAAATACAACTTACACAACAGTAAATTACGATAAATTAAACACAGAATTTCAATAAATTTGTCATTTGTACTTTTGTAAGGGATAAATAACATCATTGTGAATACATCTGGATATAAATGATGGACAATTATTTCAAATTGTCAGGTTTCCCCTTCGATTCATTGGATTTTCCATACAACCCTGTACATGCTCCAAGCAAATAATAATCATCATTAAACATTGGCCAACCAATTAGAGATTCCGTTTATTACAGCCTAATAGGAATGAAATTTTAGAAAATGAATCTCATGGTTCAGGATTCAAAAGTTATCTATTAAAAAAAAAAATCATCAGAAAATTGGAAAAACTTAATGCAGCTGTAATATGATGATTGATATTAAAAAATAAACATACCTCATAACATTTACCTATTAAATGTTACAGTGTTCTAAATTTTACGCAATTACTGGCATAAATTGTGAATTTCTTACCCTGATAAGCTTTTCTTTTTTCTATGAAAGTCTTTTTCATCTGCATTTATTTTAGAAAACCATGTTGAATTACCATTGTTGAATTTAGATATATTAAACAACGTTGTGGAAAAAATTGAATATATTTTTTTTTTAATTCCTGAAACAGGGTTGGGATTTTAGCTTCGATCATTTACAGTGATTTTTTTTCATTTTCAAATTTAGTTATCAAAGAGCTATATTCAAGTCATGAGGAATAAATCTTGTGTCAGCAAATTCTAAGGATTTGATTTCCGCTCACCATTAGTGACAAAGTTGTTGAATTCTAATAAATCGTAGATGGTTTGATTCTTTTCCTATGTTGCAGCAATCAATTTTCTATTGAAAATGCATTTACTTGGATCTCAATTCTTAAAAATGCATTATTGCTGTTAGCTGTTAAAATTTACGCAATTTAATTAACACAGCATGGAAATTGTGATTAATGTGTAATTTATGCACATTTTAAGGATTTCATGCACATTTTAAGGTATTTTCATTGATTTTGTTAAATAATGTAAAATTGAAAGTGTGTAGCAGTTTCTATATAGTACATATAAATGTGTTGAGTTTAAATTCTTGTGTTGTCAGAAAATGCTTCAAATGGGTGCATGGCTACTACATGTGAAAAAAAAAAAAAAAAAAAAAAAATTAAGCGGCCATTTTAAGATTTTTGTTGCCAAGTATAATTCGTGGTCAGTTAAATACACTTGGCACTATAGCTATGTCTCCTTTAATTGAGGATTTTGCTGAAATTTTCAAGATAAAACCAATTGTCAGAATCTGTTGTGGACAAAATTTCCTGATTTCAAGATTTTTACAGTAACCAAACTAAAAAAAAAAAAAAGAAGAATATTTGCCATGATTGTGTCTTATAATCTGGCAATTTTGTAGAACTTTGCAAAATGCAATTTTTTGCAAAAAACTTTGAGTATTTACGAAGCTACTTGAAGTACAGTCATAACAGTTGCTGTATATGTTTCACCTGTTGAAGTATAATTTAGAGTTTTCTGTTGTTTTTTTAAATGCACTTTCCTGATACTGACTGACACTGATAGAAGCATACTATATACAATAACAAGAACAATTAAAACCTTAAAAAAAACCTCTGCCTTGTTGGCTCAGTGGTAGAGCATCTGGCTAAAGAGTGAGAGGTTGTGCGTTTGAATCCCAGATGGAACATATATAAGATTTTAACATTTAACATACTGCTACCTTTCCTGGTGTTCACAATTAAGGGAAAGGGACCTTGGTGGCCGAGTGGTCTTAAGCATGCACTTAAGGGTCGTAGTGCCTTTCACCACCTAGGTACGAATCCCACTGGGGACATCCTAGTATGAGAAAGTTTGTCAGTTCTCTAGCCGTAGGTTGGTGCTTTTCTCTGGGCACTCAGGTTTCCTCCACCATCCCAGAACTGACCACCTGAAAATAAGTGAAAGATTCTTGACTGGGGCATAAAACACCATTACTCTACTCCACTCTACAATTAAGGGAACAGAATATCATTTGGTATTTCTGGTGTCAGTATAAAGTGACTTGGAGAGTGGAATGCTTGTATGTAGCATTATTGACTAAACGAGCTAATCCCTCGAGAAAAAAAGTCCCGCTGAGTGTGAGCAAGTATAAAGCAGACCATTATACAACTTGCTAATATCATTTAATGATTCCATGGCAATTGCTCATTCCACTTGTCCTTGCTCTTGTAGTTTCTAACTTTGCTCTGCTCATTCAGGATTGCATTATAATTACACATTCTAATTATCCATGCTTCTAATAGTTTCGAACAGTAACTCTTCTCTGCTCTTTCAGGATTGCATACTAATTACACATTCTTGTTGTCCATGCTTCTAATAGTTTCTATCAAGGTGGGGTATATAAAAGTTGGCATTCATTTTAGATTGTGCAATAATAAAACAAACTGCCTATGCATGCTGATACTATTAATCTAAACTCAGGAGGAATAGAGAACACTGTATGTGGTCTTAATTGTAATGTAAAATTAACTTAGACCTAATTGACTTATTCATCGGTGAATATTGCAGACCTTGTTTCTAATGAAGTGAGACTGATTAAATTTTCTGTACATTAAGTGTTCAAGCTTACATAAGCAGTGCACTTGTTAGCAAGTTGGAAAATGTTGGACTGCATTATATTAGTGACTTATTTTGATTGGTCTAATGAACCAATAAATGAACATCTTTTTTGTCACTTATATTGATTTGCTACCAGCTATAGTTTAATTCCTTTTTTTCAGTCAGATTGGTCAGGAATTTTTTTTATATGTGTCTTTGTATTAACTAATGTAACTTTGAGCATGCAAAAAGTTACATGATACAGGGCTTACACATTGGTTAAAAATGTACATGACACAGGGCATACACTATACTTGTTGGTTTACATGTACATGACACAGGGCATACATTATACTTGTTGGTTTACATGTACATGACACAGGGCATACATTATACTCGTAGGTTTAAATGTACATGACACGGGGCATTCTTGTAGGTTTACACATACATGACACAGGATACACATGTAGGTTTACACATACATTACACAGGATTCACATGTAGGTTTACTTTCTCAAGACACATGGCTTTCATTCACATGCATATGGTACATGATATAGATGTACATGACAAATGACATACATTTACTTTACATGTATATGACATAGGCATACATATAAGTTTTACATGGGCAAAACACATGGTATAAATGTAGGTTTACATGTACATGACACACTGTATATATGTACATTTACAAAACACATTGTATACATGTTAAACACAAGTGTATATATCAGGGCTCCACAAACGCCGGTAGGCAAAGGGTACATCAAGCCCCCTTCCCAAAGATCAGCATATAGAATTCAGGGGAGGTAATTCACTATCTATAAACTGGATCAATCAGGCACTTGTATGTGTTTGTATACTTCAGTAGAAACGATGTGAACAGGTGAAGCCACTATAGTAATCAATTAACTTGTAAGGTATTAGGTGTTACCTGTTAATGGGGAAGTTCAGTGAATCGTGACACTGTCCTGAGTATTTTTAATTGTTAACAAACCGGCATTAAAGAATTTTTAATCAGATTTTTGTCTTTTATTGGAAAGGGCCGATTCGGATATTTTTCAATAGGCTTTTTTAAGTTTGAATCAGCGTTTTTTGCCAAAAATCAGCGTTTGTGAAGGCCTGGTATATCTGTACATTTACAAAACACATTGTATACATGTTAAAGTTTACATGTACATGGTACATGGCATACTTGTGGTTTGTGAGTGCTTTGGTTTTCCCTACCATTTTAGAACTCATTTCACCGCAGAAGATAATGAATAGAATTACATAGAAGAAAAACATCCTTACTTCACTCTAGTTTTCAGTCAATTACGAGACAATTTAGCAAAATTCTCTTTTTTGACAGATGGACAAATTTGGGAAGAAACTTATTACCCTGGGGACATGTAATTATATGTCAGTCTGTGATATTGATTCATATCCAAATGTAAAATTTCTTGTCAGTTGTAGCAACATTTTTGCATCGAGGTAATATAATAATTAAACCAATCAGACATTGGGAAATTTCTTTGTTTCCTTAGATTTTATTTCATCTTACTTTTTTGTGTAAATAAGCTGTTAGGTGGGGAAAAAATAAAACGACAGTTTTGGGAATTAATTTTGATAGACAAAAATGGTATTTTTTAATGTGAATTTGAATAATTGATAAGAAATGCATGGCGTGGATTGGTCATTTTCTTGATGGTTTCAACTCTGGCGCCAGTCTGTCTCCTCCGAGGAATGCTTTGACAAAGGCAATTTAATAAGTGAATAGTTTTATCGAGGTACAGAGAAGGGGAAAAGATGAAATCTTGTTACTATTTGAGGACAAAAAATGGGAGAAAATACTGAAAAATGAAACTTAGATAAAGATAAAATAGATATCTGATGTAAAAAAAAAAAAAAAAAAAAATTCTATTTCGTTTCTAAAATTTAGAAAAATCATAATTTAAAATCAATTGAGGAGCAGTACAAGTGTTTAAAGGCAGCTTCAAGACTTTTAGATGTATGCATGTTTATTGATAGCATGCTTCTGTATCAATTTAATCGCTAATTGCAGCAATTCATATTAGATTTTCTCTCATGATGCCTGACTAAAAAAGACTCAAATTGACTTATATTTTTTTTGTTGCCTCACTTAATTACAAACTGTGGTATATTAAATGGATTGAATTAGACCAGTGTGTATGTTTAACATATAACTGTACTGAAATTAAACCTGATTTACAAATAGCTAATAGCCGTAAAAACTTTTTTGTAAAACCTTTTTTTCGATGCCTCACGATAAATTATTGCAATGCAGTTTTTATGTCTCTAATTTCTTTTATTTTAAATATAAAGAGCTGGATGTCTCGGGTTCAAACCCGAGCCAGGTCATACATGAGATTTCAAAATTTCACTTGGATTTAGGCTTTAAAGAAGACAGAGTATTGACTGGTTCCAATTACTAACCTTGCTCTTGTTGAATACAGTTGAAAAATTGCTAATGGGATGTTAAAGACAATTAAAAAAAAAAAAAAAAAAAAAAAAAAAAAAAACAATAAACCAAAGTTTATTTTACATCTTTGCTTATAATTCTGTTGGCTTATCAGTAAACCCTTTGCTAAAGTAAAAAAAAAAAAAATCAGATTGAACAAATGTTGGCAATGAATATACACCTCACCTCCTCCTCACCTAGCTTATTTGTACCCGCTGGCACATAAGTCCCTAATAAACACACACCTCACCTCCTCACCTAGCTTATTTGTACCCGCTGGCACATAAGTCCCTAATAAACACACACCTCACCTCCTCACCTATCTTATTTGTACCCGCTGGCACATAAGTCCCTAATAAACACACACCTCAACTCCTCACCTAGCTTATTTGTGCCCGCTGGCACATAAGTCCCTCATAAACACACACCTCACCTAACCTGGCCACTGCAGTAGCTCAGTTGGTAAAGTGCTTGCTACATAAGTGGAAGGTCATGGGTTCGAACCCCAGCCGGGTCTGACCCAAGACTTGAAAGTGGGTAGTGACTGTTCTTTCGCCAAGCACTCGGCATTACGAAATGTAAGTCACGGTTCTTTCGGATGGGAACTTAAAATAAACGAGGTACCGTGTCATGGCAGGCATGGCACGATAAAGGTCCCTGCTGTAAAATGCCATCAGCGCAATGCACAGGCAAAATTTCTGCACTTTCACCTATAGCTGGTGTCATCATGTCTAGATATAAGTGAAATATTCTTGACTGGGACGTTAAACACCATTACTCAACTCAACTCACTTAGCCTCTTTGCGCCCGCTGGCACATAAGTCCTGAATAAATATACACCTCACCTCCTCACCTAGCCTCTTTTTACCTTCTGGCACAAAAGTCCCAAATAAATATCATGACTTCAATTTTGTACTGCTGAGTGCTTGGCAAACGAATAGTCACTACGCACTTTCAAGTCTTGGGTCAAACCCCGTCGGAACCCATGAATTCCCACTTAGGAGTGAGCAGTCTACCAACTGAGCTACCACAGTGGTAGTTCATGTAAAATTTAGTGGTTTTGGTAGCTTTTAGTTGTTTATATGCATATGGTGCCATAGAATCCTAGTTCAGTTTAAATTAATGAATTAGGATAGTTCATCATTTCTTGTTCATATATTCAAACCTTTTTTCGGAAATGTTGTTGTTGATTTGTTTATGATATGTCTATAGGCTTCTATTAATATTGTGAATAGTGTAAATCAATGATTTTTTAACAAATGAAGCCTTTGACAACTTGATGTTTAAGGTTTGAATGAACTAGATCATTCGACAGGATTCAAACTTTTTACTTGATTTATGTGAGAGGTTATTAGTTTGAACCCTGGCCTGGTCATACATTAGACTTTAAAATTTCAGATATATTTCTTTCTCGCCCGACTTGGCATTAGGTGGTCAAAGTATTGACTGGTTCACATGGTGTCAGGATAATGGGCTTGGAGAGTAGTAAATGTATGCCTGACTGCAGACACTATACTGACATGGTGAGCTACTACTTGGCCAATAAGTGGTCACACTAGTGCATGCTAATACAAGGCAGACCATAAGGCCGTACTTAAAAAATTCCTTGTTTGCTGTTTTCCGACCCATGCTATCCACGTGTGGGTAGGTAGGAAGGAAAAAATTTTTATTTTATTTTTTGAAAACTTAATCTTTTACACTTTTGAAAAACTGAAATTGGTTTCATTTGTCTCTTTTAAAACACATTTATAATTTTTTACTAACTTAAGTCTTCTTTAATTTGTTCCTTCTTGTGTTTTCTCCCATGGAGAAACACAGTTGAATTTCCTTACTACGGTATAAACCTGCTCACAGGTCATCTCCCTCGCCAGGGATATTGCCATTTAATATAATGTTGTATGAGAAGTAAAAAAAAAGATTGTAGTAGATGGCAATAAAATTTTTTGGGTAGGGGCATTTCAAGTGGGTCTTGCGATCAACAGCAAACAAAGTTAATTTAATGTTAGGCCTAATACACACTTGTTCTTATATTAATACATAGAGATTAATAACTGTGCTTCTCTCTCATTGTAAAAAAACTGAAAATTTGCTGATGTGAGGTCTAGCAACATTACATCAACCAATTGTCTTTTGTTTTTGGAATCCCAAAATTTGTTCTAGCTGCCTGCAGGCATCCATTTTGTTTGACTTGTACAGTTTGAGCACTGTTAATGTTTATCTTGCTTATTGTATAAATTTAAAAAAAAAAGTTCAAACTTCATGCAAAATGAAATTAAAACTGTTAAAAAATTGTTTTTTACTCGTTGTGGTTGACTGGAATTTTGTTTGGGCCAGTAAAGAGATAGAAAGTGGCTGGTCCTTTAGTACTCATAAGTTAAGACAGGTTAATTTTTACCTTTGATCCCAGATAGGGGGCCTCGGTGTCCAAGTGGTCTAAAGCACTGTGTTTACGGATTACAGTGCCTCTCACCGCCTGGGTTCGAAACCCATTTGGGACAGATCCTAGTGTGATAAAGTTTGTCAGTTCGCTTGCTGAAGGTCGGTGGTTTTCTCCTGGCACTCAGGTTTCCTCCACCATCCCAGAACTGAACACCTCGAAATAAGTGAAAGAATCTTGACTGGGGCGTAAAACACCATTACTCCACTCCACTCCACATTGATAGGACGATAAATTGGAAGGATGATATTGTAACAAGGCTAGTTTAGAATCATTCTTGCCCACTTAGCAGATTCTAGTGTTAGAACGTTTAGTCGGGTCAGTTAAATAAGGTAAGTTTTTTGGCACTCTGGTTTTCTCATCTTGATTTGTTGAACAACCTCATTTATTAGCTAATTGCTTACCTGATAGATTATTTGACTGATTTGTTAAATGATTACCGGTAGTTTATTTGTTGAATGACTAGCTATTGGTTATATGTCAATGATTGTCATGATCATCATCATTATCATCATCTCTCTCTTGCTCTCTCTCTGTCTCAGACTCTCTCTCTCTCACTCTCTCTCTCTTTTTCTAAGACTCTCCTGCACTGCAGTTCTTTTATCTGCTTGTTAATCCCTTGCCTTATCTATCGTCTCTCTTGGGAATTAAACACTGCTATCCGTGTATGACCAATCCGTTCATACAGATGATTTATTTAAACAGTAAATCAACCATGGATGACCTCCCTTGATTTTCAGATTATAAAATTGCGCAGATAGGGCATGTCTGGTTTACTCAACACTATCTCAAATTTTGATTACCTCTTCAGGGAATTTTCTAATATCTGTAAAATGAATTACGGTAGAGATATGTTACACAGATATATAGTGTTATGTCCCAGACATAATATTATTGCTAATCTCATGCATGTAAACTTACCGTCGAAAGCTTAAAAGTTAATCATTTTGCTGGTTCCAGACTGAGATTTTCCAGTTAATAAAATTCTGTATTCACTTTGGCATTTTAAGTGGAGAAAATTGTGTTGCTTTTTTTTATGCTGATGTTTTAGAAAATTATTTATTTTTATGACAATAAAATTTAATTGGGATTGGTAGCAAATTTTTCATGGTTTCGATTGGTCAGTTGGCAGGGGTTTTGTTTAAGAAAAAATAAAAATAAATAAATAAATACCGTAAATAAAAAATAAATAAATAAAAATAATAATTATAAACACTTTGTTAGAAAAAAAATCTCTTTGTTAGAAAAGTTATCAATAACTCCATTTCAAAGCTTTGCTTCAGATATAAAATATTTGTGAATTTTGTCCATAATAAGCAATATTGCAAACATTTAATCTCATCAAAATATTTACTCTAAACATGTACTGAAATGAGATGCAAACATAAAATTTTCTTTTGAGTTTATTTTCAAGAATCCTGTATAATGATAATCCTGAAAATTCAAAAATACTAAAAATGTGTTACCACACACACACACACACACACACACACACACACTCTCTCTCTCTCTCTCTCTCTCTCTCTCTCTCTCTCTCTCTCTCTCTCTCTCCTTCACACACACACACACACACACACACACACACACACACACACACACACACACACACACACAGTATAAACACTAGTAAAGTGTTGAATAAATGTACTTTATGAACACATATATATGTAATTCCCAATCCAGTTTATCAGTTACAGAAAAAAAAATCAGATTTAGTAAATCTACATATAATTATTTTAAGAGACTCTATTCAGCATTAAACAGAAGAACAATTATGCTGGATATTTATGATCTGTTCTTGTATTAAATGTTAGTTCTTAATTACAAGGAAATGAAAGGTTTCACATCTCTTGAATATCAAATCAATTTCGCCCATATGATATATTTCAAGTCAGCATCCAAGGAATGTTTTGAAAACCAATCGACAGTCTGCCTCGTCAGTTGTCGTCATGTATATCAGTATACACTTGTTCATTGATATGTATTGTGAGTCTGAAAGCAGTTTGTCTGTGTAGAAAAAAAAAACCTTAAAGCAAGAAATATTGGAAATTTAAAACTTTATACAACAGAGATATATAATTTTTTTCTTCCTTTTTTCATTAGATACACTATTCAACACACAATCTGGGGTCAAAAATATTCTGATTTTGGTGTTGTATATATATATTGCCGGATTTACTTTCTTCAGTGTTTTCTCCAGCTTACTAAAACAGGGGGTCATTGATGACCCCCTTACATGAAAAGAGGGGGTCATTTTCAAAATGAAGGGGTCATGAAATTTTTGAAATAAAAATTAATTTTTTCTATATTTTAAAATAAAGGAAATATTTTGTTTGTAATTAGAGGATCTGTATTAATCTCTTTGTCTATGTTTAAATGTTTTATTTCAAATGCTACTTATATCTGTAATACATGTATTTGAAACAGTAAAATCGCGACAGTATCCCAAAACAGAAATTACTGAATGTTCTACATACCATTAACCCCAGTCAACAGACCATTATCATTCATTATTATTATCTACCCCTTCCGATATGCCTGTTTTACATAGGATTTTATTATTTTCATAAATCATTAAAGGATATTTGTTTAACCAAATTTTATTAAGATCTCAATTAACATAAGTTTTTTTTAATTTGACTGTGAGTCATCGGCAAGTAAGTTACTACCAGATGCCGCCTGGTCATATTCAGAGCTCCTGTGCAGGACTTTGACATAAGTCAGTTTAAGTTTAAAAACGTTGTCAAACGAGATTGTTTCGACTTTTCTTTTATGCCTGATGCAAAGAGCGCTTATAATGACTATATAAATTAAGCGTTCAATACAAACATTTCAAAGATTAAGATATCAGACAGGTTCCTATATTAATAATTAGCTTCCTTTTATTATATGGTACAATAGTCATGGTACGACAATACGGAATTTCCACTCGGTACTTTCGTTTTCAAGTCCCGTCACCTTTTATAATATACAGTAGCCGATTTCAGTCCATGTAAGAATGGTTGCGTCAAAAATCACGCAACAGCAAAACCAAGTTGCGCCATTTATAAAAAAAATCGCGTTAAAAACGCAAGAAACGCACTCTGGAGAAAACACTGCTTTCTTGTTTTTTTTTTTTCATTAGAGGATGAAAGGGAAATGTCGGTTGGAAAATGGTTGGTTTGTTGAATGGTATTTTACATCACATCAGCATTTCATCAGTTATTCATGATAAGACATTTTTATTAATCTTGACGATTAATCTTAGCACACACTCATGTGGTGCATAAAAGTACACTGTGATTTTTTTAGTCAGAAGCATCGAGTTTGAAGTCTAATGCCTTAACCACTCAGCTTCGCAGAACCGAAAAGAAATGTTACACACAGCAGAGAACAATATTTGTCTTGTAACACAAATGGAGCTCGGAGATGTATAATATTAATGAGGGGAAGTTGCACTTTTCAAAAAATTACAGCGGGCATTCAGTTTGGTTTTACTTGTAATATTGTTATCAATCATTTTCATCTATTATGAGAGAAAGGTTATGAATTTTTCCAAGGATTAATCTGAGAGCAAGTTTTTATCTGCCAGATATACAAATTTGTATTATGGTCTACCTTGTAGCAGTGGTTTTGTTTGCCTAAAATTACTACCGAATAAAGGTAGTTTCCCCTTGAGAAATAAGGCTAAAATTTCCCAATTTGACAACTAAAATTCCCCAAAAGGCAACAGTGACACACAATCAAATAGTTTAAGTTAAATCAAGTTGTCCAAATCTGCTCTGACAGACAAAAAATGTTAGATATTGTCACAATATAAAATCTTTGCAATGAATTTCAAAATTCTGAGCATAATATGTGAAATAAAAACGGTCCAAATTTTCCCAATCTGAAAGGTGGAAGGTAGTTTTTAAAAACCATAGCAAAATCACTGATAAGCGTGCACTTAGAGTGACTTTTTGTGAAGGTGCTAGCTCACTGAGTCAGTATGCTACAGACAAGCACACACTTCTCTTGATATCGGATGAACCAGAAGGACCAGATGGCATTTAGAGATCACTAAGACATTGGCAGTGTTGATAGGCATCTTTTTTCTGTTTCTTTAAAAATGATTTGACTAGATAATACTTGATCATTGATTTCAATATCAAAGTCACTGTATTAGATTTGAGATGGAACAGAATCCACATCTAATTACAATCTGATTGGTAGATACATATAGTGTGCAATACCTCTTCTAATTTTGATTGGATTTCAGTCAACATGTCTTAATCAAAATTCCAATATAATTTTATCTGATTGGTTGATGGTTTCTTATGCTTTCTTTCATAATTTTAAATGGATTTTGTTTTTATCAAAGTACTTTGCACAAGTTTAATTATGATACTGCAGTCTGATTGGTAGATAGTGGGTAGTACCTCCTCTAATTTTGATTGGATTTATACAAATTCCAATAACTTTTATCTGATTGGTTGATGGTTTCCCAACTCTTACTTTTGTAATTTTAAATGGATTTTGTTCTTATCGAAGTACTTTGAAAAAGTTTAATGATGATACTGCAATCCTTTGATATTGACTGCTGATATATAACACATCCTTATTAGATGACATCTTGTTTAAACTGAAAACAAAATCTGTTGCTTTTGGGCTTGCTGGCAGAGTGGTCTGAGGCATGTCCTAACCAACCACATTGCTTCTCACAGTCCACTTTTGTTTCCTTATAAGGCAGATCCTAGTGTGAGAAAATTTGTCAGTTCACTTGTCAAAGGTTGATTGTTTTCTCTAGGCATTCTGGTTTCCTCCACCATTCCAGAACTGACTGCCTCAGTAAAAAAAGTTAAAGAATTTTAAAGCATCATTATTCATCTTTGATCAAGCTGTTGCTTAAAAAAAACCTAAAGTTGTACGGTAATAATTTATTAGAATGTGTAATGTTAAACATAATAAATGACCATATTGTTTTTTCCTGATTATTTAAAAATGAAAAATATCTTATGAAAGAAAATTCAGAACACAGGTGTGCACAGAGCTATTTTAATTTAATGTTGAAAGTCATAACAAAATTAGAAATATAACATGTTCAAATTTTATATATATGAATGATATGAAATTATCGGTTTGACTAATTATCTGTCTCTCATTGCCTGAGGTCGGAATCCCCGATCTGTCACAATCGAATGTGAGAAAGATTAAGTTATAATTTAAATGTTAAATTGTGTTGGGAATAGCTACAGAAGTAAAGATTGTGTGTTAATCATGGATCCAACCAACCTAGCCACTCGCATTAAAACCAATAAACAGGCTGGCCAACCAACCAACACTTAACCAACAAAGTGACAGACCAGTCAGCGAACCAACTAACCTTTAATGCTTAACCAACAAAGTGACACCCTGACACACCAGTCAGTCAACAAACTAACAAATCACCAGCCAATTAATGCTTAACCAACAAAGTGACACACCAATCAGCCAATTAAGTAACTAATCAACCAGCCAATTAATGCTTAACCAACAAAGTGACACACTAATCAGTCAACAAACTAACTAATCAACCAGCCATTTAATGCTTAACCAACAAAGTGACACACCAGTCAGCCAACAAACTAACTAATCAACCAGCCATTTAATGCTTAACCAACAAAGTGACACAACAGCCAGCCAACAAACTAACTAATCAACCAGCCAATTAATGCTTAACCAACAAAGTGACACACCAGCCAGCCAACAAACTAACTAATCAACCAGCCATTTAATGCTAAACCAACAAAGTGACACACCAGTCAGCCAACAAACTAACTAATCAACCAGCCAATTAATGCTTAACCAACAAACTAAACAGTCAACTAATCATAACCAAAAAATCAACCAAATTTACACTTAACTTACTAACCAACCAACCTCTGCACTCACAATAAAACCAACAAAATTCAACCAACCAACAACCCAGCTAGCCAGCCAGCCACTCACATCAAACCAGACAGACAAGCCAAACAACTAACACTTAACCAACAAATGACACATCAATCAACCAACCAAATAGACAAACCCTACTTAACCAACCAACCAACTAACCAAACAACCAACCACCAATTGACCAACCAACACTTTCCTTACCAACCAACCAACACTTTCCTTACCAACCAACCAACCAACCAACCAAGCAACCAGCCAACCAACCAACCAACCAAATAGACAAATTTTACTAAATCAAACAACCAACCAACCAAACCTTACTTAACCAACCAACCATCCAACACTTTCCTTACCAACCAACCAACCAACCAACCAACCAACAAAACAACCAACCAACCAACCATTTACCAACCAACCAACCAACCAAATAGACAAACTTTACTTAACCAACCAACCAACCAAACAAACAGCCAACTAACCAAACCTTACTTAACCAACCAACCAACACTTTCCTTATCAACCAACCAACCAACCAACCAACACTTTCCTTATCAACCAACCAACCAACCAACCAATTAGAAAAACCTTACTTAACCAACCAACCAACCAACCAACCCAGCCAGGCACTAACATTAAACCAATAAACAGACCATGGCCAGTCAACCAACTAATATTTAACCAACCAACCAACCTAGCCAGGCACTCACATTAAACTGGCACAGCAACCAAATAACCAACCAACCAAAAAACTTACCCACACCTTCACACCTTACCACTAACCAACCACATGACTGACCAACCATTCAACCAACTATTCTGCTTGGTCCTTTAGTGTAGAAATCTTTACTTCAACTCTATCTGATTCAAGAAATTAAATAACTGTTACATCAAATATGACAGTTGTGAAAGTCAATATAAAATTCTATATTAAAATCTAATTCTGGCACTGAATCCAGTTTAAAAAACCGTAGGAAGCACTTGAAACTCAGTTATATGGATTGCATTAATGGCTCAAAAAATCAATACCGTTTTTGAATTTTTTTGGTTTTTTTTTATGAATGTTAACTTTTCAGGGCTATGGTTGATTATAAAAAACCTTTTTAAAGTGTGCTTTTTCTTAGGTAGGGCAGTTCGTGATATGTACAGTATTTTACTTACTTCATCAGTCGTACTATGTATGATGTGCCTTATGGGCACACATGGCCGAGTGGTACTGTCACTGGCTTTCGAAGTCAAGGGTTGTGGGTTCCAACCTCACTCAGGACTTGGAAATTTTCTGAGATGATTTTCATCTCCTGCCCATACTTGAGCTGTAAAAAGCTTGTTTAGATGAGACTGAGTCAAAACCAAGGTCCCATGTCTAAATGCAAATTAAAGACACCTCTGTAGAGTTCATAAAAGAGTACGCCACCTGTGGACACTACAGAGGATGCTTTCAACTAGAAGCAAATGAAATAGACTGCACAAGAATAGAGAGATTAGAGATGGCCTTAAGTCATCTGACTGTGGTTGATTGATCAATTTTGTTTTGTGTGACTTAGAGATATTTGTCACTTCCTCTAAGTAGGGCAATCTGTGATATACTATGTTTAGTATTTTACTTACTTCATCAGTCATACTATGACATTAAGTCATCTGGCTGTGATTGATTGATAATTGGTTTGTGTGACTTGAAATGATATTTGTCTCTTACTTTTGGTACAGCAATTTTTGATACTATTTTACTTACTTCATCAATTGTAGTATGACAATAAGTCATCTTGCTCTGTTTGATTGATGGTTGGTTTGTGTGACTCAGAGAGAGATACTTGTCACTTCCTCTTGGTAGGACGATTTTTAATATGCTATATTTAGTATTTTACTGACTTCATCAGTTGTAGTATGTCCATAGGTCACCTGGTTGCACGTAGATTGGTGATTGGTTTGTGTGACTTAGAGATACTTGTTGCTTCCTCTTGGTAGGACAGTCTATGATATGCTATGTGACTTTTGTAAGGGATAATTAACATCATTGTGAATACATTTGGATATTAATTATGGACAATTAATGCAATTTGTTGGGCTTTCCCCTTTGATTCATTCGAGTCTCCATACATTGTGCATGCTCAAAGCTAATACATGTAATAACCATCCTTAACTTTGTGACCAACATGTTAGTGGATTCCATTTATTTACAGGTAATAGGAAGGAAATTTAGAAAATAATCTCATGGATCCTGATTAGAAGTTGTCTATTTTAAAAAAAATTAAAAAAATTCAGAAAATTGAAAAACTTAATGCAGCTTTAACTGTTCCTGTGATTGCTTGCTCTTTCATCTCTATTATGTAGAAGATTTATTCAAATCTATGGCTTTAGAAAATTCATCTCTAAAGAAAAAAACAACAGCATTTACTCTGTTATTTACAGGTTAAATTAATTGTTAGTGACTTGATGTCACCTCCAGTTAATCAGTGATGTCATGTTGCAGGAAAGATAAACAAACGTTTCTTTGATCGAGTGATAAGATCAAAGAGGCTTTTACTGTTGGTTAATTTCTTTAAACATCAACTCAGGGAGGTAAAGCTTTCTAATTGTTTTTTATTTATAAGTATTTTAGAGGTCAAAAGGTCAGAAGGAGGTGAGGTTGTTAGAGTGAAGTGTTTAAATCACCTGGATTTAATCTTTATCTTAATAATGTTTGACAGTATTTATATTCAAAGGGAGGTAATTCATTAGAAATAACATCAATATGAGAATGGGAATTCTTGCTTTTATTGTTTTTTTTGGCATGACATTTCACTGATGTTTCATTGTTGTTAATTGGTTGCCAGTCTGGCTTTTTTTGAAGGAACTCATTACTTTTGTTTTATAATTAATGGGACATTTTTAATTATTTTGGGCTCCCCTTTACAAAGTGTAAAAGATCTATTGTCCCAGTGACTGCATCAGAGTTCATTCATTGATAAGTCTATTGGGCATACTGTATTACTAGGTATTCCCAAATTGCTATTGCAAACATAAACAATTAGTCAAGCAATCCCTGAGGTCACTTAACACCTTATAAATTAGACCTTGTTGGTCAAGTGGTCTAAAGCATGATTATGGATTAGAATGTATCTCAGTGCCTAGGATTGAATCCTATTCTTAGTACGAAAAACATTGTCAATTGGGTTCCAAAGGATCAAATTTTGTTTTTGCTTGGTTTTTCATTTTGTTTTTGCTGAACATACGAGATTTTCTCTAGCCTTTCCAAAACTGACTACACAAAGCCGAATAAAAGAATCTTCTCAGGGATGTAAAAACTTTTCCACTCCATTCCACTCTTAAACTTTGATGAAAAATAATTCCAGTACTTTTATAGTTTTGTGTTGAAAAAGTATTTTTTTCTCTCTCTTTTTTGCCCCTACATATATTTTAAAAGGTAGCTTATTTTATGTCGACATTTTTACGCATGTAGCCTGGATCAACCTAGATCAACAGTATAAAATGTAGGTCATATTTATTATCATCTGCTATTTTTAGCACTTACATGTGACAAGTACGTAGTTTGCTTACAATATACATGGGTTTACGTTATATTGGTGTCATGGAAAATTAAACTGACACAATCTTGGTACTGGTGTCATGGAAAAATTAAACTGACACAATTGTTGTACTGGTATCATGGAAAAAATTAAACTGACACAATTGTTGTACTGGTATCATGGAAAAAATTAAACTGGTACAATCTTTGTACCGGTGTCATGGAAAAAATTAAACTGACAAAATCTTGGTACTGGTGTCATGGAAAAATTAACTGACAAAATCTTTGTACTGGTGTCATGGATTAAAAATTAAACTGATACAATCTTTGTACCGTTGTTATGGAAAAAATTAAACTGACAAAATCTTTGTACTGGTGTCATGGATTAAAAGTTAAACTGATAAAATCTTTGTACCGGTGTCATGGAAAAAATTAAACTGACAATCTTGGTACTGGTGTCATGGAAAAAATTAAACTGATACAATCATTGTACTAGTGTCATGGAAAAAATTAAACTGACACAATCTTTGTACTAGTGTCATGGAAAAAATTAAACTGATACAATCTTTGTACTGGTGTCATGGAAAAAATTAAACTGACACAATCTTTGTACTAATGTCATGGAAAAAATTTAAAAAAAAATTAAACTGATACAATCATTGTACTAGTGTCATGGATAAAATTAAACTGACACAATCGTTATACCTGTGTCATGGAAAAATTAAACTGACACAATCGTTGTACCGGTGTCATGGAAAAAAAATAAACTGATACAATCGTTGTACCGGTGTCATGGAAAAAATTAAACTGACACAATCGTTGTACTGGTGTCTTTGAAAAAATTAAACTGACACAATCTTTGTACTGGTGTCATGGAAAAAATTAAACTGACACAATCTTTGTCTTAGTGTCATGGAAAAATTTAAACTGACACAATCGTTGTACCTGTGTCATGGAAAAATTAAACTGACACAATCGTTGTACCGGTGTCATGGATAAAAATAAACTGATACAATCGTTGTACTGGTGTCATGGAAAAAATTAAACTGACACAATCGTTGTACTGGTGTCTTTGAAAAAATTAAACTGACACAATCTTTGTACTGGTGTCTTTGAAAAAATTAAACTGACACAATCGTTGTACTGGTGTCTTTTAAAAAATTAAACTGACACAATCTTTGTACTGGTGTCATGGAAAAAATTAAACTTATGCAATCATGTGAATACTTTTGTTCATTGCCCATACTTTATTTAATAGTTCCATGTTAAAAAGTGGTTTTTTCTTTTTGTTTGATGATTGGTGTACTCTCAGTACTTTGATAGTTTCATGTTAAAAAAGTGGTTTTTCACTTTCTCTTCTTCTACATATTTGATGATTGACATGCATGTGTGAAGTTTTAATGTTATATGATCAGGGAATGTACAAAGTAATTAACGAGTTCTATATATCATCCAGCTAAGCTAATTAGAGACCTTGTTGGTGGTCAATACTTAATATCTTATACCAATAAAAAACCCTGTTCTGACAGTAGGATGCTAACTTCAGAGTAGCTTTCTTCCTATATTCCTCTCAGTTATTTTTATTGAGAGTTTGGTTAGGGGTTGCT
This sequence comes from Tegillarca granosa, assembly GCA_029721355.1. Classification (NCBI taxonomy): domain Eukaryota; kingdom Metazoa; phylum Mollusca; class Bivalvia; order Arcoida; family Arcidae; genus Tegillarca; species Tegillarca granosa. Next base: position 9,511,638 of record CM056612.1, on the reverse strand, counting down.
AGAAGTATATATATTATATATATATATATATATATATATATATATATATATATAGATTATATATATATATATATATGGAGAGAGAGAGAGAGGAGAGAGGAGAGAGAGATCCTAGAGGAGGAGTGGAGTAATGGTGTTTTACGCCCCAGTCAAGATTCTTTCACTTATTTCGAGGGCGGTCAGTTCTGGGGTGGTGGAGGAAACCGGAGTGCCCGGAGAAAACCACTGACCTTCGGCAAGCCAACTGACAAACTTTCTCACACTAGGATCTTTCCCCAGTGGGATTCGAACCCAGGCGGTGAGAGGCACTGTGATCCGTAAGCGCGCGCTTTAGACCACTTGGCCACAGAGGCCCCAGAGAGAGAGAGAGAGAGAGTAGAGAGAGAGAGAGAGAGAGAGAGAGAGAGCTACCCCTAGCAACCATTTATTTATTTATATTTATTTATTTATTCATTCATTGATTCATTCTTTTATTTATTTTTTTATTTATTTATTCTCTCTCTCTCTCTCTCTCTCTCTCTCTCTTTCTCACTCTCTCTCTCTCTCTCTCTCTCTCTCTCTCTCTCTGTCTTGAAAAGGAAGTAAGGAAGGGGATATATTGAATATACTCACTCTGTGTCTATATATTACATATATAGAGGCGATTCCTATTGTTGACATCTCAACATGTAGACTATATATCATTGCTGGAAGGTCAGTGTTAGATTAATGTCCATCTCTAGAAAAACATAACTGGGTGTTATGATCTTAAACCCCAGGAATTTAGGATACACCTTATTACCTTAATCCTCTTCCCAGAGTGCTAATTTGAATCCAAGATGTTTGCCAGAAATCTCAGTAGGAAATACAGTTTTTCATAATTGTACATTTTAGACAATTTGGAGCTCCGGGCCAAGCAATAAACTCCTCGAAGGATAAAAAAATATACATTTTATGGATAAAGAAAATTTGATAGATTTTGGAGATTTCTGCAAGTGCTACAATTCTAGTTTAATTTTCTTTTTTAAATCCCGAAGTTTAAGATTATTGTGGATACATGATTTTCTCTGTTATGTAATGGATACTGTCAGCATTTAGACTGGAAGTATGTCATGTTTATTCAAAATTTTGACCTTTTGAAAAAAAACTATTGTAGGTAGTATTGAGTAGAGTGGAGTGGAGTGTTTTACGCCCCACTCAAGAGTCTTTCACTTATTTTGAGGAGGTCAGTTCTGGAATGGTAGAGGAAATCAGAGTGCCCGGTGGGAAAACCACCGACCTTTGCCAAGCAAAGTGACAATTTTTCTCGCACTAAGATCTGTCCTAAGTGGGATTTGAACCCATGCTGTGAGAGGTGCTGTGATCCGTAAGCATGCGCTTTAAATCACTGAGTCGGCCAAAGAGGCCCCTGTAAGTAGTATAGAACTTGCAAGTTTCTGGTTATTTTATTGAAATGTTATTATCCTAGTATTTCACTTATATTATAATATGTATACTGTGTATATAATAGAACTTTGATCCTCACAGTCCAGTGGAATATTCAGTATTCAAGACATTAGGGTTGGAGATGGTGTGGGGATTCAAGTGATCGAGGTTAAAGAACTGGGTATATTGAGCACAGTCTCATTAGGTTAATTACTTATCCCGAGTAGCACTCAGAATTTTAGGTAACTGTCTAGATAATTATTTCATTCCATTCTATTACCGTACCTTTGGCGAAATCTGTAATATGGCTTCAGCTTGTGTTTTGTTTACAATGACTGGCCACATGTCATTCTGACAAAAATTGTGTTCGAGTGAAAGGAGTTGAAAATAGTTATCATTTAAGCAAGCAGGGGTATTAGAGGTAACGAAGTTCGAGGTATCGAAGTTTATTTATTTACGATATCATAGGAAATCGATCAGGACGGACAAATGATTTCAAGTTGTCCACGGTATTTGAGGTAACGACGCTCAAGCGATCAGAGTTTTACAGTATATTTTGTATTATGTCTGGGAATGTAGAGAACTCTTTAGTTCGCATTGTCACATCTTTCCTGTTGGCATTGTCTGTAGCTGGTAATGGCTCGATAGAAATCTAATTAAAATTAACTCTACCGGGAGGTAACAACCCAACTTAACTCATGGTATGTTGCAGCCAATAGATAAAAATATCTTAATCTGAAAGTCATAAACCCCTAGATATTTGTCATTAGTGTAATAATATGAGAATTCAGTTATCCAAATTTTATGTATTTGATATAACTACAATTAGAATGTAGATTTTGTATTTTATATTACTCAAAACTTAGTCTAAAGCTGTCAGTATATATAGAACAAATATGCAGCTTATTCATTGTCTAAATATGGCGTACAGGTTTATGATATTATGCTGAAGTGAAACTATTTAATATCAAATAGTACATGTATGTTTTTGAAAAACTGCACATGTTAAAGTTGCATAATTAAATCATCAGGACTAAGTTTCTTCTTTTGTTTTATTTGTTATTAAATTTGATCTCTGTTACATAACAATGCACATCTCTCTCTCTCTCTCTCTCTCTCTCTCTCTCTATATATATATATATTCTATATATATATATATATATATATATATATATATATATATACACACACACAAACACTCTCTCTCTCTCTCTCTCTCTCTCTCTCTCTCTCTCTATATATATATATATATATATTGCATAATATTGTGAAATGAAATACATGAAGACTCAAATTTTGTCCTCAGGTATGTGGTGTGCTCACATTGTTAAAAATGTCCTCACGTTACAATGGATATTGACCCTCTCATTTGACAATTTAACTGTTTTTTTTTGTTGATGTTCATTGTCAGTATGAATGCAAAAACTTTGCAAGCAAACTGAATAATGCACATTATATATTAAAAAAAATTATTCATTGATTTTAAAACTCAAATATTCTTATCTATAACATACGCACATCCACATCAGGAGGAGTCCAGTAGACAAAACACCCACACATGCATTTTAGACAGAGAACATGATTTTTGACCGAAATATAGTCCACAAATAACAACACATTTATTTTACAGATTGTCAAATTATTATAATTATTTTTATCTATATATTCTCAAAAATGCATTATTTTAATAAACTTTTCTTGTAAATGCACTTTTTATCTGTGTCAGCTGTGTTTGTATACCTATGATATTGTAGTTCCGAATTGTGTATTGCATTTTATATGTATTCATACACAGAGTAACCAGGTTTTTGTCGTTCATAGTCTATATGAACACAATGACTCTCACGCTTGGAGAAATAGGAATTTCACAAGGCAAATGAAAATATATATACATAAACAAAGAACTAGAATAAGACTGGATGTGAAAAACTTTAAGGTTTAATTGATTGATTTATTGAATGGACTTTTATGTCCCATTCAAGAATACATGTAATACACTTACATTGAGATATCACCTGCTACAGGATAAATTTTGATCTTACACCTAGGACAAGATAGAGGTTGAGTTCTTTAGCTTGCCATGCTGCCGCTAGGGCTTTGGTTTTTAATGTTTGTAAGGTCTCCCTCTAAGGAACCCGTTACTTATTTCTAAAATTGGAGTTCTTGATGAGAGGACAATCATCCTCGTCTGACTTGGCTGGGGTTTCTTACTCCATGTACCACTATACAAAGTGATCACTCTACCAACTGAACTACCATAGTGGTATTTTATGGTTTTAGATTCAATATTTATTTACAAGTACATGTATTTGAGTTGTAAGATGTAACTATGTTGTCAGCCATTCAGATATACATGTAGACATGATAATTTGTCATTTAAAGATAACCAGTAGATGCATTTTGACCATTCATTGACCATGTAGCACTGGACATTGGTCAGGCATGATGAAGTACATGATGATATTTTTACTCTCAAATTGTACAGGCACAAAATATTCCCAGGGTGATGAGTGGCATGTAATAAATGTGCTCATATATAAATGATGGAGGTGTGATTGGTGTTTAAAGCACAATGTAAAATCTGGACTGGTCTTGACTGGACTGGACTAAAATCAGGACCTTCTGATTTGATTAGATTTTTTAAATAGATTTGAAGCTAAGACTTAAGAATCTTTTATATAATTCTTATCAGAACTCTTGAGCTATTTGTTGGATTGCAGATCCCATTTTTTGGAATTAGCTATAATATTTCTTTACATTGAATTGTATGTAGACAACAGTGTTCAGTCTAGAGGGGTGGCCAAGTGATCTAAACTGTGTGCCTATGGATCACAATGTCCCTCTCTGCCTAGGTTTGAATTCCGCTGACCCTAGTGTGAAGAAGTTTGTCACTTTGCTAAAATTGCTAAAGGTTGATGGTTACCTCTGGTCACTCTGGTGATTCTTGAACTGATATAAGTGAAAGAATCTTGCATAAAACGCCTTTAATCAAATACAATCTAGAACCATGTTTTACTGAAAATGTGAATCCCCCTCTCTCTTTATCCTATATATATATATATATATATATATATATATATATATATATATATATATATATATATATATATACTGTATAAGTATTAATACATATATATACACATATATACATATATTTATATATACTGTATAAGTATTTATTTTGGATTTGTATTAATATTGGTGCTTTTGGTGTTAAATTAATTTCTGCCAATATTGTTTGAGACCCTCAGAAGCACCAAATGTAATAAAATAATAAACACTAATATATATATGTATGTATATATCCTAGTATATTATTTGCATAGAGAGATAAAACCTTGAAATAGTACAAATCAGTAATTTTTGTTGTTGGAACAAGTTTTGATATATATAAAGTGTTAGTTGGTCTAATGTTTGGCATACACAATTAAACATAATGAAAAACATTTAATTTTATAGAAATTTCTTGATTTGGAAATAGATATACATATAAAAGATATTTGTTACTGAAAAGAAGAACACACAAGCTGTTAGTTATATGTACTGCAGGGGACCTAGTGGTTTAGTGAATAGAAAGAACTCCCACTGTTCAATGTCAACTAAATCAATGTTTTATAGGGATTATAGGGGATTAAACCGAAATATTTCTCTCTCTCTCTCTCTCTCTCTCTCTCTTTACCTGTATATATATATATGTATGTATGTATGTATATATATATATATATATATATATATATATATATATATATATAACATTCAGTCTATATTCTGTTATAGAGCTAGCCTCAGTGTTTATAAACATTTCATTTGATTTGATTTAATGGGGTTTTATGTCCCAGTCAATAATATTTCACTTACATCCAGACGTTACCAGCTATAAAAGAAATGGCAGAAATGTTGACCTTTCAATGTGTTAAGGGCATTGTACAGGGGATGCATGTCTGCCATGACACTGGACATGGATTTATAAGGTCTCTCTGAAGTCCATATGACTTTCATTTCTAAATGCCGCTGAGTACCTGGCCAAACAACGGTCATTACCAATTTTTAAGTCTTGGTCAGACTTGGCTGGTGTTTGAACCCTGACCTCCCACATAACAAGTGAGCTACCACAATAGTTTTGTTTATAAAGAGAAACTGGTCTGAGCCTTAGAGGTCTAGTTATTCAAAACTCCAACATATCAGTCAATTGCATCAAGGGACCTTAGTGGCCTAATGTCAAAAACACAGAATTATGGATCAAAGGATGATGGGTCACAGGATTATGGATAAAATGATTATGGGTCACAGGATTATTGGGCCACAGGATTATGGGTCACAGGATTATTGGGCCACAGGATTATGGGTCACAGGATTATGGATAAAATGATTATGGGTCACAGGATTATGGATAAAATGATTATGGGTCACAGGATTATGGATAAAATGATTATGGGTCACAGGATTATGGATAAAATGATTATGGGTCACAGGATTATTGGGCCACAGGATTATGGGTCACAGGATTATTGGGCCACAGGATTATGGGTCACAGGATTATTGGGCCACAGGATTATGGGTCACAGGATTATGGGTCACAGGATCTCTTACTACCTAGGTTCAAATGCCTCAAATAACAGATTTGAGTGTGATAAAGGTTGTCAGTTCACTTGCTAAAGAATGGTAGTTTTTTCTGGGCACTCTAGTTTCTTCCACCATTTCAAAACTGACTGGCTTGATTATCAGTGTAATGTTTTGGACTTGAGGATTAATAAAACTGGTCTTTGACCAGCACCAATTGGACAAAAATAGATTTTCACCAAAAAATATTTATTTTGTTGTACTTGAACTATAGATTAAGATAACAATTTTGCAATAACCTCCCATTGTTTAAAGAGTGTAATATGTAGACTGACTGCTGTTGATTTTCGACACTTGATCTTGGTCATTGAGATAATCCAGATGACCCCTGACCAGGTTATTGGACTCGATTGATACATAACCACTGATTGGTTGTCATTATCGCTGTCATGGACAGTAATCTGATAAGAAGAAATTTGCTAGTTAATATAAGCTTGAATTATTTCGCTTATCTTCAAGCCGAGATATTATCTGGTATTTTTTTAGAACTTTGATGTAAATCCCCCCCCCTCTCTCTCTCTCTCTCTCTCTCTCTCTCTCTCTGTATATATAAATATATATATATATATATATATATATATATATATATATATATATATATATATATATATATATATATATATATATATAACAACTTGGTCATTTGGGTCTGCCCCTTTTCGATATGTTTAAATGTATAGTTGCATTAATTTATAGTGAAGTAATAAAGTGGGGACACAGTCTTATTTTGTGAAATTTTGTAAAACTTTTTTCAAAAAAAAAAAAAAAAAAAAAAAAAAAAAAAGATATTGATAATTTAGAAAAAAAGTGTTAACTTTTTTAAAATTTGTAGTTCCACTTGTAGTGAACAATTTTTTTCTTACTTTGTAGGAAGCTTTATGTATGACACAGGCTATCAATGTAAATCTGCAGAAAAAACAAATGTACAATGTTGAGATGTGAGCAGGATGAATTGGAAAAATTATGTCATGGAACTATACTACTCGACTCTTATTTTAATATGCTGCATTAGTCTAGAAGCAAGTAAGTAGAAAGATTTTTAATCAATCAATCAATCAATCAATCAATCACAATCAATCAATCAATCAATAAATGAATGAATCAATCAAACCACAATCACTCAATGAATCAATCAAACCACAATCGATCAATCAATCAATCAATCAGTCAGACAGTCAGTCAAACAACTTCATACATTCGATCAATCGATTGATCGGTGTATCAATACTTAGGCTAGCCAATAATCCATATTTAGCAATCGGTCAGTCATTTAGCAGATTAATCAATAAATTAATTGATGTTGATGAAATTGATTCTGTTTTGATTCGCTGACACATCATTAAACAAAAAAGTATTTCAACAACCAATAAATTCTGAAAGTTGCATTTATTTACCTCAAGAACATAAAATTTGAATTCTTGTATTTTTACAACACATTATATCTAGAACACTGTTAACTTACAGCTTCTCTGTGTAGCATTAAATTACATCATAGAAAGTATTTTCTGTAATTTTTCTTCAAGGGGGAGGTGGGTAGGCAAGGGGGGGGGGGGGGGTATAATTTTATTCATTACAGTTAAATATTTTGAGTTTTTATTTTGAGTTCTAATTGTTTATTAAAGCCTTTTTGAATTGCTACATTATATGTGTTTTAGTGAAATGTATTGAATAAATAAATAAATAAAAAAATAAATGAATAAACATATATATATATATATTTTTTTTTTTAGGGGTAACTTTAGTTTTCTATACTATCATTGGCCTGACTCCATGTTTATTCTTTTTTTTAATGGTGGGGTGGGGTGGGGGGGGGGGAAGAAGGGGTTGATATCTGAATTTTTTCTAATATCATAAACCTGTTTACCTATTTATGACATGAAATAATTTTTTTTGGAAGGAAATATAGTACCCCATCATTATTTACCTCTCCTTTATTTTGGAGCCTCAGTGTCCGAGTGGTCTAAAGCGCGCGCTTACGGATCATAGTGCCTCTCACCACCTGGGTTTGAATCCCATGTATGGCCGGCCACTCGGCACAGATCCTAGTGTGAGAAAGTTTGCCAGTTCAATTGTTGAAGGTCGGTGGCTTTCTCTGTGTACTCCGGTTTCCTCCACCATCCCAGAACTGACTGTCTCGAAATAAGTAAAAGATTCTTGACTGGGGTGCAAAACACCATTACTCTACTCGACTCCACTCTCCTTTATTTTGACTGTTTGATGTGATAGGTAATATTGGTATCTACATTTTTTTGTTGTCTGTATCAATGTCTGTTTGTTGTTGTATGTTCTTGCCTGTTAGTAATTATACCGTAATTGTTTCTCTTAGTGATGACATAACCGTATTTTGGTGTTATGGTAATCAACAATGTTATTGCACCTTGATTGGTAAAACATATGTAATGAACTAACTTCCAGTAAATAGCTTTACCGATAATGAAAATTACACGTGGTAGTAAAGGCTTTAGGTGTGGAAGCTTGTGTCAAGATGACTTTGGTTTTAAATTCCAAGGTTGTGGGTGTAAGCTAAGGGATAAAGGTCTGAAAGCATGTCGTCAAGAGAAAATTTTTTGGTTTGAATCCAAAGGGTTTTAAATGTGGAAGCTTGTGTCAAGATGACTCTGGTTTTAAACTCCAAGGTTTTGGGTGTAAGCTAAGGGATTGAGGCCTGAAAGCATGTGTCAAGAGAAAATTTTTTTGTTTAAATCCCAAGGGCTTTAAGTGTGGAAACATATAGCAAAATTGATAGAAATGATTTTGGTTTCAGCTCTAGAGTTATGGGTTTGTGCCAAGGGCATTAGGTCTTGAAGCAAGGGTTTGTGCCAAGGGCATTAGGTCTGGAAGCAAGGGTTTGTGCCAAGGGCATTAGGTCTGGAAGCAAGGGTTTGTGCCAAGGGCATTAGGTCTGGAAGCAAGGGTTTGTGCCAAGGGCATTAGGTCTGGAAGCAAGGGTTTGTGCCAAGGGCATTAGGTCTGGAAGCAAGGGTTTGTGCCAAGGGCATTAGGTCTTGAAGCAAGGATTTGTGCCAAGGGCATTAGGTCTTGAAGCAAGCATCAAGAGAAATTGAAATTCTTTGTGTTTAGAAGTCCAAGGTTTTGGGTTTCAGTATTATGAAGGGTTTTGGTAGTTAAGGCAGTGATTGTTAGAGTGATCCATCGGTTTGTGTTTTAGATCATCTGATCCACAGCTTCATAAAATGAGAATTAAAGGTAGCGATTGTTAGAGTGATCCATCAGCTTGTGTTTTAGATCATTGTGCATCCACAGCTTCATAAAATGGGTAGTTAAGGCAGCGATTGTTAGAGTGATCCATTGGCTTGTGTTTTAGATCATTGTGCATCCAAAGCTCCATAAAATTGGTAGTAAAGGCAGCGATTGTTAGAGTGATCCATCGGCTTGTGCTTCAGATCATTGTGCATCTACAACTCCATAAAATGTGTAGTAATTACATTATTCTCTTTATTACTAGTTTTTCTTAATATTGCTGATGACTGAGGATCCAGACAACATATAATACAATAATAAAATGGGGAGAGCTTTTCTCAGCTTGTGTACATGTGTATAACAATACATTTATTTACTAGTCTCCCATTGGTAATAGATTTTAATTTTTTATAGTGCCAGAAAATTATTTCTGAAATCTATACCCATTTTTATAACCCATCTGTGGTTAAGAAGATGTATGCCCTATCACTTTTATTATCCCTTGAAGGCAATAAATGGATGCTTCTCTACTTTTATTTTTGTAAACTTTGATGGCAAATTTAGGAACCATTATTCTTTATGACCATTGTATTAATAACTACCAACAGCTTCTAGAGCCAGTATATATCTGTCAGATAGTACATTGTCAATCCTTTCATGTAAGGTTGTTGGGTAAGGGGGGTGGGGGTGCACTCCAAGTTGTGTTGGGGGGGGAGGGGTTAAACAGACCCTTGACAAATTTTTAAGTTGTGTTTTGGAAACAGCAGCTCTGTGAAAATAAAACAGACCCTTATTCATGTTGAAGAGGTTGTGAAATATTTCATTGGGAAATTTTGGTCTTTAGATTTTACTAAGATTACTATTTTGGTATTTCTCTCAGGTCCATAGGCAGGTATTTTAGAAAGGGGTGTGATTTTGAAGAATGTGGTCAGACACACCAATGGTGAGCCTCACTAGAGGGTCTGGGTCACACTGGGGGCATGTCCCCTAATAAAACTTTTGAACATTAAACGTAAAATGATGCATTTTGGAGTATTTTAAAGAACAATTACTAGTCAAATGTGATGTATCTAAATGTTTTAAATTAATCAAAATGAATGTTTTCAAAACGATTTTTAAGGGTTCAGTAGAGGTAAATGATTTTTAACCCGTGCTTTATGGTTTTCAAAGGGGGTGCGATCTCTCACCCCCTCTGAATACGGGGCCTGTCTCTTAAGCAACAAAAATTTGGATGTGTACAAATTTCTTATACATGTGTTTAGAATACTATATTAAAAATGAAGGGGGGTAGGGATGCAGGCTTGGTGTGTCCTTGACTGGATCTGCACCTGATACCCCACTATTTTTTCTGCTGTGACAGTCAGCACCAAACATGTAGTACTAGACATGCAATCTGTATTTACCAGGACATGCATGCATGCATTACTAAAATCATACAGGCGAGCATTGCTAGACATGCAGGAGTGCATTACTAAAATCGTACAGCCATGCATTACAAGACATGCAGGAGTGCATTACTAAAAACGTACAGGCATGCATTACTAGACATGCAGGAGTGCATTACTAAAAACGTACAGGCATGCATTACTAGACATGCAGGAGTGCATTACTAAAATTGTATAGGTGTGCATTCAGGGCTCTCACTGGGCTTGATTTGGGGCAGAAATTTGGTCTCATTCCCAACGCAAAAAAGGCTGTTTTTACACCAATTGGAACCTAGATTTTTCACAATTTCAAAAAAAAAAAAAAAATGTTGTGACACCATATCAATTTGTAAACATTTGTACATAAAAAGTTTGTTCAGAATGATAGTTATTATATAAAAATAATCTTTAATATAATAAATATAGTTATTAAAGCAATTATTAAACAGTTTTTAAACTCTATTTGATTTTTTCCAAAATCAGTCATAATGATGCTAATTTTCCCAATTCCAAGGGCCCTGGCCCATTCCCAAAATGAGCTGTGAGAGTCCTGGCATTACTAGGCATGTAGGTGTACATTACTAAAAATGAACAGACGTGCATTACTAGACATACACAAGTGCATTACTAAAACATACAGGCGTGCTTTACTAAAAATGTACAGGCATGCTTTACTAAAAATGTACAGGCATGCTTTACTAAAAACGTACAGGCATGCTTTACTAAAAATGTACAGGCATATGCATGCTTTACTAAAAATGTACAGGCATGCTTTACTAAAAACGTACAGGCATGCTTTACTAAAAATGTACAGGCATCGTACAGGCATGCTTTACTAAAAACGTACAGACATGCTTTACTAAAAACGTACAGGCATGCTTTACTAAAAATGTACAGGCATGCTTTACTAAAAATGTACAGGCATGCTTTACAAAAAATGTACAGGCATGCTTTACTAAAAATTACTAAACACGCAGGAGTGCATTTTTTAAATGTACAAACATGAAGTAGTCTGTTTCTTCTAACTGCTTTTGAGATGAAACTCAAACAGAAATCTTTACATAAAATCTGCCAGCGATTCCTATAATCTTGGGATTGACGAATTTCATGATATCTGATCACTGCATAAAGATTTCTGTCAGACTGTTTTACGAGGTTATTATATAATCGTTTGGAGACGTAAGGATGGCATAGTTCTTTGTTTTTCTTGATTAAAAATCATAAAGTGTAGTTATGATGACATGATAGGACTTAGTGGAGTCTAATTTATCTCTTACACAGCTGTGCTGCTCTGTAAAATTTATTTGTGTGTTAAAGAATAAATCCTATTTATAAGGGAGATGCTAATTAGGTGTTGGACCTGAAAATTTCTATGTTAGTATCAGTCTACACCATCGTAACGATTGCACACAATAAACTGCAGAGAAATGTGTTTTTTGAAAAAAAAATATTACCAAAAAATAAACCATGCATGATAAAATGTTGGTTTTTTCTATATTTTTATCAAAATAAGGATTTTTGTTTATTGTAGGGTTTTTTTTTTTTTACCATTTGATGTAATTGACTGTTTATGACTTGGACATATAATTTGTTTCAGCTGGTGATGGTTTGATATAAGCGAAATATAGTCTAGCCTTGGTCATATCATTTGTTTAAGCTGGTAATGGTTTTATATTACTGAAATAGTCTAGCCTGAGACATATAACATTATTTTAGCTGGTGATGGTTTGATATAAATGAAATAGTCTAACCAGAGACATAAAACATTGTTTTAGCTGGTGATGGTTTGATATAAATGAAACAGTCTAGCCTGAGACATATAACGTTATTTTAGCTGGTGATGGTTTGATGTAAATGAAATAGTTTAGCCTGGGACATATCACTTTGTTTTAGCTGGTGATGGTTTGATATAAGTGAAATAGTGTACACTGGGGCATATGATTTGTTTGGTTGGTGATGGTTTGATATAAGTGAAATAGTGTACACTTGGGCATATGATTTTTTTGTTTGGTGATGGTTTGATATAAGTGAAATAGTCTACACTTGGATATATAACTTGTTTTAGCTGGTGATGGTTTGATATAACTGAAATCGTTTACACTTGGACAGATAATTTCTTTTTGCACTCAGTAAGATTGATTTGATACTTTTTATTGTCTGACTATGTAAGACTGAATTTCAGTATTTTTTTTTTTTTTGTTTGTTGATAACTCTAGCATTTTATCTATCAATTTTATAGTCTTGTTATTAGTTTTGAAATAGATTTTGGAGAATTTCTTTGATAACACAGATATTTAATAGAAATCTGAAGAAATATAAAAAATAAATTGATTGACATGTTTACTGACATAAGTAATGTGTTTATACATAAATATTATTCTTAAGTCTACAGCAGTGTTCTACCTTATCAATGATCAACCCCCCCCCCCCCCCAAAAAAAAAAAAAAAAAAAAAAAAGAAAAAAAAATCACAATTTTTGACAGGTATATATATATTTTTGTTGTTGTATGCCTCTGCAGGTGGGATCATAGCACCTCTCACTGCCTAGGTTCATATCCCACTTGGGACGGATCCTAGTGTGAGAAAGTTTGTGAGTTTGCTTGCCAAGGTAGGTGGTTTTTTCTGGGCACTCCAGTTTTTCCACCATCCCAGAACTGACCACCTCAAAATAAGTGAAAGAATTTTGACTGGGGTGTAAAACACCATTACTCCATTCCATTCCCCTGCAGGTTGGTTTAGTAATCAGAACAATTGACTGAGAAGTTTGAATTTTATCGTTGACATCGTTTCTTTTTTTGAGTACAGAAGCACTCATAAAAGTCGTCCATAAGTGCAATAAGACATTTTGTATCTGATACTCTTATGCTGTACAACCTATGGTTGTCTCTTTACAATGTGAAAAGAAAAAGTATCACATTTTAGTGTTGTTAATCTTATAGGACAATTTTCAGTATTAGGATCAGGTGTAGAATTTGTCTCACTCCTTTTTTTTATGGGAAAACCTGAGACGTGGTTCTTGAGCGTAAATACTTCTTGATCTATTTACATTGCTTGATTGATCGACTGATTGACTGATTGATTTATTTATTTATTTAGTTTTATTTCAAGAATATTTCACTTATATTAAGACGTCACCAGCTAAAGGTGATGTGGCAGAAATTTTGACCTTTGCAATGCGCTTAGGGCTATATGTAGGGAGGGTTCTTTAACGCGCCACACCTACCATGACATGGGGCATCAGTGTAATACTGTTAACCTTTAAATCATATAATACTAGCTACAAACAAAACCTGTCACTGGTTACTTCTAATAATTCACTTACTCATCCTTTAAGGTATGTAACCGAGTGATTTCTGGAAAGGGAGATAACTGAATGATTTCTTGTAAAGGAAGTAACAGATTTCAAAAGTTTTGATTGACGTATAGTTATAATATTTATCAAAAAACATATATAAATCTTTAGGAAGATCTTTTAATTTTAATTTTGGTAATCTAAATCCGAGGGAAGGATGAAGCAATGTCTGTAAATTTTGATATGCATATTGATGGATACTTGTCAAAAATGATGACTTTTAAACACTATCTTGACATAGATATAAATCCAAAGGTTATAATTAGAACCAAAATACTGTTTTGATATTTTCCATCTTGTTATCTAAAAAAATTTCAAAAAGTTTTTTTTACCATTTATTACTTCCAAATATGATCTTAAAGGGAGATAACTGAAGTTCTTGAGGTGATTTGTTGTTTTGATCTTCTTCATACATGTATTTACTCTTACTCTTTTTATTCATTTGCCAATCCCCCATAGCCCCATAGGAGCCTTGGTGGCCAAGTGGTCTAAAGTGTGCGCTTGCAGGTCACAGCACCTCTTACCACAGTGGTTTTGTTTGCCTAAAATTACTACCAAATAAAGGTAGTTTCCCCTTGAGAAATAAGACTAAAATTTCCCAATTTGACAACTAAAATTCCCAAAAAGGCAACAGTGACACACAATCAAATAGTTTAAGTTAAATCCAGTTGTCCAAAACTGTTCTGACAGACAAAAAATGTTAGATATTGTCACAATATAAAATCTTTGCAATGAATTTCAAACTTCTGAGTGTAATATGTGACATAAAAAGGGTCCAAATTTTCCCAATCTGAAAGGTAGAAGGTAGTTTTTAAAAGCCATGGCAAAATCACTGTACCGAAAGTGAAAACTTGACCAGGGCATAAAACACCATTACTCCAATACAATCCACTCCACTCCACTCCCAGGTCCCTTTGTGGTCAAAAGGTTACAACACTGGCTTGATCATCATTCACCACCAAAAGATTGAATCTTACTTCTGGCTGATCCAATAATGGAGAATTTGTTGTTTGTTATGGAAGTCCAGCATCTTTATTAGTTGGTTTTCCAGACATCTTGGTATCAGTAAAGAATGTATTTATGGACCACAGTGCCTCTTACTGCCTCTGGGGCAGACTTTATTATAAGAAAGTTTGTCATTTTGCTTGTCAAAGGTCTCAGGTTTTCTCAAGGCACTCCAGTTTCCTCCATCATCCCAGAACTTAAGCATCAATATAACTTGACTGAAGCGTAAAACACCAATCCTTGGTATCAGGAAAAAAAATCTTGACTGGGACATAAAACATCATTACTCAACTCCACTCAATTACCTCCCTCATGAATAGATATGAGAACTGTAAAATTAATTTACTCTGGTGTATATATATATAAAACAGCTGATTTCTACAACAAAGCAGCCAGTTTACAAGATAAATAATCTTAGACATGTGTTAACAGATGTACCACAAAGAAGCGAGAAGATTAAAGTATGCAGTAAGAAAATGACAAAAATATCTTACCAAAATAATGTACATAACTGCCTCCCACAATGTCAGAGATTAAAACCTCAAGGTTATATAGTAAAAATCTTGATTCATTGCCACCATTTGTTCTGATGGATTTTGCTGTTATTTAGGACTGATTTGATTGGATTAATGGTGTTTTACGTGCCAATCAAGATTCATCTATTTGTATCGAGACTGATTTATGGAGTGGAGTGGAGTAATGGTGTTTTACGCCCCAGTCAAGATTCTTTCACTTATTTCGAGGTGGTCAGTTCTGAGATGGTGGAGGAAACCAGAGAAAACTTATGACCTTCGGCAAACAAACTGACAAAATTTCTCATACTAGCATCTGTTCCGAGTGGGTTTTGAACCTAGATAGTGAGAGGCACTGATCCAAAAGACGCACTTTAGACCGCTCGGCCACCGGGGCCCGACTGATTAATGGTGTTATGTGTGCCAGTCAAGATTCTTACAATTTTATTGAGGCTGTCAGTTTAGGAATAATAGAGAAAACTGGAGTGTTCCGACAAAACCACCAACCTTCCACAAGGGGGATTCAAACCTAGGTAGTGAGGTGGTGCTGTGATTTGTAAGCAATACTAAATCATGTGGCCATGAGAAAACCACCAACTTTCCACAAGGGGGTTTCAAACCTAGGTAGTGAGGTGGTGCTGTGATTTGTAAGCAATACTAAATCATGTGGCCATGAGAAAACCACCAACCTTCCACAAGGGGGATTCAAACCTAGGTAGTGAGGTGGTGCTGTGATTTGAAAGCAATACTAAATCATGTGGCCGTAATGGCTACATGTTAAAAAAGGGGCGTGGCAATATGTTTAGGGTCACATAAAAAAAAAACAGATTGAATAAATGAATTCTAACACCTGAAAATAGTGTAGGAAACCAGAGTGTACAGAAAAAAAACTGACTTTCAAGATGGCTAAAGAAAAACACTTTGAATAAAATATTCCATGCTTTATTAGTGACCTGCGTGATTGGATTGTCTGAAGCAAGCTGTTAGTACTTTCAACGGTGACCTTGGTTCCATTTCTAATTATGGTATCTTGGTGTTGGGAAGATTATCAGTTTTTTGCCAAAGGTCAGTGGTTTTCCTTAGACACTCCGGTTTCCTCCACCATTCTAGAACTGACCACTTTGAAATCAGTAAAAGAATCTCGACTAGGGTTTAAAACACCATTACTTCGCTCCACTCAGTTCTTCTCCATGGTATTCAGGATAATGTTTCCTACCTTTTTCCTGTGTTTAATATATTCGGTTTTCTGTATATGCTATGATCAGTTGGTTGATAAAAATATGTTAAAAATATTTTTTTTCCAGAAAATTAACAAATTCCCTACAAATTCAATTTTTCTTAGTTTGTAATTTATGATACTAACTTATGATAAGGAAGTTAGTAATATGGTTGTAATTTTAACTTCAAGTAAAAGAGTTATAAATTAAACAGCCAGAATGTGATGCATGAATCAGTATATATATAAATCAAACTGAGAATATTACCAGTTTCTGTATGAAAGTTTTATCTCTGTGGGGGTGTACTGTATCATCACATACTTATACCCTCTTCATTAACACCTTAGTAATAGCATTCTCTCTCTCTCT